>JAWNOA010000045.1:0-627431 GCA_035046345.1 Drosophila birchii | reverse complement strand
ATGTATTGCTCACTCTTTGTAGTCAGCAGCCAAAGTCACTTTTTTGGAGGCGACCCGAATCCGAGGATTTGGGTGCCCTATAAATTGTCGATAGACTTGCGAGTCGCGACAAGCGAATTCGGCCCGCCGGATTCTTTTTCCCCGAAGACTTACGAGTCCGCCCGCCCCTCTCTCTCTCTCGGTGAAGACTTACGAGTCCGGCCGCCCCCCTCTCTCTCTCTCTTTGAAGACTTACGAGTCCGCCACCTTCTCTCCCGCAAACCGAAGACTTACGAGTCCGCCGTGCATTCTCTCTTTGAAGACTTACGAGTCCGCCACCCTCTCTCCCGCAAACCGAAGACTTACGAGTCCGCCGCGCATTCTCTCCTGCGACTGAAGACTTCCGAGTCCGCCGCACCTACTCTCTGAAGATTTACGAATCCGCCCTCTGGGAAGACTTCCGAGTCCCCACCGCTTTTTCTGTTCTTTTCTCTCTCCACAGGCTCCCGGGCACCCCCCCCCCCATCCGAGCTGACCTGTCGGGCGTGCCGAAGCGCCGACGAATTCTGGGCCGAACTGACCGGCGGCCGCAGCCCGGAGCCTCGAAGACACGCTGCAGCAGAACCACGAGCCAGATAATAAACTCTGTAATTTAAGCGTTGAATAAACAAAAGCCTACTTAAGTCACCGAATTCTCTCCACCTGTTCTTACTGGGAATCGGGGGAAATATCTCTTACAGCTACCACTCGGACTACTAGGCGGACTCTGGCCGTCCCTGAGCTATCTGGCAAATTGGGCGGCAGACCGTCACATTGGCACCCGAGCAGGAAGAGTGGTAGTAAGAGAAACCCGAGACCAGGAGAACATGTCCAGGATGGAGGAACCGAGAAAAAAGGTGGAAGTAGAGATTATCGACCGAGTGCGAGGATGGGGGATAAGGTACCAGGGAACATCAAACCCACTAGAGTTCTTGGAGAAGATAGAACAGTGGGCCAGAGGGTACGGAATGGCAATGGACCAGTTAATCCAAACCATGCCATTCATTCTGGAAGGACTCGCAGCGGATTGGTGGAACACCACGCCAACGGAGATCAGGACCTGGAATCAGCTAAGGGAGGAGTTACTGGAGTACTTCCTGCCACGGAGGTACGAGGAACAGTTGGAACAACAGATCGCCCAGATGAGACAACGGGAAAACGAGCCAGTAAGAGAATACGCAACCGAATTACGGAAGCTGATGCGATTCACGAAGCTATCCGAAGGCGAAAAATTGGACAGGGTGTACAAAAATTGCAGGAGCAAAATAAAGTTGTACACGCGGAGGAACGGGTTTAGCACATTAACGGAGTTCCTGAAATTAGCCGTGGAAGTGGAGGAGATCGAGGCAACGGAGGGCGCAATACGACCAATGCAGCAACATATAGAGCAAGAGGGGTGCTTTAGATGCGGTGGCACAGGGCACGCAGCACGCAATCGTGGCGACCCACCAAGGCCTGAGCAACTAAAACTGGCAGCTCAGGCCACGCATCAAAGGCCAGACCCGAGGGACGACTTGACATGCGACGGATTCCAAATCCTGGCAAGGATCGGAGTCGGGGAGAGAACAGTGAAGGGAGTCATAGATACCGGAGCATCACGGAGCGCGATCAGCAGGAACTCGTACCAGGAGCTCCGAGAACACGGGAGATGGAGCGGAGTTCGGGCGGAAATAACGCTGGCAAACGGGATGAAGCAGCATGCGATAGGAGAATTTCACGCCGAGATCAGATTCGGAGGAGCACGGGTCGAAACAGTGTTTATGATCATGACAGAAGTGGCGGGAGGCATTTTGTTGGGAATGGATTTCTTGGCAAAGGTGCGGAGCACTCTACGTTGCGGGAATCTGGAGCTGGAGATAAAGGAGGCAGGGAGCAGCAACGACGAAGCAAGGGAAGAGAGGACACACAGGACCCGGAAAATACGCTGGATGAGAGGATAAAGGACTTCCTGCAGGAGCAGAGGCAAGTATTCGAGAGGATGCAGGGGGTCAGTAACGCAGCAACGCACAAGATATACCTGACGGACGATAAGCCGATCAAACAGAGGTACTACCCAAGAAACCCGAAGCAGCAGGCAATTATCGACGAGCAGGTGAACGAGTTATTGTCCCTGGACCTGATAGAGAGGTCAAGAAGTCCCTATAGTGCACCTGTAGTACTGGTCAGGAAAAAGAACAACGAGTGGCGGATGTGCATAGACTATCGGTTACTGAATGAAAAGACCGAGAAGGACGCATATCCAGTACCACGGATGAACTTTATCCTGGATCAGCTACGGGAGGCGAAGTACATAAGCACTATAGACCTAAAGGCGGGATATTGGCAAATTCCAATGGACCAGGGAAGTAGGCAATATACGGCATTTACGGTACCGGGGAGAGGATTGTTCCAATGGAAGGTGATGCCGTTCGGACTGACGACAGCACCGGCAACATTCCAAAGGGCATTGGACACAGTCATCGGGCCGGAGATGGAGCCGTACGCGTTTGCATACTTGGACGACATCATTGTGATAGGAAGGACCAAGGAGGAGCACTTGCAGAGGTTACGGGAAGTGTTTCAACGGTTGCAAGGGGCGAACTTGCGGATAAATCCGGATAAATGCCATTTTTTCCAAGAGGAGCTGAAGTACTTGGGGCATGTGGTGAGCAACCAGGGCATCCATACAGACCCGGAGAAGGTAGCGGCGATTCAGGAGTTGCCAGCACCTAAATCCACAAAGGAGGTGCACAGTTTCTTGGGGATGGCGTCGTGGTATAGGAGGTTTGTGCCGAACTTCACCGAGCGAGCCGGGCCGCTGCAGGAGCTGATCCGGAAGGGACAGAAATTTGAATGGACGGAGAAGCACCAACGAGCGTTCGATGGCCTAAAGCAGGGCTTAACACAGGCACCAGTTTTGGCGTGTCCAGACTTTTCAAGGCGATTCAAGCTACAAACGGATGCGAGCGACTTCGGGTTAGGAGCGGTCCTAACGCAGGAAGCGGAGGACGGGGAACATGTGATCTCGTTCGCAAGCCGGAGGTTGAATACGACAGAGCAGAAATACAGCGCGACGGAGAAGGAGTGCCTGGCCATTTATTGGGGCATCGACAAATTCAAGATGTACTTGGAGGGATATCAATTCACGGTGGTAACGGATCACATGGCGCTGAGATGGCTGAACTCGATCAAGAGCCCGGCAGGGAGAGTCGCTAGGTGGGCGCTAGGTCTACAACCGTACCAGTTCGATGTGCAGTACAGGAAGGGGAAACTTAACGTGGTAGCGGACGCCCTATCGAGACTACCGCAGGTGGAAGTCAAGGGATTGCGACACCAGGACGACTGGATAAGGCAGAAGGTGGAGGAGCTACAAGGAGGAACACATAGTGAGGAGTACCAGATGTCGGAAGGACGCTTGTACAAGCGGGGTGAACGGGAGAGAGACCAGCAGCGATGGAAGCTGTGCGCAACCGCAGGCGAAATACCGCAGATCATGAGGGAGAACCATAGCGCAGCGGAAGCAGGGCACCTTGGAATATTCAAGACAATTAAAAGAGTACAAGCGAGGTACTTTTGGCCCGGATTAACCAGGGACACGAAGAAGTTCGTGCGGGCATGCGACAGTTGACAGAAGTACAAGGTTTCACAGCAGAAGGCAGCCGGAAAGATGCTAACGCAGGTAGCGGAGACACCATGGGAGACGGTATGCGTCGACTTCGTGGGGCCATTACCACGGACAACTCATGGGAACTCGGTACTGCTGGTGATGATCGACAAGTACTCGAGGTGGGTGGAGCTAGCGGCGATCCGGCAAGCAACGGCGGAAACATTTTTGCGGGTATTTCGGGAGCGGATATTGGCAAGGTTCGGAGCACCGAAAATTCTGGTATCAGACAACGGGGTCCAGTTCACGGGAAGGAAGACGAAACAGGCGATGGAGCGATGGGGCATAAAACATCAGTTCACGGCACCCTATACGCCGCAGGAAAACCCGACGGAACGAGCGAACCGAACAATAAAAACGATGATTGCCCAGATAACAGGAGAGAACCAAACAAAATGGGACGATCAACTGCCAGAATTAATGTTGGCGTTCAATAGCAGCATCTCGGAGACAACGAAATATAGTCCCGCACAGTTAATACTGGGGAGAGAACTAAGGCTGCCAGGGACAGTGTGCGACAAGGCCACCGAAGGGTCGGGAATCCACGAGGAAACGGTCGAAGACAGGTGGAAACGCATGGAGGAGCAAAGGAGGGGAGCTATAGGAAACATGATTGGCGCGGCGGAACAGCAAAAGGCACGCTATGATCTGAGGAAGAGAGAATGGAGACCAAAGGTTGGCGACTGGGTACTGTGTAAGACACACCACCTGTCAAACGCAGTACAGAAATTCAACGCAAAGCTAGCACCAAGGTACGACGGCCCATGGAAGGTGGTGGAATTCGTCTACCCCGTGATATTGACGTTGAAAAACAAACAAACACGGAAGATAAGGCGGGCACATATTGGAGACACGAAACCATATGTGGAAGTATCGCACGAACCCGATCACGAGACATCAGGGAACGGAGGGCAGGGGACGACCACCTCGGGGGCGACGGCACCCGCTCAACCGATTGCGGTCAGGTCCCTGGTGGCAGGCCCAAAGATGCCGAACCATGCGTCAGAGGCTGCAGGAGGATGAAGGCGTCATGTGGAGAGTAGTTTCCAATAGAGGAAACGACGTGGCGATCATGCGCCACGATTGAAACGGGGGGGGAGTGTGAGGCGTGCCGCGCACAAAATAATTTAAATTTGAATTGAATGCGCGCGCGCGCCGATAAAGAGCCATACTAGCGGCTACGGGCACACAAGAAAAGAAGAGGAAGCAGCCGATCGCGGCGGGCACACTGGAAACCGCGGCCCGCTATATAAGGAGCGCGGCTAGCCTAAGGAAATCACTTAGCGGCCGACAGCGATCGGGAGTGGTAAGCCTCTTGCAGCACACTCTTTGTAGTCAGCAGCCAAAGTCACTTTTTTGGAGGCGACCCGAATCCGAGGATTTGGGTGCCCTATAAATTGTCGATAGACTTGCGAGTCGCGACAAGCGAATTCGGCCCGCCGGATTCTTTTTCCCCGAAGACTTACGAGTCCGCCCGCCCCTCTCTCTCTCTCGGTGAAGACTTACGAGTCCGCCCGCCCCCCTCTCTCTCTCTCGGTGAAGACTTACGAGTCCGCCCGCCCCCTCTCTCTCTCTCGGTGAAGACTTACGAGTCCGCCCCCCCCCCTCTCTTTCACGCAAACCGAAGACTTACGAGTCCGCCGCGCATTCTCTCTTTGAAGACTTACGAGTCCGCCACCTTCTCTCCCGCAAACCGAAGACTTACGAGTCCGCCGTGCATTCTCTCTTTGAAGACTTACGAGTCCGCCACCCTCTCTCCCGCAAACCGAAGACTTACGAGTCCGCCGCGCATTCTCTCCTGCGACTGAAGACTTCCGAGTCCGCCGCACCTACTCTCTGAAGATTTACGAATCCGCCCTCTGGGAAGACTTCCGAGTCCCCACCGCTTTTTCTGTTCTTTTCTCTCTCCAAAGGCTCAAAGTGCCCCCCCCCCCCCCCCATCCGAGCTGACCTGTCGGGCGTGCCGAAGCGCCGACGAATTCTGGGCCGAACTGACCGGCGGCCGCAGCCCGGAGCCTCGAAGACACGCTGCAGCAGAACCACGAGCCAGATAATAAACTCTGTAATTTAAGCGTTGAATAAACAAAAGCCTACTTAAGTCACCGAATTCTCTCCACCTGTTCTTACTGGGAATCGGGGGAAATATCTCTTACAGCTACCACTCGGACTACTAGGCGGACTCTGGCCGTCCCTGAGCTATCTGGCAAATTGGGCGGCAGACCGTCACAGTTGTTTATTTGATGGGTGAGAACAATTAGGAAAATCCCAAAAGTTACGGATTTTTCCCTCCACCTCTCAGGAAGCTTCACTGTGCCTAGGAAGCTGCTCCTGCCCACTGGATCCGACATCAGGTCTTTCCAGAGGACGCTGGATGACTCCATTCACCTCAATATGGAGATATGCACTGCGGAGGATCTGGATGATGCTGCACTTCTGCTGGAGGCTAAAATCTGGGAAGCATCAGAGCAAGCGGCGCCTCCCTCGGGTATTCACCCCAGGAGAGCCTGCTCTCCACTACCACCGGAAGTTAGTGCTCTTCTGGCGATGAAACACCGACTTAGGAGGGAGTATGACAGAACCCATGACCCAAGGACTTTGCGTATCTTCCGCAGGCTGGGAAATCGAGTTCGGACGTTGCTCAACCAACTGAGGGAGGAGTTGTTGGACAAGGAGCTGGAGGAGGCTACTCCAGATAAGGATTCCGACTTCGCGCTGTATAGAATCGCGGGCAGAAGTAAGAGGCAAGCCTCCCCCAAATACCCGGTGAAGAAAGCGGATGGGACTTGGGCCAAGTCTCCGCTTGAACGTGCCGAGGCGTTTGCCGAGAGTTTGGAGGAGCGGTTCACTCCATTCGAAACTGCGTCGAGGGAGAGAGTCGAAAAGGTTCATGCAGCACTAGAGGAACCTCACCAGATGACGCCTCCTATTCCCCCAATCCGGCTGCCTGAAGTCCAGGCCAAGATAAGGAAGCTGAAGCACCGGAAGTCGCCAGGAGCGGATGGCATTTCCAGCCGAGTAGCAAAACTCCTTCCGGAGAAGGCTCTCCTTTTCTTGGTCCTGCTGTTCAACGCTGCACTCAGGCTGGGACATTTCCCGAAAAGCTGGAAGCATGCAAATGTTGTAATGATACACAAAAAGGGCAAGGACTCAAAGGATGTGGGCAATTATAGGCCGATTAGCCTCCTGCCGACCTTTGCTAAGGTCTTTGAACGGTGCATTCTGGAAAGATTGCAAAGGATACCAGAAGTCACACAAGCGATCCCCAGGCACCAATTCGGCTTTCTCAAAGGACATGGCACCCCCGAGCAACTTCACCGTGTAGTGGACTTCGTCGTGGATGGATTTCAAAGAAGGCAATATACGGTGGCTGCCTTCCTGTACATCCAGCAGGCCTTTGATAGGGTCTGGCACCAAGGGCTCCTATCAAAGGTCAAGGAACTGCTGCCTCCTCAACTGTTCGAGTTAGTCAGAAGCTACCTCAGCGATCGAACCTTCCAAGTGGTGCAGGATGGAGTAGCCTCAACTACCAGGAGGATAGCTGCCGGAGTTCCACAAGGTAGTGTACTGGGCCCTACACTATATAACTTGTTTGCGCACGATGCCCCACTTCATCTGAGCTCAAGAAGCGTGTGTGTAGCGACATATGCAGACGACACTGCAATCCTTGCAAGGTCCAGCTGCGTCTACAGTGCCACGGACAAACTTCAGATACTCCTGAAGAGGTTTGAGAACTGGGCCTGTAGATGGAATTTGGCCATCAACACAGACAAATGTGCGGTGGTCACATTCGCCTTGAGAAGAGACACATGTCCAGGGGTCTTTCTTCATGGTCAGCTGTTGCCGCAACGCGAGGAGCACACATACCTGGGACTGGTCCTGGACAAGAGGCTGATGTTCGCGTCGCACATCAAAAAGACAAGGGCCAAGTTGGAAAACACTGCCAGGCGTCTAAGCTGGCTAACTTGCCCGAAGTCGAAGCTGAGTATTAGGTTCAAGACTCGCTTTTACCAGTCCCTGCTAGCACAGATTTGGCAATATGGAATGGCAATATACGGCAGTGCGGCCAGGACGCATTTGAATCGAATTCAAGCGTTTCAGGCGAAATTTCTCAGACGTATCACTGGAGCGGAGTGGTACATAAGAAATGCCGACATACGCAGGGAATTGCAAGTCCCTGCAATCGGAGACGCCGTGAACACCTTAGCTGCCAGACACAGAACCAGACTTTGGAGTCACCCAAACCCGCTGGCCAGGAGGATGAGCTGGACTAGGACCAGGAGACGCCTGAAGAGGGTCATAATCCGGGAGCTGCCAACCCGGCGTTTAAACTAATTTTTAATTAACATTGATACATATTCGATACATAAAATTGTTAAATATTAATAGATATATAGCCAAATAAGTCTAGCAGCAAACTTGCATACAACCAAATAAACAAAAAAAAAAAACAAAAAAAAAAAAAAAAAACAAAAACGGATTTTTCCTTTTGTTGAAATGTTTATGAGGACTTTAGGAAGACCACAAGAGTTACAGATTTTCCTATTTTTGACTTACGTCGCTTGACGTGTTCGTCGGAGGCTTAGGTGCCTGGCAAATAGTGCATAAACTATTGCCTGTAGTTGTCGCCACTAGCACTTGGAACTAGTTGGACGGTTTAATTGGGTTTGGGTGAGGTTTGGTTGGTTGGTTGGTTGGTTGGATGAAGTTTGTTTTGTTAGTTGGTTGATTGGTTGATTGGTTTAGATGAGGTTGGTTTGTTGGTTGGTTGATGGCATGAAGACACGGCGATGGTGTCGGGCGCATGTGGTGAATGAACAAAGGCTCTGTTGTGAGGTAGAACTCTTATTGACTTTATTAATGAAAACTTAACAGTATATATAGATACAAAATGCTTATGGTAACAAATATCGTATAACAAAACTAATGTGGGTTACTGTGAATGTGGGTTACTGTGTATGTGGGTTATTGCCAGCTATAAGTGACCTGAGACTTATTGCCCTATTTCACTTTCCTCATGTCCGCAAGCTACTTTATTTACGACAAATGCATGTTTCTTCGAATGAAGAATTATTATGTAGTATTTTAAATGTTATAGCTTATGAATAAACGCTGCCGTGACTGAACAGTAGGTACATGTAATAAAAACAAAGCGACCATTAAATGATAGCTTCACACAGGAATTCAACTTCGTTGCTTTCCTCGAAAGTTACTAATTCTGACGTGAGAGTGGAGTTGACCACTATGAGGACCCTACCCAAGCGCCAACACAGGCCGATCTAGCTGATAAATCGTGAACGCAGCTGGAAAAACTTCGGAGCTAAGAATCTCCGGCTTTACCAAGGTTTCTGTGAACACAATAATGTGGGAGGCGAATGCAAAACTATCAGAATACAATTTAGGCAGCTTACTACCCAAGCCTCTTGCATTCTGATAGGAGATTAACAAAGAAGTATTTAGTTTTTTTGGACAGAGGCAGATGATGTAGAGGGCACAGTGGTCAGATCGGGCTTAGGAAGAGTTATCCCAACGGGCCGTTTCATTTTCTTAGCTTCATGTTCTTTGACAACAACATATTCAGGCCAGAATTTGGTTGAGCATATCGTGCCAAAGAATTCATTTGGGACATTTATTTTGAAAGATAAAATATCCTTAGCGTAAGAAAATTTGAATTTTTCCACCTTTAATTTTACATTTTCAGCTCTGACTTTGCCTCGTATAAAGGCAATGACATCTTCAGATGTTTGACCAGGGGAGAGCCACGAAACAAATATATGTTTCGTAGGTGGGCTCGCAGTGAGGGCACGAGGTGAGACAGGCTGAATGCCTGGAGTGCCCATATTGGTCGGTAGTTCCTGGGGTGATAAATTTACGGGCTATGGGGGGTCAAAATTTGTGCTCCCATAGGAGACGAAAACGAAATTAGCGGTGGAACGTTTAGTCCCACCGCACCTTCGGATACCGCCTCTTTCCTAACACTTGACCTCATTATTCTGGGATTTAATTCTCAGGTCGTGGGCGGCTGCTGTTGAGAGCCCGCCGCGGGTTGTTGGGATGCGCCACAATGCTTCACTCCAGTTGCAGTTTTTTTGCGCCCTGGAGACCCGTTTAATAGCGTAAGGCTATTTAATTGCTTATCAAGCGCTAGGAAAATTTTATGAGTTTTGTTGAAACTCGATAACAAGTCCTTAAAACTGCCCTTGGTTTGCCGCATAAAAGACATAATTTCCCTTTCAACGTCACGACAGGCATCGCAAGAGCCATACTAGCGGCTACGGGCACACAAGAAAAGAAGAGGAAGCAGCCGATCGCGGCGGGCACACTGGAAACCGCGGCCCGCTATATAAGGAGCGCGGCTAGCCTAAGGAAATCACTTAGCGGCCGACAGCGATCGGGAGTGGTAAGCCTCTTGCAGCACACTCTTTGTAGTCAGCAGCCAAAGTCACTTTTTTGGAGGCGACCCGAATCCGAGGATTTGGGTGCCCTATAAATTGTCGATAGACTTGCGAGTCGCGACAAGCGAATTCGGCCCGCCGGATTCTTTTTCCCCGAAGACTTACGAGTCCGCCCGCCCCTCTCTCTCTCTCGGTGAAGACTTACGAGTCCGCCCGCCCCCCTCTCTCTCTCTCGGTGAAGACTTACGAGTCCGCCCGCCCCCTCTCTCTCTCTCGGTGAAGACTTACGAGTCCGCCCCCCCCCTCTCTTTCACGCAAACCGAAGACTTACGAGTCCGCCGCGCATTCTCTCTTTGAAGACTTACGAGTCCGCCACCTTCTCTCCCGCAAACCGAAGACTTACGAGTCCGCCGTGCATTCTCTCTTTGAAGACTTACGAGTCCGCCACCCTCTCTCCCGCAAACCGAAGACTTACGAGTCCGCCGCGCATTCTCTCCTGCGACTGAAGACTTCCGAGTCCGCCGCACCTACTCTCTGAAGATTTACGAATCCGCCCTCTGGGAAGACTTCCGAGTCCCCACCGCTTTTTCTGTTCTTTTCTCTCTCCAAAGGCTCCCGGGCACCCCCCCCCCCCCCATCCGAGCTGACCTGTCGGGCGTGCCGAAGCGCCGACGAATTCTGGGCCGAACTGACCGGCGGCCGCAGCCCGGAGCCTCGAAGACACGCTGCAGCAGAACCACGAGCCAGATAATAAACTCTGTAATTTAAGCGTTGAATAAACAAAAGCCTACTTAAGTCACCGAATTCTCTCCACCTGTTCTTACTGGGAATCGGGGGAAATATCTCTTACAGCTACCACTCGGACTACTAGGCGGACTCTGGCCGTCCCTGAGCTATCTGGCAAATTGGGCGGCAGACCGTCACAGTTGTTTATTTGATGGGTGAGAACAATTAGGAAAATCCCAAAAGTTACGGATTTTTCCCTCCACCTCTCAGGAAGCTTCACTGTGCCTAGGAAGCTGCTCCTGCCCACTGGATCCGACATCAGGTCTTTCCAGAGGACGCTGGATGACTCCATTCACCTCAATATGGAGATATGCACTGCGGAGGATCTGGATGATGCTGCACTTCTGCTGGAGGCTAAAATCTGGGAAGCATCAGAGCAAGCGGCGCCTCCCTCGGGTATTCACCCCAGGAGAGCCTGCTCTCCACTACCACCGGAAGTTAGTGCTCTTCTGGCGATGAAACACCGACTTAGGAGGGAGTATGACAGAACCCATGACCCAAGGACTTTGCGTATCTTCCGCAGGCTGGGAAATCGAGTTCGGACGTTGCTCAACCAACTGAGGGAGGAGTTGTTGGACAAGGAGCTGGAGGAGGCTACTCCAGATAAGGATTCCGACTTCGCGCTGTATAGAATCGCGGGCAGAAGTAAGAGGCAAGCCTCCCCCAAATACCCGGTGAAGAAAGCGGATGGGACTTGGGCCAAGTCTCCGCTTGAACGTGCCGAGGCGTTTGCCGAGAGTTTGGAGGAGCGGTTCACTCCATTCGAAACTGCGTCGAGGGAGAGAGTCGAAAAGGTTCATGCAGCACTAGAGGAACCTCACCAGATGACGCCTCCTATTCCCCCAATCCGGCTGCCTGAAGTCCAGGCCAAGATAAGGAAGCTGAAGCACCGGAAGTCGCCAGGAGCGGATGGCATTTCCAGCCGAGTAGCAAAACTCCTTCCGGAGAAGGCTCTCCTTTTCTTGGTCCTGCTGTTCAACGCTGCACTCAGGCTGGGACATTTCCCGAAAAGCTGGAAGCATGCAAATGTTGTAATGATACACAAAAAGGGCAAGGACTCAAAGGATGTGGGCAATTATAGGCCGATTAGCCTCCTGCCGACCTTTGCTAAGGTCTTTGAACGGTGCATTCTGGAAAGATTGCAAAGGATACCAGAAGTCACACAAGCGATCCCCAGGCACCAATTCGGCTTTCTCAAAGGACATGGCACCCCCGAGCAACTTCACCGTGTAGTGGACTTCGTCGTGGATGGATTTCAAAGAAGGCAATATACGGTGGCTGCCTTCCTGTACATCCAGCAGGCCTTTGATAGGGTCTGGCACCAAGGGCTCCTATCAAAGGTCAAGGAACTGCTGCCTCCTCAACTGTTCGAGTTAGTCAGAAGCTACCTCAGCGATCGAACCTTCCAAGTGGTGCAGGATGGAGTAGCCTCAACTACCAGGAGGATAGCTGCCGGAGTTCCACAAGGTAGTGTACTGGGCCCTACACTATATAACTTGTTTGCGCACGATGCCCCACTTCATCTGAGCTCAAGAAGCGTGTGTGTAGCGACATATGCAGACGACACTGCAATCCTTGCAAGGTCCAGCTGCGTCTACAGTGCCACGGACAAACTTCAGATACTCCTGAAGAGGTTTGAGAACTGGGCCTGTAGATGGAATTTGGCCATCAACACAGACAAATGTGCGGTGGTCACATTCGCCTTGAGAAGAGACACATGTCCAGGGGTCTTTCTTCATGGTCAGCTGTTGCCGCAACGCGAGGAGCACACATACCTGGGACTGGTCCTGGACAAGAGGCTGATGTTCGCGTCGCACATCAAAAAGACAAGGGCCAAGTTGGAAAACACTGCCAGGCGTCTAAGCTGGCTAACTTGCCCGAAGTCGAAGCTGAGTATTAGGTTCAAGACTCGCTTTTACCAGTCCCTGCTAGCACCGATTTGGCAATATGGAATGGCAATATACGGCAGTGCGGCCAGGACGCATTTGAATCGAATTCAAGCGTTTCAGGCGAAATTTCTCAGACGTATCACTGGAGCGGAGTGGTACATAAGAAATGCCGACATACGCAGGGAATTGCAAGTCCCTGCAATCGGAGACGCCGTGAACACCTTAGCTGCCAGACACAGAACCAGACTTTGGAGTCACCCAAACCCGCTGGCCAGGAGGATGAGCTGGACTAGGACCAGGAGACGCCTGAAGAGGGTCATAATCCGGGAGCTGCCAACCCGGCGTTTAAACTAATTTTTAATTAACATTGATACATATTCGATACATAAAATTGTTAAATATTAATAGATATATAGCCAAATAAGTCTAGCAGCAAACTTGCATACAACCAAATAAACAAAAAAAAAAAACAAAAAAAAAAAAAAAAAAACAAAAACGGATTTTTCCTTTTGTTGAAATGTTTATGAGGACTTTAGGAAGACCACAAGAGTTACAGATTTTCCTATTTTTGACTTACGTCGCTTGACGTGTTCGTCGGAGGCTTAGGTGCCTGGCAAATAGTGCATAAACTATTGCCTGTAGTTGTCGCCACTAGCACTTGGAACTAGTTGGACGGTTTAATTGGGTTTGGGTGAGGTTTGGTTGGTTGGTTGGTTGGTTGGATGAAGTTTGTTTTGTTAGTTGGTTGATTGGTTGATTGGTTTAGATGAGGTTGGTTTGTTGGTTGGTTGATGGCATGAAGACACGGCGATGGTGTCGGGTGCATGTGGTGAATGAACAAAGGCTCTGTTGTGAGGTAGAACTCTTATTGACTTTATTAATGAAAACTTAACAGTATATATAGATACAAAATGCTTATGGTAACAAATATCGTATAACAAAACTAATGTGGGTTACTGTGAATGTGGGTTACTGTGTATGTGGGTTACTGTGTATGTGGGTTATTGCCAGCTATAAGTGACCTGAGACTTATTGCCCTATTTCACTTTCCTCATGTCCGCAAGCTACTTTATTTACGACAAATGCATGTTTCTTCGAATGAAGAATTATTATGTAGTATTTTAAATGTTATAGCTTATGAATAAACGCTGCCGTGACTGAACAGTAGGTACATGTAATAAAAACAAAGCGACCATTAAATGATAGCTTCACACAGGAATTCAACTTCGTTGCTTTCCTCGAAAGTTACTAATTCTGACGTGAGAGTGGAGTTGACCACTATGAGGACCCTACCCAAGCGCCAACACAGGCCGATCTAGCTGATAAATCGTGAACGCAGCTGGGAAAACTTCGGAGCTAAGAATCTCCGGCTTTACCAAGGTTTCTGTGAACACAATAATGTGGGAGGCGAATGCAAAACTATCAGAATACAATTTAGGCAGCTTACTACCCAAGCCTCTTGCATTCTGATAGGAGATTAACAAAGAAGTATTTAGTTTTTTTGGACAGAGGCAGATGATGTAGAGGGCACAGTGGTCAGATCGGGCTTAGGAAGAGTTATCCCAACGGGCCGTTTCATTTTCTTAGCTTCATGTTCTTTGACAACAACATATTCAGGCCAGAATTTGGTTGAGCATATCGTGCCAAAGAATTCATTTGGGACATTTATTTTGAAAGATAAAATATCCTTAGCGTAAGAAAATTTGAATTTTTCCACCTTTAATTTTACATTTTCAGCTCTGACTTTGCCTCGTATAAAGGCAATGACATCTTCAGATGTTTGACCAGGGGAGAGCCACGAAACAAATATATGTTTCGTAGGTGGGCTCGCAGTGAGGGCACGAGGTGAGACAGGCTGAATGCCTGGAGTGCCCATATTGGTCGGTAGTTCCTGGGGTGATAAATTTACGGGCTATGGGGGGTCAAAATTTGTGCTCCCATAGGAGACGAAAACGAAATTAGCGGTGGAACGTTTAGTCCCACCGCACCTTCGGATACCGCCTCTTTCCTAACACTTGACCTCATTATTCTGGGATTTAATTCTCAGGTCGTGGGCGGCTGCTGTTGAGAGCCCGCCGCGGGTTGTTGGGATGCGCCACAATGCTTCACTCCAGTTGCAGTTTTTTTGCGCCCTGGAGACCCGTTTAATAGCGTAAGGCTATTTAATTGCTTATCAAGCGCTAGGAAAATTTTATGAGTTTTGTTGAAACTCGATAACAAGTCCTTAAAACTGCCCTTGGTTTGCCGCATAAAAGACATAATTTCCCTTTCAACGTCACGACAGGCATCGCAACAGTAGCGCAAGCCGATGTTTTTTCTCACGACATCAACAGTCCGGTCGGCAACACCAGTACACTTTGCATGGAAAATGTTATCACACAGCCAGCAGCCGATGGTAAGATCGGTAGACAAAACAGCCTTTTTGCATGTTTTGGAAGAGCAGACAATATAGAAAGACATAATTACAAACTTACCACTGTACTTTTTACAATAGGATGAGGGGGCGACAGATAAGACAATAGAAGTGAAGCTGCACCGAGAGAGTTGAAGCGATAGAGAGGAGGGGAGCGTGAGAGTGAGCGAGCTTAGGAGACGTTCAGCTGTCGCGACAGAGCAACTACGACTAAAAGGGGGAGGTGCAAAGAGGAAATGCAAAAAGACAATAAGAGCAAACACTGGCAATATTGAAAATAAAGAGATTAAAATAAATTAAAATAGCTGCATGCTCACGCGAAGTGAACGGAAACTATAAAGAACACAAACTAAAAGTTTTAAAAGCTTAAGTAAAGGTTTTAACATGACGTTATTACACAAAAACGAGAGCGCATGAAAAAAACACGACCGCTTACTTGGAAGAGAGAAAGCACATGAAGGCAAACGTTAGCGGGGAGGGACTACCAACAACCGAAGAAAAATCAAGCGATAACATAAGCACACCACAACAGAAACAAAGCAAGCAACTCCGGTAGCAAGACAGGCACCAGTGCGCACGACGGAGCCCGAGCAACAGGGACCAGCCAGCCGGAGGCCCAATGCGGAGGCGGGACTGTTCACATCGAACGGGAAGAGACGAGTTTCGCACACTCCCAAGCAGCAAGGGCAGGCAGACCTATTGGGCGCAAGCACATCGGTGCAAAGCACAACCGGGACGACCCACATAGAAATACCCGGAGAACCTCAAGGGAAAGAGGAGAACAACACCAGGGACGCGTCGCCACGCAACCAAACGGCACACAGCAGCAACAGCAATCGAATCACGGCGCAGGACCACCCGAAGCACTGCAACTGGAGCGACGAAACGAGAGACCCTGTGGGACGAGCAAAGAAAGCAGATCCCCTGGACGCCCCAGAAGATCGCCGACTCGGAACAAGAACGAGAAACATCCTGGACCTGCACCCAACCGAGAAGAAGAGCTGTCAACGATCGGACAGGTGCAAGAAGATCTGCCCAAGGAAGTCAAGGAGGAGATCAGACGGAAACTGGAGAAGCGGCCACCACGGAAGCAGGTCAACTTCAAGAAGCTCGTCGGCAGCATTGGCGAAGTCTCCGTCAACCGGACCCTGGCCTAATCTGGTACAGGAGGGGGGAGTGCGACGACCCACGTCGCAACACATTGAATTAATTTGATTTAGTTCCTTTACATACTGAAGTATTATGTTTTAGTTCCTTTACATATTGAATTATTATGTTTTAGTTTCTTTAGTTCCTAGTAGCAGTAAGATAAATATTGTTAAATAATTATAAGTAATCAAATAGAACTAAGGGAAATTCGAAGGCGCGAAAACCCAGGGAGGGAACACCCTAAATACGGGCACACTGGTGCCGTACGGCAACGCCGACGGCACAGTTGATATTAGTCGGATAAATATCGACGATCTGGCAGCACCATTGCCTATCGCGATCGAAAATCGATAAGAGAAACGGCAGCGGATCGGACCATATATAAGGCGTTGCACAGCTCATAATCGACACATTCGCCACGAACAGCGCAACGGGTAAGTCCTAAGTATCCAAGTAGAACTAACTTAGCTCAGAGTAATAGCCAAACATAGATGGGCCACGGTTAAGCTCTTGCTAGCTGATCTTGCAGTGGCTGGGATAGTCGAGTAAGGTTCCTGAAACCGGACCCGCACGTTGCACAGGGTAGCATCCAAGAATAGGAATGCCAAGGTTAAGCTCTTGCTAGCTAATCTTGCAGTGGTTAGGATAGTCGAGTAAGGTTCCTGAAACTGAACCCGCACTTAGCACAGGGTAGCATCCAAGCATAGGAGGGCCAACGTTAAGCTCTTGTTAGCTGATATTGCGGGGGTTTAGAGAGTCGAGTTCCTGCAACCAAGCTCACTCGTAATACAGGGTATCAGTTAAATTAGGAGGGTCAAGGTTAAGCTCTTGCTATCTGATCTTTTAGGGGCTGGAATCGTCGAGGAGGGCTTGAAGCTAGGCTCGCACACGGTACAGGGTACATCGACCCAGCGGACATCGCGTAACCAGGGTGGCAACAAGGCGATCCCAAATAAACACACTTTTCCAAAGAAAATAAAGCACTAATATATCGAGCAATTCATTCGGTGTTCTTACTGGGTAACGGAACGAGGGGTCTTGGAACCTATAAATTTCTGAACGAATCCCAACCCCGGCGAGCAAAGCCGAGCAACCGCGAGACAACATTTTTTTTCATTATTCTAACATTTTGACTAACAATAAACCTATATTGAAGGAATTTCTCAGTTCAAATTTGGCAGTCGAAGCGATCAGTCGTGTCTTTCTCCCGAATCTAACTAAGCAGCGAGTCAAACCTAAGTGACAAAAAACAAACAAAAATCAAAGCAAAACGGAAAAAAGAGACTTCTTATCAGTTGTTGCTTCAGTTCGAAAAACACTTCGCACATTGTTTTATGAAAAAAAAAAAAAAACGTATCCAAAATGCGGGAGCCCCCTGACATTTGGAAGGATAGGCCTTCTCCTAATGGCAAATTCCTTGTGATCACTAGATCGGATGAGGGATCCCTCGCTGGAGTCTCTCCATTTACCATTAAAAAAGTAATTGATCTGACCTGTGGAGGCGAAGTTGCCAGCTGCAAAAAAACACGCGATGGTAACCTGCTGACCCAAACAAAAGACCATAAACAAGCCGAGAAATTATTAAAGCTAACAAACATCCCTAGCAACATACCCGTATCGGTGACAGAACACCGAACACTGAATTATTCTAAAGGTGTAATTTACTCAAATGATTTGAGAGGTATTGAAAAAGTAGAAATACTCGAAAATCTGAAATCCCAAAAAGTATGTGTCGTAAGGAAAATAATGAAGCGCCAAATGATCGACTACACTGAAACTGGTTTAATCATCTTGACATTCTCGCGACTTGATCTTCCGGAATATATATACATAGGATATGAAAGAGTACAAATCCGTCCATATATACCACCACCAATGCGTTGTAACAATTGCCTCCGTCTGGGACATCTGGAAAAGTTTTGCAGAAACCCAAAATCTTGCTTTATGTGCAGTCGAGACGCCCACATCAACATTGACAACGGAGAAATATGTGATAACGACCAATCCTGCATCATTTGCATTGACAAAAAAATACCAAACTTCGACCACCACCCCAGAGACAAGAAATGCCCCATATTCATCACCCATCAAGTAATCCAAGCCATAAAAACACTCGAGAAGGTTGACAACCGAACGGCATGGACAATATACAAGAAAAGACACCAACACGACGGGTCCCTGTACTCATCGGCAGCCAACATCACCCAACAACGACTTGCTCAACCCCCACGACGAGGCCCAAATACTATCACCACAACTTTACCAAACACATACAGACCCATCAGCCTTAATCCATGTATGTCCTAAACCTTAGACAAAATCATCTCCAAACGACTTTGGTGGTTTGTTACATCCAACAAACTCCTAAATAGTCGACAAATAGGCTTCAAAAAGGGGAAGTCTGTGTCAGACTGTCTATTATACGTAGACGCTCTGATCAACAGGGCCCTTGGAGAAAAAAGACACTTGTCAATAATATCATGTGATTTTGAAAAGGCTTTTGAGAAGGTTGGACTACATACGATACATAATCAACTATCCAAATGGGGCTGTGGGCCAACAATTTTAAAATATGTATCACAATTCATGACTAATCGCAAAATACGAGTTCGAGTCAACCACGGCCACTCCTTAATCCATCCACTCTACAACGGAATCCCACAGGGGTCCCCCCTATCTGTAATCCTATTCTTAATCGCGTTCAACAGCCTATCAGACATAATTAGCAGACACAAAGGTTTTAGTTTCACTGCATACGCTGACGACTACAACATCATTATCGACTTCAACAAGCAAAAAAACCCACAAATTAATGTTGACAATCTTTTCGACGACATAAACATTTGGTGCAACACATCAGGAGCATCTTTATCTATCACAAAATGTAAACACATACACATATGCAGGAAACAAAACTGCAGTTGCCAATTTTCCACTCATCTTAACGCAATAGAGACAGTCCAAGAACTTACAATACTAGGCTTATCATTTACATCTAGATATAAATTCAACCCCCACATAAAAAAACTTCAAAAGTCTCTCACTAAATCGACGAATATCATAAGATGTCTTTCAAACGAAAAATATAATTGCCAACCACTAACCTTAGTGAACATAGTTAGAAGTCTGTGTCTGTCCAAAATAGACTACGGGCTACCAATATATGGATTAGCACCCAAGACAGTCACGAAACCAATACAAACCGTGATAAACAATGCACTGCGTTCAGCCTTAGGAGCCTTTTGTTCAACACCTACATATAATCTTTACATCGAAGCAAATATCCCCCCGTTAGACGTTAGAACAAAACAGCTTCAAGCCAAACTCTCCCATACAATTATACACTCCACGGTCACTCCACTAAAATCAATAATTGAGAAGATATTAAAAAAGAACAACCGGAAATTTAAAAACTCAGCACTTCAAAAAGCATTAGATCTATGCAGAGACATAAACATCCCCACGGACCCAATAAAAATACCAGCTAAAAAGAAACCTCCATGGCATTTAAAAGCAGATGCCATAGACACACATCTAAGTCAATATTTAAAATCAAATACAAACCACACAATATTTAGAAAAGAATTTCTTCAGACCAAATCAAAACTCCCCAACTACACTTTCATATACACAGACGGATCAATGAGTAACAAAACAATTGCTTATGCAATAACCACCGAAAACGAAATAATAAAACAGGCCATTTTACCACCCTACTCCTCAGTCTATTCAGCGGAAATAATTGCGATATTAGACGCTATTGAAATAGGACTCAAAATTAAAGGAAGAATATGCATTTGCTCCGACTCATTATCTGCTATTTACTCTATAAAAAACAGCGATAGCTCATCATACTTCCCCGCAAAAATCCGGGGATTAATAAACGATTCTTACCCAAAAATTAAAATATTGTGGGTCCCGAGCCATGTGGGAATCAGCGGTAATGAATTCGCGGACGACACCGCCAAAAATGCAACAAATTCACCTCTTATCACATCACCTAACATTAACCGCAGAGACATCAATAGCTACATAAAATCGACACTCTCTATAAGCCATCTCAATTTACTTCAACACTCCTCCAGTTGGTATCAAACAATAAGCCAAAACAGCTACAATATCTTCAACTACGCTAGGGACATCAGCAAACTTCCTAGGAAAGAACAAACCAAAATTATTAGATTGCGCCTGGGACACACTCAGCTCACACACAAATACAGACTAATGCAAGCAACAACAAATCCATGCCAATTCTGCGACAATAACACAATGTCCTTAACACATATACTAAATGATTGTACAGCATTTCAAAATCACAGATCCCCTAACTCAAACCTCACCTCACTCCTCTCCAATCCCACAACAAACAACATCCTTCAACTCCTTGATTTTCTAAAAAAAACAAACCTCTTATATCTTCTATAAGATGGTTATTACATTTAAGACAAAATTACATTTCCTAAATAGGGAATAAGAGACGAACCCTGAACATATAAATTAATAAAATAATAATATTAATAATAATAATAACAATAATTAATAATTAAATTAAAAAATAATAAAAAAAACAATATCAGAAACTTACACACTAAGAGAAAAATATGAAATGTAATTACTTAGTTTAAGTCAGCCAAAAAGCCTAAGTAGCTATGGCTGCTCCCCCTCCTGTAGCTTTAGTTTAAAACTTTAAGCCTGCAGTATGTAAATAAATAAATGAAGGAATTTCTAATAGCTGAAGCATTTCTGGACTATAAACATTTGATTCCTCAGCCTTGCGCGCTACGGGTACCCCTGAAGCGTTTTCACCCATATTTCGCGTTTTTTGACCCTGAGTTGTTTCACTAAAATCGCTGTCAAGGATAAAGCCGCAGCTCAACGCAAACTTTCTAAACGGATTCTGGTTCAGGAAAAATACACGGAACTGACCTACTCTGTAGTGCTTCAAAAGTTCTACACTACTTTAAGGCCGAAAAAGGTGTTCAAAATGGACACCTGGAAGGTAAGGATTTACCTGTGCAAGCCAAACCCAAACTGCCGTTTTTTTGGTTTAATTTACAGTTTATGAATGTATCTATAATTTGAAACCAAAATCATTCCGATTGGTTGCCTAGTTTTTGTGTAATATTACCTGAAAGTCAACCAAATTCTCTTTTTGTTTTGTGTGTTGCAAAAACGGAAATATTTTTCAACTTTGAATGCTCAAAACTTCTACAATGGTCCGAAAATTTGTTTCCCAACGGATTTGGAATCGTTGTGAAATTCTCTATCGATTAAGTATAAATAAAATCGTTTCTGCGACTATGACTTTTTTTATTTTCGCAACGCTAAATGTTCGAATGGCGCCACTGTGCATCGCCGCCACGCCACCTCGTACCGCAAAGCCGCCTCGCCCTGCAACACCGCCATACAACACCGGTATTGGCCCAGGCACCCAGACCCCGGTCATCAGCTCGCCGCCGCTCACTCGGACCCCAACCGGAAAATCATGGTCTGGAAATCGAGCGACAACGAGATCGAAACTAGGCAGCAATACAGGAGGAGGGAGGCCCCGACCCCAGCCGGGTTCGACGCCGCACTCCCCCGGCAGGACCGTACCACGATCGCCGTCACCCCACCCAGGACTTCAGCGGATCCCAGGGGCTGTCACCAGGCACCATACAAACCGTCCTGGAGGACCTGGGCACTCTGTCCACGAACGCCGTGACGACGGAATGGCTTGAGCCACCGACCCCGACGACCGAGAGCTGGATGCCACCACGCGGCAAACGCTTAGCGCTTCCCCGGGAGTGGGCTACCAACATCCCCGATCGCCAGATCGTCCGGATGAGGAAAGGGTGTTCGAGCCCGGTACACCCGGCAGCGCTTTCGCCAGACCACGGAGGAGGGGATCTACCAGGTCACCATGAAGGGTCGAGGAGGGGAAGAAAGAAATAAATACCGGCATATCGATAACTCCGCGCAAAGAGCCATCCCTAAAGGGAAGTACCATCCCTAAAGCGAAGTGCCACCCCTAAAAGCTTGGTCAAGAGCCGTTAGTTTTTGCGGCTCCCGTTATTTTCGTTTTTTTCTCCAAAATAGAGAAGGCGGCACGTGCATGGAAAATTTCTCTTTCGCCGCCACCAACTCGCAACGACCACACGTGTGTCAATCGCTCCGCCAGTCAACGTACAGTCCGCCGCGATTTCTGCCCGTAACTGCCACGCCATCCTAGTGCCATCCGTGCCACTATTGCCAACGCCCGTCGAGCCGCAGTTATTTGTGCTAGCTGCGGTCACCCCCGACCATATCGACAGTGACGGTTCTATTTATTCAACCATGCATGCCTGCGCCTGCCAGTGCCGCCCGCAGATATTCCTCATTGTTCCCGTGGCCGACGGGGCCCCCCAGTGCAGCTGCAAGCGCCACCGCGATTATCCGTCACGCAGCGCCCACTCCCGCCAGTATAATTTTTGCCTGCCGCGCTCCGCTGCAGAGGTACACGGTCACCCGTGCCCCTCGCCACTCATGTCCCCGCTCCATAGTCAGGGCAGTAGGGCGCACGCCGGTTGCACATATATACATATACGTGGACTTATATATATATATATATATATATTCGTGGTTTTTCCGTTGTGACGAAGTCACTGTAAATATGTGTACATAGTAGATTTAAGTTTTTATATATTAGTTTAGGTTAGAGTAAGGAATAGGTTAGTTTGTACATAGGTAGGGAATAGTGGATAGGGATGTAGGCGTTGGCCACCCACTGGCCGCCCACCGGCCACACACCAACCACACACCGGCAACGCCCTCCGGCAGCATCGCCGGCAACATCGACTGGCAACAATTGGCCGGCCGAGATCGGCAACATTGTTGCAGAACATCGGCCCGGAAGCGGGACGGAACGGTCCGCATCCCGGAGGACCGACGGGAGCCGCGGGCCAAGAGCGGCAGAGAGAGCGTTCGGGGGGCAGAGGCCTACGACGCGGGCGCCGGCCGAGCAGCGGAATTCGGCAAAAGAACGGCTGGAACCCGGAACGGCGCGTGCCAGCGATCGCGGCAGCGCTGCCGCCACGGGAGAGCCAAAAAGTAGGTCAAGGCAAATTTTGCAATTAAAATTGCAAACACTCGCGATTTGGCCTCAGAGAAGGGCAGTAAAGTTTTGGAAGATTAAAAGTGTGTGTGCGCAGCAGTGAAAGTGCGGAAGAGCAGGAGACCGACAACTAAATAAGCCACGAACGGCGTAAAGAGATATTTTGGGTAAGCGAGGCGAGCCGCCCAACATTTATATGAATTAACAGAGATTTTGGGTGTGTAAAGGAAAAGAGTGGGGAAGATAGAGCGAGAGAAAAATTAACTAAGTTATGAAATTATAGATGTGTAAATAAAACGACAATGAATCCACTTGCTATTGATTATTTTCTCAGTCCATTCGCTGCCACTCATATCACCCTCTGCTCCCCTCTTTCCCAGGTCGGCGGCCGTTGGGCAATCCCAGGCGCCGAATTGGGCCAGACGGGAATAGGAGCGCCCCGCTGCTGCCCCGGGCGCGGACGGCGGCTGTTGGGTTTCCCCAAGCCGCCTGTCCGCCTGCCGTTGGGTTCGGACCAGGCCGCGGGATTAGGTTTGGGTCGTGTGGGTGCGGGGGCAGGCTGCTAGGCGATCCCGAGCCGGTTCCAGTCTCTAGCGGAGGGTTCAGGCCGCTGGAAAATTCCCGGCCGGTAGAAATTTGTCTCGCCCAGAGTGGGCAATTGGAAGTCGGAATTTCTAAACCCACCCCTAAAAAATCTTGCAAAATCTCGGCCTCTCTCATGTTCTGGCGTTTCTAATATATAAATTATACTGGAAGGGACTCTGGGCCGCTGAGTTCATATCTCGGCCGTAGTGCATCCTTGCAGTTGGCGCCCGATAACAGGGACCGTCAGGACATGGGGAGATGTAAGAATCCTTACTAAGGTGGATTAAAGCCCCGCCAGCCGAACAAGAGATTTTTAGCGGTGAAGAACATATACATACATACATAGGAATTGCCAGAAACTTCCAAAAATTTGCGACGCACATGCAGCCGCCACAACGGCGCCTCGGTTTTTCGGGCCGTTAACGAAAGACAAGGGGAAGAGGGGAAGACGATTGGAAAATTCCATTCAGGGGAAAAATAGTACAGCTTCGACAAAACAGGGCACCAAAGTTGCATTTTTTAGACAATAAGAAAGATTTTATGTCGCTGCCGTGCAGATCGGACACATGCTTATACATATTTTCTCTTATTAATGATTTTCGCTCTTGGTTGCGCCGCCATCAGGGCGGGGACCAATTTATATACTGGCCCTTTTATTTCATGAATGGCTCTCAGTAAATACTCTTCGTCGAACAAACATCGGAAAAAATTAAGAAAAGTAAATCGCCGCGAATTTGAGGAAAGAAATTGATAGAAAGATCATGTGAAAAAGAAAAACGAGATCCTGCGCAAGTAAATTAAATAAATCAAAGGATAAAATAAACTAAAGGAAATTAATTACACAAAATAACGGAATTAAATAAAATAAATAAAATAAAGTAAAGGGAAATAAATTAAATAAAATAAATCGAACAAAGAATTAAATAAACGGATTCGGAATAAATTATATAAAATAAATTGAATTAAACAAGCCAAAATTATACACTGGGAGAATTTAATAGGAAATTGAGCACGTGGAAAATAATAAATAAAACAGACGGAATAAATAAATAATTAAAGGAGATAAATTAAGCAAGCGGAATAAAATAATAAAACAAAGCGAGGCATTGAATTATTAAAATAAAATCGGGCTACAGTGAAAAAAAAAGATAAAACAAAGGAAATAATAAAATAAAATAGATAAGAAATAATTTAATAAAAATAAAATAAAGAAAAAGAAAGGAATAATAAAATAAAATAAAGGAATTAATAAATTAATAAACTAAGGATACCCTGAGAGAAATAAAAGACACAAAGGCTGGTTACATCCTAAAATAAATAATAAAAATACAATAAATAATAAAATAAAAGTAGAGCGAGGGAATTAAATCGAAAATTGACGGTTACACTGAGAGAAAAGAAAAAGGGGGAAAGAAATAAAGGAAAAATAAAACGAGACAAAACAAGGAAAAGCGGCCAGGCTGAAGGAAGGAAAAATACACGGAGAAAAATAAAAAAAAATAATAAAATAATTTAATAATAAATACCAAAATAAAAACATACGATAAAGAATAAAACACAGTAAGATAGAGATTAAATAAATAAAGAAGGATAAATAGGGTAGACAAAGAAATAAGAATAGGCAAGCAAAGGAAAAAGAACGGATTAAATGAAATGAAATACGAAAATAAAGTTAATTGAAAATAAAATTAAGAAAGGAAAAAAAAGGAAAATAAAATTAGGGAAAGGAAATTAATTAGGGCAAGCGGAAAAGAATAAGAAAAAAAAATACGGCGAAATACAAGAAATAAAAGAAAGGAAAGAACGGAAACTGTAGAAGAAGAGGGAATAAGATAGGAAGACAAAGGAAAAGGAAAAAATATAAAGGTCGAAAGCAAGCGGAAAAAAAGCACACTGAGGAAAATAGTTAGAGAAAGAAAGTCGAGAAAATAACGTATCGAAAATAAAAGAGTTAAACAAAAACAAAAAAAGGAAAGAAAGAAAAGAAAAAAGGAAAAATAAACGCCGAGAAAGGTTCAAAATAAGGAAAAGAAAATCAAATATTAATAATTGGAGAGAATAATAATAATAAGGCAAAAATAAAAAGGCTAGAAAAAATAAGAAGAAAATTTAAATAAGGAATAGGATAACCAGGCAATAGATCGAACGGTAGAATATAATAACAAATAAAAATAAATAATAACTAAACAATAAATGAATATAAGGAAGAGAATCATGGGCGTCAAGATTAGCTATCGCAAGAAGTTGGAGTTGGAGACCATTCACCTCCAATTTAATTTGGAGCGCGAAGGCACAGTGGAGGAAATGCGATCGCGGCTGATTGCTTTTGGCCGTCAGCAGGACCATTCGGAAGCGGTACAGATCCACCTGGAGGCGTTGGAGAGGAACTTTGGGAACGCTCCCACCGGGGACGCAAAGCTGCTGTCGCCCATGTATTTAGATTCGGAGGCAAACTCGCCCGGAGCTGCGGCACCGACGGCGCCTGCAGATGCGCTGGGCAGGAATCACAGGGGAACGAGAATTGGAGCGAGTCTACGACAATATGCTGCCAGAATATCAATTGTTTGTCAGGAGACAGGATTTTCACACGTTGGCGGAACTGACTCATTTGGTGGTCGACCACGAGGAGACTCGGCGCAGGAGCGGACGGGCTCAGAATCAGCAGGACCCGAACTCACGGGCACCACCGATTTCTCGCGCCACCACGGATGCGGACCGCACGGCCCGCAGGCCGCAGACGAACACAATGCAGGGAAGTTTTAGTAGGAACGCGAATACGGGTCGGGCATCGACACCGGATCAGGCACCAGTGAGCGTGCGGGAGGCATGCAGAAACTGCGGTCAACCAGGGCATTTCTCGGCGGAATGCCGGAACCAGAGATTGATTTTCTGCTGGGACTGCAAACGACGAGGAGTACGAGCATTTGAATGCTGCCGAAGACAGGCTTCGGGAAACGGAATCGGGCCTCGCGTGACTGGGAATCACCTGAGGGACCCGAACAACCCGAGCAATTAACAGGAGGAACCCTCCACCAACACCAGGGACGCATCCGAGCCGCCATAGAGCCGGCATAGATGCCGGATGAGCACACCAAGCCGCCACGGGCGCGGACACGGGGAACAATAGGCGCTACAGGGCTACGCGCGGAGCAGCAGGCCGAGCCACGCGCGGGAAAGATTTGGGAAAAGTTGCAAGAAGAGAAGGTGAGGGAAAGGTCACTGCAAAAAGAAGAAGTGAGGGAAAGGTCACTGCAAAAAGAAGAGAAAGTGAGGGAAAGGTAACTGCAAAAAGAAGAAGTGAGGGAAAGGTCACTGCAAAAATAAGAAGTGAGGGAAAGGTCACTGCAAAAATAAGAAGTAAGGGAAAGGTCACTGCAAGAAGAGAAAGTGAGGGAAAGTTCACAGGAAGAAAATACAGAAAGGGGATTACGAGGAGAAAAGATACAAGAGGAAACCTCACGACTGGGACGAACCCCCAGGGAAGCCAATAGCAAGCCACCAGGAGTTCGTGAAGGAGTCAAACTCCCAGGGAAGCCCTTAGCAAGCCAGCAGGAGTCAGACACACTCGGGCCTTCTGCGGAACGCCGAGGAGTGTCATCGAGGAATCATGCAGAAGAAATGGTAGAGGAAACGGATCAAGGATTATTTGGCACGGTTACCCAGGAGGGGCCGGCGGCCACACAAGGACCAGTACCCAAGCCGCGTACTGTAGGAAGACAATTGCCGATACCTGCACAGCGGGCAGCGAGTCGGAATTTGAGCATGGAGACAGCCCTGGATACGGAGGTACCCACGGCTAGTCGAGCTAGCAGTTGGAGCCATGTTTTGCCCGTGGCTAATGACACCGCCGCGCAGCGGAATCCGTTTCGCACCTCCAAGAAGCGTGTCCAGAACATCTCCAAGCTGAACGCGCCCCTTTGCGGCATTGTCGACGCGGTCAACCATGCACCCGAGGAACCGGACCCGCCGGAATCGGGACAGAGATACCCAGAGCCCTGGGTGGAGGAATTCCTGGAGCAGGATTTGAGGAAATTTGAGAATTTGGCCGGAGTATCCCACATCGCGGAGCACCGGATTGTTATGCACAACGACCGCCCAATCAAACAAAGGTATTTTCCCCGGAATCCGGCCATGAGAGCCGTCATTGATAAACAGATAGATGAGCTTCTTAGGGTCGGCCGCATCGAGCCGTCTAAGAGCCCGCACAGCGCCCCTATTGTAATCGCGGCCAAGAAGAACGGTGACGCACGGATGTGCATCGACTACAGGCAGTTAAATGAGAACTCTGTGCCGGATGCGTACCCGCTGCCAAGGATCCACCAGACTTGGAGCGACTACGGAACGCCAAGTTCATTTCAAAGTTGGACTTCAAGAATGGTTACTGGCAAATCCCCGTGGCTAGGGATAGCCGGACATGTACGGCTTTTACGGTTCCCGGCCGAGGCCTATTCCATTGGCGAGTTATGCCATTTGGACTTCACTCGGCACCGGCGACGTTTCAGCGGGCCCTGTATACGGTAATTGGTCCAGACATGGAGCCGCATGCGTTCGCCTACCTAGACGACATTATAGTCATCGGGTCGACGCTGGAGGAACATGTAAAAAACCTTCGGGAGGTGTTCCGCCGACTACGCAGAGCCAACCTGCGGCTAAATAGGGACAAATGTCATTTCTTTCAGCGGCATATCGCCTACTTGGGGCACATAATAAGCGAGGAAGGGATCCACACGGACATGGACAAGGTAGCCGCGATCCGCGAGTTGCAACCGCCAACTTGCTTGAAGGAACTTCGAAGATGCTGGGAATCGCATCTTGGTATCGTCGATTTGTCCCCAATTTCGCCGATATTGTGGAACCGATGACGTCCTTGCTGAAGAAAGGCAAGAATTGGGATTGGATACCACGGCAATATCAGGCGTTTCAGGAGCTGAAAACGCGACGCACCTGTCTTAGTCTGCCCGGACTTTGGGCAGAAATTCGTGCTGCAGACAGACGCCAGCGAATATGGCATTGGAGCCGTACTAACACAGACCATTGATGGGCAGGAGCGAGTGGTGGCCTATGCCAGCCGCCGCTTAAATAGTGCGGAAAGGAACTATTCGGTGACCGAGAAGGAATGTCTCGCCATCGTATGGGCCGTAAGGAAGATGCGGTGTTACATCGAAGGGTATAGGTTCGAGGTAACCGATCATCAGGCCTTGAAATGGTTAAATTCCATTGATAACCCGACTGGAAGAATCGCTCGATGGGCACTCGAGCTGCAGCAGTATCAGTATGACGTCCACTACCGGAGGGGAGCCCAGAATTTAGTGGCCGACGCCCTCTCACGCCAACCGCTGCCAGTAGCGCAGCAAGCACAGGTACAAGGGACAAACTGCAAGTGGCTCACGAGGATGTTGAAGAAGGTTCGGACCGAACCAGCAAAGTTCCCGGATTTCAAGGAAGAAAGCGGATAGCTTTATCGCCGCATTGGGCTACGGCCACGACCCGACCGGTAGAAATAACTCCACGCTCGGAGGACGGAATTAGACGGTATCACCGTCGGATACTCTGACATAGGGTCAGAGTTCACGGAGTCACTTGCTGACGGGTGCGCCCGTCCAACACTCCGCCCCGCCAGGGGAAATAGGCATCGCGAAACGAAAATTGCGATTTGATAGGTCGATGGAGGGAAGACAGGTCAAGGATAGGACCAGGATTTAAAGAAACAAAAAACACCGTTAGGAAGGGATTCTTGGTCAACGAAATATTAATCCTATTTCTCCCCACAGAAGAACGAAGAAATTTTTGATCATGACCGGAAGAGGATTACCAAACTTTTGTGGCCCGAGGGACGCCCCCTCACTCGTGTGGCAGTCACGGCGGTGATGATGCCGCCGCCACTCACTCATGCACGGCGGGCCGGAGATCCGCCAATCCGCCGCGATCTCTCGTGGCTGACGGCCGCCGTGGAGGAAGGATTCCAGAGCCTCCATCTGGACGGGCGTCGGCCACCGGTACCGGGAGACGACCCCCGAGAGATGGTGGCCCCGGAAGCGGAGATGAGGCCGCTCTACGTGGACGTGGGCCCGGCCGAGGGACGAGATCCTCGCCGGCCAATAGGACCAGCACTCCTGGCGACTTTGCCGACCACCGGGGCGAAAGGACCGGCGCCGCCGGAGGGTCCGGCCGAGATAATAACAATCGCTATCTCAGACAGCGACGACAGCGACGTCGCGCCAGACGGGCGCTTCGGCGCCATGCGCGCGGACGCCACGCCACCCGCCAGGTCGGCGTCTCGAACGGTGTCAACACAGCCATCGCCGGGATCGACGACCCTGCTGCCCTGGGAGGACCCACGATCTGATGAGGGACCCAGGGTAGTGTCAGAGGAGCAGCAAGCGGAGCTCACCGCCTGCTTTGGGCTGTGGACCCCGGAACTGTTGGCAGAGTTGGTGCCAATCCCGGAACCATGGGGCGAGGCCCTATATGACGAGTTTGGGCCGCCACCGCTGGTGGAAAGGCCAGCCACCCCGCTGACGCCGGACGTCAGATACGACCCGGCCGAGTACTCACTACGGAGCCGGACGGAGGCATCGGGAATAGCCCGCTACAGCCCTACGAGGGAAGATTGGAGGCCTTAAACGCCTCGCTCGCCGACCCCGGACCAGTATACTGGCATTTTTAGTCCGGGGCCATACCAGGCCGGATCGGCACCAATCCGGTGCGCAGCCAGCCGCGCGGGCGGCGCGTAGACTGAAACGCGGTGACTCGCCATCCGAGTCATCGGAGGAGGACGAGGAGGAGCCACCGGAGTCGAGGAGCATCCGAGGCGAGTCCTGGATCACGGCACCAGAGGAATGGTCCACGCCCGGAGGAAGGTTGCCGGCGCGCCTCGTCGCCCGGATCAGGTCGCGGCTGGAGACGCGAGGGCGTCGCACTAGGAGGTACCTCGACGACGAACAGGGGCAAAGGTTCCGGGTACAGATCAGTACGGCGGGGAAGGTGCGGGTCTTCGTCCACCCCCCGAAGTACGGAGGGGGTGTTACGAAGTCACGGTAAATATGTGTACATAGTAGATTTAAGTTTGTATATATTAGTTTAGGTTAGAGTAAGGAATAGGTTAGTTTGTACATAGGTAGGGAATAGTGGATAGGGATGTAGGCGTTGGCCACCCACTGGCCGCCCACCGGCCACACACCGGCCACACACCGGCAACGCCCTCCGGCAACATCATCCGGCAGCATCGCCGGCACGGAACGGTCCGCATCCCGGAGGACCGACGGGAGCCGCGGGCCAAGAGCGGCAGAGAGAGCGTTCGGGGGGCAGAGGCCTACGACGCGGGCGCCGGCCAAGCAGCGGAATTCGGATCCGCCACCTGCTCGCCCAAGAGAGGTGAATAGTGTCGGCAAAAGAACGGCTGGAACCCGGAACGGCGCGTGCCAGCGATCGCGGCAGCGCTGCCGCCACGGGAGAGTCAGGCCGCTGGAAAATTCCCGGCCGGTAGAAATTTGTCCCGCCCAGCGTGGGCAATTGGAAGTCGCAATTTCTAAGCTAAAAACCCACCCCTAAAAATTCTTGCAAAATCTCGGCCTGGAAGGGACTCTGGGCCGCTGAGTTCATATCTCGGCCTTTGCATCCTTACACCGAATATATATATATTTATATCCATCCAGCGTATCTCCCCACTGTGATTAATTATCCTTTCAGTGCCCGAATCGCGTGGACTGGCACATCCGTCCGTCGCGAATCGGTGCCGCTTGTACTGTCCAGTAGTTAGACTCCAGGTCAATCCGGAGACTCCCTTTCTACCTCCCCCACCCTCCTGCGTCTCTAGCTTCACTCGGCTTTGTAGCTGGTGATTGAAACGCCATCCGCCATTCGCCGCGACTCGTCACAGTCCAGGCACCGTAGTCCGCCTCCGTGATATTCCTCCTTAATTTTGCTCCCCCCTGCGTCCCTTGATTTTCCCGCTCCGAGGCTGGTACCCAACCCGCATGGACTGGCGTTTCCGTCCACAGCGATTCAGTGACTGAGGCGTCAGCCGCAGGAGGGAATCGAAACTGAAGTTTTCTTGTTTGACACTTTTGAAAGGGAAGTTAGTTGCAGCACCGATGCTGGCATTATATGATCATAAGGACGAGGTCGAGCTTCATTGCGATGCTAGTGCGCTAGGGTTTGGAGCGGTATTGTTTCAAAGAAAGGAAGATAAGAAACTCCATCCAATATTTTATTTCTCTAAAAGATCAACAGCAACGGAAGCGAAGTATAATAGTTTCGAATTAGAAACATTAGCTATCATTTATGCGCTTAAAAGGTTTAGGATTTACTTACAAGACAGACATTTTAAAATCGTAACAGATTGTAATTCATTAACACTAACATTAAACAAAATAGATTTAAACCAAAGAATTGCGAGGTGGGCGTTAGGGTTACAAGAGTATGATTATGAACTTAAGCATAGGGCAGGAAAACAGATGGAATATGTATTTACACTTAGTTGGTGTATTTTCGCGCGAGTCCCACGCCTACCTTCCGCCCAACCGACCGAGGGGCGCAGCCGTGTAACATACGGCACGAAACGCGTGCTAGTAAGACGCGGGAGAAGAAAAAATATAATAGAACGAGGAAAAATTAGGATACACTACGGGCTAGTACTACAAGCAATACAGTTTTTAGTTTTTGAAGGCTTTCAATGCCTTCAATACTACAAAAAAGACGATTGTAATCAGGACATAAAACCCTAAAGGGCTCATGTACTTCAAACTCACGCCTACAGTGGTTAACTACTAGTGGTATAAAAGTTCTAGATGAAAGACGGGGAACATGGAAATTGAGCAGGCCTAGCAGGTAGGGGCTCTCCACATCACCGTGAATAAGTTTATGTAAAAAGACGACGCCAAGCATCGTCCTACGGTTAGCTAAAGAAGGTAGATTAAGTAGGAGAAGTCTACTAGAGTAAGACGGTAATCTAAGGTTGGCATCCCAGGGTAGGCCACGGAGGGCGAAAAGCAAAAAGTTCTTTTGGACAGATTCAATGCGGCTACTACGGACTCCAAATTGAGGACTCCAGACGCACGAACCATACTCCAATATAGGGCGAACTAATGAAGTAAATAGAGCCTTCGTTACATAAGGAGAATCGAATTCCTTTGCCCATCTTTTAATGAATCCCAGCATGCCTCTGGCTTTGTTAACCATACAAGAAATATGTTCAGAGAACGAAAGTTTAGGATCCAGGCGGACACCCAGATCATCAACAATAGAAATTCTTTCCAAAGAGCAATCGTTAAGCATATAGGTGGCAAGCAGGGGAGTGACACGTGAAAAAGTCATCAGTTTGCATTTTGAGCTGTTGAGATGCAAATCGTTAGCATGACACCATGCTTGGAAGTTATCAAGATCCGATTGTAGGTCTGATTGGCACGAACTGTCCCTATACTGCAAGCGGCGTACATGAGTACTCTGGATTTAGTTAGAACCTGCGGCAAATCATCGATAAACAATGTGAATAGCAGTGGTCCAAGCTGGCTACCCTGTGGGACGCCAGATGTGACCCTGAAGCTATTGGATAGATCGTTTCTGAACAGAACCTTTTGGGTCCTGTCGCTTAGATAACTCGAAATCCACGCAAGAAGATCTCCTAGTGAATAGAGTTTCCTAACCAGAAGAGAATGATTAACCGAGTCGAAAGCTTTACTAAAGTCCGTGTAAATAACATCGGTTTGAAAGTTTTGTTGGAAGCCCCTAATAACGAAAGAGGTAAGTTCCAGAAGGTTGGTCTTGATTGATCTTCGCCTCATAAAACCATGCTGACATGGAGAGATGACGGATCTGCATATATGTTGCAAGTGAGGAGTGATTACATTCTCGAAAAGTTTGGGGATAGCCGATAACATAGAGATACCCCTATAGTTACTGGCATCCGATTTGCTACCTTTTTTGTGGAGAGGAATAACAAATGATTCTCTCTAAATAAGGGGAAATTCTGAGGATTCTAAAGATAAGGTAAACAATTTAAGAAGTGGGTTACACAGCGCCTCGGAGCAAGACCTAAGCACAGAGCTCGGTATACCATCGGAACCTGGTGAATAAATAAGAGCAAGAATAAGTGAGCTTTCGTTTAAAATAGGACTGAAGAAATGTATGATCTGAAGATGTTGAGGGCGAATATGTCGCTTTAAAAAACTCAGCAAAGAGATTAGAAATTGCTTGATCAGAATTTGCTATAGTGTTCTTAAATGACAGGGAGGGAGGGTATAACGTGGGTTTACGTTTAGAATTATCAAAGTAATAAGAATGTTTAGGGTCCTGCGTGTACTAGACCTTACAAATAGTCAAATAATTTTTATAACACTGAGCGTTAAGCACGGTAAAGTTAGATCGAGCACTAAGATAAGATGAGAAAGCCGTTCTTGAACCAGTAAATATATATTTATTATAAAACCTAGATTTTACGTTCCTTAAACGGGTCAGCTCCTTGTTAAACCAAAGTGGTTTATTAGAGACCGACGGGTAGGTTTCAGGAACACATAAGGAGAAAAATGAGTTCATGGCATTGTAAAAGATATCAACGGCGGATGCCATGTCAGTGCTCGTGTAAAGATTAGACCAATCAAATTCTGGTATTAACGTGTTTAGCCTCTGATAGGCAGCCTTTCGGAAACAGCGAACTCTTTTTAAACTGCTATAAGGTGTAGTAGCTAAAACTGTTCCAGTGTCGATAGTCACAAGGATCTTCTGGTTGCGTGATTGGAGGAATTCTAATCAGGTTTACGCCTGCAGGATCGGAGACAAAGCATAGATCCAGTAAGCGGTTTAAAGAATTAAAGATATGGTTAACTTGAGATAATGATAAATCAAGCAAGCCATTTATGAGGTCATGCTGTGCCGCAGTGTGAAGGACGTTAGACACACCATCAGAAGACCAGTGAGCTCTAATTGGTCCCTATCAGAAAACCTATTGGAAACTGCCCGAATTGCCGAAAGGTGTTTCCATTAAATTGGCTCTTCCGAAGATGGAGGGATGTAAGAGCAGGTTATATAAATGCAACTACATGTGAATGATAGTTTAACACAAATAAATTCGATGTCCAAAAAGTCATTAGATACCACCCGTTCCGAGATGAGGCAGGAATCAACGGCAATTAAAACTCCGCCACCACGCTGGAGAAGACGGTCTAATCTATAAATAGTATACTTACTTGGAAAAATTTCGGAGCAGATGATCTCCGGCTTCAACCAGGTTTCAGTAAATACTATCACCTGGGATGCGAAAGAAAGGCTATCCGAATGTAATCTAGAGAGCTTACTGCGTAAGCCCCTAGTATTCTGATAGGAAAGTAGTAGGGAAGAGGTTAATTTTTTGGGACAGAAGGTACTGCAGTGGACACTTAGGATTGTGACGGCTTGGGCAGTTGAACTCCCGCAGGCCGATTTCTCTTCTTTCGTGCCCCGTACTCCTTGACTACAACGTACTCTGGCCAGAAGTCACCCGAGCAAATAATGTCAAAGAGTTGGGATGAGACATTAATTTTAAATGATGAAATGTCTCTGGCATACGAAAATTTGAATTTTTCCATCTTGATATTGACAGCTTGGGTTTTGCCTTGTATATAGGCTAGAACATCTTCCGATGCGAGATCTGGGGCAAGCCCCGAAACAAATATAGTTTTCGAAGGTGGGACTGCTGTTAGGGTCTTACGTAACGAATTGTTACCAATAACGGCCGGTATTCCGGGCAATGTTGGACCCTGGGTAGATTTTTCTACGGGGATTTGCGGGGAAAGAAATTAAAGAAAGAATTTGAAAGAATTAGGCTGCGCATCGGACACAACGGACAACGCGGAAATTGCTGGCTGAGCGGCTTCCGATACCTCAACGACCGATTCGGTTACCGAATCTTTGATCGTTCCTGATCTCAGAACTATTGGAGAGGGGACCAGGAGCTGTGGCGACGGAGAGTGACAGGAAATCGGTTGCTGTGTCTCACACAGTTGCAGCCGACTAGCAGCGGATTTTTTGCGTTTCGGCGACTAATTTAATAGCTTCATACTATTAAATTGAGCGTCCAGCGCGGAAAACAGGTCATTCGCCTTGCGAAAAGTGGCCATGATCTCAAAAAATCCACTTCTGGTCTGACGCATGAAGGATGATATTTCCCTTTCAACCGGTCGGCAGGCACTTTTTGCTATACACTGAGTCAGCCATTCGACCAGTCATCTCGATGCACTTAGCGTGCACAACTGCCTCGCAAAGCCAGCAATGGAAATTGGGCTGGTCTGCCAAAACATTTTTTGGCAATTCTTAATAACACAGACAATATTCTGGGACATGTTCACAAACCCTAGAACCACTGTGCACACTATCAATACCACAAAAGTAAAGAGAGGAAGAGAGAGAACAAAAGAGCGCAAGAGTTAGAATTTGAGCAGTAGAAAATCACAAGAGCTATGAACAGCGTAGATGCAGCTTATAGCAAACGACACTCGAGCGGGGGAGAGAAAAATAAAAATGGTAAAAGGGCAAAGAGGAAAAATAAGATAAGATAACCGTCTGAGCACAAAACTAAAAAGTGATTGGTAATGCAAATTAGCTACTCAGAAAAGTGCATGCACGCGCGGTAGCAAACGGTATATAGTTATATATAATAGGTGATAAATTAGAGGAAACCCCGGTGGTTTTAATTCAAAATAAACACAAAAGTCGGAGTGCAAAACAAAAACACGACCGTCCGCTACGAAAAGAAAGATCGAATGAATGCACACACATTTAAAAATAATTTAATAATTTGTCAGGCAAGAGTTGCTATCTCTAAAGGTAATTAGAAATATTTTTCATCTTTTTTTGTGCGAAGCTTTGAATCGGACGTGTTTCCTATGTCTCCACCTTTACTCGAAGTTTTCACCGAATAATTCTATTCCACAAAATTCAATTTTTTGGTAGTTGGTCAGTGTTTTGGTGTTCGTTATTCAGCAATAACATTTGAATCATTTCAAATACAGACAGTGACTTTAATCTCTGATAATTATTTCGGTTTTAATTATCATCCATCCCCTCTTCCTTTTTCTTCTGTGCTGTGCGTTTACTGCTTATTGCTGCACTCGTCTCAACATTGTTGTTGGTGCAAGCGTTCTGCATACCGCGAACAATCACACAACCTACTGTGTTTGTGGCGCCTAGATAAAAGCTCTTATTTATTCTCGCTCGATCTTTGTTTTGATCGTTTCCTTCGCCGCGCGAATTCAATACGATTCCTTGTGTTTCCTAAAATTCGCTTGCTTTTTACGAATTCTTACAATAAAACTCAACGACACCATGGCTTCTTGTTGTGTTACTGAATGCCCTAATGGCTGCAAAATAACTTCGCGGCAGGCCACTGTCTTCTGTTGGCTCTGCGACAATACCGCCCACCCTGGCTGTGCTGATCTTGGTCATATTGGCTCACGTATTGCGGACCGCTTACGCGACCACGCCGGATTGGATTGGACGTGCCCGAGCTGCCTACATATCAAATCCGATATGAGAACTTTTATGCGGCAAACTCATCTTGAGTTTCAGTCCCTTTCGACTGGATTCAGGGAACTCTCAAGTCGCTTCCATAAGGCGGAATCCCACTTCAAAAATCTGAAATTGCTAAGTTGCTTCTTTGCAAGTTCCAGACCCTGTTACCCCCCTTATGCAGTTCAGCCCTCGAAACATATCCAGTCTGTATATTCTATTTTAACTATACGTTACCATTTTTTGCGGCTTGGTAAGTTAGTTTTAATTTTTTTAATTTTAATAAGTTCTTTTCCTAGCGCAACAAGTTTACACTTATAATTATAGCACTAGTCACATGAATTGAAAAACATATTTACTTACATACTCTTATAAATATTACTTAATATTAAGAAATTTTCTTCTTTTTATACCCGTCTGTCTGTCTGTCTGTCCGTCCGTCCGTATGAAACATTGGATCTCAGAGACTAAAAGAGATAGAGCTCTAATTTTATGCTTGCACGCAGATCAATTTTATTTCAAATTTTTACCACGCCCACTTCCGCCCCCGCAAATCATCAAAAAGCTTATAATTTTCATAATTTTAAAGCTAGAGTCACGAATGGAATGGAATGGAATGTACATTAAGAACTATAGTCTGTGTGATTCCTTAAAATTTGGTTGCGATCAGATAAAAATTGTCGAAGTTATTAAAGAAATAATTTTGTATGGCCACAAACGGCCGCTGCAGCATGCCTCATTTGGTTGACCAACTAGACCAACTAAATATTCTTACCAGTTCTTGATTGGAATCGGAAAATAATCTTATAAGAATTCGAGAACCAATTTTAATATATGGTAATAATTATTAGCCGTTCAAAAATGTATTAACTATTTATTATGGGTAGCGGGTATCTCACAGTCGAGCTCACTCAACTGTAGCTTTCTTACTTGTTCATTATTTAAAATAGTTCTTAATTTGAGATTTGAACTGAGTTGCGACCTTAATTGTCTTATACATATCTATGCGGTAGATTGTTCCATAGACGGATAGCGTTTATAAAAAATTGCCGATTCGAGCACAATGCAGTATATTTCGGGCATATAAAATTATTAGTTCTCGTTGAAGTGGCAGATACGAGTTTGTCAAACAAATATTTTGGTTCATGAGACATTACAATTTTGTGTAAATATACTAGAGTCCTATATTGAATCCACAAAGTCAAGTTTAGGTCCAGTATTTTATACGTCAAGTGCGATACACGGTCAAGACGATTTAAATTAAAAACATATCTAATTATAGAGTTTAAAGCTGCTACTACCTTGAGCATATCCCGCGAGTCACAGTGTCCAAAAACTTCTATCCCATAAAACATAGTCGGAATAAGAATGACCTTTGCTACCAGAAGTCGTATTTCAGTCGGAAGAAAAGTCTTTGTATACGAGAGCTGACACAGCAACCCATATGTTCGCCCAGTAGCTTTGGAGATATGTATGCTCCAACTAAGGCTATTAATGAAAGTAAAACCTAAATTAACTGCGTGCTCTTCAAATTGTATTGGTCTATCATTGATTCGTTAGATAAGACCCTAACAGCAGTCCCACCTTCGAAAACTATATTTGTTTCGAGGCTTGCCCCTGATCTCGCATCGGAAGATGTTCTAGCCTATATTCACGGCAAAACACAAGCTGGCAATATCAAGGTGGAAAAATTCAAATTTCCGTATGCCAGAATCATTTCGTCATTTAAGATAAATGTCTCATTCCAGCTCTTTGACACTATTTGCTCGGTCGACTTCTGGCCCGAGTACGTTGTAGTCAAGGAGTACGAGGCACGGAAGAAAAGAAATCGGCCTGTGGGAGTTCAACTGCCCAAGCCGTCACAACCTTCAGTGTCCACTCAAGCACCTTCTGTCCCAAAAAACTAACCTCTTCCCTACTACTTTCCTATCAGAATACTAGGGGCTTACGCAGTAAGCTCTCTAGATTATATTCTGATAGCCTTTCTTTCGCATCCCAGGTGATTGTATTTACAGAAACCTGGTTGAAGCCGGAGATCGTCTGCTCCGAAATTCTTCCATGTAAGTACACTATTTACAGACTAGACCGTCTTCTCCAGCGTGGTGGCGGAGTTTTAATTGCCGTTGACTCCAGCCTCATCTCGGAACGGGTGGTATCTAATGACTTTTTGGATATCGAATTTATCTGCGTAAAACTATCTTTCATAGGTAGTTGCATTTATGTAACCTGCTCTTACATCCCTCCATCTTTGGAAGAGCCAATTTATTGGAAACACCTTTCGGCAATTCGGGCAGTTTCCAATAGGCTTTCTGATAGGGACCAATTAGTGGCTTTGGGTGACTTCAACATACCCGGAGCTCACTGGTCTTCTGATGGGGTGTCTAATGTTCTTCACACTGCGGCACAGCATGACCTCCTAAATGGCTTGCTTGATTTATCCTTATCGCAAGTTAACCATATTTTTAATTCTTTAAACCGCTTACTTGATCTATGCTTTGTCTCTGATCCTGTAGGTGTAAACCTAATTAGAGTTCCTCCATTGACGCAACCTGAATATCCTTATCATCCAACTTTCGATGTGACTATCGACACTGGGACAGTCTTAGCTACTACACCTGATAGCAGTTTGAACAGAGTCCGCTGTTTCCGAAAGGCTGACTATCAGAGGCTAAGCACTTTAATAGCAGAATTTGATTGGTCTAATCTTTACACAAGCTCTGATATGGCATCAGCCGTTGACATTTTTTACAATGCCATGAACTCATTTTTCTCTTTATGTGTTCCTAAATGCTACCCGTCGGTCTCTAATAAACCACTTTGGTTTAACAAGGAGCTGACGCGTCTAAAAAACGTAAAATCTAGGCTTTATAATAAATATAAACTCACTGGTTCAAAAACGGCTTTCTCATCTTATCTTAGTGCTCGATCTAACTTTACCGTGCTTAACGCTCAGTGTTACAAAAATTATTTGACTCGTTGTAAGGTCCAGTTCACGCAGGACCCTAAACAGTTTTATAACTTTGTTAACCCTAAACGTAAACCCACGTTATACCCTCCCTCGCTGTCATTTAAGAATACTACAGTAAATTCTGATCAAGCAATTGCTAATCTCTTTGCTGAGTTTTTTAAAACGACATATTCACCCTCAACATCTTCAGATCATACATTTTCTACAGCTATGCCCAGTTCGTCCGTAATCTTCACGCCTATTTTAAACGAAAGCTCACTTATTCTTGATCTTCAACGTGTTAAGCCAGTTTATTCGCCAGGTCCCGATGGTATACCTGGCTCTGTGCTTAGGTATTGCTCCGAGGCGCTGTGTAACCCCCTTCTTAAATTGTTTACCTTATCTTTAGAATCCTCAGAATTTACCCTTATTTGGAGGGAATCATTTGTTATTCCTCTCCACAAAAAAGGTAGCAAATCGGATGCCAGTAACTATAGGGGTATCTCTAAGTTATCGGCTATCCCCAAACTTTTCGAGAATGTAATCACTCCTCACCTGCAACATCTATGCAGATCCGTCATTTCTCCATGACAGCATGGTTTTATGAGGCGAAGATCAACCATGACCAATCTTCTGGAACTTACCTCTTTCGTTATTAGGGGCTTCCAACAAAACTTTCAAACCGATGTTATTTACACGGACTTTAGTAAAGCTTTCGACTCGGTTAATCATTCTCTTCTGGTTAGGAAACTCGATTCAATGGGGTTTCCTAGTGATCTTCTTAAATGGATTTCGAGTTATCTAAGTGATAGGACCCAAAAGGTTCTGTTCAGAAACGTTCAATCCAATAGCCTTAAGGTCACATCTGGCGTTCCACAGGGTAGTCACCTTGGACCACTTCTATTCACATTGTTTATCAATGATTTGGCGCAGGTTCTAACCAATTCCAGAGTACTTATGTACGCTGATGACGTTAAACTTTGCTTGCAGTATAGGGACATTTCTTGCCAATCTGACCTACAATCGGATCTTGATAACTTCCAAGCATGGTGTCATGCTAACGATTTACATCTCAACAGCTCAAAATGCAAACTGATGACATTTTCACGTGTTACTCCCCTGCTTGCAACCTATATGCTTAAAGACTGCTCTTTGGAAAGAATTTCTATTGTTGATGATCTGGGTGTCCGCCTGGATCCTAAACTTTCGTTCTCTGAACATATTTCTTGTATGGTTAACAAAGCCAGAGGCATGCTGGGATTCATTAAAAGGTGGGCGAAGGAATTCGATTCTGCTTATGTAACGAAGACTCTCTTTACTTCGTTGGTTCGCCCTATATTGGAGTATGGTTCGTGCGTCTGGAGTCCTCAATTCGGAGTCCGTAGTAGCCGCATTGAATCTGTACAAAAGAACTTTTTGCTTTTTGCCCTTCGTGGCCTACCCTGGGATGCAAACCTTAGATTACCGTCTTACGCTAGTAGACTTCTCCTACTTAATCTACCTTCTTTAGCTAACCGTAGGACGATGCTTGGCGTCGTCTTTTTACACAAACTTATTAACGGTGATGTGGAGAGCCCCTACCTGCTAGGCCAGCTCAATTTCCATGTTCCCCGTCTTTCATCTAGAACTTTTTTACCATTAGTAGTTAACCACTGTAGGCGTGAGTTTGAAGTACATGAGCCCTTTAGGGTTTTATGTACTGATTACAATCGTCTTTTTAGTAGCATTGAAGGCATTGAAAGCCTTCAAAAACTTAAAACTGTATTGCTTGTAGTACTATCCCGTAGTGTATCCTAATTTTTCCTCGTTCTATTCTATTTTTTTTTCTTCTCTCGCGTCTATCTAGTACGCGTTTCGTGCCGTACGTCACACGGCTGCGCCCCTCGGTCGGTTGGGCGGGAGGTGGGCGTGGGACCCGGCGCGAAAAAAAAATAAAAAATAAAAAATAATTAGTAAATTGGGTATATTACTTGTATCAACAGGTTTTTTGGCAATTACTATGCACTTTGACTTTGTCGGGTTAATACTCAAACCATTACTTCTTGCCCAATTATCAATTACTCCAAGCATTCTATTACTAGCACTAACACAAACATTTAACTGTTTAAGAGGACTACTAACGTAAATTTGCACATCGTCTGCATACAAATGAACTTCACAATCAGATAAGAGACTAGGTAAATCATTTACATACATAGAGAACAACAAAGGGCCCAGGACTGATCCTTGGGGAACGCGTTAGCTCACCGTAGCTCGAAATTCGATCACCCGAAACGACTGCCTGAAGCCTATTACACAGATACGATTCAATAAACCTAGCGGAAGTACTTGAAAAGTTAAAAAGGGTTTTTAGTTTAGTACTTAGAATATGGTGGTTAACTAAGTCAAAAGCTTTACTATGGTCAAGAAGGGTCAAAAAAATCACACAATTATTGTCAAGTTGTTTACTGATATCTTTCACGATGTTAGTAATTGCACTAACACAACTTCTCTTTTTCCTAAACCCCGACTGCTTCTGCGACAACAGCGAATTCCTTTCAAGAAATTTCTGATTTTGCAGCGACATTAAATTTTCAAGTACTTTAGCTAGGAAAGGTAGAATTGAAATAGGCCTGTATTCCTTATTGGGTTTCAACAGAGGGATTATTTTAGCTTTTTTCCAAGCTGAAGGGAAAGTGGATGTGGAAATTGCTGAATTCTAAATATATGTAATGTGAGGAAGTAATAATGGTAACATAATTTTAATAAATTTAGGGTTAACATTGTCAAGGCCTTCAGCACATGACTTAATTTTAAGTATACATTCCAACACATCACATTGATCGACACACACAAAGTTAAAATTAGTATCACTGTTTATTGCATTATTCAGGTACTGATTAGATGTTGCATCAGGTACATCAACCTGTGAGAACGATCGACACAGTTTTTCCACATCGACGTTGGGGTCTACTCTTGACCTACTTTTCCCTATGCCTACGCTACCTAAATCCCTCCATGTTTGCTTTGACGTTACATTGTTGTTAAATTTAGACTTAAAGTGGTCACACTTAGTCGCTTTGATCATTTTTATAACAATAGTTCCTGAAACCTTGAACTGCAAATAGAAGTGGTGAGTTTTGTATCGCTTCCACTTAAAATAGGCTACATCCCTCAGCTTAATATACTTTTTTATCTCATTGTTAAACCAAGGATTTTGTCTCGGTTTAATTACTTTAGTATTAATAGGGACGCATTTATTGAACAATTATACCAAATTATCGTTCAGGACACTCAGTTGGGACTCAACACTACAACATTGATAAATCGGACGCCAATCACATGCATTATATTCACACTGAAGTTCTGTATAATTTATATTTTTGAAATCCCTATAGCTCAAAGATTCTTCAGTATCGTCAATAAATATATCACAGATGAGAAATATAAGATCATGTCTGGAAAATACTGGTACGGAGACCTGGTCGTATAGTAAAATCTTTCTAGAGTCATTAATGGAAAAAAGGTCAAGTAGAGTATCACAGTAGTTACTAAAGTGCGTGGGCGTAGTTGTATTAACAGCGTACAGACCCAAAGACTCAAATCCATCTAATAATGTTTTTTCATTTAGTATATTGCTATTAAAGTCTCCTGCAAAGATGATGTCTCTATATGAAGCTGATAACTCACTAATAATCTCAATTAGGGGCGCAAAGTTTGTATTTCGGTTCGGGCGATAAATGCAACCAATGAGCACTTTACTGCGAGAAAATTTGTTTGAGACTTCCAAAAATAGATATTCAATTATGCTGTCTCTAGGCTGGTTACATTTAACACTACAATTTAGCGAACTTTTAACATATATAGCTACACCACCAGCATGACCAACACGATCAGAACGAAACAAAACATAGCCCTCACAATTAATTAACAAACTAGACAAATCAGACGTAAACCAAGTTTCAGAAACACAAATAACATCAACATCAGACTGAACAAATAGTGACCTGAACTCGTTGATCTTCTTGTATAGGCTCTGAGCATTTATGTGAACTATTTTTAAGCCCTTTTTTTGTTGACATAAAACTCGAATAACGCTTCCAACTGTGGTAATTGCAACATTATCCGACATAGAAATAATAATGACATTTTAGCATCGCAAACTCAGAATTATAAGGTACAATAAAAAACAGAAGATGTAAACATAACTTATATAAACACTTAACTAACACAAAAAAATTGTAAAATGTTAATTTCTAAAATATAAATATATTTGAGAACGAAAGCTCTCCAAAGCAGCATTAGTAAGAGCGGGCGTAGAAGAGAGAGAGGGATCAGCACGAGATTCACCGTCGTTATCAGCTAATTTCCTTAGCTCCACCATATGTTCGATGCAATTTATGCTCTCACTCCCTTTGCATCGCACATGCACAAATCCACGACGGGTAAATACCGCAGTCAGGATTTTTCTCTTCTTTAGACGCATCGACTCTTTGAAAATCAGATAGTGCTCTCTTTGCAGTTGCTCATTGATATAGATAGCTGCATCAGAGTCATAGCCTACATGTTTTAAGCTCAGCGGAGTTTTAGTTTCTCGCCTATATGCAGCGATTATACGAATCACCGCGATCTTTTCTCTCACGTTGTCCATTCGAATAATAATGACCGGGTCAACATTACTCTGCTGCGACTTTCGGGCCCGGAAAATGACCCGAACTCGAGGCAGCGGAGTCATGTGGAGTGAGAAGCAAAGTTGATTAAAAAGTGACCGCAAGTTTTCGCCGTCTACATAGGGCACTCCATGCATTCGTAAATCGAACGCGTTGTTTACATTATTTTGGGCAGCTAGTTTGGCCTCTACAGTTCCCACCCTCTCTCTCATCGCCCTCATATCCGCGACCTCCTGGTGCAAGTGCTCTACTCGCTCGTTCAGTTGCTCCCGTTGAGAGCGAAGTACGGCCACCTCCCGCTCCAGGTTGGAAACCCGGTCACCCGTCTGCTTAACCTCACCCGCAATCACATCAAGTCGCTCCGATAGGCTACTGAGAATGCGTATTTCAGCTTCCTTTACCAGGCTAGCAATTGCGTCGGTCTGCTCCTGGAAACGCACCTTCATCAAATCCAGCAGCTGTGGTGACGGAGCATCTGAGAGGCGCTCAGCTGCGCCAGTGTCTGCTGGATATTGTCGACATATTTTGTTTCAGTGTAGCTTCTTCAGTGTATTGGAGCAGCTTCCTTATCAGTGTTAGTTTAAAGTGATGTGGGCAGTAAATCAACGAATAAGTTCGAAGCAAGTTTGAAGTTGGAGACTAGCAAACACACACAGGCACGGCGTTGCTTTGATTGCAAAAGTTAATTATGCCAATAAATTAAACAATTTTTGATTTAAATTTCAAATGCAAATCGGATTTTGCTTCCGTAAAAGTTTATGCTGTGATCAACGCTACAAGTAATACAGTAATTTACTGATACAAATATAATAAATGCGGAGCAATGAAAAACACGACCGTTTTGTTTAGCTTTCGTGATGCGCACTCATCTCCCGAATTAGGCGTAGTGTGACGTCCCTTTGTAGGGGGCACACAAATAACTCACAACCAAAACATTGAAAAATAATAGCTATAAGGAACATACTGGAGTCTTGATAAAATAGCTGATAAGTTCTTAGCTATTGTTCAGTCACGGCAGCATTACTCATAAGCAATATCATTTAGAATTCGTCATAATAATTCTTCAGTCGCAGCCACATGCATTTGTCGTTAATAAAGTATCATTTACCAGGTCAAGCAAATATGCAAAACTGGCGGACATGAGGAAAGCAAAATAGAGCAATAAGTGTCAGGTCATATATCTGACAATAACCCACATACACAGTAACCCACATTCACAGTAACCGACATTATTTTGTTATACGATATTTGTTACCATAAGCATTTTGTACCTATATATACTGTTAAGTTTTCATTAATAAAGTCAGTAAGAGTTCTAACTCACAACAGAGCTTTTATTCATGCACCACATGCGCCCGACACCATCGTCGTGTCTTTATGCCCTCAACCAACCAACAAACCAACCTCATCCAACCAACCAACCAACCAAACCTCACCCAAACCCAATCAAACCGTCCAACTAGTTCCAAGTGCTAGTTGCGACAACTACAGGCACTATCTGCACTATCTGCCAGGCACCTAAGCCTCAACATAAACATTTTGGTGACCCCGACGAACACGTCAACCGACGTTAGTCAATAGGAAAGAATCCGTAACTCTTGGGATCTTCCTACTTTTTGTCTCACACACCAAATAAAACAAGACAAGGAAATATCCGTAACTCTTGGGATTTTCCGACATTTAAAAACAAAAGGAAATATCCGTAACTCTTGGGATTTTCCTACTTTCATCAACAAAGGAAAAATCCGTAACTCTTGGGATTTTCCGACATTGACTAAAATCCTTTTTTAGAAACTCCAAATTCTAAAAATCCCCGAAGTCTATTGAACATTTGTTGTTTTTCTTCGACCATATCACGGTTGCGAATAGGAGCGTATCCAGCTGTCAAAGCAAATAAAATACTCCCAACGGTCAGGAACAAAAACAATTTTCAATATGTCTAGAAAGGAGGAGCAAGCAGTCACAGAGGCGTTAGACTTGCAGGAAGAAATCAGTCCAGAAATATCGAAGCTGATCCGCAATTTTAAAAAAGACTCTGGGGAAAGAAAGCAAAATCCAACGTATTATAAATCAAAGTTGGCCGCAATCGATGAAGCCTGGAATCGATTTGCGGATAATGACAAAAATATTCCAGCGGAATATAGAACCGCAGAATATCTAAAGTTTTACGTAGACTGTCGTGAGTCATACAACAAATATAGAACGATAATAACCGATGCAATGGCACAAACCTCGAGCAATGCCCCCGGAAATTCAACCTCGATCAATGCTTCGAAAAATGCAGACGTTGCAAGCTTTACGCAACCTGCAAGCAAGCTGATATTAGCTTGTCGGCGACAAAGGGCGATTGCTGAATCAATCAAACGTGCCCTGAAAGAACTTTCCGAAACCAGAAGGGCCATAACAAGGGATTCGATAACCTCATTATGGTCCCAATATCAGAATGTCCACTTTGCTGTTCACGAAGAATACGAAGACCCGGTCAAAGAAGAATACGACATGCAGTCGTTCCTCCGACTAGAAGGAGAAGTTCAAAGAGTCTTGGGGGCGCAAACAAGTGCATCAAACAATGAAGATGTACATTTGCCCAGAGTCAGCATCCCAAAGTTCGATGGGGATCTAGTCAAATGGACTCAGTTCTTCGACTTGTTCAAATGCATGGTTCACGATGCCAACATGCCCACAGTCAGGAAGATGTGGTACCTCAAAACCACCGTAACTGGAGAGGCAGAAAGATTAATAGGGCATATTGATCTTAAAAAAGAAAATTTCATGAGCGCATGGGAAATATTGGTTGACGCGTACAACAATCCCTGCCATGTAGCAAATACGATTCTCAATCGTCTCCTGCAACATCATACAAACAGTGACGATCCAAAGTCATTAAAAGAGTGGTATATCACAAAAATCGAGTCTCTAGCATCATTAAGGAGACTAGGCATTGATATATCCAGCTGGGATACAATCATAATTGCCATCATCAAGCAAAAACTGGATCTTGCAAATCGAGCCCTCTACGAACAATCGTTAGACGGATCACGAGAACTCCAAGGTCTCGATACAATGCTAAGCTTTCTGGACCAGCGAAGCCGAGTGCTGAGATAAGGAAAACGCAATCAACAATTGAGAAAGGAGCAGAAGAGCCCATCATGCACTTCTGCCAGCGCTGGAAGGCAACCAAATTGTCCTTTCTGCAAACGGACTCATTGGCTATACAAATGCGATGATTTCCGCAGCAAAACCATACCCGATCGATTCAATTGGGTTCAAAAACAAAAATTGTGTGTTAACTGTTTCAGCAGTGACCACAAGGCGAAAGATTGCCGAGGCCGTACGTGTTTAAATGTGACAAAAAACACCATACATTGCTGCACCTAGAGGCCACGTCAGGTGCGGCAACAGAGCCAAAATCACCTTCTGTAGGTGCAGCAAGTAACAAAAGTTACAATCTGCTGGCCACAGTCAAGGTATTGGTCAAAGCAAGCAATGGCCAGATGGCCACATTTCTTAGGACTCAGCATATCATAGCTGATCAACCAGCTCATGAATTAAGTGCCTCACAATTACAAGTCCCAAACAACGTCACTCTGGCTGATCCAAACTTTGACAAACCAGGAAAAATTGACATGCTTATTGGCGCAGAACATTATTATTCTTTGCTTCTACCAAATCAGATGCTGATGACGCCAGAAGGCCCAATTCTTCAAAATACAAAGCTTGGATGGAGTGTGGCCGGAAAAATTCCTGCTGAGCACGACTCAGCGGCATTTTGTGCAGCGGCAACCACAGAAGAGGAGGTGGATAGGCTACTAGAGCGATTTTGGACACTAGAAAACCTAGACACCAAAGAAAAGGCTCGATCTCCAATAGAAGCTCATTGCGAATCTCATTTCGTAGCGAACCTACAGGTAGCAAATTTTATAGACTTAAAACGGTCAACATCAGCGCCATTCCTGGCTACTAAATGCTTGGATTATCTGTCCGAGAAGGCCAAGAATCATCTACCGCTTGGATCGTCCGTACTTAAACATGATTTTTACGTGGATGACTGTCTCACAGGAGAAGACAGTATCCAAGAGGCCGTACAAATTCAACAAGAATTATACAAAATACTGATGCCTTCCGGATTCAAGCTCCGAAAATGGTGCTCCAATAACTCAGAGGTATTAAGCCAAATTCCCAAAGAAGATATCGTCTCTAAGTTAGACGAAACACTGCAACAATATAGTGTTAAGACTTTGAGTTTGCTTTGGATGCCACAAAAGGATCAGTTATGTGGACGATCTAAAAAAAGCGAAGCGTCAACCATCACCAAACGAGTGGTCAGTTTGGAATCATCGCAAATATTCGATCCATTAGGATTATTTGCCCCCGTGGTGGTCAAGGTAAAGATTTTTATGCAGACCCTGTGGGAATTAAAGATGGGCTGGGACGACGAGATTCCTCAGCACCTTCAGGTGGATTGGAAAAATTATCGCGCTGACTTACAAGCGCTAAACAACATGCAAATTCCAAGACACATATTCGAAGGACAGGTGCCCGTGACACAAGAATTGCACACATTTGTCGATGCTTCAGAACGAGCATATGGAGCAGCAGTGTATGTGCGAGCCACATACAAAAATAATCAATTGTCCGTCTGTTTGCTGTGCTCAAAGTCAAGAGTTGCGCCGACAGCTAAGGAAACGTTACCGCGGCTAGAGTTATGTGCTGCAGTGTTAGGAGCCGAGTTGACCCATAGAGTCAGAAAAGATTTGCGCATGTCTGAAGACAAGGCATCTGGATACTTATGGACTGATTCAACTGTAGTCCTGTCCTGGATAAATGCGTCCGCATCATCATACCACACGTTTGTGGCAAATCGGATAGCTAAAATCCAGGCGGTGTCGCATCAATCTCAGTGGCGCCATGTGTCATCCGCGAATAACCCAGCTGATGTGCTATCAAGAGGGATTGCGGCAAGCAAATTAGCGGGACACAGCCTCTGGCTGTACGGACCGCTATTCCTACACGGTTCCCGAGACAAATGGTCCAAGGTACCGAGCATCACTCCCAGCGATCTAGAACGACGAGTGAAGCAAGTGAGTTTGCCAACACGCCAAGATCAACTGGGGATCGAACTATACAGTTGCAATCACGGCAACTCCTTTCACAAGTTGCAACGCATTGTAGCTTACATGCTGCGCTTGTGTCACAAGCAGAACCGATCTCCTACAACTACTCTAAGTGAAGGTGAGCTAACTTATGCTAGGAAACTGATTTTAAGCACTATTCAAAAAATTGAATTTAGTGCTGACGATAAACAACTGCGCATACACAGGACAGTGGACAAAAGAAGTTCAATTGTGTCGCTGTCTCCAATAATAGGACATGACGGACTCATCAGAGTCGGAGGCAGATTGTAAGAATCTAACCTACCATATGCCGCAAAGCATCAGATCTTGCTTCCATACAATGATCAAATTGTAAAGATGCTGCTACGAGAGATGCATGAAGAGAACATGCATTGCGGAGCGCAATCATTGAGAGCAATAGCCAGACAACAATACTGAATTCTGAATGACAAAACAATGGCCAGAAGCATCATACACAGTTGTGTCAGATGCACAAGGGCACGACCCAAATTGATGGAACAAATCATGGGAAATTTGCCTGCGGATCGAGTAACACAGGCTCGTCCATTCTCCAACTCTGGAGTTGACTACTGCGGTCCCTTTTGGATTCACCATAAAATCCGTGGAAAAAGACCAGATAAGGCGTACATCGCAGTATTCTGCTGTTTTGCCACTAAAGCAGTACATCTTGAATTGGTAAGCGACCTGACAACAGACGCTTTCCTAGCCGCTCTTCGGCGATTCTTGGGTCGACGTGGAAAGTGTCAGACAATTCATTGTGACAACGCCACGAACTTTGTAGGTGCCAATAATCAGTTAAAGGCGCTAGAAGAAACAATCTTCACAGAACAGGCTCAGACAAAGATCGTAAACCAATGCAGTAAGCAGCAGGTGGAGTTCAAGTTCATTCCGACTCGAGCGCCATCATTTGGCGGCCTATGGGAAGCTGCAGTAAAATCAGCGAAAAGGCTACTGGTATCAGTTACAGCCACATCGTTTCCAACGTTTGAAGAACTCAACACAGTAATCATTGAAGTCGAGGCGATACTCAATTCAAGGCCCCTCACTCCAATGTCATCTGATCCCACGGATACATCAGCGCTCACTCCAGGTCACTTTTTAATTGGTGAACCTCTAGTAGCGCCTCCTGATGCGAATCTTGCCCTACCCGGAAAAACTCTGGTAAAAAGATGGGAGCTAGTATCCAGACTCAAACAATCGTTCTGGAACCAGAGGTCCATGGAATATCTTCAAGAGCTGCAAATGCGGACTAAATGGAAGACCATGGCCCAGAATGTCAAAGAAGGACTACTAGTCCTAGTAAAAGAAGACAATGTACCGGTAATGAGATGGCCTATGGGGCGGATAGTAAAAACGTATCCGGGCAAAGACAATCAGGTCCGTGTAGTAGATGTCAAGACGGCATCAGGCACATTCAAACGACCAGTTACTCGGTTGGCACCTTTGTTAAAGGAAGAAGTAGCCACAAAACGACCACACAGCTCTGGTGAGGATACAGCACGAGCAGAAGAGACCCCCACGCAGAAAAAGAAGATATCATTTCCTATCTTGCCAACGGTGCTGGCAATGCTACTCATATTACCGTTAGCAATGGGACAATCAGTAAACATAACTCCTTTGCAAGTCAACCGGGAATATTCTACGAACGGCTCGGCACGTCCAGAATGGCAATTTCGGAATGGAACATAATTGCATGTTATGACTTGGAGCCATACTGGAGCGATATGGGGATATTGGCTGCTGGGATATCTGAACTAAAACACAAATGTTCAGAGTTACGAAACGTCAATGCCTGCAAGTCTATATATGAACATTTTCAACATGTATATGACGAGCTACAAGCAGGAAATGAGTTGATTAATCATTCCCGACAACGAAGAGCACCACTTGATACAGTCGGAAATGTGGCGAATTCATTATTTGGCGTTCTGGACTCAAAGTACGCCGACGACATGTCTAAAATGATAAACAACGTCAAGTCTAACGAGGACGTATTGATGATGCTCTTGAAAAATCAAACATCAATTCTGGACTCTACGATAAACATAGTCAGAAAGAGCAGCTCAGCCACCAACGATCGAATCAAAACGCTAGAGTACCAGATAGGTGCAATCAATCAAGAAAGAGGCAAGTACCAAGGCGACCACTTGCAGCAAGCGTTTATGGTTTTGACAGCTCAGCTAACTCTGGCGGCAACGGGAATGCAGCGGATGCAGAGTGAAATCGCTAACGTGCTAACTGACGTTCGCCATCAAACGATCAGTCCGATGCTAGTATCCCCCAAGCAATTCAGGGTGCAACTAGATCAGATACGGGAACATATCCCACCGGATCAACGGCTTCCTGTATCGTCTGATAATATAATCCAACTATACAAAATGATGCATGCCAAAGGCACCACAACGAGCAACCACGTCATCTTCAAGATATCGTTACCTCTGGTGTCTGTAACAGAACAGGAAGTATTCAGCATCATGCCTATCCCAACATGGAAAGCCGGAAGCTGGCAGTGATTCCAGCTAAGAACCGAAATCATAGCCGTCAATGCCCATAGAGACCAGTTCATGGGGTTGAGTAAAGACGAGTTCAACCAATGTATGGAGCTGCCAAATGACGAGCACATATGTTTCAACCACCAAGCCACATTCAGCGTGGAGAATCGGTGCGAGTTTCAGTTATTTAACAACAAAACTGAGACTATATGTGGGGTCGTTCAGTCAAGATCCGACCTGCTGTGGCTGGCAACGCATCAGCGAAACAGATGGATGTTTGCCACCCGCAATCTCATAGAACTTCAAGCGGTGTGCAAAGGAATCGCTTCTACAGTGCAACTTAACGGAACGGGCTTATTGTCATTGGCCCCAGGCAATTCAAAAATTAGCGTGAGCACATTCAGCACTGTGGTCAGCGAAACGAAGGATACATATGTTCGATTTGGCAATATCTGGAAAATAGACTGTAAGGATCCATCTGAGCCACCCCAAGGAACGGCAGACCAGGAAGTCAGTTTGGAGGAGCTAGGCGCTTTGCAACGCCAGTTGGTCAAATTAAAGGAGACTACCTGGAAGGATCAACTTGTCGCTCCTCAACATCATCAAGTAGCTGCCTATGTGGCCGCTGTAGCGATGTCAATCCTACTAGGCATTGTATGGGCTCTTATCCGGACGGTCGGCAAATGGACACCACGACGTCGGATATTTCTACGGAACCCAAACAGAGCACGGAACAACCAGCACCAGAACCTACCCCACGAAGTTTTTCGTTCGACCTTTCTGAAGGTTGAACACCTGTTCAACGGCCGGGAGAATGTTCAGTCACGGCAGCATTACTCATAAGCAATATCATTTAGAATTCGTCATAATAATTCTTCAGTCGCAGCCACATGCATTTGTCGTTAATAAAGTATCATTTACCAGGTCAAGCGAATAAGCATAACTGGCGGACATGAGGAAAGCAAAATAGAGCAATAAGTGTCAGGTCATATAGCTGGCAATAACCTACATACACAGTAGCAATAAATGTCAGGTCATATATCTGACAATAACCGACATACACAGTAACCCACATTCACAGTAACCGACATTATTTTGTTATACGATATTTGTTACCATAAGCATTTTGTACCGATATATACTGTTAAGTTTTCATTAATAAAGTCAGTAAGAGTTCTAACTCACAACAGAGCTTTTATTCATGCACCACATGCGCCCGACACCATCGTCGTGTCTTTATGCCCTCAAGCAACCAAACCTCACCCGAACCCAATCAAACCGTCCAACTAGTTCCAAGTGCTAGTTGCGACAACTACAGGCAGTAGTTTATGCACTATCTGCCAGGCACCTAAGCCTCAACATAAACAGCTATAAGGAATTAATACTATGTATACGATCGATAACCCCATATGAAATACCATCCCTAAAGCAAAGCCCCATTCCTAAAGCGAGGTGGCATCTCAAAAAGCTTGGCCAAGAGCCGTTAGTTTGCGAGGGTCCCGTTATTTCGGAGTTGTATACTCCATATTATATAAGGCGGCACGTGCCAAGTTTTCGCTCTCTTTCAATTCCCGTCGCCCACCGTGCTACGTCAAGTACGCACCGATCGCGGGGCCACTATCCCCCAGTCACGTGCTGCAACTTACAACCGCCAGCCACGGGCCAATTTTTATCGGGTTCTCTAGCTTACCCTCCCTTTTTTCCTACCTTCTGCCCGCTGCTATAAGGTTTATCCGTAGAGGCATTTTCGCTACCCCTCTCCCCAAGGTTTATTGCCCCCTCTCCGGCCGTATCCGCCCTATTTCGCCGATGCCTACGCGACCGCCCCGGCCGTAAGACTTGCAAAATTTCCACAGATTTCCCGTCCCTTTTTATACAAATTCCTTGTATACAAATTCCTTTTTATACAAATTCCTTGTATAGGTATCCTGGCCGCGGCTGAGACATATCTCGGCTGGTGATTCGTTACAGTAGTTAGAAATCTCTCACCTTGTTCCAAAAAGATTCGGTTTTATTGTTTTAACAGCGCAAATAAGTCCCTCGAAGAAGTTTGGTTAGGGCCGATGATGTTGGAAATTGGAGCTTTCTCGATGAAGGGCCCATTAGATGTCGGAAAATTGGAGCCTGCTCCATGTAGGTTCTCTTTAGCAGCTTGACCAACTTTTTGTTGTTTGTCCATTTTGTACTCTGGCTGATGCAGCGGGTCTTCGTTGCCTTTGTTGCTCATCATTAATTAACCTTTTTTTTTTGACAATTCGCAACGGTACCTTTCACTACAGCTCGGGGCGAAAAAGTGAGAGACCAGATCTAGCAACGGAACAAAGCCACACACAGCCTTAGTTTGCGAACGGAGTCCCCACCAACACGACGAATGGTCACACCTTAAAGTCTCATGCCTAACGGAAGATTGAATTACCTCCTCTCCGACATATCTAAGTATATATGAATAAGTGTCGGTGGAAGAGCAGCGGTCATCGCTGCTGAGTCCCCACCATACCAGAGCTGTCACACCAACACGACGAATGGTCACACCTTAAAGTCTCATGCCTAACGGAAGACTGAATTACCCTTCTCCGACATATCTAAGTATATGAATAAGTGTCGGTGGAAGAGCAGCGGTCATCGTTTATGCATGAATGTGTATTTATAAAAAGACCGGCGAAAATTCGATCTGGCAGAAAGTAGGTATATAGCTCACATAGTGAGTCGTAGGGCATGTTAAATCTATCAGTTAAGCACTATCCAGCCCCAGTTCACTCAACCACGATCATGCTACTGGGCACTTCAGAACTGCTCGGATCTTAGATTTGTTTATGCACTTGGTGGCCAAGATTTTTTTTTAATGAATTCAATTTATTATTATACCTTTAAAGGGGATTATAATTTCAGTCAGAAGTTTGCAACGCAGTTAAGGAGACATCTTCGACCCTATAAAAAATATATATTCTTGATCAGGATCAACAGCCGAGTCGATATAGCCATGTCCATCTGTCTGTCCGTATGTCCGTCCGTCTGACCGATTATCCGCAAACTAGTCCCTCCGTTTTGAAGCTATCTGAATGAAACTTTGTAGTTAGTTTTCTATGTACTCTCACTCCTACATATGTCGGAACGGACCGGATCGGAAGACTATATCATATAGCTGCAGTAGGAACGATCGGAAAGTTTTTAGAAAAAAAATTATAACTATGTAAGTTTTCAAGATATTTTAATAAAATTTTAGAATTTTAGAATTTCGGTTTAAATTTCATGCAAATCGGCCAACTATATCCTGAAGCTACCATAGGAACAAGCAGAAAAATAAAAAAAAACATTACTTAGCCGTTTTTCAAACCATTTTCATCAAATTTGAGATTTGGCAACTAATTATTATTCCAGATTTTCGGTTTTAATTTTTTGTTTAAATTTTGAAAGGGTATATAAACTTCGGTGATCCGAAGTTAGCTTCCTTTCTTATTTTTCCTTTTCAACAAGACAATTCTAAGGCTTCAGGGGGGGGGGTGGTGCAGGTTAAAGGCCTTCTCGTCCTTTGCAGTGACTTTAGTACGCTGGCAGCGAACTTGGCTATCGTGTGCCAACGGCAGCTTCCAACTCCTCCTGCTTATGATGGAAGCGGTAGCGCTCTAACAGGTCGTGTTGAGCATCCTCAACTATCCCGGAGCCGCATGCAGGGCAGTTGTCCTCCTCTTCATGCCCCAAGCGCTTGAGGTAGCTCCGGAAACACCCACGTCCATTAAGCGCTTGGGTCAGATAGAAGTCTACCTCCCAGTGCTTTCGTCTTACCCAGCTGCTAATGTCCGGGATCAATCGGTGGGTCCAACGGCCATTGATTGAACTGTCCCAACTTTGCCTGCCACCTTGCCACGTTTGAGGGCAGCTTCCTCGTCGATAGGTCTGCTGAACGACTCTAGGGTGACGCTGGGTTCCGGATAGCAGCTGTATATATATAAACCCGTCCAGTTTCCCGCGGACAAATCCGTTTGCCGACCTGACATCGAACAGCTGTGCAGATCCTCTGCCACACACCCATAAAGCCGCCTTTCCAGAGAGGCCAGAGGCCCATCCGTTTATGCTAGCAGCTTTGTACGGCTCGCTGAGCACTGCCACCTCTGCCTTTATGTCCAATGATCCAATGATTCAGGTTTAGCAGAATCAATTGCATTCTGCTTTATGCGATTCAGTCCCACGGCTGCTACACCTGGACGGCCAGCTCCTGCTGCCAGCCTGGTGGTTTGTCTCCTTGTTGCTAGCAGAAGCGCAAATGTAGCTCTTCGCTGCATTGGAGCACCTGAAGGCCTGTGCCCATGCTCGCCGCATCTAATGCAGCACCCGCTCCTGTCAATTGCGCTTCTGCAGTTGCTTAAAAGAGTTCCGCTCCGTTCCCTTATCGCGCACGAGGTGCAGCCTATGCAAAGTACGCCTCTCTTGAGCACCAGCTTGGCCAGGCTGGCCATGATCTCGTCCAGAATCCTGCCTATTCCTTAGAAGTTGCCAAGGCATTGAGATGCCTTGCACTTCTTCGGCGGGGTTTTTTGCAGGGAGCCCGCCTGGCTGACCGCGTCCCTCGTCCTTTTCGGGGTTTGGGAGTCGAAGTTTCCTTGCCCACTCGGCTCTGGAGCTTTGCTAGAGGGGCGGATCGGGGATCTCATGGTCCTGCTGCTCCTCCTGAAGGCCAGCGGACCGTCGTTTCCCTTCATTTCATGGCTTGCCCTAAGTCAAGTCAGCCACTGCTACGTCAGAGCGTTGGAGAATGTTTTTAGGGCCTCCAAACTCCATGCCCTAGCCGCGAGTTCACCCGCGGGTGGATTTCCACATATGTGGTTGCCACCTGGAGTGTTTTCGTTTCTCAATGACATTCCTTTTTGTTTACATTTTTGCCCAATGCAAGGGCTGCATTTTATATCAGGTGAGTTTGACTGCCGGCCACTATGGCTCAGACGCAGACCAGGAAGCCGCCCAATGTGGGTCAGACGCTACCTGGGTTTGGTTTGGGTGCAGCTGTAGCCCGCTGCCAGGCTTTGTTCTTTTGCCGGCCACTGTGGCGCAGATGCAGATCACGTAGCCGCCCCCTTATGGGGCAGCCGCTACGTGGAGGGTTTGGGAGGGGTCAGGGGTTTCCCCGTGAATACGCAGGAGGGAGTTATACCACTCCCGCTCGGAGGTGTACCACTCCCGTTTTGGAGGTGTACCGCAGCGAGGTGGGGTTGGTTATTGGTGAGCTCCATGACCTTTACCACGTATATTCCAAATGTGCCACCACCTACCACCTATATTTCCTCCTCCTTGTCCATAGGATCAGGAGCAGCAGCCCAAAATAGTATGCTATCTCCTACATGTGGAGATCGCATGCTCGTAACGTAGCATTTAGCTTTCCGTCCGTAGAAGTTTGGGGCGCCAGCGTCTCCGGCCGGTCAAGTCCGTATCGCGCCACCTGCTGCGGTAGGGGCGGCCAGATTGGTGGAGCACCGTACTGGCGTGACTGGCAAATGCAACGGGGCAGCCACAACAACACAGCTGGGGAAAGCACGGAGGAAATGCTCTCACTAATCTTTCCGAGGGCCCGGCTCTTTGGGAGAGGCAACCGGACACAGCGGATCATCCGTGGACTTCTGGGACTTGCTTTTGCAGTGAGTGCTTTCGGCTGATTCCCTTGGCTGGCCTGCATCTGGAATCGCGCGGGGCCTTACCCGTGCGGCGCGCGCTTTTCGCGGGAGCACCGCCGCGGTGTAACCATACTTGGACACTTTACACACCCTACAAACGACATGGTGGCCAAGAGCTACAATGTGTATGTAATAATATTAATGCATAATACTGAGTACAGTGTGCATTCGATATTTGAGCATACTAAATCTCCCTCCCTTACAAAAACAACGTAATTAATTAATAACTAAATATTATTAATTTATTACTAATTAATTATATACGAAGTATTGAGAAGAATTTACATATATTATATATATAATATTTATAACATTTTTTAAATTATTAAATAAATTATATGTATCATCATATATATGTATATATACAATAAAATATATATTATATATATAATATATATACATTTTTTCTTATTTTTTTTTAAATATATATATATATATATATTTTTTTACTTTTTGGCTCATGTATGGCCATGGTAGGTAGGTAAAAGTGGTGAGGCTACCCTGGTAGCCTCCAATTAGAGCTGAGCTCCGTTTTGGTCCACTCCCTCGACTGTCGTAGCCTGCTCCTTCACTTCAGTACCAGCCAGTGTCGTTCAGGTACGCTAGAATGGCATTCACTGATTGCCACCCTACCTTCCTTAGCGACCCTAGCTGGTGAGCTCCGAAGTGTCGGGCTCTAAGATGGTTGAATGCCGGGCAGTGACACAACAGGTGCTCCGGTGTCTCCTTCTCGGTTTCTTCTTTGCAGATTCTGCAATATGTGTTATGGGGAAGGCCCATTTTACAGACATGAGTGCCTATTGGCCAATGCCCCGTGAGGGTTGACGTTATTCTTCTGATGTCCTTTTTGCTTTTGGAGATCAGGTCTGCTGTCCTTCTCCTATTGTATTCTGGCCAGCATAGCCTAGATCTTCTGTTCTCAGTCATCGTTGACCATTCTTTGCTGGCTAGTCGTTTGAAATGGTCGAGGATTTCCCTCTAGACTGAGTTCAGGGAGATTTTTATGTTTGCGGTGTCAGAGCTCCTTTCTGACCATTGCCTGGCCAGCTCGTCAGCTTTCTCGTTTCCTGGAATGTCGTTGTGTCCCGGTACCCATACTATTTGTACCGTGTTATCCTCCGCGAGTCTATTTAGCGCCTCCTCACATTGGGCTACTAGAGTCGATGTTGTTCTTGCTGATGCTAGAGATTTGATATCCGATTGGCTATCCGAGTATATCCAAACTTTGGTATTCTCGAGGTCTCGGTTTTCTGAGAGTTCGACAGCTTTCAGAATTGCCAATACCTCTGCCTGGAACACTGTCACTGACGCTCGGAGGTTGAAGGACTCTTCTTCTCCCCAGCTATCGGCGAAGATTCCGGCCCCTACACCGCATCTCATTTTCGAGCCCTCGGTGTAGAGGGATACTTCGTCTCGTTCGGATACACTCCCTCGTCTCCATTCTTCCTTTGTAGGGTATCTTGTTGTGTATGCGTTGCCGAATCGTAGTTCGGTTGTCATGTAGTCTGTTCCTGTTGTTCCCATATAGTCTATTTCATTCAGGATCGTACAGTGCCCAGTGTGATAGTTCTTCCAGCTTTGGCTTGTTCTATTGGGATCATGTTTAGCATTGCGTTCAACGCCGCCGCGGGGCATGATCTTAATGCTCCCGTGGCACCTACGCATGCCGATCTTTGAATCCTTGTAAGTTTTTGTCTGTTGTATGCCCTAGTTAGTGCCGGCCACCATACTAGTGCTCCGTATGTCAGTATGGGTCTCACCACCGCTGTGTAGAGCCATATTATGATCTTAGGGTGTATGCCCCAGTTCTTTCCAAACATCTTTCTGCACGAGTAGAATGCTATACTCGCTGTCTTGACTCGTTCATTGATGTTGTTTTTCCATGATAATTTTGTGTCCAGTATCACCCCTAAGTACTTGGCTTGTTGTGATAGCTCTTGTTCTATTCCATCTATCTGTGGTTTTGTGAACCGGGGGATCTTTGTTCTTTTCGTAAAGAGCATAAGTTCCGTTTTGCTCGGGTTAATGCCTAGTCCACAGGCTTTAGCCCATGAGTTCAGTTTGGTGAGTGCCCTTGTCATCAGTTCGCTGATAACGTCGGGGAATGGTCCTGTGGTGAGTAGGACTACGTCGTCCGCGTAAGCTACCACCTTAACTCCTTCGCTATTGAGCTCTTTCAATATGTCGTCCATGTTGATCAGCCAGAGCAGTGGAGATAGAACTCCCCCTTGAGGTGTGCCCCTCTTGGCCATACTATTTTTAAATATTAGTAGCCCAGTTGTTAAGCAGGGGTCTGTATAGTCTAGAATTTATTGGTTAAAATCCCAGTCGAGATACAAGAAATGTTTGTGAATATACTTTGAAATGGGATTTATTTACTTATTATATGTCTTATATATTAATAATAAAATTAACCAAATCTTTTTTTTTTTGGGTTAAATTTGCAACTTAATCCCATTTTAATTCTTTTTTATTATCGCCATTCCAAATATGGGTACCAATGTAGTGACACCACCCCAAACTTGGGGACCTTTGTTCTACGCATTTCAGGCTACCATAAGCACTAGTAAACGGTTAACGAGGTGGTAGTGATCATTGACCGTAAAAGCGGACATTTCATACCAAAACGAAAAGAAAGATTTGTATGAAGTAGGTTGAGTCCTCTAGGCCTATATCCTTATGTACCATACCCCCCCAAACGTCCGGTTATGTTCAGATGGCACTGAACAATTCCAACGAAAATAAACAACTTATATTAAAAAACAAGAAAGGAAGCTAACTTCGGCTCACCGAAGTTTATATACCCTTGCAGAACTTTAACAAAAAATTAAAACCGAAAATCTGGAATAATTATTAGTTGCCAAATCTCAAGTTTGATGAAAATGGTTTGAAAATCGGCTAAGTTAAGGTTTTTTGTTTTATTTTCCTGATTGTTCCTATGGAAGCTATAGGATATAGTCGACCGATTTTCATGAAATTAAAACCGAAATTCAGGAATAATAAAAAACGGCTAAATCTCAACTTTGATGAAAATATGTTGAAAACTGGCAAAGTTAAAATTTTTTTTCTAAAAATTTTTCGATTGTTCCTATGGCAGCTATATGATATAGTTGTCCGATGCGGCTCTTTCCGACATATGTACGAGTGAGAGTATATAGGAGACTAACTACAAAGTTTCATTCGGATAGCTTTCAAACTGAGGGACTAGTTTGCGTAGAAACGGACAGACGGACAGACGGACATGGCTAGATCGACTCGGCTGTTGATCCTGATCAAGAATATATATACTTTATAGGGTCGGAGATGTCTCCTTCACTGCGTTGCAAACTTCTGACTGAAATTATAATACCCTGCAAGGGTATAATAAGTTGGGTACGAACTAGAACCAAAAACTGTAGGGAACTTACATTATATTTTTTAATACAAGCTTCAAAAAAAAAAAAAAACAAACAAAACAAAAGTGGGACAACACATATTATTATTTACAAATAAGTAACGAATATTACGAATATCTTACCATAAATATTTAATCGCGCTGAGTGCGAGGCGTATCCAACTCTAGAGACAATTTTGCATTCATATTCACCTCCATCCTCAGTTTTAACAGTCGTAATATTAACATGTGAAATGACGTCTCCGAAAAGTGATACATATTGGCCTATTACAAGCCTATCATTCTGTACAAGTAAAAGTAACGAATATTAGTATTGCATTAAGAAAATGTTTAAAAGAAGAAAAAACAACATGAAAGCAAACTAACTTCGGCACGCCGAAGCTTGATAAATGTTGGTAACCGAAAACAAAATCGTTTAAAACAAATATAAATATCATAAAAATTCGGTTTTGGAAAATTATTTTAAATTCGTATAAAATAACTATACCTTTGGTTAAAATATCTAATATATTATTTATTACTTTTGACGCGGTTCGCGCACAACAGATAGAAAAACGATGTAAACCCAATAGAAAATGAAGAATAATGTAAACCAAGAGGAATGTGAACAATCAATATAAGTAATGTGAAGTAATCAATATAAGCAGAAGAAACAATGAAGATAGATAAATAAGAAACAGAATGAGAAACAAAAAATGTAAAACAAACAGAACAATAAAGTAAAAAAATACAATTCAAAAAAGAACCCAAAAATGTAAGAAAATAAGGAAGAAGAAAAATCAGAGAAAACACATGAAGACAATAAAAAAATATCTAATAAAAATCAACAACCTTTTAAATTGAAATTGGCGCACGCGCGCCAAGGAAGGGACACACTAACGGACAGGGGCACACTAGGCAGAGAAGAAGAAGAGACCGATCGCGGCGGGCACTCTAGGCCCCGCCAGGCCTTATATAAAGCGGACCGCTGGCCTTAGAAAATCACATAGCAACCGACGGCGATCGGAAGCGGTAAGTCTCTAGCAGCACACTTCCAGTAGTCAGCAGCCAAAGTCATTTTTCGGCAAACTTAATCTTAGGATTTGGTTTGCAATACGTAGTAGAATTTCGAGTCCACCCGACGACTTTCGAGTCCGCCCGACTACTTCCGAGTCCGCTCGACGACTTTTGAGTCCGCCCGACGACTTTTGAGTCCGCCAGTAGTCTTCCGAGTCCACCCGACGCCTTTCGAGTCCGCCAGAAGGCTTTCGAGTCCGCAAACAGAAGACTTACGAGTCCGCTTCTCTCTGAAGACTTCCGAGTCCGCAAACAGAAGACTTACGAGTCCGCAAACAGAAGACTTACGAGTCCGCTTCTTTCTGAAGACTTCCGAGTTCACAAACAGAAGACTTACGAGTCCGCTTCTCTCTGAGACTTCCGGGAACCTGCGGCAGACCGTCACAGTTGGCGCCCGAACAGATAAGAGTGGTAGTAAGAGAGGACCCGTAACCAGGAGAGCATGTCCAGCTGGGTACATGGCAACAGAAAACGAGTTGATCTAGTACGCAAAGGAATTCGAGTTAGACTCATCGGGCAGGGTAAAACACTTAAGGAAGGAACTGTCAACTTTCACAAAAAGGACGGATCACACAGAGAGCGTGAAACAGAAACTAACGCTCTTAGCCGAGAAATATAGAAGAGAAAGGAGCCCGGCAAGAGTACCAATCATTGTAGTAACAGCGACGGAGGAGAGCGAAATGGAAAGCCCAAGGAAGGAGAAACAGGGAGAAGAGTGGAAACGGAGATCATTGACCAAGTACGGGGTTGGGGGTTCAAATATCAAGGAACAACAAACCCACTAGAGTTCTTAGAAAAAATAGAACAATGTGCTAAAGGATAGGGCATGAAATTGGACCAGTTGATTCAAACAATGCCATTCATTCTCGAGGGATTGGCAACCGATTGGTGGAACACAACTCTAACAGAGATCAACTCTTGGAAACAGCTATAAAAGAGCTACTAGAATACTTTCTGCCACCAAGATACGAGGAACGGATTGAGCAACAGATCGCCCAAATGAGGCAACGAGAGAGAACGAGCCGGTAAGGGAGTATGCCTCAGAACTAAGAAAAGTAATGCGACTCACGAAGTTCTCCGAGGAGGAAAAACTAGACCGGGTGTACAAAAACTGCAGGAGTAAGAACAAATTATACACAAGGAGAAACGGATTCAATACGTTGATGGAATTCTTAACGTTAGCAGAGGAAGTGGAGGCGATCGGGCAGGGAAAACTACAAACAAACTACAAACTACATTTCAACGAAGCGGGAGCAATTAAAGCTGGCAGCTCATTCCAAACAGAAGACGTCAGAAGAAAGGGACGACCTAACGTGCGACGGATTCCAGATTGTGGCAAGTTGGGAGTCGGCGAAAGAACTGTGAAAGGAATAGTGGATACATGAGCTTCATGAAGTGCGATCAGTAGAAACTCATACCAAGACCTGAGAGAATACGGAAGATGAATCGGAGTACGAGCGGAAATAACGCTAGCCAACGGGAGGGTACAGAGAGCGATAGGGAAATTCCATGCGGACATCAAATTTGGAGGAGTCTCGTTCAGGATATTCTTTATGATCATGCCAGAGGTCGCAGAGGGCACTTTACTAGGCATGGACTTCTTGGCAAAGGCACGAAGTACGCTGCGATGCAGGAATCTGGAGTTGGAAATAAAAGAAATAGAAAACAGCCAGGACGAGGAAAGGGAACCGGTGGAGACACAAGAGAACGACGATATGTTAGAGGACAGGATACAAAATTTCCTACGGGAGAACAGGCAAGTATTCGAGAAAATGTAGGGAGTAAGCAATGCGGCATCCTATAAAATATACCTTAAAGACGACAAGCCCATCAAACAGAGAAACCAAAAGCAACAAGCAATTATCGACGAACAGGTGAACGAGCTACTATCATTGGGCCTCATAGAGAGGTCAAGAAGCCCATACAGCGCGCCAGTAGTTTTGGTTAGGAAAAAGAACAACAAATGGTGGATGTGTATCGATTACCGCCTACTAAATGACAAATCAGAGAAAGACACGTACCCGGTAACCACAGCACCGGCAACATTCCAACGGGTGCTAGACACGATTATCGGACCCGAGATGGAACCCTACGCCTTCGCATACTTAGATGACATCATATTTATGGGACGGACCGAAGAAGGACACCTGAAACGATTACAGGAAGTATTCAGACGATTGCAGAAGGCGAATTTACGGATAAACCGGAGGAGGAACTAAAATATCTGGGGCACGTCGTGAGCAACCAATGCATCCGTACAGACCTAGAGAAAGTAGCAATTCAGGATCTACCTGCGCCAAAGTCAACAAAAGAGGTTCACAGCTTCTGAGGGATGGCCTACTTGTACAGACGGTTCGTGCCCAACTTCACGGAACAAGCAGGACCATTACAGAAGCTGATCAGAAAAGGACAGAAGTTCGAGTGGATGGAAAGACGCCAGCGCGCACTCGACAGTCTAAAAGAAAGCCTGACACAAGCACCAGTTTTGGCTAGTCCGGACTTTACTAAGAGGTTAAAGCTGCAAACAGACGTATGCGATTTAGGGATAGGAGCAGTGCTTACGCAGGAATCAGACGATGGGGAACATATAATCTCATTTGCGAGCAGGAGACTGAGCAAAACGGAACAAAAATATAGCGCGACAGAAAAAGAATGTCTAGGAATTTACTGGGGCGTCGATAAGTTCAAAATGTACCTGGAGGGATACCTATTCAAAGTGGTAACAGACCTCATGACATTGAAATGGCTTAATTCAATTAAAAGCCCCACAGGGAGAGTGGCCAGATGGGCACTAAGTTTACAGCCATACCAGTTCGAGGTCCAATACAGAAAAGGGAAATTCAACGTAGTGGGGGATGCGCTATCAAGATGATTGGATAAAACAGAAGATGGATGAATTACGAAAAGAACCGAATAACGAGGGATACCAGACGTCGGCAGGCAGGTAGAGACCCACAGTATAGCAGAAACAGGGCACCTAGGGATATTCAAAACAATAATAAGAATTAGAACCCGATACTTCTGGCCAGGGCTAACGAGAGACGCAAAACGGTTCGTAAGATCGTGCGACAGCTGCCAAAAATATAAAGTGTCACAACAGAAAGCCGCCGGGAAAATGCTGACGAAATTTCCAGAAACACCCTGGGAAACGGTATGAAAATCCTTATATCGGATAACGGAGTCCAATTCGCAGGCCGAAAAACCCAACAGGCTATGGAAAAATGGGGCATAAAACAGCAATTTACGGCTCCGTATATACCCCAAGAAAACCCAACGGAAAAAACCAATAGAACAGTCAAAACAATGATGGCACAAATAACAGGGCTTCCCCCAAACAAAATGGGACGAGCGTCTGCCAGAACTGATGTTAGCATTTAACAGCAGCATATCAGAAGCAACGAAATATAGCCCCGCGACGCTAGTATTGGGCAGAGAACTGCGACTACCAGGAGCAGTATTCGATAAGGCCACTGAAGGGTCCGGGATGCAGGAAGAAAAAATTGAGGAACGATGGAAGCGGATGGAAGAACAGAGAAAAACCGCAATCGGTAATATGATCAGCGCGGAGGAACAACAAATTCAACGCCAAGCTAGCGCCAAAATATGATCGCCCGTGGCGAATAGTTGAATTCACATCCCCAGTAATCGTGACGGTGAAGCATAAACAGACACGAAAAATAAAGCGAGCTCACGTTAGAGACACAAAACCGTATGTAGACACGAACGAAATATCGGAAAGACACGATACACACGATACAAACGATACACCGATTACCACTCACGATATACACGATACATCGATAGACACGAGGCGGGTAGCCACACTAAATTTAATTTTTAACACAACATTGGCAATTATAGAAACCACAAAACGTAATCTTTCACAAACATATACTAATATTAAAAAATCCAACTAGGAAATGGCACACGCTAATAACCCTTACACCCTCGTTACAGGGGACAATGTGACGCAGTTCGCGCACAACAGATAAAATAACTATGTAAAACCAAAAGAACATTAAGAATAATGTAAACTAAGAAAAATGTGAACAAATGGGAAATGTGAATTAAGCAATATAAGCTGAAAAAACAATGAAGATAGATAAATAAGAAACAGAATGAGAAACAAAAAATGTAACACAAACAGAACAATAAAGTAAAAAAATACAATTCAAAAAAGAACCCAAAAATGTAAGAAAATAAGGAAGAAGAAAAATCAGAGAAAACACATGAAGACAATAAAAAAATATCTAATAAAAATCAACAACCTTTTAAATTGAAATTGGCGCACGCGCGCCAAGGAAGGGACACACTAACGGACAGGGGCACACTAGGCAGAGAAGAAGAAGAAGAGACCGATCGCGGCGGGCACTCTAGGCCCCGCCAGGCCCTATATAAAGCGGACCGCTGGCCTTAGAAAATCACATAGCAACCGGCGGCGATCGGAAGCGGTAAGTCTCTAGCACAATTCCAGTAGTCAGCAGCCAAAGTCATTTTTCGGCAAACCGAATCTTAGGATTTGGTTTGCAATACATAGTAGACTTTCGAGTCCGCCCGACGACTTTCGAATCCGCCAGTAGACTTTCGAGTCCGCCCGACGACTTTCGAGTCCGCAAGAAGGCTTTCGAGTCCGCAGAAGACTTAAGAGTCCGCAAACGGAAACTTCAGAGTCCGCCTCTCTCTGAAGACTTGCGAGTCTGGCAAACCGAAGACCTACGAGTCCGCCTCTCTCTGAAGACTTCCGAGTCCGCCACAGCAGACTTTCGTGTCCACCCCTCTCTGCAGCCTTCCGAGTTCAGGACGAGTCGCGAGCATCAAGGCACGAAAGGCCCATACGCGAGAAGCCTAGACGAGAGAAGCCTAGACGCGAGAAGCCTAAACGCGGAAGCCCAGACGACCGAGGCAACGGCGCCTCGGGGTTCCGGAAGCCGCGCATACGAAACTCTGTCAGAATTCTTCCAATAAAGACCGAATCCTATTTAAAGTAAACCGAATTCTCTCCACTGTTCTCACTGAGAAACGGGCAAACTTCTCTTACAGCTACCACTCGAACTAAAATATACTGAGCGGACTCTGGCCATCCCTGAGCTACCTGGGAACTTCCGGCAGACCGTCAGATACTAAAAGGCTCGGTGAACTTAGTCTCACTCCTTATTGGTGTTTAATATAACCCCAGAGTGACAGTTAACTGTTTTTTGCCACACAAATTATATTCAGTTAATTTCACAAGTAGAAAAAATATCAAAGTTGTTGAAAGTGTGTGAGGATGTGGTTCGTTCGGCATTGGCAGCAATAAGGCCATTTTATGATTAACTTGTAAGCAAGCTTTCTTAGGGTGGGATAAATACTCATCGGCCCTAGGATCCTCCACAGAAACATTTTAAGTTTACGGGGACAAGCATGGTTCGTCGGCAGGGAATTTAGGCAGGGGGAGGAGGGCTGCCGGCGTCCGCTACTCCGAACTTTTGCATACCGTAGTCCAAGTGTTCGATTCGGCTCGTGTTGCCGTTGCGGTTGCCGTAATTCGTCGTGAACTTGTATGGGCTTGATGTTCGCTTTGAACTTGTTGTCGTCGTCGTCGTTGCTTGTAGTGTTGTAATGGTTGGTTGCGCCTGCTTTAGGCCGTCGCACAGTGGCGCCATTGGCGCATTTGGCGTTGCATAAAGCAAAAATTCATAGTCGCAAAAACGATTTGCCGTTGCCAAAACAAAAATCGGACCATTTTTGTAGAAGTTATGAGCATTCAAAGTCGAAAAATATTTCCGTTTTTGCGACACAAAAAAAAAAGAGAATTTGGTCGACTTTCAGGTAATATTACACAAAAACTAGACAACCAATCGGAATGATTTTGGTTTTAAATTATAGATACATTCATAAACTGTAAAATAAAGCAAAAAAAACGGCAGTTTGGGTTTGGCTTCTACGGGTAAATCGTTACCTGCCAGGTGTCCATTTTTAACAACTTTTTTTGCCTAAAGTAGTCTAGAACTTTTTTGGCACTACAGAGCACTCAACTACACTATATAGGTCTGTTCCGTGTATCTTTCCTGAACCAGGATCCGTTTAGATAGTCTGCGTCTAGCTGCGACTCCACCTTTGGCAGCGATTTTAGTGAAACAACTCAGGGTCAAAAAACACGAAATATGGCTGAAAATGCTTCAGGGGTACCGGCAGCGCGCAAGGGCATTTGCAGTGTTAAAATCGTGATTTTTTGTTTTAAATAATATTAAGACGTGAAAGGATGAGGAATCAAATGTTTATAGTCCAGAAATGCTTCAGCTATTAGAAATTCCCTCAATATAGGTTTATTGTTAGTCAAAATGTTAGAAAAATGATCAACAAATAAAAAAATCGAAATCGAAATAAGAAAGGAAGCTAACTTCGGCTCACCGAAGTTTACATACCCTTACAGAACTTTAACAAAAAATTAAAACCGAAAATCTGAAATAATTATTAGTTGCCAAATCTCAAGTTTGATGAAAATGGTTTGAAAATCGGCTCAGTTATGGGGTTGATTTTTTTGTTTTAAATAATATTAAGACGCGAAAGGATGAATAATCAAAGGTTTTTGATTTATGCAACGCCAAATACGCCAATGGCGACACTGTGCGTCGGCATAATTGAAACACGAACGAACCACATGTGCATATACCTCGCGCTCCCTATACACATAAGCATAAGCGTCTGTGGGCAGCGCAGCGACGAGACATAACCTTACTGAGAATTAAAAGAATAATGTAAAGACAGACACGATATAACCGTTGCACTATGGGGAATTTGACCGATTTTGTGGAATAAATTAATAACTCGCGAATTATCTAAGATATTTTAATATTAAAATAAAATTCTTTCTTTAAAATAAATTTGTTTATACCTAATTTTAATTTATATATTTATGATTTTGTTGGAAAACTTTAAATACCCCAGTCCCCAAATTTTTTATTAACAAAAACAAAAAAATTTAATTTAAAAAAAAAAATATTTTATTTAAAAAAAAAATATATATTATAGCAAATTTTACAGTATATGTTTTTCATTTACAATTTTATTGTTATAGAAAACATAAAATCATAAATAGAGCATCTTTTTTCCTGGGAAACCCTTTTGCCTCGCCACACTTCCAGCAGGGCTGCGTTTCTGACCAAGAGGTTGCTTCCTAAAAAAATAAAATACGCGAAAAGTCGCGCCCAGCGCACGATAAGACAATATGTCCTGAATTCACAATTAATGACTCTACAACATGGATATAGTCACTCCTTAAACATTTTTGAACATTTTTTTTAAACTATATTGAAAGTTGAACTTTCTTCCCAAAACCCAAACGAAAACATCACCTGCTCCATTTACAAATTGTTAAAATTTGACGCACATATCAAGCAACATATTTTTATTTACATAAAGTACATACTTGAAGTATGCAAATTCATTTCAAATTTCATTGTTTTACGAAGTTTTCCTTCGAGAGTTGCAGATTTGAAAGTACGCTTCAAATTTAAGCAAAATTTAATCGAACCACGAGTGGTTGCAACAGTTGATTTTAACAGTTGGTATTTAAATAATAGACTGTTAAGTTAACATTTGCGGCATGTTAAAAAATAGTTTAATGTTTTCTGAATACATTAAAATAAAAAAATTGATAATCGGCAGACTCTTAAAAAAAAATACATTTATTACACAAAATCGGGCAAATTCCCCATAGTTCGTTGGAGCGGCACAATTGCTGCTCTAAAATAAAAAAAGAAAGATAAATAAAATCAGAAAACTTTATGTTTTATTTGAAAGGACCAACATACTTCATGACGACCGTGAGAGATACCTACAAAAAAACGTTAATAAAAAAAAACCGCTAAACTGGAAAGCCGATGGAGACAATTGGAGATTGGAAAAATTGAATAAATAAATCTGAGTGAGTAGAGATGGAGCCATGGCAAAAGGAGGGGGCGTGAAGAATAAAATACATAAAAGAATAGCGCACATTAAGTGGCTGTTATTTACAAATCAACCGCCACCCCCTGGGCAACAGCCCAAAAATTGCAAGAAGAACTTGATTTCCTTACATTAAGTCTTGTAAAAATAAAGACCAAGGCTCCAGCTCACGCAGTAATTAAACAAATTAACGGAAAAACAATAATAACACCTCCAATTCCAAAACAGCTGCCAAAAAGATATAAGGAGTATCCCAAAGATTGCTCGGCACCATTGGAGAGTCCATTCTGCAAATCAAACTGTTTGAAACATGTGCGATGATCGGCACCGGTACCGCCTGAGCGCATACGCCTAGGACATATGCAGCTGAATCAACAAGTGTGAGGGGCCGCCCCTTCGTTATGGACGTTGATTTACTACGGTTAGTACACTCAAGTGGCCCTTATGAGACCAGGCACGTGCCTGTTAGAGTTAGGTATTAGTAGACGCGATGGAAAATTTAGAAGAGAATTCGAGGAAATATGCTACCGGCGAGCTGCCTGAGTGTTTGCATGCATGCGATCTAAGTGGGTAAGGAAAAAGTTTTTTGTTTAGGAAGACTATCAACATGTGAGATCACCGAATACAAATCATTATAGCTTGCACATACTACTCCAAAGGAATCATGCAGTTCAAAGGAGGTTCTACAATGGCGCAAAACTAAGGGAATGTACGATCTTGTATTTCTACTGGGAACATGGAAATTTAGCTGACCTAAGGTTATAAATAAAGGTAATACCAAGTATAGTTCTACGATTAGCCAAGGAGGGTAAATTAATTAGGAGAAGTCTATTATAATAGGATAATATCTGTTCAGCATCCCAGTTTAAACCGCGTAGAGCGAAAAGCAAAAGCAGTTCTTTTGAACCGATTCAATGCGTTTACTGTGGAGCCCATACTAGGGGCTCCAAACGCAAGATCCATATTCTAAGATAGGATGAACTAATGAAATATATAAAATTTTTCTTACATAGGGGCCATCGAATTCTTTTGACCACTGTTTAATAAATCAGGCTTTATTCACCATGCACGAAATATGATCGATAAAGTCAAGTTTGTGATCCAGGCGGACACCCAAGTTATCAACTGAGTTAATTCCAAAGAGCAGCAGTAAAGCGTGTAAATTGCAAGCAATTGCAATTGCAATTGTCAAAACTTCGGGCAGATCATTAATAAATAATGTAAACAACAAGGGACCCAGGTGGCTCCCTTGCGGGACACCTGAGGTGACTTGGAGAACATTATATCAATTATTTTTAAATAGGACTTTTTGCGTCCTGCCAGTCAGATAACAAGAGATCCACCTAAGAAGATCAATTGGAAAACCCATTAAGTCGAGTTTCCTGAGGAGAAGGGAATGATTAACGGAATCAAATGCTTTACTGAAGTCAGTATAAATTACAACCGTTTGAAGGTTATTCTGGAAGCCCCTTATAATGAAGGAAGTGAGCTCCAGAAGATTTGTGGTTGTTGATCTTCGCTTAACAAATCCATGCTGACATGGACAAATTACTGATCTACAAAGGTGCTGCAAATGAGGAGTAATAATGTTCTCGAAAAGTTTTGGGATGGCCGAAAGCTTAGAGATTCCTCTATAGTTATTGGCCTCCGATTTGTTACCTTTTTTGTGGTGTAGTATGCACATATATTGAATACCCACTGTACCGAAAATACTTAAAGGGTACGCACTGTAACACTTTGTTGCAGTGTTTGCATATTTCAAAGTCCCGGCCATAAGTCCTAAGTGGCCGAAATACAATCCGATCGTTATGGCTTAGCCCATACACGGGAAATGCTAGCGTCGGCAGAACTGCAACGAACGGACAGCATATGCATACCCCTCGCGCCTGCACTTGAGAGGGCATAGCAATATACATAAGTATATAGATACATAGCCGTCTCTCTGCCGCTGCCTGCGAGCAGCGCAGCTACGAGACTTAGCCCTAATTAGACTTAAAGAATATTGTAAAGAGCAGAGACATTTCGATTGTTGGAGCGGCACCATTGCTGCTCCAATCAAAATAAAATACTAATATACAAATGACAAATAAATGAATGGAATTAATTATTTAAATTACCCAAAGAGGCAATAAGGGTGAACGAGGGATACACTTCAAGACGACAAGGGTCAACGAGAAATACATTACACTTCAGTGGAGAGGAATAATGAATGATTCCTTCCAAATAAGGGGAAAGTGCGAGATTTCTAAGGATAAGGTAAACAATTTCAGAAGGGGCGAGCACAGGGCATCGGCACAATACCTAAGCACACAGCCCGGTATTCCGTCGGGACCTGGCAGATAAACCGGCTTTACATGATGAAGATCTAAAATGAGGGAGCTTTCGTTTAAACATGGACTGAAAATTAAGTTCGATCTGGGCAAGCTATAAGAATACGTCTGATTTGGGTCAGTGGAAGTGGAGTATGTTGTTTGAAAAAATTGGGCGAAAAGATCGGCAATTGCCTGATCGCCCTTCACAGTTGCGTTTGCAAAAGAAAGTGATGAAGGATGTGTACCGCCTTACGTTTAGTATTAACAAAATTATAAAACTGTTTAGGATCCTGAGAAAATTGGACCCTGCAACGAGTCAAATAGTTTTTATAACACTGTGCGTTCAGTACGGTGAAGTTTGACCGAGCCGATAAATAGTTAGAGAGGTCAGAACGAGAACCGGTTTTTTTTTAAATTTCGTGTACCGCTTTGACTTTACATTTTTCAAGCGACTCAATTCTTTAGTAAACCAAGGAGGTTTATTTGAAATAGAGGGATAGTATAAGGAAACACATTCCGAGAAGAATGAATTCATCGCATTGTAAAAAATGTCCATGGCATCAGCCATGTCAGTGCATTTGTACAAATCAGACCAGTTAAAGTCCGAAATAAGATTATTCAGCCGGTCGAAATCAGACTTGCGAAAGCAGTAAACTCTTTTGGCTGGTCTATCAGATTTCTTCAGTATATCAGCACCAATGTCGAGTGTTACATCGAAAGTAGGATGATAGGGATCTTCAGGTTGCGTCAGCGGCGCCACCCTCAGTAAACTGACACTCGCCGGATCAGAGACAAAACAAAGATCAAGCAAGAGCTCTAAGGACTTTCGAACATGGTTGACTTGAGACAGCGAAATGTCGAACAAGCCAGCAATAAAATCATGTTGTGTTGAGGATTGAAGTGTGTTAGAGGAGCTATTTAGGGACCAAATAGCCCCAGGGATATTAAAATCACCCAAGACTACTAAATGATCTCTATCAGAAAGCATATTGGAAACCATCCGAATGGCGGAAAGGTGGTTCCAAAAAACAGGTAGTTCCGACAATGGAGGAATGTAGGAACATGTAATAAAAACAAAGCGACCATGAAATGATAGCTTCACACAAAGGAATTCAACTTCGTTGTTTTCCTCGAAAGTTACTAATTCTGACGTGAAAGTGGAGTTGACCGCTATGAGGACCCCACCCCCGCGCCTGACAGGCCGATCTAGCCGATAAATCGTGAACGCAGCTGGGAAAACTTCGGAGCTAAGAATCTCCGGCTTTAACCAGGTTTCTGTGAACACAATAACATGGGATGAGAATGCAAAACTATCAAAATACAACTTAGGCGGCTTACTTCTGAAGCCTCTTGCATTCTGATAGGAGATTAACAGAGAAGTATTTAGTTTTTTTGAACAGAGGCAGAGGATGTAGAGGGCACAGTGGTCAGATCGGGTTTAGGAAGAGTTATCCCGACAGGCCGTTTCTTTTTCTTAGCTTCATATTCTTTGACGACAACATACTCAGGCCAGAATTTGGTTGAGCATATCGTGCCAAAGAATTCATTTGGGACATTTATTTTGAAAGATGAAATATCCCTAGCGTAAGAAAATTTAAATTTTTCCACCTTTAATTTTTAATTTTCAGCTCTAACTTTGCCTCGTATAAAGGCAATTACATCTTCAGATGTTTGACCAGGGGAGAGCCGCGAAACAAATATCTGTTTCGTAGGTGGGATAGCAATGAGGGCTTGAGGGGGGACAGACGGAGTGCCTGAAGTGCCCATATTGGGCGGTGGTTCCTGCGGGGATAAATTTAAATTTACGGGACTATGGGGGGTCAAAATTTGTGCTCTCGTAGGAGACGAAATTGAAATAGGCGGTAAAACGTTTAGTCCCACTGCACCTTCAGATACCGCCTCTTTCCTAACACTTGACCTCAGAATTCTGGGATTCGATTCTGAGGTCGTAGGCAGTGTCAACGGCGGCTGCTGTTGAGAGCCCGCCGCAGGTTGTAGGGATCCGTCACCCTGCTGCACTCCAGTTGCAGTTTTTTTGCGCCTTGGAGACTCATTTAATAGCGTAAGGCTATTAAATTGTTTATCAAGCGCTAAGAAGATGTTATGAGTTTTGTTGAAACTCGATAACAACTCCTTAAAACTGCCCTTGGTTTGCCGCATGAAAGACATCATTTCCCTTTCAACGTCACGACAGGCATCGCAACAGTAGCGCAAGCCGATGTTTTTCCTTACATCATCAACAGTTCGGCCGTTAACCCCAATGCACTTTGCATGCAAAATGTTGTCGCACAGCCAGCAGCCGATGGTAAGATCACTTGACAAAACTGCCTTTTTGCAGGTTTTGGAGAAGCAGACGATATCGGAAGACATTATTTTGTACTTGAAGCAATAGATGAGGGGGCGAAAGATATGAAAAGAAAAGTGCAGCTGCACCGAGAGAGTTGAAGCGCTAGAGAGCAGGGGAGTGTGAGAGTAAGCGAGCTTAGAGAAACGTTTAGCTGTCGCGACAGAGCAACAACGGCTAAACGAGAGAGGTGTAAAGAAGAAATGCAAAAAAACACAAGAACAACAAACACTGGCAGCACACTTAAGTTGTGAAATAAAGGTTTTAAAAAAGTTAATAAAGTTAATAAAGTTGCATGCACACGCGAAGTGAACGGGAGCTATTTTTACGTAAATAATTTTACAAAAACGAGAGCGCAAGAAAAAAACACGACCGTTCACTTTGAAGCGAGAAAGATGATTGATAATTCCTAATAAACTACAATCGTAAAATCTAGGCTTTATAATAAATATAAACTCACTGGTTCAAAACCGGCTTTCTCATCTTATCTTAGTGCTCGATCTATAGTTACCGTGCTTAACGCTCAGTGTTATAAAAATTATTTGACTCGTTGTAAGGTCCTGTAGTATGCTCACATTGAATACCCAGGAGGATGAGCTGGACTAGGACCAGGAGACGCCTGAAGAGGGTCATAATCCGGGAGCTGCCAACCCGGCGTTTAAACTAATTTTTAATTAACATTAATACATATTCGATACATAAAATTGTTAAATAATAATAGATATGTAGCCAAATAAGTTTAGCAGCAAACTTGAATACAACCAAATAAACAAACAAAAAAAAAAAAAAAAAAAAAACTGTAAAATAAATACTTAAAGAATGCATACTGTGACTAATTGTTGCAATGTAAACAATCCTCAAATTTCCCGGTCATAAAACTCAAGCCGGCATATGAAAGAGCTAAGGTATGCACTTCTGTAACATGAGCTGACCTCATGAACATATACCCTCGCGCGTCCGACTAGGAACGCATAGCCTATATACATAAGCAAATACATAAGCCGTCGCTCTGCCGCCGTCTGCGGGCAGCGCAGCGATGGAACCTAGCCCTAATTTAAATTAAAAGAATATTGTAAAATCAATCACGACGAACTGGTCGAAGCGGCACCTTCGCTGCTTCACCAAAAATTAATAAAGAACTAATAAAGAATAAATAATGTTCATAATTCTACATGGTGTTCATAATTCTAATAAAGAATAAATAGTGTTCATAATTCTACATGGCGACCGTGACAATGAGCCGAGAAGTCGGGCTGGATAATTGGACATATAACTGGATATAAAACTATATAACTGGATATAAACTGGATATAAACTGATATATATAACTGGACAACGCTGGAGATCTAACTGAGGTCTAAGACGATACCGGAACCAAGAAGATACACGGAAAGCAAAAACTGAGTGAGTAGAGATGGACTATAATGGCGATGCGAGGGGGTGTAAAGGCTAAGATAAACAAAAGAATAGCGCATGTTAAGTGGCTATTATTTACGAATCAGCCGCCATCCCCCTGGGCAACAGCCCAGAAGCTGCAAGAAGAGCTTGATTTCCTAAAATCAAGTCTCGTAGAGAGAAAGCCTAAAAGTCCAGCTCACTCAGTAGTTAAGACAAACAACAAAAAACTAATACCTACTCCGCCTCAGCATCTACCCACCCGGAAGAAGGAATGCCCTAGGGACTGTCCGGGCGCACCGGAACCGCCTGAGCCAAGAGGCCCAGGACAGCAGCAGCAGCATCTTCAAGCGTGACGGGCAGGCCGCCTCTTACGCCATCGAGGGAGCGTCAACAAAGCCAACTGGCGACGACCGCTGACGCAGGTGACAATGATGAAACAAGCAGAAATAATATAATCACTATAATTAAAATAATTACAAATTGTCAAAATTGAGCGGAATTTTTTCTGCCCAATTAGCAGTGTAGCCCGTAAAGCTATGCGAAAATATAGGCAGGAAACTTGTTAAAACCAATTAATTAATTAAAAAAAAATAGAAAAATATAAATATAATAGAAAAAAAAGAGAAAAATATTTTTTCTTCTTTAAAAAGTAATGCAATGCTGTAATGCAATAAGTAAATTTTCAGAAGGAACAAGATTTTACAAATCAAAAATACATATAGAAACTATTACAGAAACTATTAAAACAGAAGAAATTACATTAAAAATGGGAGTAGTCGATGTTAAGACAGTGGACTCCACTGCTAACGTCATTAATAAAGTAGAACCCCTAAACGCAAATTTAGATTTAATACACACTTTGTTAATTATCATGGTTGTTATTATGTGCGCAAATCTCTTTTACAAAATGTACAAACTACATAATAAATGCTTAAAGAAAAAGTACATGAGTCGCGCCAATGACCTTGATAAAATTTAAACACAACATTAAATATAATTATAAAAACTTAAAATTTCTATATATATATAAAATAAATATATATCCAATTTGTTAAATTTAAGAAAAAAAAAATTCATTCAAAATAATAATATATATATGGCTACGCTAAATACGTAGGATAAATATGGTATCGTTGGTATCGTTTCAATAGAAAAGAAATGGAATGTACCGAATTATACAAATATATATTTAAAATAAAACTCGAATTCGATAAATCCTATAAATCTCTTGCTCGGGACAGACCGATTCAAAGAACTACAGTAAAGAAGCATGTTGAAGTACTAGTAAAAAGTTTTAATGAGATACGGATACTAGTACATGATCATAAAGAAATACTAAATCAAGATCATTGGTCACAAGTATCAAGGCTTTTGATCAGACTAAGATCTAATTTAATAGCGATCGAACGAAAATTTGATTTAGATTTGTCCATACCCACTATAATAAATACATCAGTAGCAATTGAAACTGGTGAGGAATCAGATAGAACTGAAAATTTAGGGTTTAGGGAGGAAGAAGATTTAAACAATCTGACTATTCCAGCTGTGTTAATACCAGAACTGGATAGCTTCACAGATTCTGACGATAGTTCAAGTATAGTAGAAACTAACAGAACTACAATGGCTCAATCGAATATTGACTTTATTAATACAGCATCCAAGCTTGTACCAGCTTTCGATGGGAAACCTGACAATTTGACAAGTTTTGTTGATGCATTAGAAATAATACAGTCAATTAAAGGCGAGCATGAAGAATTAGCTATTTCTATCATAAAAACAAAGCTAAAAGGTGCCGCCAGGAATCTAATCGGAAATGAAAAAACAATTTCTGAGGTGATTTCGAAATTAAAGAGCAACGTCAGAGGCGAAACTGTAGACGTATTATCTGCAAAATTGATGAACCTACAGCAACGCAACAAAACTGCTAACCAATATACACAAGAGGTTGAGCAGATGACTAAAGCATTGGAAGGTGCTTATACCATATAACGGACGGATTAACCCTAGAGTTGGCCAGAAGTTACTCTACTAAGCAGGCAGTCAAAGCAATGGCTAAAAACTGCACAATTAACAGGGTGAAACTTATCATGCAATCTGGTAGTTTCAATAACATGAACGAAGCTATATCTAGATTTGTTGATAGTTGCACAGAAGAAACGGGACAGTCAAACACTGTCCTGTACTATAATAATCAATCCCAACGCGGTACAAACCGCTGGCGTGGAAATTATAGAGGCAACTCTCGTAGTTATCAAGGCAATAACAATAACTACCGAAGTAATTACACTAATACCAATAATGGAGGAAGAGGCCAAAATGGAGGAAACCATAGAGGCCGTGGTAACTCGTATCGAGGCCAAAACAACTCCCAAAGCCATATCAGAGTTACCCAAGATGCATCGGGAAACTCGCAAGACCCTTTAAATCCTCAGCAGTAAACGATTCAAGAGTTTACACAATTAATCTCAGTCAGAATAGGTTCGTCTCATTTATTAACGTAGCTACAGGAAAAGAACTTGTCTTTCTGATAGACACAGGTGCGGATATATCAATTTTAAAAGAAACTTCTGATATCTTTCACGATATCCAATACAACTACATTATAGATATAAAAGGGATAAGTCAAGAAATAATTAAATCTAAAGGTTTAGTTTCTATTGAAATACAGACGACTAAATACATAATCCCACACGATTTTCATATCGTCACTGAACAATTCCCTATTCCATGTGATGGAATATTAGGTATCGATTTTATGACAAAATACAACTGTCGATTGGACTTCGAGCGATCTGAATATTGGCTAATGATTAGACCTGATAACTTAAAATTTCCAATAAATGTACCACTAACTCACAGTACTGGCAACAATTCAATTCTTCTGCCAGCAAGATCCCAAGTTATTCGAAAAATAAAACTTAATTCAAATGAAGACAGTGTATTAATTCCAAATCAGGAAATTCAGCATGGTATCTATATTGCAAATACCATCGCAACATCCAATAACGCTTTCATTAGGGTACTAAATACAACAAATACCGACAAAGTAATCACTATAGATAAATTAACGTATGAATCACTTTCGAACTACGATGTAGTCAAACCCAATCTAGGAAATAGAGAAAAGTCTGTATTGTCCCAACTTTCGAAAAACTTTCCTCCTCAGTTCAAGTTACAACTCACTAAATTATGCACCCAATATAGCGATGTATTCGGATTGGAAACAGAAGCGATAACTACAAACAACTTCTACAAACAAAAACTGAGATTAAAAGATAGTGAACCAGTATATACAAAAAACATGTAAGAAAGCTACAGTCGAGTGAGCTCGACTGTGAGATACCCGCTACCCATAATAAATAGTTAATAAATTTTTGAACGGCTAATAATTATTACCATATATTAAAATTGGTTCTCGAATTCTTATAAGATTCTTTTCCGATTCCAATCAAGAAATGGTAAGAATATTTAGTTGGTCTAGTTCGTCAACCAAATGAGGCATGCTGCAGCGGCCGTTTGTGGCCATACAAAATTATTTTTTAATAACTTCGACAATTTTTATCTGATTGCAACCAAATTTTCAGGAATCGCACAGACTCTAGTTCTTAATGTACATTCCAAAATTCGTGAATTTAAAATTATGAAAATGATACGCTTTTTGATGATTTGCGCGGGCGGAAGTGGGCGTGGTAAAAATTTTAAACAAACTTGATCTGCGTGCAAGCATAACAAATACTGTTGGAAAAAAATTAGAGCTAGACAGACAGACAGACAGACAGACAGACAGACAGACGGACAGACGGACAGACGGACATGGCTAGATCGTCTCGGCTGTTGACACTGATCAAGAATATATATACTTTATAGGGTCGGAAATGCCTCCTTCTATCTGTTACATACATTTCCTGCCGGCACAAAGTTATAATACCCTTCTACCCTATGGGTAGCGGGTATAATTATCGAAGCCCACACAGTCAAGTTAAAGAAATACAAAAACAAGTAGGAAAGTTAATTTCCGACGGAATTGTTGAACCATCAGTATCTGAATATAATAGCCCATTGTTAATTGTTCCTAAGAAACCATCTCTACGATCAGATGTGAAGAAATGGCGGCTAGTGATTGACTATCGCCAAATTAATAAAAAATTACTATCTGATAAATTTCCATTACCTAGAATTGATCATATTTTGAATCAACTAGGTCGAGCTAAATATTTCTCATGCCTTGACTTAATGTCAGGATTCCATCAAATTGAACTAGAAAAAAGTTCAAGAGATATAACGTCTTTTTCAACGAGCAATGGCTCATATCGTTTTACGCGATTACCTTTTGGATTAAAAATAGCTCCCAACTCGTTCCAAAGAATGATGACTATTGCATTCTCTGGACTAGAGCCTTCTCAAGCATTGATTTATATGGATGACTTAATAGTAATTGGTTGCTCCGAAAAACATATGCTTAAAAACTTAACAGATGTTTTTCAGAAATGTAGGAAATTCAACCTGAAGTTGCATCCTGAAAAATGTTCATTTTTTAAGCATGAGGTGACTTTTCTAGGTCATAAATGCACTGATAAAGGAATACTTCCCGACGAGAAGAAATATGATGTCATTATGAACTACCCAGTACCGCACAACGCGGACAGCGCTAGTCGTTTTGTAGCATTTTGTAACTATTACAGACGTGTCATCAAAAATTTCGCCGACTATTCAAGGCACATAACAAGATTATGTAAAAAGAATGTTCCCTTTCAATGGACAGATGAATGTCAAAATGCATTTCAATATTTAAAAACAAAACTAATAGAACCTACTTTGCTACAATTTTGCATAATCACAGATGCAAGTAAGCAAGCGTGTGGAGCGGTTTTAACTCAAAACCATAACGGACTCCAACTTTCCATTGCATACGCATCAAGAGCATTTACAAAAGGAGAAAGTAATAAGTGTACTACTGAGCAGGAATTAGCTGCAATCCATTGGGCAATACTACATTTTCGACCATATGTTTATGGAAAACATTTCGTAGTAAGAACAGATCACAGACCCCTAATATATCTATTTTCAATGGTCAATCCAAGTTCAAAACTTACACGTATGAGGCTCGAATTAGAAGAATACGACTTTACAGTCGAGTATTTAAAGGGAAAAGATAATCATGTAGCTGACGCATTGTCAAGAATAACTATTAAAGAGCTACAAAATATAACAGGAAATATTATGAAAGTCACTACAAGATATCAAAGTAGACAAAAATTCCGCGCGGAAAATAAAGAAATAGAATTGCCTAGGCAAACTATTGAAAAAGCTTCTAAGTCCAACGTATATGAAGTCATAAACAATGATGACGTACGTAAAGTAGTGACCTTGCAGATTAAAAACATGCTATGTTTCTTTAAACATGGTAAGAAAATAATCGCAAGATATAATGTTAGCGATTTATATACTAATGGGAATATTGACTTAGGTCAGTTCTTTCAAAGGCTTGAAATGCAAGCCGGTATAAATAAAATCAGCCAACTGAAACTGGCACCGTGGGAAAATATCTTTGAAAATGTTTCAACAGATAATTTTAAATTAATGGGCAATAAAATATTGAATACGTTAAGAGTAGCGCTACTCAACCCGGTGGCCCAAATAAAAAATTTAAAAGAAAAAGAAGCTATATTGTCTACATTCCATGACGATCCCATACAAGGCGGTCATACTGGCATATCAAAAACTTTTCCCAAAGTAAAAAGAAACTATTACTGGAAAAATATATCTAAAGATATAATTGAATACGTAAGAAAATGTCAAAAATGTCAGAAAGCGAAAATAGTATCACATACAAAGACGCCATTAACAATAACAGATACACCAATAAATGTCTTCGATAGAGTAATAGTGGACACTATTGGTCCATCACAAAAATCGGAGAATGGTAATGAATATGTAGTCACGTTAATATGTGATTTAACAAAATATCTCGTTGCTATACCAATTCCAAACAAGAACGCAAATACTGTCGCTAAAGCTATTTTTTAATTATTTATTCTGAAGTACGGTCCAATGAAGACGTTCATTACGGACATGGGAACAGAATAGGATAAAATAAATGCATAAAACTGCATAAATGCAGATAATTCATGTCATAATTTCATTCTCTTAATCAAAATAAAAAAAATAAAAAAAAAAATTAATAAAAACTAGCAGACCCGTCAAACTCCGTTTCGACACCAGATTCGTTTTATGTAACATTTCGTTTGGTGATTAAAAGATAAAGAAAAACAATTTTTTTTTTATATTTGAAAAGGAAAATATTTATTTCATTTCACAACAGTAATAAATTCATTTCGATTACCTTCTAAAATAGTTATAGTTGAACTTCCCTAGTAAATTAAAGTTACTCTTTGACGTCGCTACAAATCCAAAGTAAATACTGATTGGAAGCGTTATACGTGTCCGCAAATTATCCGTTTCATTGTAATGCTCTTTGGTAAACCACATTTTTTGTTTTTTGGTCTGACGTTAACACAAACAAAGCGGATGGTTTCCCAACTCGTGAACACGCAACTTATAACTGCCCATGTGAAAAACAGTGATTTTCTAAATTTATCCCGCAATCACTAAGCGATTGGCCTTGCGACTTATTAATTGTCATTGCGAACGCAAGGCGGACTGGGAATTGCAATCGTTTGAAATCAAACGGAAGATCTGTCGGAATCATTGGTATTCGAGGAATACATACATTTTCACCTGCGCACTTTCCGTTAATAATGGTTGCCTCAATCAAATTCGGCATTCAAATTACTCAGTATCATAATAACTGTACCAACTTTGAGTTACAAGTTATGTGGTGGAAATCCTGGTATCTCCAGAGCGTTCAAAAACTCCGTTGGATAATTTACTACATCATCGGGATTTGTTATTGAATCAACGGATTTGTATGTCACCAAATCGCCAGCAATTTTTGATTGAATGTTGAAATTCAGTGCGTGGACATCATTATTCTTTGCGGCAAGAATTGCTCGTTGACTTAACAAAGCATAATTCTTATAATTCTCAATAATGTTTGGGAAAACATTTTCAATAAGAACTAATTGAGTGTCTACAAATCGGCAAAAGTCGTTGGGAAGAGTAATTAATCCAGATGTCGCATCAACTGGGACTTTTCCATTTCCAACATCTAACAATTGTTTGGAAAATTGTGCAGCACTTTGATCATTTTGAAGTTGAACTCTCATATTAGTGGTTAGCGATAATGTTTTTACGTTATTCCATAAAGGTGATGCCTTCAGGCAAGCATTCAATTCATCTGCAGGCGTTCCACGGGGAACTACTGGCAACGTCTGCCTGAAATCGCCTGCCAACAATATCATCAAGCCGCCAAAGATGTTGTTATATCGCCGAAGATCCTTCAGTGTGAAGTTAAGTGCTTCAAGTGATTTCTTATGTGCCATTGTGCACTCATCCCAAACAATGAGCTTGCATTGCATTAACAATTTTCCCATTGCACTGGATCGGGAAATATTGCATGTTGGAGTATCAATTGTGTTTAAATTAAGTGTCAACTTAAGCGCAGAATGTGCAGTACAACCGCCATCTAGAAGAGTCGCCGCAATTCCAGATGATGCTAACGCCAAAGCTATGTCACTTCTTGATCGAATAGTGGCCAAAATCAAAGAAATGACAAATGTTTTCCCTGTTCCTCCAGGTGCATCCAGGAAGAATAGACCACCAGTATTATTGTTCACCGCTTGCAATAATGTTTCGTATACTTGTTTTTGCTGTTCATTCAGCAAACGGAACATTATTTCTAACGAATTCCTGCAATGTATCAACATTGTATTGCAGCTCTCGATTTAATTCTTGGTTGAATGCATCGTGCATCGATCGATTTGGCGCAATCATTCCTTGTTTGCAGTAGACAAGCATTGATCCTCAGTCAGAATCAATCCTTCATTGTAGATTTCATCGGTTATTTGGATGTCAGGATTATTCGTTTGAATGCGCAAGCGATGCAAGATATCTTCACATATGGCGTCTTTGTATTTATTCCATAACTGAATTGGTTGTGAAGGAAAACATGTGGTGATGATAATTGCAAACAGCGTTCGTATTTGGTACGCATTTGATGAAACAACTGAATCTGCAAGTGTTAAATCCCAATGAGAATCGTTCTCCAGCAAACCCAATAGTTGACATGCTTCTCGATATGTTTGGCATTGGTGGCCATTAACAGTTTTCAAATGCGCAAATGATTTTGGTCCACGTACATTAACTGTATGTGAAAAACGATTTCCCCACTTTTCTCGATATGTTTGGCATTGGTGGCCATTAACAGTTTTCAAATGCGCAAATGATTTTGGTCCACGTACATTAACTGTATGTGAAAAACGATTTCCCCACTTTTCTGTTGAACGATTTCCCCACTTTTCTGTTGAATTTTTCTTGAATTTTCTTTGCTATAAACATCACGGAGCCCGAGACCTAGTGCATCAGTTGAAAACACCTGTGGCCAGTCTGGAACTGGGGTTCCTTGTATGCGACGTTGGAATTTCTTTGTTGATTGATTCCAAGTGTAATACTTGGGCATTTCAACGTACACGATCCACATAATTTACACTGAGCTTGAATGAAATTACCTGAGCAGAGAACAATGAGTAGCTGTCAAACACTTTATCACGCACCGGCGCCTACTTGAAGTATTGGATATTGGTTTGTAGTACATGCTATGTATCAGAGAACTCTATTTCCCCACTTTTCTGAATTTTTCCTGAATTTTCTTTGCTATAAACATCACGGAGCCCGAGACCTTTCCAACGAATGCAAAACCGTGGAAATCGGTTAGTGCGTTCTGGAGTTATAGCGTCAGGGAGGAAAACCGGACTTATTTTTATTTAGTAGATAAATAAATTTAATTAATCTAAAAATAACTTCATGTTTTTACGTTATTTTTCAAAAGGAGGGAGATGTAGAATGCTCACATTGAATACCCACTGTAAAATAAATACTTAAAGAATGCATACTGTGACTAATTGTTGCAATGTAAACAATCCTCAAATTTCCCGGTCATAAAACTCAAGCCGGCATATGAAAGAGCTAACGTATGCACTTCTGTAACATGAGCTGACCTCATGAACATATACCCTCACGCGTCCGACTAGGAACGCATAGCCTATATACATAAGCAAATACATAAGCCGTCGCTCTGCCGCCGTCTGCGGGCAGCGCAGCGATGGGACCTAGCCCTAATTTAAATTAAAAGAATATAGTAAAATCAATCACGACGAACTGGTCGAAGCGGCACCTTCGCTGCTTCACCAAAAATTAATAAAGAACTAATAAAGAATAAATAATGTTCATAATTCTACATGGTGTTCATAATTCTAATAAAGAATAAATAATGTTCATAATTCTACAGTCCAGTTCACGCAGGACCCTAAACAGTTTTATAACTTTGTTAACTCTAAACGTAAACCCACGTTATACCCTCCCTCGCTGTCATTTAAGAATACTACAGTAAATTCTGATCAAGCAATTGCTAATCTCTTTGCTGAGTTTTTTAAAACGACATATTCGCCCTCAACATCTTCAGATCATACATTTTCTACAGCTATGCCCAGTTCGTCCGTAATCTTCAGTCCTATTTTAAACGAAAGCTCACTTATTCTTGATCTTCAACGTGTTAAGCCAGTTTATTCGCCAGGTCCCGATGGTATACCTGGCTCTGTGCTTAGGTATTGCTCCGAGGCGCAGTGTAACCCCCTTCTTAAGTTGTTTACCTTATCTTTAGAATCCTCAGAATTTCCCCTTATTTGGAGGGAATCATTTGTTATTCCTCTCCACAAAAAAGGTAGCAAATCGGATGCCAGTAACTATAGGGGTATCTCTAAGTTATCGGCTATCCCCAAACTTTTCGAGAATGTAATCACTCCTCACTTGCAACATCTATGCAGATCCGTCATTTCTCCATGCCAGCATGGTTTTATGAGGCGAAGATCAACCACGACCAATCTTCTAGAACTTACCTCTTTCGTAACTAGGGGCTTCCAACAAAACTTTCAAACCGATGTTATTTACACGGACTTTAGTAAAGCTTTCGACTCGGTTAATCATTCTCTTCTGGTTAGGAAACTCGATTCAATGGGGTTTCCTAGTGATCTTCTTAAATGGATTTCGAGTTATCTAAGTGATAGGACCCAAAAGGTTCTGTTCAGAAACGTTCAATCCAATAGCATCAGGGTCACATCTGGCGTCCCACAGGGTAGCCACCTTGGTCCTCTTCTATTCACATTGTTTATCAATGATTTGCCGCAGGTTCTAACCAATTCCAGAGTACTTATGTACGCTGCTGACGTTAAACTTTGCTTGCAGTATAGGGACAGTTCCTGCCAATCAGACCTACAATCGGATCTTGATAACTTCCAAGCATGGTGTCATGCTAACGATTTACATCTCAACAGCTCAAAATGCAAACTGATGACATTTTCACGTGTTACTCCCCTGCTTGCAACCTATATGCTTAACGACTGCTCTTTGGAAAGAATTTCTATTGTTGATGATCTGGGTGTCCGCCTGGATCCTAAACTTTAGTTCTCTGAACATATTTCTTGTATGGTTAACAAAGCCAGAGGCATGCTGGGATTCATTAAAAGGTGGGCGAAGGAATTCGATTCTCCTTATGTAACGAAGACTCTCTTTACTTCGTTGGTTCGCCCTATATTGGAGTATGGTTCGTGCGTCTGGAGTCCTCAATTTAGGGTCCGTAGTAGCCGCATTGAATCTGTCCAAAAGAACTTTTTGCCTTTTGCCCTTCGTGGCCTACCCTGGGATGCAAACCTCAGATTACTGTCTTACGCTAGTAGACTTCTCCTACTTAATCTTCCTTCTTTAGCTAACCGTAGGACGATGCTTGGCGTCGTCTTTTTACATAAAGTCATTCACGGTGATGTGGAGAGCCCCTACCTTCTAGGCTAGCTCAATTTCCATGTTCCCCGTCTTTCTTCTAGAACTTTTATACCACTAGTAGTTAACCACTGTAGCCGTGAGTTTGAAGTACATGAGCCCTTTATGGTTTTATGTACTGATTACAATCGTCTTTTTAGTAGCATTGAAGGCATTGAAAGCCTTCAAAAACTAAAAACTGTATTGCTTGTAGTACTATCCCGTAGTGTATCCTAATTTTCCTCGTTCTATTCTATTTTTTTCTTCTCTCGCGTCTATCTAGTACGCGTTTCGTGCCGTACGTCACACGGCTGCGCCCCTCGGTCGCTTGGGCGGGAGGTGGGCGTGGGACCCCGCGCGAAAAAAAAAAAAGAATTGGGCTGCTCATCGGACACAACGGACGACTTGCTGGCTGAGCGGCTTCCGATACCTCAACGACCGATTCGGTTACCGAATCTTTGATCGTTCCTGATCTCAAAACCATTGGAACGGGGACCAGGAGCTGTGTCTCACACAGTTGCAGCCGACTAGCAGCGGATTTTTTGCGTTTCGGCGACTCATTTAATAGCTTCATACTATTCAATTAAGCGTCTAGCGCGGAGAACAGGTCATTCGCCTTGCGAAAAGTGGCCATGATCTCAGAAAATCCACTCCAGGTCTGACGCATGAAGGATGATATTTCCTTCTCAACCGGTCGATAGGCCTCACAGCAATAACGCAGGCCTTTTTTTGCTGGACACAACGTCAGCCATTCGACCTGTCATCTCGATGCACTTAGCATTCACAACTGCCTGGCAAAGCCAGCAATGGAAACTGGGATATTTTCACCAACTACTGTGCACACTATCAATACCAAAAAAGTAAAGAGAGGAAGAGAGAGAACAAAAGAGTTAGAATTTGAGCAGCAGAAAATCACAAGAGCGGTGAGAGCTATTAACAGCTTATATGCAGCTTATAGCAAACGACACTCGAGCGGGGGAAAGAAAAATAAAAACGATAAAAGAACAAAGAGGAAAAATAAGATAAGATAACCGTCTTAGCACAAAACTAAAAAGTGATTGGTAATTCTCTCTCCATATATGTATATGTCGGATCAAATCAAAAGGGGCCTACTTTGTTCCTTTTGGTCAGAGAATTTGAAGCGGGGCCTTCTTTAATGTGAAGCAGGACCTTCTATAATGTGAAGCAGGGCCTTCTTTAATGTGAAGCAGGGCCTTCTTTATTGTGAAGCAGGGCCTATTGAAAAAGGGAGTTAGAAATTGAGTGAAAGCATGGCAGAGCAGGACAGATATAGACTGCTGCCAGGTGAGGTCTGTTCGTTAAGTGCTGACATACATGTTAGACAGAGCCGACTAACAATGTAGAAGAATTGAGTAGAAAGTAGAAAAATAGAAAGTGGACGTTTTGGAAAAGTAGTTCAGTTCAGAAAGCGCTAGAAAGACGAACAGAACTTGCTGCTGGGAAATCAATTCAACAAAGAAATGGAAAAGATTAACGAGTCTCCTGCAACGCCAAATACGCCAATGGCGACACTGTGCGTCGGCATGATTGTAACACGAACGAACCACATGTGCATATACCTCGCGCTCCCTATACACATAAGCATAAGCGTCTGTGTGCAGCGCAGCAACGAGACATAACCTTACTGAGAATTAAAAGAATAATGTAAAGACAGACACGATATAACCGTTGCACTATGGGGAATTTGACCGATTTTGTGGAATAAATTAATAACTCGCGAATATCTAGGCTATTTTAATATTAAAATAAAATTCTTTCTTAAAAAAATAAATAAATTTATGTAAACCTAATTTTTTATTTATATATTTACGATTTTGTTGGAAAACTGTAAATACCCCAGTCCCCAAATTTTTTATTAACAAAAACAAAAAAATTTAAATAAAAAAAAAATTTTTTTATTTAAAAAAATAAAAAATATTATAGCAAATTTTACTGTATATGTTTTTCATTTACAATTTTAATGTTATAGAAAACATAAAATCGTAAATAGAGCATATTTTTTTCTGGGAAACCCTTTTGCCTCGCCACACTTCCAGCAGGGCTGCGTTTCTGACCAAGAGGTTGCTTCCTAAAAAAATAAAATACGCGAAAAGTCGCGCCCAGCGCACGATAAGACAATATGTCCTGAATTTACAATTAATGACTCTACAACATGACTCTACAACATTTTTGAACATTTTTTTAAAACTATATTAAAAGTTGAACTTTCTTCCCAAAACCCAAACGAAAACATCACCTGCTCCATTTACAAATTGTTAAAATTTGACGCACATATCAAGCAACATATTTTTATTTACATAGAGTACATACTTGAAGTATGCAAATTCATTTCAAATTTCATTGTTTTACAAAGCTTTCTTCGAGAGTTGCAGTGAAAGTACGCTTTAAATTTAAGCAAAATTTAATCGAACCAGGAGTGGTTGCAACAGTTGATTTTAACAGTTGGTATTTAAATAATAGACTGTTAAGTTAACATTTGCGGCATGTTAAAAAATAGTTTAATGTTTTCTGAATACATTAAAATAAAAAAATTGATAATCGGCAGACTCTTAAAAAAAAATACATTTATTACACAAAATCGGGCAAATTCCCCATAGTTCGTTGGAGCGGCACAATTGCTGCTCTAAAATAAATAAAGAAGGATAAATAAAATCAGAAAACTTTATGTTATATTTGAAAGGACCAACATACTTCATGACGACCGTGAGAGATAATAAATAAAAAAAACCCGCTAAACTGGAAAGCCGATGGAGACAATTGCAGATTGGAAAAATTGAATAAATAAATCTGAGTGAGTAGAGATGGAGCCATGGCAAAAGGAGGGGGCGTGAAGAATAAAATACATAAAAGAATAGCGCACATTAAGTGGCTGTTATTTACAAATCAACCGCCACCCCCTGGGCAACAGCCCAAAAATTGCAAGAAGAACTTGATTTCCTTACATTAAGTCTTGTAAAAATAAAGACCAAGGCTCCAGCTCACGCAGTAATTAAACAAATTAACGGAAAAACAATAATAACACCTCCAATTCCAAAACAGCTGCCAAAAAGATGTAAGGAGTATCCCAAAGATTGCTCGGCACCATTGGAGAGTCCATTCTGCAAATCAAACTGTTTGAAACATGTGCGATGATCGGCACCGGTACCGCCTGAGCGCATACGCCTAGGACATATGCAGCTGAATCAACAAGTGTGAGGGGCCGCCCCTTCGTTATGGACGTTGATTTACTACGGTTAGTACACTCAAGTGGCCCTTATGAGACCAGGCACGTGCCTGTTAGAGTTAGGTATTAGTAGACGCGATGGAAAATTTAGAAGAGAATTCGAGGAAATATGCTACCGGCGAGCTGCCTGAGTGTTTGCATGCATGCGATCTAAGTGGGTAAGGAAAAAGTTTTTTGTTTAGGAAGACTATCAACATGTGAGATCACCGAATACAAATCATTATAGCTTGCACATACTACTCCAAAGGAATCATGCAGTTCATAGGAGGTTCTACAATGGCGCAAAACAAAGGGTATGTACGATCAAGTATTTCCACTCGGAACGTGGAAATTGAGCTGACCTATCAGGTCAGTACTTTCCACATCGCCGTGAATAAAGTTATAAATGAAGGTAATACCAAGCATTTTTCTACGATTAGCCAAGGAGGGAAAGTTAATTAGGAGAAGTCTACTATAATAGGAGGGTAATATCTGTTCAGCATCCCAGTTTAAACCGCGTAGAGCGAAAAGCAAAAGCAGTTCTTTTGAACCGATTCAATGCGTTTACTGTGGAGCCCATACTAGGGGCTCCAAACGCAAGATCCATATTCTAAGATAGGATGAACTAATGAAATATATCAAATTTTTGTTACATAGGGGTCATCGAATTCTTTTGACCACTGTTTAATAAATCCCAGCATACCCCAGGCTTTATTCACCATGCACGAAATATGATCGATAAAGTCAAGTTTGGGATCCAGGCGGACACCCAAGTTATCAACTGAGTTAATTCTTTCCAAAGAGCAGCAGTTAAGCGTGTAAATTGCAAGGAATTGCAATTGCAATTGTCAAAACTTCGGGCAGATCATTAATAAATAATGTAAACAACAAGGGACCCAGGTGGCTCCCTTGCGGGACACCTGAGGTGACTTGGAGAACATTATATCAATTATTTTTAAATAGGACTTTTTGCGTTCTGCCAGTCAGATAACTATAGATCCACCGAAGAAGATCAATTGGAAAACCCATTAGGTCGAGGAGAAGGGAATGATTAACGGAATCAAATGCTATACTGAAGTCAGTATAAATTACATCCGTTTGAAGGTTATTCTGGAAACCCCTTACAATGAAGGAAGTGAGCTCCAGAAGGTTTGTAGTTGTGGATCTTCGCTTAGCAAATCCATGCTGACATGGAGAAATTACTGATCTACAAAGGTGCTGCAAATGTGGAGTAATAATGTTCTCAAAAAGTTTAGGGATGGCCGAAAGCTTTAAGATTCCTCTATAGCTATTATCCTCCGATTTGTTACCTTTTTTGTGGAGAGGAATAATGAATGATTCCTTCCAAATAAAGCGAAAATTCGAGGTTTCTAAGGATAAGGTAAACAAATTCAGAAGGGGCGAGCACAGGGCATCGGAACAATACCTAAGCACACAGCCCGGTATTCCATTGGGACCTGGCAGATAAAAAGGCTTTACACGATGAAGAGCTAAAAGGAGAGAGCGTTTGTTTAAACATGGACTGAAAATTAAGTTCGATCTGGGCAAGCTATAAGAATACGTCTGATTTAGGTCAGTGGAAGTGGAGTATGTTGTTTGAAAAAATTGGGCAAAAAAATCGGCAATTGCCTGATTCTGCTGATAGTTCAAGCATAATAGAGAATCAAATAAGCAACAATATAACAATGGCACATTCTAACATTGATTTTATTAATACAGCATCCTAGCTTATACCAGTTAACAAGTTTTATTGACGCATTACAAATAATAGAATTAATAAAGGGCAGTTTCCCCGCTCGCCGAGGTCGGGATTCGTTCAGAAATTTATAGGTTATTTTTTTTTTGTTTCGCGCGAGTCCCACGCCCACGTACGGCACGAAACACATGCTAGTAAGACGCGAGAGAAGAAAAAAAATAGAATAGAACAAGGAAAAATTAGGATACACTACGGGCTAGTACTACAAGCAATACAGTTTTTAGTTTTTGAAGGCTTTCAATTGTAATCAGTACATAAAACCCTAAAGGGCTCATGTACTTTAAACTCACGCCTACAGTGCTTAACTACTAATGGAATAAAGTTCTAGATGAAAGACGTGGAACATGGTTATTAAGCTGGCCTAGAAGGTAGGGGCTCTCCACCGTGAATAAGTTTATGTAAAAAGACGACGCCAAGCATCGTCCTACGGTTAGCTAAAGAAGGTAGATTAAGTAGGAGAAGTCTACTAGAGTAAGACGGTAATCTTAAGTTGGCATCCTAGGGTAGGCCACGGCGGTTCTTTTGGACAGATTCAATGCGGCTACTATGGACTCCAAATTAAGGACTCCAGACACACGAACCATACTGCAATAAAGGGCGAACTAACGAAGTAAACAGAGTCTTCGTTACATAAGGAGAATCGAATTCCTTCGTCCACCATTTAATAAATCCCAGCATGCCTCTGGCTTTGTTAACCATACCAGAAATATGTTCAGAGAACGAAAGTTTAGGATCCAGGCGCACGTCTACAATCATCAACATCAGTAATTTTTTCCGAAGAGCAATCGTGTCAAGCAGGGGAGTGACACGTAAAAATTTTATCAGCTTGCATTTTGAGCTGTTGAAATGTAATTCGTTAGCATGACACCATGCTTGGAAGTTATCAAGATCCGATTGTAGGTCAGATTGGCATGAAATTTCCCTATACTGCAAGCAAAGTTTAACGTCATCAGCATACATGAGTACTCTGGATTTGGTTAGAACCTGCGGCAAATCATTGATAAACAATGTGAATAGCAGTGGTCCAAGCTGGCTACCCTGTAGTCCGGAGGAGAATAATTAACCGAGTCGAAAGCTTTACTAAAGTTCATGTAAATAACATCGGTTTGTTGGAAGCCCCTAATAACGAAAGAGGTAAGTTTCAGAAAATTGGCCCTGGTTGATCTTCGCCTCATAAAACCATGCTGACATGGAGAGATGACGGATCTGCATAGATGTTATCTAAAACGACATATTCGCCCTCAACATCTTTAGATCATACATTTTCTACAGCTATGCCCAGTTCGTCCTTAATCTTCAGTCCTATTTTAAACGAAAGCTCATCTGGAACTTACCTCTTTCGTTATTAGGGGCTTCCAACAAAACTTTCAAACCGATGTTATTTACACGGACTTTAGTAAAGCTTTCGACTCGGTTAATCATTCTCTTCTGGTTAGGAAACTCGATTCAATGGGGTTTCCTAGTGATCTTCTTAAATGGATTTCGAGTTATATAAGTGATAGGACCCAAAAGGTTCTGTTCAGAAACGTTCAATCCAATAGCCTCACGGTCACATCTGGCGTCCCACAGGGTAGCCACCTTGGACCACTTCTATTCACATTGTTTATCAATGATTTGCCGCAGGTTCTAACCAATTCCAGAGTACTTATGTACGCTGATAACGTTAAACTTTGCTTGCAGTATAGGGATAGTTCTTGCCAATCAGACCTACAATTGGATCTTGATAACTTCCAAGCATGGTGTTATGCTAACGATTTACATCTCAACAGCTCAAAATGCAAACTGATGACATTTTCACGTGTCACTCCCCTGCTTGACACCTATATGCTTAACGATTGCTCTTCGGAAAAAATTACTGATGTTGATGATTGTAGACGTCCGCCTGGATCCTAAACTTTCGTTCTCTGAACATCCTTCTTGTATGGTTAACAAAGCCAGAGGCATGCTGGGATTTATTAAATGGTGGTCGATTCTCCTTATGTAACGAAGACTCTGTTTACTTCGTTAGTTCGCCCTTTATTGCAGTATGGTTCGTGTGTCTGGAGTCCTTAATTTGGAGTCCATAGTAGCCGCATTGAATCTGTCCAAAAGAACCTTTTGCTTTTCGCCCGCCGTGGCCTACCCTGGGATGCAAAGCTTAGATTACTGTCTTACGCTAGTAGACTTCTCCTACTTAATCTACCTTCTTTAGCTAACCGTAGGACGGTGCTTGGCGTCGTCTTTTTTCATAAACTTATTAACGGTGATGTGGAGAGCCCCTACCTTCTAGGCCAGCTCAATTTCCATGTTCCCCGTCTTTCATCTAGAAATTTTATACCACTTGTAGTTAACCACTGTAGGCGTGAGTTTGAAGTACATGAGCCCTTTAGGGTTTTATGTACTGATTACAATCGTCTTTTAAGTAGCATTGAAGGCATTGAAAGCCTTCCAAAACTAAAAACTGTATTGCTTGTAGTACTATCTCGTAGTGTATCCCAATTTTCCCTCGTTCTATTCTATTTTTTTCTTCTCTCGCGTCTATCTAGTACGCGTTTCGTGCCGTACGTCACACGGCTGCGCCTCTCGGTCGGTTGGGCGGGAGGTGGGTGTGGGAAGGAGAAAAGAAAAGTGTATACATAAGATAATTAAAATATAGTAAACATCTTTGATGCCGGTAATAACATTCAACTCTACTGAAGGTATTTTTGCGTGCCTTATGCCCTACTACGGTGATATGGAAGCTATGGGATATAGTCGTCCGATGGAGCCAATTTTGTTGCTATATGTTTAAAAAATTTTGTTAGATTTTTCGGAAAATTTCACATCGATATCTCAACGGGAAGTATTTATGGCCGCAGCTCCGCACAAGCGCAACCATTGTGCAATGTTCCCGCCCTGGGTTTTCGCTCCTTTATTTTCTTCGACTTTCCCTTATTTCTATTTTATTGCTTATAACCATTTAACAATATTTATCTAATTAATAATAGTAGGAACTAAAAGAAACATACTACTTCATAATAATTCAATATACTCCCCTTCTTTTACCAGATTAGGCCTGGGTCCGGTTGATAGAGACTTCGCCCATGCTGTTTATTTATACCGCGGTGCGGGTTCCGCCAACCACCTTTTTAAAATTAACCCGCTTCCGTGGTGGCCGCTTCTCCAGCTTCCATTTGATCTCCTTCTTTACCTCCTCGGGAAGGTCTTCTTGCTCCTGACCGCTCGGTGACAGGTCCAGGCTGTCCTCCTGTTCTTGCTCCCAGTTGGAGATTTTCTGCGGCGTCTTCGAAGGGATTTGCTCCATCTGTTCGTCCCGCAGGGTCTGCCTCGATCAACAGCGTCCTCTTCCTGCAGCCGTCTAAATCCTTCATCCGCTTCTGGAAGCGCTGTTAGCTTGCCTCGAAGGTGCTCATGTTTATTTTGTTTCTGTTGGGGTGTGCTTATGTTATTGCTTGCTTTTCTTCTTTTGTATTTAGCCCCGCCTTGCCCTTTCTTGCGGGATGTATGGTGCAGTAAACTGCTGTTGTACTCCTCAGTTCTGCATTTGAGTTCTAAATTTATGACTCGAAAATTGTACTCCGTTGTCCGAGATCATGATCTTTGGTGTCCCTGTGCGTGACATGATTTTTCCCGGAATGTTTTGAGTACGGCTTCCGTGGTTGCCTTCTGTACCGCTGCACTATGCTCCAGCGGACCACTAAAATTGGCCAAAACCCATTTTTTTAAAAGTTGTTTCAATTAATTAATTTTGGTATCAATCGATTGGAAATAGAGTGACCATCTACGTGGCATACCCAACATTTTTATAGGTGGCGCCACTATCGCGCACGAAGCTGTTAAAGTCGGCCATTTGCTCGCGAGCGAACGGCCAGACTAAAAGTGCAAAAATTTACACATTTTAAAAATAAATAAAACTACAGGAAAACTGAAGAACTGATCAAATTATTGAAATGAGTTTAAATCAGTGGGATTTGTGCTATCTATTTTTTGTTGTAAATTGTTCAAAGTCTTTGTGATGTCTTTGTAATTTGGTGTTAAAGTGTGTCGTCTAAAAAAAAATTTGTTAAAATCTATTGTTTAAAAAGGTAAATCTAACGAGTCCCACCTAGTCCCACCATAAAACCTAGTGTACGTTGTAGAGAATTTAATTATCTTTCGATTGTATACAGTCAGAAATGCCACATTTGACCACATTTCTTAAAATTTTGATTTAAAGAGTACTCTATTTTGTATGAAAATAACATCTAAGAATCGTTAAAAATGTCCCAAAACTAATGAAAACTGATAAAAATCCTCTAAAAACTATAGAATAAAGTAAACTCGATAAGATACAATATAAAAAGAAAGTGTAAAACCATTTAACGATTTTATAATCAATTTTCCATACAATTATAGGCAAAATTGTCTATATATTCAGATTTTTCCCATGAAAACTATAGTTATTCATGATCCGATTTCGGTAAAATTTTTTTAATTTAATTAAAATTATATAATTTTAAAGAAACCGAAGTTTTATGAATTTATCTGAAAAAATATTTTTTCATTCCTATGAAAGCTATAGGATATAGTTTTATGATCTGGATAATTTTGATCCAGTATCATCCTAAATCATCAATTCTTGGTTTTGGTTTTCCACCCAACTGTCGCAATTTAACGTTTTTTAGCCGTTTATAAATGTTAGTTGGGCTAGAAAACCATATAAAACACTGACTGAGAGCGGAATAAAGGCGTGAAGGCTAAAAATGGAGGACATATTCCACTGGTGCCGCGAGGGCAACTCAATCCAAGTGCGCCTCTGGCTGGATGAAACGGAGCACGACAATAATCTGGGCGACGACCATGGCTTCAGTCCGTTGCATTGGGTGGCCAAGGAGGGCCACTCCAAGCTGGTGGAGACCCTACTACAGCGTGGAGCTCGTGTGAATGCCACCAATATGGGCGATGACATACCACTTCACTTGGCAGCAGCCCACGGCCACCGTGACGTCGTCCAGATGCTTCTGAAAGAACGTTGCGATGTGAATGCGGTGAACGAGCATGGTAACACGCCCCTGCACTACGCTTGCTTCTGGGGCTACGACATGATCTGCGAGGATCTGCTGAATGCTGGTGCCCAGGTGGGAATTACCAACAAGGACGGGCACACGCCCATCGATAAGGCCAAGCCCAGTTTGGCCAAGAGGCTGCAGGATCTGGTGGAGAAGAGCGGTCGCGAAGTGAAGGTGATCAGCTTCAAGGAGCAGAGCTGGCAGGGCATGAAGACCAGGTCCAGGGACGCCACACTGTCGCGCTTTAAGGGCATCAGCATGGGCGATTTGGATCTGCACACCAAGCTCTCGGTGACGCCATCGGGCGAAACATGGCGCGGACGCTGGCAGAAAAACGACGTGGTGGCCAAGATCCTTGCCGTGCGCCAGTGCACGCCGCGCATATCGCGTGACTTCAACGAGGAGTTCCCCAAGCTGCGCATCTTCTCGCATCCCAACATTTTGCCCATCATTGGCGCCTGCAACTCACCGCCTAATCTGGTGACCATTAGTCAGTTCATGCCGCGTTCGTCGCTGTTCAGCCTGCTGCACAGCAACACCGGCGTGATGCTGGACACCAGCCAAGCGGTTACCTTTGCCCTGGACATTGCCCGGGGAATGGCCTTTCTGCACTCACTGGAGAGGATAATACCCACATATCACCTGAACAGCCATCACGTGATGATTGACGAGGACCTGACGGCGAGAATAAACATGGGCGACGCCAAGTTCTCGTTCCAGGAGAAGGGACGCATCTACCAGCCGGCCTGGATGTCGCCGGAGGCTCTGCAGCGCAAGCAGGCGGATCGCAATTGGGAGGCCTGCGACATGTGGAGCTTCGCCATCCTCATTTGGGAGCTGACCACACGCGAAGTGCCATTCGCCGAGTGGTCGCCAATGGAGTGCGGCATGAAGATTGCGCTGGAGGGGCTGCGCGTCAAGATACCGCCGGGCACCTCGTCGCACATGTCCAAGCTGATTGGCATCTGCATGAACGAGGATCCCGGCAAACGGCCCAAGTTCGACATGGTCGTGCCCATTCTGGAGAAGATGAAGCGCTGAAGCCGGCGTTGAGTTGGAACAGCGGATGCCAAGCCAAAATGTGCCTTGAGAAACCATCGTTTTGCCAACTAATTGTAATTACCATTTTGTGTTAACTTTGTCTAACTGAGCCTAACCCAAAAAACCGAACCGAACCGTGCCGCTAGGGCAGCCAGGGCAGTGAATGCTTGTTCCCTGTCTAGAATTTATGTTTCTTTGTCTCACCTGTTTTTTATACCTATGACTTACCGTCGATGTTTTGCGCGGGTGCTCGATTTTGTCGTACATTTTAAGTTCGATAACCATTAGGATTGTATTTATACAGAAAATATATTTGTTACTAATTAAAAAAATTAATTAAAAGCACAAAATGACGATTGGCAAAGTTTCAAGTTGATATCTTTAAAATTTACGGAGTTATGTATTATGGCCAAAAAAAGTGGTCCGCTGGACCATAGTGCGCTGTTAGTTCGATCCATTTCGAGAATTTGTTGATAAACGTGTAACATGTTGTTACCGTGACTTGGTTTCGAAAGTGGGCCCACGAAATCGACACATACTGTTTCCCATGGTGCTTCTGCGATCCTTGTCTGCATTTTCTCTGCTGCTTGTCGCTGTACGACCTTGTATTGTTGGCATGTCCTGCATTTGTCCACGAACTGTTTAACGTCTCTGTGCATTCCGGGCCAGTAGTACCTGTTTGCTACTCTATGCTTGGTCTTGCTGATTCCTAGATGTCCTGCGGCGGTAGTTTGGTGGTTTTCTACCAAGTCTCGCTCCTTCTGCTGTTTGTTTATGCATAGCTTCCATGGTTGAATGTCTTCATGCGCTGCCCATGACGGTAGGTGCCTGTATAGTTTACCTCCTTCGATGTAGTAGTCTGGCCAAGCGATGGGATCTTTCCGTATTCCTAGCATCTTTTCCCGGATCCATTTGTCTTCTTTGACTTCCGTACTCTTTCTTCTTATACTTCCTTTGGTTGTCTTGATAGAGCGTCCGCTACTACGTTTAGCTTGCCCTTTCGGTATCTCACTTTGATCGAGTAAGGCTGGAGGGCCAATGCCCATCTTGCGACTCTTCCTGATGGGCTCTCTATCGAAATAGTACCCTTCTCAGTACATTCTCATTTTGTGAATTCCCCAGTGTATCGCGAGGCATTCCTTTTCAGTGGCTGAATATTTCCCTTCTTCAGAAGAAGGGAAGCAGTCAGTCAGAACTGCTCCTAGTCCGCAGTCCTAGCATCCGTTTTGTAGCAGGCCTAGTAGGATTGGGAGGGTCTGGTGTCATTGTAATTACGCTCTCAAGAGAGCAAAAGAGAGAGAGAGAGGAAGATCGAGAGTGAGAAACGGGGGTTAATTTAGGAGCTGCCTGCGAGCAGTACTCTGAAAAAATCTGTGAACGAAGGAAGTCGATTGAAAAGAAATAAACTCGAGTATATCTACGCGAATTAAAAAAAGAATAATAAAAACGAAGACTTACTGTCACAATCTCAGAGGGGGATACGAATTTTCTTTTGCCTACATAAGTGTAAAGATCAAAGCGGAATGGATGTGAATATTACCGAAACAACGGTGGTGCAATTGAAGAAGTGGTTCAAGCTGCTGGGGTTGTCCACGAGGGGCACGAAAGTGGAGCTTTTGCGAGACTGGCGGGAATTCCAGCCGACGTGCGAGGAAGCGCGCCGGCGCTGAATGTGCCGCAAGAAGTGGCAGAATCAGAGGAGCTGAGCGAGGGCAGCGACGGGGATTTGGATGAAGGGAAAGACACTCTGGCAATGTTCCGGGATGAAATTGCAAAGACGCGAAAGACTCTGGAGAGTTTGAATCGCCAGATCGGCGAGAAGATCAAGATATAACGGTTCCAAGAAGTCGGAAGAGCAACGGGGAAGAAACTTCCAGAGCGACGGCAGCGGCGGAGGCAGAGACACCGAAAATAACGGCGCAGGCGAAGGCAGAAACGGCAACAAGGAAGGCAGAGACAACAAAGATAACGGCGCAGGCGAAGGCAGAAACGGCAATTGGGATGGCAGAGGCGACAACGGGAGCGACAGCGGCGAGAGCAGAGGCAGCAACAGTCGTGGACGAAGCGAGGGCAGAGGCAGTCGTGGCGGAAATGAAGGCAGGGGCAGCAGCAGTGAAGGCGCAGGCAACAACAGTGTCGGCGGCGGAAATGAGAACAGTGGTGGCATCAGCATTTCGGCGGAGAATTTGGCAACGCCTGGTTTTAACATGGTCAGAGACATGATGATGGACTTCGGCAGCAAAACGGGTGTACGCTCATGGATCGAACAGTGGACCAATATTTCGACTCTGCACAGGCTGACGGACATGCAGCGGCGAGTTTTGCTAATAAGCAAGCTCAAGGGAGATTCCCTACAGTGGTTGCATTCAGAGACGGGACGCACCAAGCCGAAGAGAGGACCAGGATTATGTTATGCCTGCGGTGCTAATGATCACCAAATAGCGGCATGCCAACAAAATAAGAAGAAGAAGAAAAATAATTATGTAAGACTATTTGAAATTTTTTGTTTTGAAAATCCTAACCATCCCATTACAGAATGCCAATTAGATTCGGAAAGCCCTTTGTCTTTCATAAGAAGTTAATATCTACCCGAAAACATTTGTTTGATGCCTTAAGAAGAGGAATATTTTGGGATAAACAAAAGCTTATTGAAAAGTTTTGGAAAAATTTTAAGTTTTATATGAAAAAATAAAATAAAAGTTTGTTTTAAATTAATCGTGGTGGCTGATGAATCTATGGACTGTAATATAGTGCTGGGTAGAAATTTCATGAATGCGTGCGATCTAAAGATTGATATAGAAGCGTTAAAAATGGTTACGGTATTGAAACTGATGACAAGAGAAAATCTAATCGGGAAATTGTTAAACAAATCAGCAATAAAGCTTAGGAAAAGGTGTAGGTAGAGAAAGTTTAGGTAGGGATGGTTTAAGAAAAACTTTAGGAGAAAATGTTTTTGGTACAAGGTTAGGAAAAAATGTTTTAGGTACAAGGTTAGGAGAAAATGTTTTAGGTACAAGGTTATGAGAAAATGTGATAGGTACAAGGTTAGGAGAAACTAGTTTAGGTGCAATGTTAGGGGAAAATGTTTTAGGTACAAGTTTAGGAGAAAATGGCTTAGGTACAAGCTTAGGAGTAAATTGTTTGGTACAAGTGTAGGAGAGAATAGTTTGGGCAATGGTGCCGCTCTAACGATCGAAGTGTCTCTCTTCTTTTACAATATTCTTTAAGTCTAATTAAGGCTAAGTCTCGTAGCTGCGCTGCTCGCAGCCGGCGGCAGAGAGAAGGCTATGTACCTATATTATTATGTATAAAGCAATGTACTTGTATACATTGCTATGCGCTCTCAAGTGGAGGCGCGAGGGGTATGCATATGCTGTCCGTTCGTTACAATTATGCCGACGCCAGCACTTCCTGAGTGAGGGCTAAGCCATAGCGATCGGTTCATATTTCGGCCACTTAGGTTTTATAACCGGGACTTTGAAATATGTAAACACTGCAACAAATTGTTACAGTGCATACCCTTTAAGTACTTTCGGTACAGTGGGTATTCAATATATGTGCATACTACAATGCAAAGTAATGCAATGCTTTAATGCAGTAAATAAATTCTCAGGAGAAATATATACTTCTTATAAACCAGAAACAAATATACTAAAAATGGGAGTAGTCGACGTTAAGACAGTGGACTCCACTGCTAATGTTATTAATAAAGTAGAGCCCATCAACGCAAATCTAGATTAAATACACACTTTGTGGTTGTCAATATATGCGGAAATTTATTCTATAAAATGTACAAGTTGCACAATAAATTCCTAAACAAGAAATATATGAGCCGCGCAAGTGATTTAGGCAAAATCTAACAAAAACAACCAACAAACATAAATAAGAATAACTATATAATACAAATTTTTTATGTTAAATTTAAGAAAATTAAATAAATACGATAAAAACTTTATATGTTAAATTTGTTAAATTTAAAAAAATGAATGAAAACAAATAAAAAAATACAATTAAAAATATATCTTAAAGTATGGCTACGCTGAAAACATAAAAAAAGGGACCCATGCTTCGGTATAGCAATAGTTCTATTGGTATCATATCCAATGGAATGGGCCGAACTATACAAAACAAGAAAGAAAGCTAACTTCGGCTCACCGAAGTTTATATACCCTTGCAGAACTTTAAATAAAAAATTAAAGCCGAAAATCTGGAATAATTATTAGTTGCCAAATCTCAAGTTTGATGAAAATGGTTTGAAATTGGCTAAGTTTTTTTTATTTTCCTGATTGTTCCTATGGAAGCTATAGGATATAGTAGATCGATTCTCACGAAATTAAAACAAAAATTCTGAAATAATATAAGATGGCTAAACATCAAGTTTGGTGAAAATATCTTGAAAACTGACAAAGTTATGTTTTTCTTTTATTTTCCTGATTGTTTCTATGGAACATGGCCGATTTTCATGAAATTAAAACCGAAACTCAGAAAAAAATTTTCCGATTGTTCCTATGGCAGCTATATGATATAGTTGTCCGATCCGTCTCGTTCCGACATATATACGAGTGAGAGGATATAGAAGACTAACTACAAAGTTTCATTCAGATAGCTTTAAAACTGAGGGACTAGTTTGCGTAGAAACGGACAGACGGACATGGCTAGATCGACTCGGCTGTTGATCCTGATCAAGAATATATATACTTTATAGGGTCGGAGAGGTCTCCTTCACTGCGTTGCAAACTTCTGACTGAAATTATAATACCCTGCAAGGGTATAAAAATATATGACGAAAAAACTGAGCTCGATAAATCATATAAATCTCTTGCTCGGGACAGGCCATTCCAAAGGAACACTGTTAAGAAACATGTGGAAATACTAGTATGAAGTTTTAATGAGATACGGATACTAGTACCTGACCATAGGGAAAAATTAAATCAAGATCATTGGTCGTGTCGTTCCCAAGCTTGCAATTTACACGCTTAACTGCTGCTCTTTGGAAAGAATTAACTCAGTTGATGACTTGGGTGTCCGCCTGGATCCCAAACTTGACTTTATCGATCATATTTCGTGCATGGTGAATAAAGCCAGAGGTATGCTGGGATTTATTAAACGGTGGTCGAAAGAATTTGATGACCCCTATGTAACAAAAACTTTATATATTTCACTAGTTCGTCCTATCTTAGAATATGGATCTTGCGTTTGGAGCCCCCAGTATGGGGTCCACAGTAAACGCATCGAATCGGTTCAAAAGAACTTTTTGCTTTTCGCTTTACGCGGCTTAAACTGGGATGCTGGCCAGAGATTACCCTCCTATTATAGTAGACTTCTCCTAATTAACTTACCCTCCTTGGCTAATCGTAGAACTATACTTGGTATTACCTTTATTTATAACCTAATTCACAACGATGTGGAAAGTACTGACTTGTTAGGTCAGCTAAATTTCCATGTTCCCAGTAGAAATACTAGATCGTACATTCCCTTAGTTTTGCGCCATTGTAGAACCTCCTATGAACTGCATGATCCCTTTAGAGTACTGTGTGCAAGTTATAATGATTTGTATTCGGTGATCTCACATGTTGATAGTCTTCCTAAACTAAAAATGAGACGAAAATATTTTGACTGAGATTAATTGTGTAAACTCTTGTATCATTTACTGCTGAGAATTTAAAGGGTTTTGCGAGTTTCCCGATGCATCTTGGGTAACTCTTATATGGGGGGTGAGAGTTGTTTTGGCTTCGATACGAGTTACCACGGCCCCTATGGTTTCCCCCATTTTGGCCTCTTCCTCTATTATTGTTATTATTGTAGTTATTTCGGTAGTTATTGTTATTGTTTTGATAACTACGAGAGTTGCCTCTATAATTCCCACGCCAGCGGTTTGCACCGCGTTTGGATTGATTTTTATAGTACAGGACAGTATTTGACTGTCCCGTTTCTTCTGTGCAACTATCAACAAATCTAGATACAGCTTCGTTCATGGTATTGAAAGTACCAGCTTGCATAATAAGTTTAATTTTGGTAATTGTGCAGTTTTTAGCCATTGCTTTGACTGCCTGCTTAGTGAAATAACTTCTGGCTAACTCTAGGGTTAATCCGTACGTTACGTAAGCACCTTCCAATGCTTTTGTCATCTGCTCAACCTCTTGTGTATACTGGTTAGCAGTTTAGTTGCGTTGCTGTAGGTTCATCAATTTTGCAGATAATACCTCTACAGTTTCGCCTCTGACGTTGCTCTTTAATTTCGAAATCACCTCAGAAATTGTTTTTTCATTTCCGATTAGATTCCTGACGGCACCTTTTAGCTTCGTTTTTATACCCTGTACCAAAGGTACACAGGTATTATAGTTTTGTGCGAGTGCGATATTCTGTAACAGGCAGAAAGAGGCGTGGCAGACCCCCAAAAGTTACCTAAATATTGATGAGGACCACTAAAGGAGTCCATATAGCCATGTCCGTTTGTCCGTCCGTCCGTCCGTCTGTCTGTCTGTCCGTCTGTATGAACGCCTAGATCTCAGAGACTATAAGAGCTAGAGACACGAAACTTGGGATTTAGACTTCTTATCAAGTTTGTTTTAAATTTGTACTGCTCCCCTTTTTGGTGGGGCTATTTGAAAAAAACCATATATCTCCCAAAAGAGATATTCAAAACCTTTATGTATATATATTCAAAACCTTTATGTATTTTATCAAAATACACAGATTGCCCTAATTTCATTGTGATCGTGCCATAAATAGCCTTTTTACTTCATACATATTATGTATACCAGAAGCAGCGCAGGCAGAGGGCTCCAAATATCTAAATCAAAATGTTCATTTCACATTTTTATGAAATTAAGATTACCGACGTTGAATTGGTTGATGGTGCAGCTGACTAAAATGAAGTCTACGCGAAATGTAGAAGTGAAGTACTCGCGGGTTCGATTCCTTCCGGCGACAAGTCAATTTTTTTTTTTTTTTTAAGTGGAAATCAAAATTATTATAGTATTTTATACTAAGAAATAAACAAAAAATTCAATTAAAACCCAAATTTTATAAAAAAAAAAAAAATACTTTGATTTGGTGGCAGAATCGAACCCAGGCCAATTGCATACAAAAATGCACGCGCGGTTTTATCCACTGAGCTACCGTCCCTAATTTTGATTCAGCGGACATTTGCATTATATGTCAATTTGTCTCCGTTTCTTAATTTTTGGCTTCTTATTCTCGGGAACCAAATCGAGCGGCGACTTGTAATGGTACTGGGTATTCTACTGTCGGGACACCCGACTGTATGTCCATCTTGTTATGATTGAAATAGCTAATTCTTCATGCTCGCCTTTTATTGACTGTATTATTTCCAATGCATCAACAAAACTTGTCAAATTCTTAGCTTTACCATCGAAAGCTGGTACAAGCTTGGATGCTGAATTAATAAAGTCAATATTCGATTGAGCCATTATAGTTCTGTTAGTTTCTACTATACTCGAACTATCGTCAGAATCTTTGGAACTATCCAGATCTGGTATTAACACAGCTTGAAAAGTCAAATTATTTAGGTCTTCTTCCTCTAGTTTAGGGTTTAAATCTTCAGATTTTTCTGACTTCAATTTCAACTTCAGTTTCAATTGCTACTGATTTACCAACATATTATATTAAGTATTTAACGTAACCATATATATAATATTCTGATTGCATTTTATTAATTTATTTCATTTTCTTAAGTTTAACAAATTCGATATTTATATTTTTATTTTGTATATATAAAAATTTTTGAGTTTTTATGATTATATATTATGATTATTGTTGTGTTTAAATTTTATCTAGGTCATTGGCGCGACTCATGTACTTCTTTTTTAAGCATTTATTATGTAATTTGTACATTTTGTAAAATAGATTTGCGCCCATAATAAAAACTATGATTATCAAGAGTATATGTACCCAATATAGATTGATGTTGCTAGATTCTACCTTGTTGATGACAATGGCAGTGGAGCCCACGGTTTTTATGTCCAAAGTCATTTTGGTGTGTTTTGCAAATAAAATACTTTTATTTTATGTTTATAAAGTGATTTATTAAACTTATCATGATCTATTATTGAAAATTTACTTATCGCATTACTGCGCATTTAAAATAACAAACTTCCTACCTAGTTTTTTTGTATAGCTTTACGGGCTACACGTCTAATCGGCAGAAAAAGTTCCTCTAAATTTTACAAAATGCTATATTCTATAAACAAAATATGCATCGTTGTGCAATCAAAAAAATTATGCAACGCAGTGCATGGGTGAAGAAAAAAAAATTTTTGTGTTCGGCTTGGTTGGTTCCTCTTTCTTCCCTCTACGTCAGCTGGTCGCCGCCGGTTTGGCTACGCTGACGCTCCGTCGAAGGCGCTGGTGGCGGTCGTGCCTTCCGCGCTTGATATTTGCTGCTGCTGTCTTGGGCTGGTCTTCGCACTAGTCTTCGGCTTCATGCATGCAGAATTGCATGCCGCTGAGTTGAGAGGTCCGGGGCAGTCGGTCGGGTAGACTTGTGTTCGTTTCGGCAGTGGCTTGGGAATAATTGGTTGCGTTGTTAGTTTTTGATTTATAACTTGTATTTTGTTTGCTGAGTGAGTTGTGCCTTGTGGGACTCTATTTTGGAGGGGTTCCCTTAGGAATTCAAGCTCATTATAAAGTTTTTGCGCCGTCGTCCATGCGGGCGGTGTTTTTTGAGCAAATAGTAGCCACTTTATGCGGGCTATTCTTTTTTTAATTTTATTTTTCTGACCTCCACGACCGTGTTTTTTGTATATCCTCCTTTTGCTCCTTGTTTTATTGCCATTCCCGATCCTCTGCTCCTTGTGACTCTAGTCACGGTCGCCATGAAATATAATTGTTCAGTAGTTCCAATTTCCAAGCTGTTCCATGTTTCCCAATATTATTGAAAATGTCTTGTTTGTTTAATGGTGGTGCCGCTCCAACCATCGAAGTGTCTCTGTTCTTTTACAATATTCTTTAAGTCTAATTAAGGCTAAGTCTCGTAGCTGCGCTGCTCGCAGCCGGCGGCAGAGAGAAGGCTATGTACCTATATACTTATGTATAAAGCAATGTACTTGTATACATTGCTATGCGCTCTCAAGTGGAAGAGCGAGGGGTATGTATATGCTGTCCGTTCGTTACAATTATGCCGACGGTAGCACTTCCTGAGTGAGGGCTAAGCCTTAGCAATCGGTTCATATTTCGGCCACTTAGGGTTTATGACCGGGGTTTTGAAATATGTAAACACTGCAACAAAGTGTTACAGTGTATACCCTTTAAGTACTTTCGGTACAGTGGGTATTCAATATATGTGCATACTACAGTACATATTTAGAGGAAAAAGGGATACGTACGAATTTAAAGAAGATGTTTTAGGTACAACGGTAGAGAATAAGGTTTGGGAGCAGGTGTAACAGAAAATGATTTAGGTACAAAGTTAGATATAGACGTTCTAGAAAGTGCAAAACCATTTAGTTGTGCACCGCGGAGATTGTAATATAGTAAAAAGGAATCATATTTAAGCAAAGGTACATTCCAAATAGTAAGTCATAATATGCATCTCCGATAGTGTTAGTAAGTCTAAATTGCAAACCATCTAAAAAAATATATATATATATTTTGTATTTATATATAAAAACTCAAATACAGTCTGCAAAAGTCAACACACATTCCTGAAAAGTGGAGAAGGAGCAGAAGGGATTGGATCGGGATAAGGACCAGAGCGAACTAAGAGCTAGCCTGCGAGCTAGTTTGATGGACGACTCCAATGCTCGCAGTACAACCAGATGGGCTCCCACAAGCTGCATCACAACTTGTACCGTAACATCCTCGGTCTTATCTGCATTGACGTTCACAACAAGCTTGAATGGCACTGTATGTTCTGCGGCATCCAGTACGAGGCATATTCCTATCAATACAGTATCATGCAACTCCACCCCAGCATGGCAGCAAGTCAGCGCATAGCCAAATAAAGGCAACACAGCTTCCACTCAACATGAGGTTTGTGGATATTAAGAAGGCCGACAGCAACAAGCTTCTTAAAAACATAACTGCTGTCTGCAGACACATAGTGACCTGGGAGAAGCGTCGCAAGCAATCTGGTCCTGTACAGTGCCATAGATGTCAGGAATATGTACATACAAAAGCTTACGGTACACGACATCATATTTGCAGAGAATGTGGAGAAACTTGGAAAAGACGACCCTAGGTGCTGCTTTCACTGCGGCGAATCCCACGCGGCACAACACAGCCACCCTCGCAACAAAATGGAAAACACTCCCCCTACAACTCATTCCACCGCAAATGCCTCTCTGGATGCTAAACTAGAACAGCTATTCATGAGGATCGACAGAATGATGTCCCTGGTAGAGACACTAATGCAAGCAATTCTGCAGACGCGTCCCTCCCCCTCTCCTCTCCACAATGGGAGTGCTTAAAGTAGCCTGCTGGAACCCCAATGGGCTAAGCTCAAAAGCAAATGAGGTCATTGCTTTTATTGAGCTACACGAAATTGACATCCTCCTGTTGTCAGAAGCCAGACTCTGCTCGCGGTCTACCTTCAGGATCCCCGGCTACTCTTTGCACAAAGCCGATCATCCGGATGACCAGAGACATGGGGGCGCAGCGATCCTCGTCAAGTCAGGTATTTCTCATCAATTCTCCTTCACCATCTCGGAAGAGCACATTCAAGCTGTCTCCATTGACATTTTCAGGTTGACAGAAGCAGATTTCATGACGCTTCTCTCCCAACTCGGAGATAAATTTCTTGCTGCAGGCGATTGGAATGCGAAACACAGCTGGTGGGGCAATAATAGAACGTGTGCCAGAGGTCGAACTCTCAGCTCTGTCCTGGCCAATGATAATGTCGATATTGTAGCAACTGGAGAAGCCACATGCTACCCTTATCGTGCTAGCGCCACCCCCAGTGCAATTGACTTTGGCATCTCAAAAGGCTTAAGGCAACAACAGGATTCCGTTCGAGTACTCACTGAACTATCTTCTGACCACCTCCCGGTGCTTTTCCTGATAGATGAAGAGGCTCAAAATTTTAAAGAAGTCCCCAAAATGCTGCTGGCGCATACAAACCTTGACACTTTTAAGTCATTTATCGATGCACACACCGTTCTCAATGTGCCAATAACCATCTGCAGCGATCTGGATGCGTATGTTGATAGCTTCACTTCCACAATAACTGAAGCCGCCCAGCGAGCTACACCACCTCAGCGTCTATCTAGTCTCCCTCCTACTAGAAGGGCGCCTATACTAACATTGGAGGCAAGGGCACTACTGGTTTAAAAAAGGCACCTTAAAAGGCAGTTCATCGTGTCAGGCGATTCCGCAACTAAGCAAATGCTATCTAGCGTTACTAACAGACTGCGCAGGTTGCTAGCGAAAACTCGCCAAAAGAATATCGATACCCTGCTGGAGGGAGCTGGCCCGCACAATTGCAGCGATTTCTCGATATGGAAGCCAACGAGAGGAATTAAAAGACAGCCGCTTGTCCAATCCCCAATTCGGAATCACAGTGGCCACTGGCTTAAAAACGACTCTGACAAAGCAAGCGCTTTTGTTGAACATCTGTCAGCTACCTCCACCCCTTTCGAACTTCCAGACGCCTCACATCGAGACGAAGTTGCAAATTTCTTAAGCGTTCCAATCCAGCCAGCGCGCCATATAAGATATACCACTCCACAAGAAGTCACGCTACAACTAAAGGCGCTTAATCCAAAAAAGACACCTGGACCCGATGGCATCGACAATCGAGCGGCTTAGGCTCTTCCACGCAAAGGAGTGCTAGCGCTGGTAAAAATTTATAACGCCATGCTAAGCCTAGGTCATTTCCCTAGACAGTGAAAGCAAGCTCGGATCATCATGATTCCAAAACCAAACAAGCCACCGACTCAAATCGACTCCTACCGCCCAATCAGCCTGCTATCCACATTGTCGAAAGTGTTCGAGCGCATTCTACTTAGTCGAGTTTTTGAACTCCCACAAGTAGAAGGCCATATTCCTCAACGTCAATTTGGCTTTAGAAAATCGCATGGCTGCCCAGAACAAGTCCATCGCCTGGTCAACCATATTGCCTACGGATTTGAGCACAAATTGCACACTGTAGGCGTCTTCCTGGACGTAAAACAAGCTTTTGATAAGGTGTGGCACGAGGGCCTCCTTTACAAAATCAAGGAAATTTTCCCTGCACCCTACTTCGCAATTCTGAAGACCTTTATGGCTGATCGAACCTTCAAAGTAGCAGTAAGGGACTCACGATCCAGCTTGGCGCACATTCACGCAGAAGTGCCCCAAGGAAGTGTACTTGGTCCGTTTCCATACACCTTGTACACAACTGATATGCCAGTTCCGTCGCCCACTACAGACGCCCGCATGCTCCTGGCAACTTACGCGGACAACAGGGCCCTGCTTGCGTCCCACACATCTCAGCTGGCAGCTTCGGCTGCAGTTCAGAACTGGCTGCGTGCGATGGAGCACTGGACCAAGCAATGGAACATAGCCATAAATTGCTGCAAATCGGCATGTGTCACTTTCTTCCTACGACTTCTGATCGATATTGGACATACCTTCAACGGCGACGCCATTCAAAACGCCACATCCCACTGCTATTTGGGTGTACACCTAAATTATCGTCTTATGTGGAACACTCACGTCATGGCAATCAGAGCGAAGTGCGTTCGCAAGCTCCAGAAACTCGACTGGCTCCTGGGCTCGCAAAGCCTCCAGCTGTCGACTAAGGCTTTGCTGCTCAAAGCAATCCTTACGCCTACCTGGACGTACGCGATCCAAGTATGGGGCACTGCATCTACAGACTGCGGGTAGTGCAGGCACGTGGTGCTCGACGGGCATCCGGACTTCCCTGGTGCGTGACCAACCAGGCCCTCCTAAATGACCTGCGCCTGATCCCTGTGGGCGATCTTATAAACCTACACAGCAGACGGTACTCGGACAGGCTAATGGGGCACCCAAATGCACTGGCTAGCAGGCTTGCTAACCCGCAATTCCTCAGACGGCTTAAGAGATTACACCCCAGCGATTTGCCTTCCCGTATTATTTAGTAATAGTAGTAATAATTATATATAATACTTCGTCCAGGCCCTATGTACCATACCCACCTCCCCATCACCAACGTCCGGTCATGTTCACATGGCACTGAACGATTCCGGCGACATATAGATAGTGTTAGTCAAGAAAAAGTGTGGAGAACTTAGATTGTGTATTGATTTTTGTAGGTTAAATAAAATTATGATTAAGAATAATAATCCTATTCCTTTGATTGATGATCTGTTAGACAAATTGTAAGGAAAATCGGTGTTTACAAAATTGGATTTAAAAAAATGGATACTTTCATGTGTTCGTGAGCAAAGAATCGGTGAAATACACATCGTTTACAACACCGTTAGGGTAGTTTGAACTTTTGCGCATGCCAATGGGATTTGTAAATGATATTTTTGAGGACATGATACGGGCAAATAGAGTGATAATTTTTATGGATGATATTTTAATTGCAAGTAAAGAACACTTAGAGATATCAGAATAAGTATTTAGGAGATTAGTGGAGAATAAATAAGAGTTGAGAATGGATAAATGTAAGTTTCTACAAAATAAAGTAAAGTATTAAGGTTTGCTAATTGAGAACGCAGGAATTAAGGCGGATGAGAAAGGATTAGAAGCGATAAGAAATTATCCAATTCCGAACAAAGTGCAAGCTGTACAAAGCTTTTTAGGCCTTTGTTCCTATTTTCGTCGGTTTATAAAAGATTTTTCGATATTAGCAAAACCATTATATGACTTATTAAGGAAAGACAAGACATTTGAATTGGGAAAAGTGGAGTTGGATTGTTTCACAGTTTTGAAAGGAAAGTTAGATGCAGTGCCGGTGCTGGCATTATATGATCATAAGGACGAGGTCGAGCTTCATTGCGATGCTAGTGCGCTAGGGTTTGGAATGGTATTGTTTCAAAGAAAGGAAGATAAGAAACGGCATCCAATATTTTATTTCTCCAAAAGATCAACGGTGACGGAAGCAAAGTATCATAGTTTCGAATTAGAAACATTAGGTATCATTTATTCGCTTAAAAGGTTTAGGATTTACTTGCAAGGCAGACATTTTAAAATCGAAACAGATTGTAATTCATTAACACTAACATTGAATAAATTATATTTAAGCCCAAGAATTGCGAGGTGGGCGAGTTACAAGAGTATGATTATGAACTTAAGCATAGGGCAGGGAAACAGATGCAACATGTAGATGCATTTAGTTGGTGTAATAACATAATGATAATAGATGCAAACACGTTTGAAAATAATTTAATAATTTGCAAGGAATATTAAGCAAAAAAGGGAACACAAGAGAGAAATGGGGTATTATACAGGAAATTTAAGAACGAGTTACGTTTTTATGTACCAAGGCGGATGGAGCAACATGTAATGTACAAGTATCATGATGAATTAGGCAACATTGGAAGGGATAAAATGTTAGATGCCATTAGCAAAAGTTATTGGTTTCCGAGCATGAAAGAGAAAGTGTGTGATCTCATTCAGAATTGTTTAAAGTGTATAGCATTTTCGCCGAAAGTAGGAAAAGGAGAGGGATGGCTACACAGCATACCGAAAGGAAACAAGCCGTTTGAGGTTATTCATATTGATTACTATGGGCCAGTGGATAATAGCAGAGCGAAACAACACATTTTAGTGGTGATTTACAAAATTTGTTAGGCTGTACACGACAAAGACAACAAATACAAAAGAAGTGCTCAGTGATTATTGTCGGGCATATAGCAAAGCACGATGATTTATATCAGATAGAGGTAGTTGTTTTCCATTGGCAGATTTTGCAAACTTTGTAGAAGAAAGAAGTATAAAACACATAAAGATTGCTACAGGATCACCACAAGCCAATGGTCAAGTCGAACGAGTAAATAGGAGTTTGGGACCAATGATTGCAAAACTAACGGAGCCTGAAAAAGGATTACATTGGGATGTAATTATAGAAAAAGTAAAATATTCGTTAAATAACACGCTTCATAGTAGCATTAAGCAGTTGCCCAGTGAAATTTTATTTGAAATCGCACAAATAGGAGAGGATAGTGACGAATTTAGAGAGAAGTTAGATGAAGCAATATTAGATGAAAAACTATTAGATGAAGATATATTAGATGATGAAATATTAGATGAGGAAAGATTGGATGAGGAAAGGTTAGATGAGGATGAACAACTGATTGAGGAAAATAGAAAAAATTTGGAACGACTTAGACAAAGGGCAGAGGGAAATCAAATAAAGTCACAATTAAGGAACTATTACATTGCAAAGGAGAAGAGCAATTAGGGGGATTATGTTATGGTAAAAAATTTTGATAGGAAAATTTTATTGGAAAAGTATTGAAAAATTATAGATTCTTATTAAAAGACATTGATGGGTTTCAATTATCTCGAAACCCATACCAGGGAGTGTGGAGTGCGACTAGTATTAGGCATTGGATGAAAGAAAAGGATGAAGTAAGATATAAACATTAGGGTGAAATAATTAGTGTATAAATTGTAAATCACAGTTATAAGAAATATTGTAATTTAATTTAAAAAGAAATACAAACTAGTTATTAAGAAATTGTAACAATCAGAGATAGTAGGCTATCTGAAAGTCAGGACGGCCGAGTTGTAGCAGGCCTAGTAGGATTGGGAGGATCTGGTCTCATTGTAATTACGCTCTCAAGAGAGCAAGAGAGAGAAAGAGAGGAAGCTCGAGAGGGAGAAACGGGGGTGGATTTAGGAGCTGCCTGCGAGCAGCACTCTGAAAAACTCTGTGAACAAAGCAAGTGGATTGAAAAGAAATAAACTCGAGTATATCTAAGCGAACTAAAAAGAGAATAATAAAAACGAAGATTTACTGTCACAGTTTGGAGTACAAACGTTTTCGTGAAGTCCGGACATGCTAGTACTGGGGCCTTTGTTAGCGCATTTTTTAACGTCTCTGCTGCGTCCTTATGTTCATCCGTCCATTTGAATTGCGTGCCTTTCTTGATCAGTTCGAACAGCGGTTTCCCGATTTCTGTGAATTCTGGTACGAATCTCCGGTACCATGATGCTACTCCCAGAAAACTATGTACCTGCTTGGTGGTTGTTGGTCTTTAGAGATCTCTAATGGCGGCTACTTTATCCAGGTCTGTGTGGATGCCCCGTGCGCTTATTACGTGGCCCAAATACTTTAGCTTGAAGAAATGGCATTTTTCGGCGTTTATCCTTAGGTTGGCTTTTCGGAATCTTGCCAGCACCTCTTTCAATATATCCAAGTTCTCTTGTTTTTTTCGCCCAATAACCAATATTTTTTTTTTGCGCGCGGGTCCCACGCCCACCTCCCGCCGAACCGACCGAGGGGCGCAGCCGTGTGACGTACGGCACGAAACGCATGCTAGATAAACGCGAGAGAAGAAAAAAAAAGAATAGAGCGAGGAAAAATTAGGATACATTGCGGGATAGTACTACAAGCAATACAGTTTTTAGTATTTGAAGGCTTTCAATGCCTTCAATGCTACTAAAAAGACGATTGTAATCAGTACATAAAACCCTAAAGGGCTCATGTACTTCAAACTCACGCCTACAGTGGCGTGACGGATGACGGAATAAGTTGCGCGCGCGCCCCATATTGCTGCGGTAACATCCTGGACAAGGCACGCGCGTTATACAATTGCTTATCATTAATCAATTAAAAATGTTTCCGATGAACGACCACTTGGTCATCATTGCCATGGCTAGCTCTAGCTTCTGTCTTTTCCTGTTGGTTTCATCCCCGCCTTTATGTGCATTGTGCTTCCTCCACACTGTAGTGTTGTGTTGCATTGATTTCGTCAAGTATCAGTAGTGCTACCTTCGCCTTACTTTCCCCCAACTCGATCTCCAGCCGAAGTTCCTCCGTTGCTGTTGTAGACGTACCATTCGCCAGGTTTATTACTTCGTCGACCGGTTGTAATTTTCCGCAGGCTTTTAGCTTTTTTGCTAGTTCCTCGCTAATAAAGCTCCTGGTTGCTCCCGTGTCAATTACTCCTAGTATCTACTTAGGTTGCTTATATTAAACGTTGTGGCCATCTCTACTGGTTGGGGTCGTTGTGTCTGTGTTGATTGTGTTTGTTCCACGGCTTCAAATTCTTCCGCCAACCTTAGGTAATCTTTCAGTGGTGCTATTTTTTCAGTCACGGCAGCGTTTATTCATAAGTAATAACATTTAGAATACTACGTAATAACTCTTCAGTCGCAGCAGCATGCATTTGTCGCAAATAAAGTATCAGTTACCAGATCAAGCGAATATGCATAGCTAGCGGACATGAGGAAAGCGAAATAGATCAATAAGTGTCAGGTCACTTATAGCTGACAATAACCTACATACACAGTAGCTATAAGTGTGAGGTCATATAGCTGACAATAACCCACATACACAGTAACCCACATTCACAGTAACCCACATTAGTTTTGTTATACGATATTTGTTACCATAAGCATTTTGTACCTATATATACTGTTAAGTTTTCATTAATAAAGTCAGTAAGAGTTCTACCTCACAACAGAGCTTTTATTCATTCACATGTGCCCGACACCATCGCCGTGTCTTTCATGCTCCAACCAAACCTCATCCAACCAATCAACCAAACCAAAACACACCCAAACACAATTCAATATCTGCCAGGCACCTAAGCCTCAATACAAACATTTTGGTGACCGCGGCGAACACGTCAAGCGACAAAAATCGTAACTCTTCCTCCGTTCTTCTAGTGTCGATCTTCCTAGTGTCCTCATAAACATTTCAACAAAAGGAAAATTCCGTATGTTTTGGGATTTTCCTAATTGTTCTCACCCATCAAATAAACAACTTTGACCAAAATCCTTTTTTGAACTCTAATTTCTAGAAATCACCCAAGTCTATTGACCATTTGTTGATTCCTTCGACCACATCACGGTTGCGAATAGGAGCGTATCCAGATGTCAAAGCAAATAAAACTCTCCCAACGGTCAGGAACTAAAAAACAATTTTCAATATGTCTAATAAGAAGGAGCAAGCAGTCAGAGGCGTTAGACTTGCAGGAAGAAATCAGTCAAGAAATATCGAAGCTGATCCGCAATTTTAAAAAAGACTCCGCGGAAAGAAAGCAAAATCCAACTTATTATAAATCAAAGTTGGCCGCAATCGATGAAGCATGGAATCGATTTGCGGATAATGACAAAAATATTCCAGCGGAATATAGAACCGCAGAATATTTAAAGATCTACGTAGAGTGTCTTGAGTCATACGACAGATATAGAACGATAATAACCGATGCAATGGCTCAAACCTCGAGCAATGCCCCCGGAAATGCAACCTCGATCAATGCTTTGAAAAATGCAGACGTTGCAAGCTTTACGCAACCTGCAAGCAAGCTGAAATTAGCTTGTCGGCGACAAAGGGCGATTGCTGAATCAATCAAACGTGCCCTGAAAGAACTTTCCGAAACCAGAAGGGCCATAACAAGGGATTTGATAACCTCATTATGGTCCCAATATCAGAATGTCCACTTCGCTGTTCACGAAGAATACGAAGACCCGGTCAAAGACGGGTACGACATGCAGTCGTTCCTCCGACTAGAAGGAGAAGTTCAAAGAGTCTTGGGGGCGCAATCAAATGCATCAAACAATGAAGATGTGCATTTGCCCAGAGTCAGAATCCCAAAGTTCAATAGGGATCTACTCAAATGGACTCAGTTCTTCGACTTATTCAAATGCATGGTTCACGATACCAACATGCCCACAGTCAGGAAGATGTGGTACCTCAAAACCACCGTAACTAGAGAGGCAGAAAGATTAATAATCTTAAAAAAGAAAATTACATGAGCGCATGGGAAAGATTGGTTGACGCGTACAACAATCCCCGCCATGTAGCAGATACGATTCTCAATCGTCTCCTGCAGCATCATACAAACAGTGACGATCCAGTCATTAAAAAAGTTGTATATCACAACAATTGAGTCTCTAGCATCATTAAAGGGACTAGGCATTGATATATCCAGCTGGAAGACAATCATAACTGCCACCATCAAGCAAAAACTGGATCTTGCAAATAGAGCCCTCTACGAACAATCGTTAGACGGATCAAGAGAACTCCAAGGTCTCGATACAATGCTAAGCTTCCTGGACCAGCGAAGCCGAGTGCTGGGAACAGGAAAACGCAATCAACAACTAAGAAAGGAGCAGAAGAGCCCATCATGCACTTCTGCCAGCGCTGGAAGGCAACCAAATTGTCATTTCTGCAAACGGACTCATTGGCTATACACATGCGATGATTTACGCAGCAAAACCATACCCGAACGAGTAAATTGGGTTCAAAAACAAAAATTGTGTGTTAACTGTTTCAGCAGTGACCACAAGGCGAAAGATTGCCGAGGCCGTACGTGTTTGAAATGTGACAAAAAACACCATATGTTCAGGCCAGGAGCCACTGTACGGCTGCCGGGCAGAGCGGGTCGCTCTTAGCAATCGGTCGTCCGATCTCTGCTCTGTGAAGCGAGGTTCGGGAGCGAGATGTGCTGATCGCCGTTGCACTCCCGCTCTCGTTTTTTCTGAAGTTCTATAAGCGGGAGCGGGGAGTTAATTCTGTAAGCTAGTTCAGTTAGTTACATATATGAAGTCGAATAAAGCAGACGTGCGTCTCCATACAAATTCCAACAAATTACGATCTAATTCCTGGGCCTGCTATTGGCGTGATTTTCTACAGCATTCTACACAGAAACATTTGGTCCTTCGAGCCGGATTACCTTTTGATAAAGAAGATAAGTACGAAATTCCACTCCGTTATCCTTCCATCTGCATTTATTCCGTTATTTCTCGGTACATACATCAAAAGGCAAACGGTCTTTACCTCAGTTCCAACTCCGTTTTATTACTGTCTACGTTTTTTCCGCTATTCCTCGGTACATATATTCGTACATCAAAAGGCAAATGGTCTTTACCTCAGTTTCCAACTCCGTATTATTTCTGTCTGCGTTTATTCCGTTCTTCCTCGGTACATATTACATCAACAGACAAACGGTCTTTACTTCAGTTCGTCAGTTCATACATACATACTCATATTCATATTCATACATACATATGTCCATATTCATATTCGTTGTTCGACTGTCAAAAAGTTACATTACCATACACACACACACACATAATTACCTTTGGTTACATATTCCTCTACAGTGACTACATATATTTTACACAAAATCAAGTCCTTGCCCCAAACAATATACATACGTACATATGTACAGTCGTGTGTCCATCCATCGATAAATAATTCCCAAATACAGTCCACTAAAGGCTCTCCAGCGCCCATACACATATCCACACACATAATTACCCTGTTATTATTACTGGCTTACATTATTTATATTTTTTACTCAACAAATAAATATTTATAAAGCTACGGAAAACTACAACTATACATTTTTCGGGATTGGGTACATACATTGAATATATATTTTGTGCATAATTTAATTCCAAACTAATACAACAATAAATACACAATACACATACCAAGAACTTAAGCCGTCCATCAGTATTCGTGATTGAGCGTACATACAGACATACATATATCCAATACATCGGCGGAAACTTTCTACATTTTAACATTTCATACAACATTAATACATTTATTCAGCAGCGAGGGTTGCTAGCATCGTACTTGAACAAGCACTTGATAAGCCAATATACCTGGTGTTTAACTCCCATCATTCTGATTTAATTGTTATTATTTTATTATTAATTAATGATAATTATATTGATTAATTATTAGTTGTTATTTAATAATTATTAATTATTATTTAATAATTAGTAATTATTATTTAATAATTGTTAATTGATTATTGATTTTTATTTAATTAATTAATTGAGCTAAATTATTAATGAACTGAATTGATTGAATTAAGCGCATTAATTAAATTAACTGTTGATTATTGGTTGGTATTTTTTTCACCCACGCAACCAGTGCAAAAGCTATATATCCGTTCATTTACTATTATTATTATTATTGGTTGGTATTTTTTCACCTACGCAACCAGTGCAAAAGCTATATATCCGTTCATTTACTATTATTATTATTATTGGTTGGTATTTTTTCACCCACGCAACCAGTGCAAAAGCTATATATCCGTTCATTTACTAATATTATTATTGGTTGGTATTTTTTCCACCCACGCTAACAGTGCGACATTTCGTTCCCCATTCTGCGGCGTGTGATTCCAAGGATAACAATTTAAGAGTTGGACATTGTGTCGATGGGGGCCACAACGCACGCATATTCATCGGTCACCAAGTCGATTTCGTGATTCGTTTCCTCCAATTGCTGCTTCCTTTCACAGCCGTCAGTCGTTTGTGTTGGGTTTCTTATCTTCGAGTTTGGGTTTCTTATCGGCTCCAAGAGGTCTAGTGTGCCCGCATTCATTTCTAGTCGATTGGTTCATTCAAGTGTGTCAATACTATTGGGTAAGTCGCAACGTCCGTAGTCGAGTATGCCAGTAGGAAACGACAAAAAACCACAGGCTATTCCATCAATCCGCTTGCAAAGATCCCAATCCGTCTCTCCGCGCCGCGCTCCACTTAGGTCAGGTCGCTGCCCGATCAAGGACGAACAGTAACGACGCTTTAGATACTTGCCCAGATCCATCGTAGAGGGTCACTCGATCGACCACGAAAATAACTCAGAGCGGCATCGACATTGCGTTAAGGAGGTTTATTGCCACGACAGATCGTGTGAGTCAATTTGAGGCTAATATCCACACTCCGGGAATCCCGGAAACCACCCAGGTTTCTCCGTACATGTGCAAAGTGCGTCGCGACCAGATTCGGTCACTTTGGGAAAAGGTGGACAGGGATATGAAAGTTGTTCAGAACTTATAGCGGCATTCGAGGAGAATACGACCATCAGGCTAACACTTCAGTCCAAGTATGAAAATTGTTTCTCAGTCTACGAAAGATGTGTCTCCAATCTCCAAGAGCTGATCGATAAGAGCGCACCGCAGGCCATTCCGGCGTCCGCAAGCATCCACGTCACAAATTCTACCGGCTGTCGTCTGCCACCCGTGGACACTGAAGTATTTACAGGCGACTATCTTAGGTGGACCTTTTCACGGCGATCTATATAAACAATTCGCGTCTCACGCCGGTGGAACGGTTGTTCCACGTGTTGTCCAAGACGAGTGGCGATGCGCATGCCATTGTTTTGTGACGGTTGGTCAGTGCGCCGGGGCTCGCGGGTGGCCAGGGTCGCCTCAGAAATTTATATTTTTTGAGTTGGGTAGAGTTACTAAAAGAGATCTTGATCCATTCCCAGAGGTGAAGGCGTGAGGAATTACACAGTAATTAGTTATACTTTTCCGTTTATTGGGCTTTGGCCAAATTTAAAGGTTAACAATAAGTGAGGAGAGGATACAATAGTCGGCGCTTAAGAAATTCAATGGCTCGGCTCCTGCTGCTCATGGGTTCGGTGTCGTCCGGGGCTTCGTTTCCGCCGTGGCGATGAGTCGGCGGTGTTCGGCGGCTGCGTAGTCGGGGAATGAGAGAGAGAGTTTTAGAGGCCTTTAAGATCTACTACGTGAGAACAGTTTTAGAGACCTTTAAGGTCTACTACTTGGGAGAACAGTTTTAGAGGCCTTTAAGGTCTACAAGTTATGAGAACAGTTTTAGAGGCCTTTAAGGTCTCCTATTTATGAGAATAGTTTTAGAGGCCCTTAGGGTTTACTATTTATGAGAAGAGGTTTAGATGCCTTTAAGGTATAATAATTATGAGAATAGTTTAGAGGCCCTTAAGGTCTAATATTTATGAGAAGAGTTTTAGAGGCCTTTAAGGTCTACAATATATGAGAAAGTTTGAGAGGCCTTTAAGGTCTACAATATATGAGAAAAGTGTGAGGGGCCTTTAAGGTCTACAATATATGAGGAAAGTTTGAGAGGCCTTTAAGGTCTACAATATATGAGAAGAGTTTGAGAGGCCCTTAAGGTTTTTAATATATGAGAAAAGTTTGAGAGGCCTTTAAGGTCTACAATATATGAGAAAGTTTGAGTGGCCTTTAAGGTCAACAATATATGAGAAAAGTTTGAGAGGCCTTTAAGGTCTACAATATATGAAAAAAGTTTGAGAGGCCTTTAAGGTCTACAATATATGAGAAAAGTTTGAGAGGCCTTTAAGGCCTACAATATATGAGGAAAGTTTGAGAGGCTTTTAAGGTCTACAATATATGAGAAGAGTTTGAGAGGCCTTTAAGGTCTACAATATATGAGAAAAGTGTGAGGCCTTTAAGGTCTATAATATATGAGGAAAGTTTGAGAGGACTTTAAGGTCTACAATATATGAGAAGAGTTTGAGAGGCCTTTAAGGTCTACAATATATGAGAAAAGTTTGAGAGGCCTTTAAGGTCTACAATATATGAGAAAAGTTTGAGAGGCCTATAAGGTCTACAATATATGAGAAAAGTGTGAAAGGCCTTTAAGGTCTACAATATATGAGGAAAGTTTGAGAGGCCTTAAGGTCTACAATATATGAGAAGAGTTTGAGAGGCCTTTAAGGTCTACAATATATGAGAAAAGTTTGAGAGGCCTTTAAGGTCTACAATATATGAGAAAATTTGAGAGGCCTATAAGGTCTACAATATATGAGAAAAGTGTGAAAAGCCTTTAAGGTCTACAATATATGAGGAAAGTTTGAGAGGCCTTAAGGTCTACAATATATGAGAAGAGTTTGAGAGGCCTTTAAGGTCTACAATATATAAGAAGAGTTTGAGAGGCCTTTAAGGTCTACAATACATGAGAAAAGTTTGAGAGGCCTTTAAGGTCTACAATGTATGAGAAAAGTTTGAGAGGCCTTTTAAGGTCTACAATATATGAAAAAAGTTTGAGAGGCCTTTAAGGTCTACAATATATGAGAAAGTTTGAGAGGCCTTTAAGGTCCACAATATATGAGAAAAGTGGAGAGGCCTTTAAGGTCTACAATATATGAGGAAAGTTTGAGAGGCCTTTAAGGTGTACAATATATGAGAAGAGTTTGAGAGGCCTTAAGGTCTACAATATATGAGAAGAGTTTGAGAGGTCTTTAAGGTCTACAATATATGAGAAAGTTTGAGAGGCCTTTAAGGTCCACAATATATGAGAAAAGTGGAGAGGCCTTTAAGGTCTATAATATATGAGGAAAGTTTGAGAGGCCTTTAAGGTGTACAATATATGACAAAAGTTTGAGAGGCCTTTAAGGTCTACAATATATGAGAAGAGTTTGAGAGGTCTTTAAGGTCTACAATATATGAGAAAGTTTGAGAGGCCTTTAAGGTCCACAATATATGAGGAAAGTTTGAAAGGCCTTTAAGGTCTACAATATATGAGAAGAGTTTGCGAGGCCTTTAAGGTCTACAATATATGACAAAAGTTTGAGAGGCCTTTAAGGTCTACAATATATGAGAAAGTTTGAGAGGCCTTTAAGGTCTACAATATATGAGAAAAGTGGAGAGGCCTTTAAGGTCTACAATATATGAGGAAAGTTTGAGAAGCCTTTAAGGTCTACAATATATGAGAAGTGTTTGAGAGGCCCTTAAGGTTTTTAATATATGAAAAAAGTTTGAGAGGCCTTTAAGGTCTACAATATATGAGAAAGTTTGAGTGGCCTTTAGGGTCAACAATATATGAGCAAAGTTTGAGAGGCCTTTAAGGTCTACAATATATGAGAAAGTTTGAGAGGCCTTTAAGGTCTACAATATATGAGAAAACTTTGAGAGGCCTTTAAGGTCTACAATATATGAGGAAAGTTTGAGAGGCTTTTAAGGTCTACAATATATGAGAAGAGTTTGAGAGGCCTGTAAGGTCTACAATATATGAGAAAAGTGTGAGGCCTTTAAGGTCTATAATATATGAGGAAAGTTTGAGAGGCCTTTAAGGTCTACAATATATGAGAAAAGTTTGAAAGGCCTTTTAGGTCTACAATATATGAAAAGAGTTTGAGAGGCCTTTAAGGTCTACAATATATGAGAAAATTTTAGAGGCCTTTAAGGTCTACAATATATGAGAAAGGGTGAAAGGCCTTTAAGGTCTACAATATATGAGGAAAGTTTGAGAGGCCTTAAGGTCTACAATATATGAGAAGAGTTTGAGAGGCCTTTAAGGTCTACAATATATTAGAAAAGTTTGAGAGGCCTTTAAGGTCTACAATATATCAGAAAAGTTTGAGAGCCTTTTAAGGTCTACAATATATGAGAAGAGTTTGAGAGGCCTTTAAGTTCTACAATATATGAGAAAAGTGTTAGGCCTTTAAGGTCTATAATATATGAGGAAAGTTTGAGAGGACTTTAAGGTCTACAATATATGAGAAGAGTTTAAGAGGCCTTAAAGGTCTACAATATATGAGAAAAGTTTGAGAGGCCTTTAAGGTCTACAATATCTGAGAAAATTTGAGAGGCCTATAAGGTCTACAATATATGAGAAAAGTGTGAAAGGCCTTTAAGGTCTACAATATATGAGGAAAGTTTGAGAGGCCTTAAGGTCTACAATATATGAGAAGAGTTTGAGAGGCCTTTAAGGTCTACAATATATAAGAAGAGTTTGAGAGGCCTTTAAGGTCTACAATATATAAGAAGAGTTTGAGAGGCCTCTAAGGTCTACAATACATGAGAAAAGTTTGAGAGGCCTTTAAGGTCTACAATGTATGAGAAAAGTTTGAGAGGCCTTTTAAGGTCTACAATATATGAAAAAAGTTTGAGAGGCCTATAAGGTCTACAATATATGAGAAAAGTGTGAAAGGCCTTTAAGGTCTACAATATATGAGGAAAGTTTGAGAGGCCTTAAGGTCTACAATATATGAGAAGAGTTTGAGAGGCCTTTAAGGTCTACAATATATGAGAAAAGTTTGAGAGACCTTTAAGGTCTACAATATATGAGAAAATTTGAGAGGCCTATAAGGTCTACAATATATGAGAAAAGTGTGAAAAGCCTTTAAGGTCTACAATATATGAGGAAAGTTTGAGAGGCCTTAAGGTCTACAATATATGAGAAGAGTTTGAGAGGCCTTTAAGGTCTACAATATATGAGAAAAGTTTGAGAGGCCTTTAAGGTCTACAATATATGAGAAAATTTGAGAGGCCTATAAGGTCTACAATATATAAGGAAAGTTTGAGAGCCTTTTAAGGTCTACAATATATGAGAAGAGTTTGAGAGGCCTTTAAGGTCTACAATATATGAGAAAAGTGTTAGGCCTTTAAGGTCTACAATATATGAGAAAGTTTGAGTGGCCTTTAGGGTCAACAATATATGAGCAAAGTTTGAGAGGCATTTAAGGTCTACAATATATGAGAAAGTTTGAGAGGCCTTTAAGGTCTACAATATATGAGAAAGGGTGAAAGGCCTTTAAGGTCTACAATACATGAGGAAAGTTTGAGAGGCCTTAAGGTCTACAATATATGAGAAGAGTTTGAGAGGCCTTTAAGGTCTACAATATATAAGAAGAGTTTGAGAGGCCTTTAAGGTCTACAATACATGAGAAAAGTTTGAGAGGCCTTTAAGTTCTACAATGTATGAGAAAAATTTGAGAGGCCTTTTAAGGTCTACAATATATGAGGAAAGTTTGCGAGGCCTTAAGGTCTACAATATATGAGAAGAGTTTGAGAGGCCTTTAAGGTCTACAATATATAAGAAGAGTTTGAGAGGCCTTTAAGGTCTACAATACATGAGAAAAGTTTGAGAGGCCTTTAAGGTCTACAATATATGAGAAGAGTTTGAGAGGCCTTAAGGTCTACAATATATGAGAAGAGTTTGAGAGGTCTTTAAGGTCTACAATATATGAGAAAGTTTGAGAGGCCTTTAAGGTCTACAATATATGAGAAGAGTTTGAGAGGTCTTTAAGGTCTACAATATATGAGAAAGTTTGAGAGGCCTTTAAGGTGTACAATATATGAGAAGAGTTTGAGAGGCCTTTAAGGTCTACAATATATGAGAAGAGTTTGAGAGGTCTTTAAGGTCTACAATATATGAGAAAGTTTGAGAGGCCTTTAAGGTCCACAATATATGAGGAAAGTTTGAAAGGCCTTTAAGGTCTACAATATATGAGAAGAGTTTGCGAGGCCTTTAAGATCTACAATATATGACAAAAGTTTGAGAGGCCTTTAAGGTCTACAATATATGAGAAAGTTTAAGAGGCCTTTAAGGTCTACAATATATGAGAAAAGTGGAGAGGCCTTTAAGGTTTACAATATATGAGGAAAGTTTGAGAAGCCTTTAAGGTCTACAATATATGAGAAGTGTTTGAGAGGCCCTTAAGGTTTTTAATATATGAAAAAAGTTTGAGAGGCCTTTAAGGTCTACAATATATGAGAAAGTTTGAGTGGCCTTTAGGGTCAACAATATATGAGCAAAGTTTGAGAGGCCTTTAAGGTCTACAATATATGAGAAAGTTTGAGAGGCCTTTAAGGTCTACAATATATGAGAAAACTTTGAGAGGCCTTTAAGGTCTACAATATATGAGGAAAGTTTGAGAGGCTTTTAAGGTCTACAATATATGAGAAGAGTTTGAGAGGCCTGTAAGGTCTACAATATATGAGAAAAGTGTGAGGCCTTTAAGGTCTATAATATATGAGGAAAGTTTGAGAGGCCTTTAAGGTCTACAATATATGAGAAAAGTTTGAAAGGCCTTTTAGGTCTACAATATATGAAAAGAGTTTGAGAGGCCTTTAAGGTCTACAATATATGAGAAAATTTTAGAGGCCTTTAAGGTCTACAATATATGAGAAAGGGTGAAAGGCCTTTAAGGTCTACAATATATGAGGAAAGTTTGAGAGGCCTTAAGGTCTACAATATATGAGAAGAGTTTGAGAGGCCTTTAAGGTCTACAATATATTAGAAAAGTTTGAGAGGCCTTTAAGGTCTACAATATATCAGAAAAGTTTGAGAGGCCTTTAAGGTCTACAATATATGAGAAAAGTGTGAGAGACCTTTAAGGTCTACAATATATGATAAAAGTTTGAAAGGCCTTTAAGGTCTACAATATATAAGGAAAGTTTGAGAGCCTTTTAAGGTCTACAATATATGAGAAGAGTTTGAGAGGCCTTTAAGGTCTACAATATATGAGAAAAGTGTTAGGCCTTTAAGGTCTATAATATATGAGGAAACTTTGAGAGGACTTTAAGGTCTACAATATATGAGAAGAGTTTAAGAGGCCTTAAAGGTCTACAATATATGAGAAAAGTTTGAGAGGCCTTTAAGGTCTACAATATCTGAGAAAATTTGAGAGGCCTATAAGGTCTACAATATATGAGAAAAGTGTGAACAGCCTTTAAGGTCTACAATATATGAGGAAAGTTTGAGAGGCCTTAAGGTCTACAATATATGAGAAGAGTTTGAGAGGCCTTTAAGGTCTACAATATATAAGAAGAGTTTGAGAGGCCTTTAAGGTCTACAATACATGAGAAAAGTTTGAGACGCCTTTAAGTTCTACAATGTATGAGAAAAATTTGAGAGGCCTTTTAAGGTCTACAATATATGAAAAAAGTTTGAGAGGCCTTTAAGGTCTACAATATATGAGAAAGTTTGAGAGGCCTTTAAGGTCCACAATATATGAGAAAAGTGGAGAGGCCTTTAAGGTCTACAATATATGAGGAAAGTTTGAGAGGCCTTTAAGGTGTACAATATATGAGAACAGTTTGAGAGGCCTTTAAGGTCTACAATATATGAGAAAAGTGTGAGGCCTTTAAGGTCTACAATATACATGAGAAAAGTGTCAGAGGCCTTTAAGGTCTACAATATATGAGGAAAGTTTGAAAGGCCTTTAAGGTCTACAATATATGAGAAGAGTTTGCGAGGCCTTTAAGGTCTACAATATATGACAAAAGTTTGAGAGGCCTTTAAGGTCTACAATATATGAGAAAGTTTGAGAGGCCTTTAAGGTCTAAGATCTACAATATATGAGAAAGTTTGAGAGGCCTTTAAGGTCTACAATATATGAGAAAAGTGGAGAGGCCTTTAAGGTCTACAATATATACAATATATGAGAAAAGTGGAGAGGCCTTTAAGGTCTACAATATATGAGGAAAGTTTGAGAAGCCGTTAAGGTCTACAATATATGAGAAGAGTTTGAGAGGCCCTTAAGGTTTTTAATATATGAAAAAAGTTTGAGAGGCCTTTAAGGTCTACAATATATGAGGAAAGTTTGAGAGGCCTTTAAGGTGTACAATATATGAGAAGAGTTTGAGAGGCCTTAAGGTCTACAATATATGAGAAAAGTTTGAGAGGCCTTTAAGGTCTACAATATATAAGAAGAGTTTGAGAGGCCTTTAAGGTCTACAATACATGAGAAAAGTTTGAGAGGCCTTTAAGGTCTACAATGTATGAGAAAAGTTTGAGAGGCCCTTTAAGGTCTGCAATATATGAAAAAAGTTTGAGAGGCCTTTAAGATCTACAATATATGAGAAAAGTGTCAGAGGCCTTTAAGGTCTACAATATATGAGGAAAGTTTGAAAGGCCTTTAAGGTCTACAATATATGAGAAGAGTTTGCGAAGCCTTTAAGGTCTACAATATATGACAAAAGTTTGAGAGGCCTTTAAGGTCTACAATATATGAGAAAGTTTGAGAGGCCTTTAAGGTCTACAATATATGAGAAAAGTGGAGAGGCCTTTAAGGTCTACAATATATGAGGAAAGTTTGAGAAGCCTTTAAGGTCTACAATATATGAGAAGAGTTTGAGAGGCCCTTAAGGTTTTTAATATATGAAAAAAGTTTGAGAGGCCTTTAAGGTCTACAATATATGAGAAAGTTTGAGTGGCCTTTAGGGTCAACAATATATGAGCAAAGTTTGAGAGGCCTTTAAGGTCTACAATATATGAGAAAAGTGGAGAGGCCTTTAAGGTCTACAATATATGAGGAAAGTTTGAGAAGCCTTTAAGGTCTACAATATATGAGAAGAGTTTGAGAGGCCCTTAAGTTTTTTAATATATGAAAAAAGTTTGAGAGGCTCTAACAATATATGAGCAAAGTTTGAGAGGCCTTTAAGGTCTACAATATATGAGAAAAGTGGAGAGGCCTTTAAGGTCTACAATATATGAGGAAAGTTTGAGAAGCCTTTAAGGTCTACAATATATGAGAAGAGTTTGAGAGGCCCTTAAGTTTTTTAATATATGAAAAAAGTTTGAGAGGCCTTTAAGGTCTACAATATATGAGAAAGTTTGAATGGCCTTTAGGGTCAACAATATATGAGCAAAGTTTGAGAGGCATTTAAGGTCTACAATATATGAGAAAGTTTGAGAGGCCTTTAAGGTCTACAATATATGAAAAAAGTTTGAGAGGCCTTTAAGGTCTACAATATATGAGAAAGTTTGAGAGGCCTTTAAGGTCCACAATATATGAGAAAAGTGGAGAGGCCTTTAAGGTCTACAATATATGAGGAAAGTTTGAGAGGCCTTTAAGGTGTACAATATATGAGAACAGTTTGAGAGGCCTTTAAGGTCTACAATATATGAAAAAAGTTTGAGAGGCCTTTAAGATCTACAATATATGAGAAAAGTGTCAGAGGCCTTTAAGGTCTACAATATATGAGGAAAGTTTGAAAGGCCTTTAAGGTCTACAATATATGAGAAGAGTTTGCGAAGCCTTTAAGGTCTACAATATATGACAAAAGTTTGAGAGGCCTTTAAGGTCTACAATATATGAGAAAGTTTGAGAGGCCTTTAAGGTCTACAATATATGAGAAAAGTGGAGAGGCCTTTAAGGTCTACAATATATGAGGAAAGTTTGAGAAGCCTTTAAGGTCTACAATATATGAGAAGAGTTTGAGAGGCCCTTAAGGTTTTTAATATATGAGAAGAGTTTGCGAGGCCTTTAAGGTCTACAATATATGACAAAAGTTTGAGAGGCCTTTAAGGTCTACAATATATGAGAAAGTTTGAGAGGCCTTTAAGGACTACAATATATGAGAAAAGTGGAGAGGCCTTTAAGGTCTACAATATATGAGGAAAGTTTGAGAAGCCTTTAAGGTCTACAATATATGAGAAGAGTTTGAGAGGCCCTTAAGGTTTTTAATATATGAAAAAAGTTTGAGAGGCCTTTAAGGTCTACAATATATGAGAAAGTTTGAGTGGCCTTTAGGGTCAACAATATATGAGCAAAGTTTGAGAGGCATTTAAGGTCTACAATATATGAGAAAGTTTGAGAGGCCTTTAAGGTCTACAATATATGAGAAAGGGTGCAAGGCCTTTAAGGTCTACAATATATGAGGAAAGTTTGAGAGGCCTTAAGGTCTACAATATATGAGAAGAGTTTGAGAGGCCTTTAAGGTCTACAATATATAAGAAGAGTTTGAGAGGCCTTTAAGGTCTACAATACATGAGAAAAGTTTGAGAGGCCTTTAAGTTCTACAATGTATGAGAAAAATTTGAGAGGCCTTTTAAGGTCTATAATATATGAAAAAAGTTTGAGAGGCCTTTAAGGTCTACAATATATGAGAAAGTTTGAGAGGCCTTTAAGGTCCACAATATATGAGAAAAGTGGAGAGGCCTTTAAGGTCTACAATATATGAGGAAAGTTTGAGAGGCCTTTAAAGTGTACAATATATGAGAACAGTTTGAGAGGCCTTTAAGGTCTACAATATATGAAAAAAGTTTGAGAGGCCTTTAAGATCTACAATATATGAGAAAAGTGTCAGAGGCCTTTAAGGTCTACAATATATGAGGAAAGTTTGAAAGGCCTTTAAGGTCTACAATATATGAGAAGAGTTTGCGAAGCCTTTAAGGTCTACAATATATGACAAAAGTTTGAGAGGCCTTTAAGGTCTACAATATATGAGAAAGTTTGAGAGGCCTTTAAGGTCTACAATATATGAGAAAAGTGGAGAGGCCTTTAAGGTCTACAATATATGAGGAAAGTTTGAGAAGCCTTTAAGGTCTACAATATATGAGAAGAGTTTGAGAGGCCCTTAAGGTTTTTAATATATGAAAAAAGTTTGAGAGGCCTTTAAGGTCTACAATATATGAGAAAGTTTGAGTGGCCTTTAGGGTCAACAATATATGAGCAAAGTTTGAGAGGCATTTAAGGTCTACAATATATGAGAAAGTTTGAGAGGCCTTTAAGGTCTACAATATATGAGAAGAGTTTGAGAGGCCTGTAAGGTCTACAATATATGAGAAAAGTGTGAGGCCTTTAAGGTCTATAATATATGAGGAAAGTTTGAGAGGCCTTTAAGGTCTACAATATATGAGAAAAGTTTGAAAGGCCTTTAAGGTCTACAATATATGAAAAGAGTTTGAGAGGCCTTTAAGGTCTACAATATATGAGAAAATTTGAGAGGCCTTTAAGGTCTACAATATATGAGAAAGGGTGAAAGGCCTTTAAGGTCTACAATATATGAGGAAAGTTTGAGAGGCCTTAAGGTCTACAATATATGAGAAGAGTTTGAGAGGCCTTTAAGGTCTACAATATATGAGAAAAGTTTGAGAGGCCTTTAAGGTCTACAATATATGAGAAAGTTTGAGAGGCCTTTAAGGTCCACAATATATGAGAAAAGTGGAGAGGCCTTTAAGGTCTACAATATATGTGGAAAGTTTGAGAGGCCTTTAAGGTGTACAATATATGAGAACAGTTTGAGAGGCCTTTAAGGTCTACAATATATGAGAAAAGTGTGAGGCCTTTAAGGTCTACAATACATGAGAAAAGTGTCAGAGGCCTTTAAGGTCTACAATATATGAGGAAAGTTTGAAAGGCCTTTAAGGTCTACAATATATGAGAAGAGTTTGCGAGGCCTTTAAGGTCTACAATATATGACAAAAGTTTGAGAGGCCTTTAAGGTCTACAATATATGAGAAAGTTTGAGAGGCCTTTAAGGTCTACAATATATGAGAAAAGTGGAGAGGCCTTTAAGGTCTACAATATATGAGGAAAGTTTGAGAAGCCGTTAAGGTCTACAATATATGAGAAGAGTTTGAGAGGCCCTTAAGGTTTTTAATATATGAAAAAAGTTTGAGAGGCCTTTAAGGTCTACAATATATGAGGAAAGTTTGAGAGGCCTTTAAGGTGTACAATATATGAGAAGAGTTTGAGAGGCCTTAAGGTCTACAATATATGAGAAAAGTTTGAGAGGCCTTTAAGGTCTACAATATATAAGAAGAGTTTGAGAGGCCTTTAAGGTCTACAATACATGAGAAAAGTTTGAGAGGCCTTTAAGGTCTACAATGTATGAGAAAAGTTTGAGAGGCCCTTTAAGGTCTACAATATATGAAAAAAGTTTGAGAGGCCTTTAAGATCTACAATATATGAGAAAAGTGTCAGAGGCCTTTAAGGTCTACAATATATGAGGAAAGTTTGAAAGGCCTTTAAGGTCTACAACATATGAGAAGAGTTTGCGAAGCCTTTAAGGTCTTCAATATATGACAAAAGTTTGAGAGGCCTTTAAGGTCTACAATATATGAGAAAGTTTGAGAGGCCTTTAAGGTCTACAATATATGAGAAAAGTGGAGAGGCCTTTAAGGTCTACAATATATGAGGAAAGTTTGAGAAGCCTTTAAGGTCTACAATATATGAGAAGAGTTTGAGAGGCCCTTAAGGTTTTTAATATATGAAAAAAGTTTGAGAGGCCTTTAAGGTCTACAATATATGAGAAAGTTTGAGTGGCCTTTAGGGTCAACAATATATGAGCAAAGTTTGAGAGGCATTTAAGGTCTACAATATATGAGAAAGATTGAGAGGCCTTTAAGGTCTACAATATATGAGAAGAGTTTGAGAGGCCTGTAAGGTCTACAATATATGAGAAAAGTGTGAGGCCTTTAAGGTCTATAATATATGAGGAAAGTTTGAGAGGCCTTTAAGGTCTACAATATATGAGAAAAGTTTGAAAGGCCTTTAAGGTCTACAATATATGAGAAAGTTTGAGAGGCCTTTAAGGTCTACAATATATGAGAAAAGTGTGAGAGGCCTTTAAGGTCTACAATATATGAGAAAGTTTGAGAGGCCTTTAAGGTCTACAATATATGAGAAAAGTGTGAGAGGCCTTTAAGGTCTACAATATATGAGGAAAGTTTGAGAGGCCTTTAAGGTCTACAATATATGAGAAGAGTTTGAGAGGCCCTTAAGGTTTTTAATATATGAGAAAAGTTTGAGAGGCCTTTAAGGTCTACAATATTTGAGAAAGTTTGAGTGGCCTTTAAGGTCAACAATATATGAGAAAAGTTTGAGAGGCCTTTAAGGTCTACAATATATGAAAAAAGTTTGAGAGGCCTTTAAGGTCTACAATATATGAGAAAAGTTTGAGAGGCCTTTAAGGTCTAGAATATATCAGGAAAGTTTGAGAGGCTTTTAAGGTCTACAATATATGAGAAGAGTTTGAGAGGCCTTTAAGGTCTACAATATATGAGAAAAGTGTGAGGCCTTTAAGGTCTATAATATATGAGGAAAGTTTGGGAGGACTTTAAGGTCTACAATATATGAGAAGAGTTTAAGAGGCCTTAAAGGTCTACAATATATGAGAAAAGTTTGAGAGACCTTTAAGGTCTACAATATCTGAGAAAATTTGAGAGGCCTATAAGGTCTACAATATATGAGAAAAGTGTGAAAGGCCTTTAAGGTCTACAATATATGAGGAAAGTTTGAGAGGCCTTAAGGTCTACAATATATGAGAAGAGTTTGAGAGGCCTTTAAGGTCTACAATATATAAGAAGAGTTTGAGAGGCCTTTAAGGTCTACAATACATGAGAAAAGTTTGAGAGGCCATTAAGGTCTACAATGTATGAGAAAAGTTTGAGAGGCCTTTTAAGGTCTACAATATATGAAAAAATTTTGAGAGGCCTTTAAGGTCTACAATATATGAGAAAGTTTGAGAGGCCTTTAAGGTCCACAATATATGAGAAAAGTGGAGAGGCCTTTAAGGTCTACAATATATGAGGAAAGTTTGAGAGGCCTTTAGAGTGTACAATATATGAGAAGAGTTTGAGAGGCCTTTAAGGTCTACAATATATGAGAAAAGTGTGAGGCCTTTAAGGTCTACAATACATGAGAAAAGTTTGAGAGGCCTTAAAGGTCTACAATGTATGAGAAAAGTTTGAGAGGCCTTTTAAGGTCTACAATATATGAAAAAAGTTTGAGAGGCCTTTAAGATCTACAATATATGAGAAAAGTGTCAGAGGCCTTTAAGGTCTACAATATATGAGGAAAGTTTGAAAGGCCTTTAAGGTCTACAATATATGAGAAGAGTTTGCGAGGCCTTTAAGGTCTATAATATATGACAAAAGTTTGAGAGGCCTTTAAGGTCTACAATATATGAGAAAAGTGGAGAATCCTTTAAGGTCTACAATATATGAGGAAAGTTTGAGAAGCCTTTAAGGTCTACAATATATGAGAAGAGTTTGAGAGGCCCTTAAGGTTTTTAATATATAAAAAAAAGTTTGAGAGGCCTTTAAGGTCTACAATATATGAGGAAAGTTTGAGAGGCCTTTAAGGTGTACAATATATGAGAAGAGTTTGAGAGGTCTTAAGGTCTACAATATATGAGAAAAGTTTGAGAGGCCTTTAAGGTCTACAATATATCAGAAAAGTTTGAGAGGCCTTTAAGGTCTACAATATATGAGAAAAGTGTGAGTGACCTTTAAGGTCTACACAATATGAGAAAAGTTTGAGAGGCCTTAAAGGTCTACAATATATGATAAAAGTTTGAGAGGACTTTAAGGTCTACAATATATGAGAAGAGTTTAAGAGGCCTTAAAGGTCTACAATATATGAGAAAAGTTTGAGAGGCCTTTAAGGTCTACAATATCTGAGAAAATTTGAGAGGCCTATAAGGTCTGCAATATATGAGAAGAATTTTAGAGGCCTTTAAGGTCTACAATATATTAGAAAGTTTGAGAGGCCTTTAAGGTCTACAATATATGAGAATAGTTTAAGAGGCCTTTAAGGTCCACAATAAATGAGAAAAGTGGAGAGGCCTTTAAGGTCTACAATATATGAGGAAAGTTTGAGAGGCCTTTAAGGTCTACAATATATGGTAAGAGTTTTAGAGGCCTTTAAGGTCTACAATACATGAGAAAAGTTTGAGAGGCCTTTAAGATCTACAATATATGAGAAAAGTGTCAGAGGCCTTTAAGGTCTACAATATATGAGGAAAGTTTGAAAGGCCTTTAAGGTCTACAATATATGAGAAGAGTTTAAGAGGCCTTTAAGGTCTACAATATATGAGAAAGTTTGAGAGGCCTTTAAGGTCTACAATATATGAGGAAAGTTTGAGAGGCCTTTAAGGTCTACAATATATGGTAAGAGTTTTAGAGGCCTTTAAGGTCTACAATACATGAGAAAAGTTTGAGAGGCCTTTAAGATCTACAATATATGAGAAAAGTGTCAGAGGCCTTTAAGGTCTACAATATATGAGGAAAGTTTGAAAGGCCTTTAAGGTCTACAATATATGAGAAGAGTTTAAGAGGCCTTTAAGGTCTACAATATATGAGAAAGTTTGAGAGGCCTTTAAGGTCTACAATATATGAGAAAAGTGTGAGAGGCCTTTAAGGTCTACAATATATGAGGAAAGTTTGAGAGGCCTTTAAGGTCTACAATATATGAGAAGAGTTTGAGAGGCCTTTAAGGTGTACAATATATGGTAAGAGTTTTAGAGGCCTTTAAGGTCTACAATACATGAGAAAAGTTTGAGAGGCCTTTAAGGTCTACAATGTATGAGAAAAGTTTGAGAGGCCTTTTAAGGTCTACAATATATGAAAAAAGTTTGAGAGGCCTTTAAGGTCTACAATATATGAGAAAAGTGTGAGAGGCCTTTAAGGTCTACAATATATGAGGAAAGTTTGAGAGGCCTTTAAGGTCTACAATATATGAGAAGAGTTTGAGAGGCCTTTAAGGTGTACAATATATGAGAAGAGTTTGAGGGGCCTTTAAGGTCTACAATATATGAGAAAAGTGTGAGGCCTTCAAGGTCTACAATACATGAGAAAAGTTTGAGAGGCCTTAAAGGTCTACAATGTATGAGAAAAGTTTGAGAGGCCTTTTAAGGTGTAGAATATATGAAAAAAGTTTGAGAGGCCTTTAAGATCTACAATATATGAGAAAAGTGTCAGAGGCCTTTAAGGTCTACAATATATGAGGAAAGTTTGAAAGGCCTTTAAGGTCTACAATATATGAGAAGAGTTTAAGAGGCCTTTAAGGTCTACAATATATGAGAAAGTTTGAGAGGCCTTTAAGGTCTACAATATATGAGAAAAGTGTGAGAGGCCTTTAAGGTCTACAATATATGAGGAAAGTTTGAGAGGCCTTTAAGGTCTACAATATATGAGAAGAGTTTTAGAGGCCTTTAAGGTCTACAATATATGAGAAAGTTTGAGAGGCCTTTAAGGTCTACAATATATGAGAAAAGTGTGAGAGGCCTTTAAGGTCTACAATATATGAGAAAGTTTGAGAGGCCTTTAAGGTCTACAATATATGAGAAAAGTGTGAGAGGCCTTTAAAGTCTACAATATATGAGGAAAGTTTGAGAGGCCTTTAAGGTCTACAATATATGAGAAAAGTGTGAGTGACCTTTAAGGTCTGCACAATATGAGAAAAGTTTGAGAGGCCTTAAAGGTCTACAATATATGAGAAAAGTTTGAGAGGACTTTAAGGTCTACAATATATGAGAAGAGTTTAAGAGGCCTTAAAGGTCTACAATATATGAGAAAAGTGTGAGGCCTTTAAGGTCTATAATATATGAGGAAAGCTTGAGAGGCCTTTAAGGTCTACAATATATGAGAAAAGTTTGAAAGGCCTTTAAGGTCTACAATATATGAGAAAGTTTGAGAGGCCTTTAAGGTCTACAATATATGAGAAAAGTGTGAGAGGCCTTTAAGGTCTACAATATATGAGAAAGTTTGAGAGGCCTTTAAGGTCTACAATATATGAGAAAAGTGTGAGAGGCCTTAAAGGTCTACAATATATGAGGAAAGTTTGAGAGGCCTTTAAGGTCTACAATATATGAGAAGAGTTTGAGAGGCCCTTAAGGTTTTTAATATATGAGAAAAGTTTGAGAGGCCTTTAAGGTCTACAATATTTGAGAAAGTTTGAGTGGCCTTTAAGGTCAACAATATATGAGAAAAGTTTGAGAGGCCTTTAAGGTCTACAATATATGAAAAAAGTTTGAGAGGCCTTTAAGGTCTACAATATATGAGAAAAGTTTGAGAGGCCTTTAAGGTCTAGAATATATAAGGAAAGTTTGAGAGGCTTTTAAGGTCTACAATATATGAGAAGAGTTTGAGAGGCCTTTAAGGTCTACAATATATGAGAAAAGTGTGAGGCCTTTAAGGTCTATAATATATGAGGAAAGTTTGGGAGGACTTTAAGGTCTACAATATATGAGAAGAGTTTAAGAGGCCTTAAAGGTCTACAATATATGAGAAAAGTTTGAGAGACCTTTAAGGTCTACAATATCTGAGAAAATTTGAGAGGCCTATAAGGTCTACAATATATGAGAAAAGTGTGAAAGGCCTTTAAGGTCTACAATATATGAGGAAAGTTTGAGAGGCCTTAAGGTCTACAATATATGAGAAGAGTTTGAGAGGCCTTTAAGGTCTACAATATATAAGAAGAGTTTGAGAGGCCTTTAAGGTCTACAATACATGAGAAAAGTTTGAGAGGCCATTAAGGTCTACAATGTATGAGAAAAGTTTGAGAGGCCTTTTAAGGTCTACAATATATGAAAAAATTTTGAGAGGCCTTTAAGGTCTACAATATATGAGAAAGTTTGAGAGGCCTTTAAGGTCCACAATATATGAGAAAAGTGGAGAGGCCTTTAAGGTCTACAATATATGAGGAAAGTTTGAGAGGCCTTTAGAGTGTACAATATATGAGAAGAGTTTGAGAGGCCTTTAAGGTCTACAATATATGAGAAAAGTGTGAGGCCTTTAAGGTCTACAATACATGAGAAAAGTTTGAGAGGCCTTAAAGGTCTACAATGTATGAGAAAAGTTTGAGAGGCCTTTTAAGGTCTACAATATATGAAAAAAGTTTGAGAGGCCTTTAAGATCTACAATATATGAGAAAAGTGTCAGAGGCCTTTAAGGTCTACAATATATGAGGAAAGTTTGAAAGGCCTTTAAGGTCTACAATATATGAGAAGAGTTTGCGAGGCCTTTAAGGTCTATAATATATGACAAAAGTTTGAGAGGCCTTTAAGGTCTACAATATATGAGAAAAGTGGAGAATCCTTTAAGGTCTACAATATATGAGGAAAGTTTGAGAAGCCTTTAAGGTCTACAATATATGAGAAGAGTTTGAGAGGCCCTTAAGGTTTTTAATATATGAAAAAAGTTTGAGAGGCCTTTAAGGTCTACAATATATGAGGAAAGTTTGAGAGGCCTTTAAGGTGTACAATATATGAGAAGAGTTTGAGAGGTCTTAAGGTCTACAATATATGAGAAAAGTTTGAGAGGCCTTTAAGGTCTACAATATATCAGAAAAGTTTGAGAGGCCTTTAAGGTCTACAATATATGAGAAAAGTGTGAGTGACCTTTAAGGTCTACACAATATGAGAAAAGATTGAGAGGCCTTAAAGGTCTACAATATATGAGAAAAGTTTGAGAGGACTTTAAGGTCTACAATATATGAGAAGAGTTTAAGAGGCCTTAAAGGTCTACAATATATGAGAAAAGTTTGAGAGGCCTTTAAGGTCTACAATATCTGAGAAAATTTGAGAGGCCTATAAGGTCTGCAATATATGAGAAGAATTTTAGAGGCCTTTAAGGTCTACAATATATTAGAAAGTTTGAGAGGCCTTTAAGGTCTACAATATATGAGAAAAGTGTGAGAGGCCTTTAAGGTCTACAATATATGAGAAAGTTTAAGAGGACTTTAAGGTCTACAATATATGAGAATAGTTTAAGAGGCCTTTAAGGTCCACAATAAATGAGAAAAGTGGAGAGGCCTTTAAGGTCTACAATATATGAGGAAAGTTTGAGAGGCCTTTAAGGTCTACAATATATGGTAAGAGCTTTAGAGGCCTTTAAGGTCTACAATACATGAGAAAAGTTTGAGAGGCCTTTAAGGTCTACAATGTATGAGAAAAGTTTGAGAGGCCTTTTAAGGTCTACAATATATGAAAAAAGTTTGAGAGGCCTTTAAGGTCTACAATATATGAGAAAAGTGTGAGAGGCCTTTAAGGTCTACAATATATGAGGAAAGTTTGAGAGGCCTTTAAGGTCTACAATATATGAGAAGAGTTTGAGAGGCCTTTAAGGTGTACAATATATGGTAAGAGTTTTAGAGGCCTTTAAGGTCTACAATACATGAGAAAAGTTTGAGAGGCCTTTAAGGTCTACAATGTATGAGAAAAGTTTGAGAGGCCTTTTAAGGTCTACAATATATGAAAAAAGTTTGAGAGGCCTTTAAGGTCTACAATATATGAGAAAAGTGTGAGAGGCCTTTAAGGTCTACAATATATGAGGAAAGTTTGAGAGGCCTTTAAGGTCTACAATATATGAGAAGAGTTTGAGAGGCCTTTAAGGTGTACAATATATGAGAAGAGTTTGAGGGGCCTTTAAGGTCTACAATATATGAGAAAAGTGTGAGGCCTTTAAGGTCTACAATACATGAGAAAAGTTTGAGAGGCCTTAAAGGTCTACAATGTATGAGAAAAGTTTGAGAGGCCTTTTAAGGTCTACAATATATGAAAAAAGTTTGAGAGGCCTTTAAGATCTACAATATATGAGAAAAGTGTCAGAGGCCTTTAAGGTCTACAATATATGAGGAAAGTTTGAAAGGCCTTTAAGGTCTACAATATATGAGAAGAGTTTAAGAGGCCTTTAAGGTCTACAATATATGAGAAAGTTTGAGAGGCCTTTAAGGTCTACAATATATGAGAAAAGTGTGAGAGGCCTTTAAGGTCTACAATATATGAGGAAAGTTTGAGAGGCCTTTAAGGTCTACAATATATGAGAAGAGTTTTAGAGGCCTTTAAGGTCTACAATATATGAGAAAGTTTGAGAGGCCTTTAAGGTCTACAATATATGAGAAAAGTGTGAGAGGCCTTTAAGGTCTACAATATATGAGAAAGTTTGAGAGGCCTTTAAGGTCTACAATATATGAGAAAAGTGTGAGAGGCCTTTAAAGTCTACAATATATGAGGAAAGTTTGAGAGGCCTTTAAGGTCTACAATATATGAGAAGAGTTTGAGAGGCCCTTAAGGTTTTTAATATATGAGAAAAGTTTGAGAGGCCTTTAAGGTCTACAATATTTGAGAAAGTTTGAGTGGCCTTTAAGGTCAACAATATATGAGAAAAGTTTGAGAGGCCTTTAAGGTCTACAATATATGAAAAAAGTTTGAGAGGCCTTTAAGGTCTACAATATATGAGAAAAGTTTGAGAGGCCTTTAAGGTCTACAATATATAAGGAAAGTTTGAGAGGCTTTTAAGGTCTACAATATATGAGAAGAGTTTGAGAGGCCTTTAAGGTCTACAATATATGAGAAAAGTGTGAGGCCTTTAAGGTCTATAATATATGAGGAAAGTTTGAGAGGACTTTAAGGTCTACAATATATGAGAAGCGTTTAAGAGGCCTTAAAGGTCTACAATATATGAGAAAAGTTTGGGAGGCCTTTAAGGTCTACAATATCTGAGAAAATTTGAGAGGCCTATAAGGTCTACAATATATGAGAAAAGTGTGAAAGGCCTTTAAGGTCTACAATATATGAGGAAAGTTTGAGAGGCCTTAAGGTCTACAATATATGAGAAGAGTTTGAGAGGCCTTTAAGGTCTACAATATATAAGAAGAGTTTGAGAGGCCTTTAAGGTCTACAATACATGAGAAAAGTTTGAGAGGCCTTTAAGGTCTACAATGTATGAGAAAAGTTTGAGAGGCCTTTTAAGGTCTACAATATATGAGAAAGTTTGAGAGGCCTTTAAGGTCTACAATATATGAGAAAAGTGTGAGAGGCCTTTAAAGTCTACAATATATGAGGAAAGTTTGAGAGGCCTTTAAGGTCTACAATATATGAGAAGAGTTTGAGAGGCCCTTAAGGTTTTTAATATATGAGAAAAGTTTGAGAGGCCTTTAAGGTCTACAATATTTGAGAAAGTTTGAGTGGCCTTTAAGGTGTACAATATATGAGAAGAGTTTGAGAGGTCTTAAGGTCTACAATATATGAGAAAAGTTTGAGAGGCCTTTAAGGTCTACAATATATCAGAAAAGTTTGAGAGGCCTTTAAGGTCTACAATATATGAGAAAAGTGTGAGTGACCTTTAAGGTCTACACAATATGAGAAAAGTTTGAGAGGCCTTTAAGGTCTACAATATATGAGAAAAGTTTGAGAGGACTTTAAGGTCTACAATATATGAGAAGAGTTTAAGAGGCCTTAAAGGTCTACAATATATGAGAAAAGTTTGAGAGGCCTTTAAGGTCTACAATATCTGAGAAAATTTGAGAGGCCTATAAGGTCTGCAATATATGAGAAGAGGTTTAGAGGCCTTTAAGGTCTACTATATATGAGAAAGTTTGAGAGGCCTTTAAGGTCTACAATATATGAGAAAAGTGTGAGAGGCCTTTAAGGTCTACAATATATGAGAAAGTTTGAGAGGCCTTTAAGGTCTACAATATATGAGAAAAGTTTGAGAGGCCTTTAAGGTCTACAATATATGAGAAAAGTGTGAGAGACCTTTAAGGTCTACAATATATGAGAAAAGTTTGAGAGGCCTTTAAGGTCTACAATATATGAGAAAAGTTTGAGAGGACTTTAAGGTCTACAATATATGAGAAGAGTTTAAGAGGCCTTTAAGGTCCACAATAAAAGAGAAAAGTGGAGAGGCCTTTAAGGTCTTACAATATATGAGGAAAGTTTGAGAGGCCTTTAAGGTCTACAATATATGAGAAGAGTTTTAGAGGCCTTTAAGGTCTACAATATATGAGAAAGTTTGAGAGGCCTTTAAGGTCTACAATATATGAGAAAAGTGTGAGAGGCCTTTAAGGTCTACAATATATGAGAAAGTTTGAGAGGCCTTTAAGGTCTACAATATATGAGAAAAGTGTGAGAGGCCTTTAATGTCTACAATATATGAGGAAAGTTTGAGAGGCCTTTAAGGTCTACAATATATGAGAAGAGTTTGAGAGGCCCTTAAGGTTTTTAATATATGAGAAAAGTTTGAGAGGCCTTTAAGGTCTACAATATATGAGGAAAGTTTGAAAGGCCTTTAAGGTCTACAATATATGAGAAGAGTTTAAGAGGCCTTTAAGGTCTACAATATATGAGAAAGTTTGAGAGGCCTTTAAGGTCTACAATATATGAGAAAAGTGTGAGAGGCCTTTAAGGTCTACAATATATGAGGAAAGTTTGAGAGGCCTTTAAGGTCTACAATATATGAGAAGAGTTTTAGAGGCCTTTAAGGTCTACAATATATGAGAAAGTTTGAGAGGCCTTTAAGGTCTACAATATATGAGAAAAGTGTGAGAGGCCTTTAAGGTCTACAATATATGAGAAAGTTTGAGAGGCCTTTAAGGTCTACAATATATGAGAAAAGTGTGAGAGGCCTTTAAAGTCTACAATATATGAGGAAAGTTTGAGAGGCCTTTAAGGTCTACAATATATGAGAAGAGTTTGAGAGGCCCTTAAGGTTTTTAATATATGAGAAAAGTTTGAGAGGCCTTTAAGGTCTACAATATTTGAGAAAGTTTGAGTGGCCTTTAAGGTCAACAATATATGAGAAAAGTTTGAGAGGCCTTTAAGGTCTACAATATATGAAAAAAGTTTGAGAGGCCTTTAAGGTCTACAATATATGAGAAAAGTTTGAGAGGCCTTTAAGGTCTACAATATATAAGGAAAGTTTGAGAGGCTTTTAAGGTCTACAATATATGAGAAGAGTTTGAGAGGCCTTTAAGGTCTACAATATATGAGAAAAGTGTGAGGCCTTTAAGGTCTATAATATATGAGGAAAGTTTGAGAGGACTTTAAGGTCTACAATATATGAGAAGAGTTTAAGAGGCCTTAAAGGTCTACAATATATGAGAAAAGTTTGAGAGGCCTTTAAGGTCTACAATATCTGAGAAAATTTGAGAGGCCTATAAGGTCTACAATATATGAGAAAAGTGTGAAAGGCCTTTAAGGTCTACAATATATGAGGAAAGTTTGAGAGGCCTTAAGGTCTACAATATATGAGAAAAGTTTGAGAGGCCCTTAAGGTTTTTAATATATGAGAAAAGTTTGAGAGGCCTTTAAGGTCTACAATATTTGAGAAAGTTTGAGTGGCCTTTAAGGTCAACAATATATGAGAAAAGTTTGAGAGGCCTTTAAGGTCTACAATACATGAGAAAAGTTTGAGAGGCCTTTAAGGTGTACAATGTATGAGAAAAGTTTGAGAGGCCTTTTAAGGTCTACAATATATGAGAAAGTTTGAGAGGCCTTTAAGGTCTACAATATATGAGAAAAGTGTGAGAGGCCTTTAAAGTCTACAATATATGAGGAAAGTTTGAGAGGCCTTTAAGGTCTACAATATATGAGAAGAGTTTGAGAGGCCCTTAAGGTTTTTAATATATGAGAAAAGTTTGAGAGGCCTTTAAGGTCTACAATATTTGAGAAAGTTTGAGTGGCCTTTAAGGTCAACAATATATGAGAAAAGTTTGAGAGGCCTTTAAGGTCTACAATATATGAAAAAAGTTTGAGAGGCCTTTAAGGTCTACAATATATGAGAAAAGTTTGAGAGGCCTTTAAGGTCTACAATATATAAGGAAAATTTGAGAGGCTTTTAAGGTCTACAATATATGAGAAGAGTTTGAGAGGCCTTTAAGGTCTACAATATATGAGAAAAGTGTGAGGCCTTTAAGGTCTATAATATATGAGGAAAGTTTGAGAGGACTTTAAGGTCTACAATATATGAGAAGAGTTTAAGAGGCCTTAAAGGTCTACAATATATGAGAAAAGTTTGAGAGGCCTTTAAGGTCTACAATATCTGAGAAAATTTGAGAGGCCTATAAGGTCTACAATACATGAGAAAAGTTTGAGAGGCCTTTAAGGTCTACAATGTATGAGAAAAGTTTGAGAGGCCTTTTAAGGTCTACAATATATGAGAAAGTTTGAGAGGCCTTTAAGGTCTACAATATATGAGAAAAGTGTGAAAGGCCTTTAAGGTCTACAATATATGAGGAAAGTTTGAGAGGCCTTAAGGTCTACAATATATGAGAAAAGTTTGAGAGGCCCTTAAGGTTTTTAATATATGAGAAAAGTTTGAGAGGCCTTTAAGGTCTACAATATTTGAGAAAGTTTGAGTGGCCTTTAAGGTCAACAATATATGAGAAAAGTTTGAGAGGCCTTTAAGGTCTACAATATATGAGAAAAGTGTGAGAGGCCTTTTATGGTCTACAATATATGAGAAAGTTTGAGAGGCCTTTAAGGTCTACAATATATGAGAAAAGTGTGAGAGGCCTTTAAGGTCTACAATATATGAGGAAAGTTTGAGAGGCCTTTAAGGTCTACAATATATGAGAAGAGTTTTAGAGGCCTTTAAGGTCTACAATATATGAGAAAGTTTGAGAGGCCTTTAAGGTCTACAATATATGAGAAAAGTGTGAGAGGCCTTTAAGGTCTACAATATATGAGAAAGTTTGAGAGGCCTTTAAGGTCTACAATATATGAGAAAAGTGTGAGAGGCCTTTAAAGTCTACAATATATGAGGAAAGTTTGAGAGGCCTTTAAGGTCTACAATATATGAGAAGAGTTTGAGAGGCCCTTAAGGTTTTTAATATATGAGAAAAGTTTGAGAGGCCTTTAAGGTCTACAATATTTGAGAAAGTTTGAGTGGCCTTTAAGGTCAACAATATATGAGAAAAGTTTGAGAGGCCTTTAAGGTCTACAATACATGAGAAAAGTTTGAGAGGCCTTTAAGGTCTACAATGTATGAGAAAAGTTTGAGAGGCCTTTTAAGGTCTACAATATCTGAGAAAATTTGAGAGGCCTATAAGGTCTACAATATATGAGAAAAGTGTGAAAGGCCTTTAAGGTCTACAATATATGAGGAAAGTTTGAGAGGCCTTAAGGTCTACAATATATGAGAAAAGTTTGAGAGGCCCTTAAGGTTTTTAATATATGAGAAAAGTTTGAGAGGCCTTTAAGGTCTACAATATTTGAGAAAGTTTGAGTGGCCTTTAAGGTCAACAATATATGAAAAAAGTTTGAGAGGCCTTTAAGGTCTACAATACATGAGAAAAGTTTGAGAGGCCTTTAAGGTCTACAATGTATGAGAAAAGTTTGAGAGGCCTTTTAAGGTCTACAATATATGAGAAAGTTTGAGAGGCCTTTAAGGTCTACAATATATGAGAAAAGTGTGAGAGGCCTTTAAAGTCTACAATATATGAGGAAAGTTTGAGAGGCCTTTAAGGTCTACAATATATGAGAAGAGTTTGAGAGGCCCTTAAGGTTTTTAATATATGAGAAAAGTTTGAGAGGCCTTTAAGGTCTACAATATTTGAGAAAGTTTGAGTGGCCTTTAAGGTCAACAATATATGAGAAAAGTTTGAGAGGCCTTTAAGGTCTACAATATATGAAAAAAGTTTGAGAGGCCTTTAAGGTCTACAATATATGAGAAAAGTTTGAGAGGCCTTTAAGGTCTACAATATATAAGGAAAGTTTGAGAGGCTTTTAAGGTCTACAATATATGAGAAGAGTTTGAGAGGCCTTTAAGGTCTACAATATATGAGAAAAGTGTGAGGCCTTTAAGGTCTATAATATATGAGGAAAGTTTGAGAGGACTTTAAGGTCTACAATATATGAGAAGAGTTTAAGAGGCCTTAAAGGTCTACAATATATGAGAAAAGTTTGAGAGGCCTTTAAGGTCTACAATATCTGAGAAAATTTGAGAGGCCTATAAGGTCTACAATATATGAGAAAAGTGTGAAAGGCCTTTAAGGTCTACAATATATGAGGAAAGTTTGAGAGGCCTTAAGGTCTACAATATATGAGAAGAGTTTGAGAGGCCTTTAAGGTCTACAATATATAAGAAGAGTTTGAGAGGCCTTTAAGGTCTACAATACATGAGAAAAGTTTGATAGGCCTTTAAGTTCAACAATATATGAGAAAAGTTTAAGAGGCCTTTAAGGTCTACAATATATGAAAAAAGTTTGAGAGGCCTTTAAGGTCTACAATATATGAGAAAAGTTTGAGAGGCCTTTAAGGTCTACAATATATAAGGAAAGTTTGAGAGGCTTTTAAGGTCTACAATATATGAGAAGAGTTTGAGAGGCCTTTAAGGTCTACAATATATGAGAAAAGTGTGAGGCCTTTAAGGTCTATAATATATGAGGAAAGTTTGAGAGGACTTTAAGGTCTACAATATATGAGAAGAGTTTAAGAGGCCTTAAAGGTCTACAATATATGAGAAAAGTTTGAGAGGCCTTTAAGGTCTACAATATCTGAGAAAATTTGAGAGGCCTATAAGGTCTACAATATATGAGAAAAGTGTGAAAGGCCTTTAAGGTCTACAATATATGAGGAAAGTTTGAGAGGCCTTAAGGTCTACAATATATGAGAAGAGTTTGAGAGGCCTTTAAGGTCTACAATATATAAGAAAAGTTTGAGAGGCCTTTAAGGTCTACAATACATGAGAAAAGTTTGAGAGGCCTTTAAGGTCTACAATGTATGAGAAAAGTTTGAGAGGCCTTTTAAGGTCTACAATATATGAGAAAGTTTGAGAGGCCTTTAAGGTCTACAATATATGAGAAAAGTGTGAGAGGCCTTTAAAGTCTACAATATATGAGGAAAGTTTGAGAGGCCTTTAAGGTCTACAATATATGAGAAGAGTTTGAGAGGCCCTTAAGGTTTTTAATATATGAGAAAAGTTTGAGAGGCCTTTAAGGTCTACAATATTTGAGAAAGTTTGAGTGGCCTTTAAGGTCAACAATATATGAGAAAAGTTTGAGAGGCCTTTAAGGTCTACAATATATGAAAAAAGTTTGAGAGGCCTTTAAGGTCTACAATATATGAGAAAAGTTTGAGAGGCCTTTAAGGTCTACAATATATAAGGAAAGTTTGAGAGGCTTTTAAGGTCTACAATATATGAGAAGAGTTTGAGAGGCCTTTAAGGTCTACAATATATGAGAAAAGTGTGAGGCCTTTAAGGTCTATAATATATGAGGAAAGTTTGAGAGGACTTTAAGGTCTACAATATATGAGAAGAGTTTAAGAGGCCTTAAAGGTCTACAATATATGAGAAAAGTTTGAGAGGCCTTTAAGGTCTACAATATCTGAGAAAATTTGAGAGGCCTATAAGGTCTACAATATATGAGAAAAGTGTGAAAGGCCTTTAAGGTCTACAATATATGAGGAAAGTTTGAGAGGCCTTAAGGTCTACAATATATGAGAAGAGTTTGAGAGGCCTTTAAGGTCTACAATATATAAGAAGAGTTTGAGAGGCCTTTAAGGTCTACAATACATGAGAAAAGTTTGAGAGGCCTTTAAGGTCTACAATGTATGAGAAAAGTTTGAGAGGCCTTTTAAGGTCTACAATATATGAAAAAAGTTTGAGAGGCCTTTAAGGTCTACAATATATGAGAAAGTTTGAGAGGCCTTTAAGGTCCACAATATATGAGAAAAGTGGAGAGGCCTTTAAGGTCTACAATATATGAGGAAAATTTGAGAGGCCTTTAAGGTGTACAATATATGAGAAGAGTTTGAGAGGCCTTTAAGGTCTACAATATATGAGAAAAGTGTGAGGCCTTTAAGGTCTACAATACATGAGAAAAGTTTGAGAGGCCTTAAAGGTCTACAATGTATGAGAAAAGTTTGAGAGGCCTTTTAAGGTCTACAATATATGAAAAAAGTTTGAGAGGCCTTTAAGATCTACAATATATGAGAAAAGTGTCAGAGGCCTTTAAGGTCTACAATATATGAGGAAAGTTTGAAAGGCCTTTAAGGTCTACAATATATGAGAAGAGTTTGCGAGGCCTTTAAGGTCTACAATATATGACAAAAGTTTGAGAGGCCTTTAAGGTCTACAATATATGAGAAAGTTTGAGAGGCCTTTAAGGTCTACAATATATGAGAAAAGTGGAGAGGCCTTTAAGGTCTACAATATATGAGGAAAGTTTGAGAAGCCTTTAAGGTCTACAATATATGAGAAGAGTTTGAGAGGCCCTTAAGGTTTTTAATATATGAAAAAAGTTTGAGAGGCCTTTAAGGTCTACAATATATGAGGAAAGTTTGAGAGGCCTTTAAGGTGTACAATATATGAGAAGAGTTTGAGAGGTCTTAAGGTCTACAATATATGAGAAAAGTTTGAGAGGCCTTTAAGGTCTACAATATATCAGAAAAGTTTGAGAGGCCTTTAAGGTCTACAATATATGAGAAAAGTGTGAGTGACCTTTAAGGTCTACACAATATGAGAAAAGTTTGAGAGGCCTTTAAGGTCTACAATATATGAGAAAAGTTTGAGAGGACTTTAAGGTCTACAATATATGAGAAGAGTTTAAGAGGCCTTAAAGGTCTACAATATATGAGAAAAGTTTGAGAGGCCTTTAAGGTCTACAATATCTGAGAAAATTTGAGAGGCCTATAAGGTCTGCAATATATGAGAAGAGGTTTAGAGGCCTTTAAGGTCTACAATATATGAGAAAGTTTGAGAGGCCTTTAAGGTCTACAATATATGAGAAAAGTGTGAGAGGCCTTTAAGGTCTACAATATATGAGAAAGTTTGAGAGGCCTTTAAGGTCTACAATATATGAGAAAAGTTTGAGAGGCCTTTAAGGTCTACAATATATGAGAAAAGTGTGAGAGACCTTTAAGGTCTACAATATATGAGAAAAGTTTGAGAGGCCTTTAAGGTCTACAATATATGAGAAAAGTTTGAGAGGACTTTTAGGTCTACAATATATGAGAAGAGTTTAAGAGGCCTTTAAGGTCCACAATAAATGAGAAAAGTGGAGAGGCCTTTAAGGTCTACAATATATGAGGAAAGTTTGAGAGGCCTTTAAGGTCTACAATATATGAGAAGAGTTTTAGAGGCCTTTAAGGTCTACAATATATGAGAAAGTTTGAGAGGCCTTTAAGGTCTACAATATATGAGAAAAGTGTGAGAGGCCTTTAAGGTCTACAATATATGAGAAAGTTTGAGAGGCCTTTAAGGTCTACAATATATGAGAAAAGTGTGAGAGGCCTTTAAGGTCTACAATATATGAGGAAAGTTTGAGAGGCCTTTAAGGTCTACAATATATGAGAAGAGTTTGAGAGGCCCTTAAGGTTTTTAATATATGAGAAAAGTTTGAGAGGCCTTTAAGGTCTACAATATATGAGGAAAGTTTGAAAGGCCTTTAAGGTCTACAATATATGAGAAGAGTTTAAGAGGCCTTTAAGGTCTACAATATATGAGAAAGTTTGAGAGGCCTTTAAGGTCTACAATATATGAGAAAAGTGTGAGAGGCCTTTAAGGTCTACAATATATGAGGAAAGTTTGAGAGGCCTTTAAGGTCTACAATATATGAGAAGAGTTTTAGAGGCCTTTAAGGTCTACAATATATGAGAAAGTTTGAGAGGCCTTTAAGGTCTACAATATATGAGAAAAGTGTGAGAGGCCTTTAAGGTCTACAATATATGAGAAAGTTTGAGAGGCCTTTAAGGTCTACAATATATGAGAAAAGTGTGAGAGGCCTTTAAAGTCTACAATATATGAGGAAAGTTTGAGAGGCCTTTAAGGTCTACAATATATGAGAAGAGTTTGAGAGGCCCTTAAGGTTTTTAATATATGAGAAAAGTTTGAGAGGCCTTTAAGGTCTACAATATTTGAGAAAGTTTGAGTGGCCTTTAAGGTCAACAATATATGAGAAAAGTTTGAGAGGCCTTTAAGGTCTACAATATATGAAAAAAGTTTGAGAGGCCTTTAAGGTCTACAATATATGAGAAAAGTTTGAGAGGCCTTTAAGGTCTACAATATATAAGGAAAGTTTGAGAGGCCTTTAAGGTCTACAATATATGAGAAGAGTTTGAGAGGCCTTTAAGGTCTACAATATATGAGAAAAGTGTGAGGCCTTTAAGGTCTATAATATATGAGGAAAGTTTGAGAGGACTTTAAGGTCTACAATATATGAGAAGAGTTTAAGAGGCCTTAAAGGTCTACAATATATGAGAAAAGTTTGAGAGGCCTTTAAGGTCTACAATATCTGAGAAAATTTGAGAGGCCTATAAGGTCTACAATATATGAGAAAAGTGTGAAAGGCCTTTAAGGTCTACAATATATGAGGAAAGTTTGAGAGGCCTTAAGGTCTACAATATATGAGAAAAGTTTGAGAGGCCCTTAAGGTTTTTAATATATGAGAAAAGTTTGAGAGGCCTTAAAGGTCTACAATATTTGAGAAAGTTTGAGTGGCCTTTAAGGTCAACAATATATGAGAAAAGTTTGAGAGGCCTTTAAGGTCTACAATACATGAGAAAAGTTTGAGAGGCCTTTAAGGTCTACAATGTATGAGAAAAGTTTGAGAGGCCTTTTAAGGTCTACAATATATGAGAAAGTTTGAGAGGCCTTTAAGGTCTACAATATATGAGAAAAGTGTGAGAGGCCTTTAAAGTCTACAATATATGAGGAAAGTTTGAGAGGCCTTTAAGGTCTACAATATATGAGAAGAGTTTGAGAGGCCCTTAAGGTTTTTAATATATGAGAAAAGTTTGAGAGGCCTTTAAGGTCTACAATATTTGAGAAAGTTTGAGTGGCCTTTAAGGTCAACAATATATGAGAAAAGTTTGAGAGGCCTTTAAGGTCTACAATATATGAAAAAAGTTTGAGAGGCCTTTAAGGTCTACAATATATGAGAAAAGTTTGAGAGGCCTTTAAGGTCTACAATATATAAGGAAAGTTTGAGAGGCTTTTAAGGTCTACAATATATGAGAAGAGTTTGAGAGGCCTTTAAGGTCTACAATATATGAGAAAAGTGTGAGGCCTTTAAGGTCTATAATATATGAGGAAAGTTTGAGAGGACTTTAAGGTCTACAATATATGAGAAGAGTTTAAGAGGCCTTAAAGGTCTACAATATATGAGAAAAGTTTGAGAGGCCTTTAAGGTCTACAATATCTGAGAAAATTTGAGAGGCCTATAAGGTCTACAATATATGAGAAAAGTGTGAAAGGCCTTTAAGGTCTACAAAATATGAGGAAAGTTTGAGAGGCCTTAAGGTCTACAATATATGAGAAGAGTTTGAGAGGCCTTTAAGGTCTACAATATATAAGAAAAGTTTGAGAGGCCTTTAAGGTCTACAATACATGAGAAAAGTTTGAGAGGCCTTTAAGGTCTACAATATCTGAGAAAATTTGAGAGGCCTTTAAGGTCTGCAATATATGAGAAAAGGTTTAGAGGCCTTTAAGGTCTACAATATATGAGAAAAGTTTGAGAGGCCTTTAAGGTCTACAATATATGAGAAAGTTTGAGAGGCCTTTAAGGTCTACAATATATGAGAAAAGTGTGAGAGGCCTTTAAAGTCTACAATATATGAGGAAAGTTTGATAGGCCTTTAAGGTCTACAATATATGAGAAGAGTTTGAGAGGCCCTTAAGGTTTTTAATATATGAGAAAAGTTTGAGAGGCCTTTAAGGTCTACAATATTTGAGAAAGTTTGAGTGGCCTTTAAGGTCAACAATATATGAGAAAAGTTTGAGAGGCCTTTAAGGTCTACAATATATGAAAAAAGTTTGAAAGGCCTTTAAGGTCTACAATATATGAGAAAAGTTTGAGAGGCCTTTAAGGTCTACAATATATAAGGAAAGTTTGAGAGGCTTTTAAGGTCTACAATATATGAGAAGAGTTTGAGAGGCCTTTAAGGTCTACAATATATGAGAAAAGTGTGAGGCCTTTAAGGTCTATAATATATGAGGAAAGTTTGAGAGGACTTTAAGGTCTACAATATATGAGAAGAGTTTAAGAGGCCTTAAAGGTCTACAATATATGAGAAAAGTTTGAAAGGCCTTTAAGGTCTACAATATCTGAGAAAATTTGAGAGGCCTATAAGGTCTACAATATATGAGAAAAGTGTGAAAGGCCTTTAAGGTCTACAAAATATGAGGAAAGTTTGAGAGGCCTTAAGGTCTACAATATATGAGAAGAGTTTGAGAGGCCTTTAAGGTCTACAATATATAAGAAGAGTTTGAGAGGCCTTTAAGGTCTACAATACATGAGAAAAGTTTGAGAGGCCTTTAAGGTCTACAATGTATGAGAAAAGTTTGAGAGGCCTTTTAAGGTCTACAATATATGAAAAAAGTTTGAGAGGCCTTTAAGGTCTACAATATATGAGAAAGTTTGAGAGGCCTTTAAGGTCCACAATATATGAGAAAAGTGGAGAGGCCTTTAAGGTCTACAATATATGAGGAAAATTTGAGAGGCCTTTAAGGTGTACAATATATGAGAAGAGTTTGAGAGGCCTTTAAGGTCTACAATATATGAGAAAAGTGTGAGGCCTTTAAGGTCTACAATACATGAGAAAAGTTTGAGAGGCCTTAAAGGTCTACAATGTATGAGAAAAGTTTGAGAGGCCTTTTAAGGTCTACAATATATGAAAAAAGTTTGAGAGGCCTTTAAGATCTACAATATATGAGAAAAGTGTCAGAGGCCTTTAAGGTCTACAATATATGAGGAAAGTTTGAAAGGCCTTTAAGGTCTACAATATATGAGAAAGTTTGAGAGGCCTTTAAGGTCTACAATATATGAGAAAAGTGGAGAGGCCTTTAAGGTCTACAATATATGAGGAAAGTTTGAGAAGCCTTTAAGGTCTACAATATATGAGAAGAGTTTGAGAGGCCCTTAAGGTTTTTAATATATGAAAAAAGTTTGAGAGGCCTTTAAGGTCTACAATATATGAGGAAAGTTTGAGAGGCCTTTAAGGTGTACAATATATGAGAAGAGTTTGAGAGGTCTTAAGGTCTACAATATATGAGAAAAGTTTGAGAGGCCTTTAAGGTCTACAATACATGAGAAAAGTTTGAGAGGCCTTTAAGGTCTACAATGTATGAGAAAAGTTTGAGAGGCCTTTTAAGGTCTACAATATATGAGAAAGTTTGAGAGGCCTTTAAGGTCTACAATATATGAGAAAAGTGTGAGAGGCCTTTAAAGTCTACAATATATGAGGAAAGTTTGAGAGGCCTTTAAGGTCTACAATATATGAGAAGAGTTTGAGAGGCCCTTAAGGTTTTTAATATATGAGAAGAGTTTGCGAGGCCTTTAAGGTCTATAATATATGACAAAAGTTTGAGAGGCCTTTAAGGTCTACAATATATGAGAAAGTTTGAGAGGCCTTTAAGGTCTACAATATATGAGAAAAGTGGAGAGGCCTTTAAGGTCTACAATATATGAGGAAAGTTTGAGAAGCCTTTAAGGTCTATAATATATGAGAAGAGTTTGAGAGGCCCTTAAGGTTTTTAATATATGAAAAAAGTTTGAGAGGCCTTTAAGGTCTACAATATATGAGGAAAGTTTGAGAGGCCTTTAAGGTGTACAATATATGAGAAGAGTTTGAGAGGTCTTAAGGTCTACAATATATGAGAAAAGTTTGAGAGGCCTTTAAGGTCTACAATATATGAGAAAGTTTGAGAGGCCTTTAAGGTCTACAATATATGAGAAAAGTGTGAGTGACCTTTAAGGTCTACACAATATGAGAAAAGTTTGAGAGGCCTTTAAGGTCTACAATATATGAGAAAAGTTTGAGAGGACTTTAAGGTCTACAATATATGAGAAGAGTTTAAGAGGCCTTAAAGGTCTACAATATATGAGAAAAGTTTGAGAGGCCTTTAAGGTCTACAATATCTGAGAAAATTTGAGAGGCCTATAAGGTCTGCAATATATGAGAAGAGGTTTAGAGGCCTTTAAGGTCTACAATATATGAGAAAGTTTGAGAGGCCTTTAAGGTCTACAATATATGAGAAAAGTGTGAGAGGCCTTTAAGGTCTACAATATATGAGAAAGTTTGAGAGGCCTTTAAGGTCTACAATATATGAGAAAAGTTTGAGAGGCCTTTAAGGTCTACAATATATGAGAAAAGTGTGAGAGACCTTTAAGGTCTACAATATATGAGAAAAGTTTGAGAGGCCTTTAAGGTCTACAATATATGAGAAAAGTTTGAGAGGACTTTAAGGTCTACAATATATGAGAAGAGTTTAAGAGGCCTTTAAGGTCCACAATAAATGAGAAAAGTGGAGAGGCCTTTAAGGTCTACAATATATGAGGAAAGTTTGAGAGGCCTTTAAGGTCTACAATATATGAGAAGAGTTTTAGAGGCCTTTAAGGTCTACAATATATGAGAAAGTTTGAGAGGCCTTTAAGGTCTACAATATATGAGAAAAGTGTGAGAGGCCTTTAAGGTCTACAATATATGAGAAAGTTTGAGAGGCCTTTAAGGTCTACAATATATGAGAAAAGTGTGAGAGGCCTTTAAGGTCTACAATATATGAGAAAGTTTGAGTGGCCTTTAAGGTCAACAATATATGAGAAAAGTTTGAGAGGCCTTTAAGGTCTACAATATATGAAAAAAGTTTGAGAGGCCTTTAAGGTCTACAATATATAAGGAAAGTTTGAGAGGCTTTTAAGGTCTACAATATATGAGAAGAGTTTGAGAGGCCTTTAAGGTCTACAATATATGAGAAAAGTGTGAGGCCTTTAAGGTCTATAATATATGAGGAAAGTTTGAGAGGACTTTAAGGTCTACAATATATGAGAAGAGTTTAAGAGGCCTTAAAGGTCTACAATATATGAGAAAAGTTTGAGAGGCCTTTAAGGTCTACAATATCTGAGAAAATTTGAGAGGCCTATAAGGTCTACAGTATATGAGAAAAGTGTGAAAGGCCTTTAAGGTCTACAATATATGAGGAAAGTTTGAGAGGCCTTAAGGTCTACAATATATGAGAAGAGTTTGAGAGGCCTTTAAGGTCTACAATATATAATAAGAGTTTGAGAGGCCTTTAAGGTCTACAATACATGAGAAAAGTTTGAGAGGCCTTTAAGGTCTACAATGTATGAGAAAAGTTTGAGAGGCCTTTTAAGGTCTACAATATATGAAAAAAGTTTGAGAGGCCTTTAAGGTCTACAATATATGAGAAAGTTTGAGAGGCCTTTAAGGTCCACAATATATGAGAAAAGTGGAGAGGCCTTTAAGGTCTACAATATATGAGGAAAGTTTGAGAGGCCTTTAAGGTGAACAATATATGAGAAGAGTTTGAGAGGCCTTTAAGGTCTACAATATATGAGAAAAGTGTGAGGCCTTTAAGGTCTACAATACATGAGAAAAGTTTGAGAGGCCTTAAAGGTCTACAATGTATGAGAAAAGTTTGAGAGGCCTTTTAAGGTCTACAATATATGAAAAAAGTTTGAGAGTCCTTTAAGATCTACAATATATGAGAAAAGTGTCAGAGGCCTTTAAGGTCTACAATATATGAGGAAAGTTTGAAAGGCCTTTAAGGTCTACAATATATGAGAAAGTTTGAGAGGCCTTTAAGGTCTACAATATATGACAAAAGTTTGAGAGGCCTTTAAGGTCTACAATATATGAGAAAGTTTGAGAGGCCTTTAAGGTCTACAATATATGAGAAAAGTGGAGAGGCCTTTAAGGTCTACAATATATGAGGAAAGTTTGAGAAGCCTTTAAGGTCTACAATATATGAGAAGAGTTTGAGAGGCCCTTAAGGTTTTTAATATATGAAAAAAGTTTGAGAGGCCTTTAAGGTCTAAAATATATGAGGAAAGTTTGAGAGGCCTTTAAGGTGTACAATATATGAGAAGAGTTTGAGAGGCCTTAAGGTCTACAATATATGAGAAAAGTTTGAGAGGCCTTTAAGGTCTACAATATATAAGAAGAGTTTGAGAGGCCTTTAAGGTCTACAATACATGAGAAAAGTTTGAGAGGCCTTTAAGGTCTACAATGTATGAGAAAAGTTTGAGAGGCCTTTTAAGGTCAACAATATATGAAAAAAGTTTGAGAGGCCTTTAAGATCTACAATATATGAGAAAAGTGTCAGAGGCCTTTAATGTCTACAATATATGAGGAAAGTTTGAAAGGCCTTTAAGGTCTACAATATATGAGAAGAGTTTGCGAGGCCTTTAAGGTCTACAATATATATTCAAAAGTTTGAGAGGCCTTTAAGGTCTACAATATATGAGAAAGTTTGAGAGGCCTTTAAGGTCTACAATATATGAGAAAAGTGGAGAGGCCTTTAAGGTCTACAATATATGAGGAAAGTTTGAGAAGCCTTTAAGGTCTACAATATATGAGAAGAGTTTGAGAGGCCCTTAAGGTTTTTTATATATGAAAAAAGTTTGAGAGGCCTTTAAGGTCTACAATATATGAGAAAGTTTGAGTGGCCTTTAGGGTCAACAATATATGAGCAAAGTTTGAGAGGCATTTAAGGTCTACAATATATGAGAAAGTTTGAGAGGCCTTTAAGGTCTACAATATATGAGAAAGGGTAAAAGGCCTTTAAGGTCTACAATATATGAGGAAAGTTTGAGAGGCCTTAAGGTCTACAATATATGAGAAGAGTTTGAGAGGCATTTAAGGTCTACAATATATGAGAAAAGTTTGAGAGGCTTTTAAGGTTTACAATATATCAGAAAAGTTTGAGAGGCCTTTAAGGTCTACAATATATGAGAAAAGTGTGAGAGACCTTTAAGGTCTACAATATATGAGAAAAGTTTGAGAGGCCTTTAAGGTCTACAATATATGAGAAAAGTTTGAGAGGCCTTTAAGGTCTACAATATATGAGAAAAGTTTGAGAGGCCTTTAAGGTCTACTAGGTACGATTAAAGTTAGACCTGATCAGTCGGTTCTCCGACCCAGATTTAGTAACTAAATTACCTTCGCCTATCTTAGGCTTTACTCTGCTTACCCGGTGATCCTCCTGGTCCTTGGTAGGTGTTGTTCGCTTTGGCTGCTCGCACTGATTGACTTTTCAAGGGATCTGGCTCGCCTTATATAGCGGCCCTGGGCCGTCTAGTGTGGCTTCTTCATTTAACATTATCGATCCTCTGATCCTGTGGCCAGCCCCGGTGTTCGGTGTGACCCTTCTTGGGCGCGCGCGCGCGTTCGATTTGAATTCGAAAAGGGCTTTATTATTATTATTATTTTCATATTAATATTTATTAATAATGTATTCATTTCTTCATAGATTTACCTTTTTTATATTTCATATTCCAATTCATATGATTATTTATTGATATATTCTTATTGTGCGCCCCTGGGCGTCACACTCCCCCCTCGCTTCGGAGGCGGTGTAATATCACACCGTAAGCCTTTTCCTCGGTAAAATACGCTTCTCCATGACCCTGCCTTGTGTCCGGCTGACCTGCGTGTCACCGAGGGAATATTCCATTCCCATCTGCTCCTGTCTCGCACCGGCTCCTCAATAGCTGTCACATCCTTGTCTGGGATGGCCGGCTGCCCTGTCGTTCGTTCTGCCCTGGGTTGCCGCGTCATCGTTATGCTCCTTGACTCCCCTTGTTGCCTTCTTTGCTGCCTCTGCTGTCTCGTCGGTTCCATTTCCATTTCGATTTCTTCTTCTCGATCTTTTTCCTCCATGCCTGTCGTCATCTGCTCGTCTTCCTTGCTTTGAGCCTTCTCCTTGTCCTCTTCCTGCATCTTTGTGTCCAGGTGGGCTCTCCGCCGTCTCACAGCATTTGATGGTTTTTACGGTGGCCATTGTATTCTGCCCCGCACCGTCGAATCCCCAGCCACTTTTTGGGCTGAGTTCGTGCTGTGGCTGTGCAAGATCTTCCGACTCGATGATCTCGACTATTTCTGCCAATCCGAGGAACTCGGGCTGCGATTTAAATGCCGTTTTTCGTGCAAACAGTTTTATACTGCTTCTGCAATTGGCGTAGATTGTGTCTAATTTTTCCTCCTCCGTCAGGTCTGCCGTCAGCTGCCGCAGGGCCATTGCGAATGCTCTCGTTGATTCTGTCTCTCCTTGGCTTCGCTGTGCGATCTGCTCCCTGAGCCGTCTTCGATACCCTAGCGGTAAGAAATACTCCACCAGTTCTCCAGTTAGCTTCTCCTAGCTGTCTGTTTTGGTTGGAGTGCAGTTCCACCACTCAAGCGCGGCGTTCTCTAGAATGAATGGCATCGTTCGCACCAATTGGTTATGCTGGATCCCGTATCCCGTCGCCCAATTCTCAATTTTTCGAATGAACTCCAATGGAGCAAATCAGACATTGCAAATTATCGTGGCATCGCTAAACTCAGTGCTATTCCTAAGCTTTTTGAAAAAATAATTACTTCTCAATTACAGCATCACTGCCGCTCAATTATCTCACCATGTCAACATGGTTTTACTAGATGTCGCACAACAACTACAAACTTGCTTGAGTTTACGACTCTTATTAATGGAGGCTTTCTTAAACAACATCAGACTGATGTAGTTTTTACTGATTTTTCGAAAGCGTTTGATTCGGTGAACCATAAACTTCTTATTCACAAACTGTCTCTCTTAGGTTTCTCTCCTAAATTATTAGCATGGATATTTTCTTACCTTTCAAATAGGACCCAAAAAGTTTTGTTTAATGATCAAATTTCCAAAATTATCAAAGTTACATCAACCGCAACTGTTCTAATGTATGCAGATGATGTAAAGTTGTGTATGCCAATGACACAGCCAAGTTCTAACTCTTATCTTCAGTCTGACCTTGATAACTTATTCATATGGTGCCAGTTCAACAAATTATATCTTAACTTTTCTAAATGTAACTATATGACTTTTTATCGTTGTAGTCCGTTGTTGTTTTCATATTCTATTGATAATAATCCCCTTGAACGCATTTTCTCAGTGCAGGATCTTGGAGTATTGTTTGACCATAAGATTAGCTTTAAGGATCACATCTCCATAATTTCTAACAAAGCCAGAAGTCTCTTAGCGTTTACAAAGCGCTGGTCTAAGGAGTTTAATGACCCTTATACTACAAAGCTTTTGTATGTTTCCCTTGTCCGTCCTTCTTTGGAGTATTGCTCGTGTATATGGTCACCTCAATTATCGTCTTATCGAAATATGATAGAGTCTGTGCAAAAACAATTTTTGTTATTCGCGTTAAGAAGTTTAAATTGGGATGTTGGTAGACAGCTGCCCTCGTATAGTTCTAGACTGCGCCTTTTGGATTTACCCTCCCTGAACCATCGTAGAATCTGCCAGGGAGTTATGTTTTTGCATAAATTAGTTGTTGGTGATGTCGATTCCCCCCTACTTCTTAATTCCCTTAACTGGACTGTTCCTTGTAGAACAATACGTCGTTTTCGGCCATTGTTTCTACCTATATGTAAGTCCAATTATGCCCATCATGATCCTTTTCGAGTTCTTTGTGATAATTATAACAATATGTGTCATGTCTTATCATTTGAAAGTTCCTTTTCTACTAATTATAATAATCTGTTATCGCTCCTCTCTTCCAATATTTTGTAATTTGCTGTGTTGTCAACCATTCGATGTGAGTCAGGAGCATATTGTTAAAAAACACTCCTTAGTGGTATGGCAACATAGTTTCATTTTTATAATTTATATTAAGATTATTGTAATAGAAGTTGAAATCGGGAACTCGATGTTCCATGGTACCGTATTCCCCAACTTCGTATTCGGTCCAGGAACTCTACGTTTATTGGCCCCATATTTGTCTTCGCTATGGTCTGTTCTCTTTACAAACGCTGCTAGTATCCACCTCAATTCCTTATTCGTCCCTCCTGTGCCAGCATGAACTCGGCTCCGTCAGATCTTCTTTTGTTGCTAGGTATACGCACCTCGACATTCCTCTCTTCGGAATCGCTTCTTCTTTGCAACTCTTAGACCTGTTAACGGGCGCCACTGTGACGGTTGGTCAGTGCGCCGGGGCTCGCGGGTGGCCAGGGTCGTCTCAGAAATTTATATTTTTTGAGTTGGGTAGAGTTGCTAGAAGAGATCCCGATCCGTTCCCAGAGGTGAAGGCGTGAGGAATTACACAGTAATTACTTATATTTGTTCGTTTATTGGGCTCTGGGCCAAATTCAAAGGGGTTAACAATAAATGGGGAGAGGGTATAATAGGTGGTGTTCACGAGATTCAATGATTCGGCTCCTGCTGCTCCTGAGTTTGGGGTCGTCTGGGCTTCGTCTCGGCTGTTGTGATGAGCCGACGATGGTCGGCGGCTACGTAGTAGAGGGGGGAGAGACAGAGAGCGAGAGACCCTCGAGGTCTGCCAATTAGGATGGTTTTTAGAGGCCTTGAAGGTCTATATATACTATTAGAACAGTTTAGAGGCCTTTGCGGTCTACGGGTTAGGCGAACGGTTCTTGGGGCCGTCAGACTATGTGAACTAAGAGAATAGTTTGAGAGGCCGTTGAGGTCTACTAATTAGGAGAACAGTGTAGAGGCCTTTAAGGTCTCCCAATTATGAGAACAGTTTAAGTCTTTAATATATGAGAAGAGTTTGAGAGGCCTTTAAGGTCAACAATATATAAGAAGAGTTTGAGAGGCCTTTAAGGTCTACAATATATGAGAAAAGTTTGAAAGGCCTTTAAGGTCTACAATATATGAGAAAAGTGTGAGAGGCCTTTAAGTTCTACTATATATGAGAAAAGTTTGAGGGGCCTTTAAGGTCTACAATATATGAGAAAAGTTTGGGAGGCCTTTAAGGTCTACTAGGTACGATTAAAGTTAGACCTGATCAGTCGGTTCTCCGACCCAGATTTAGTAGCTAAGTTACCTTTGCCTATCTTAGGCTTTTTCTCCGCTTACCCGGTGATCCTCCTGGTCCTAGGTAGGTGTAGGTCGTTTTGGCTGCTCGCACTGATTTCCTTTTTAAGGGATTTAGCTCGCCTTATATATCGGCCCTGGGCCGTCTAGTGTGGCTTCTTCATTTAACCTTATCGATCCTCTTTAGTGTGGCCAGCCCCGGTGTTCGGTGTGACCCTTCTTGGGCGCGCGCGCGCGTTCGATTTGAATTCGAAAAGGGCTTTATTATTATTATTATTTTCATATTAATATTTATTAATAATGTATTCATTTCTTCATAGATTTACCTTTTTTATATTCCATATTCCAATTCATATGATTATTTATTGATATATTCTTATTGTACGCCCCTGGGCGTCACAGTTTCCAAGGCACCACTAACCAACGAAGGTTTCAGCTCAGCGTGGCAAAATCTTTCGATGCGTTTCGAGAATAGGAGGTTGCTTGTCAATAGTCAGTTAAAAATTCTCTTTAACATCCAGGTTGCGCCCCAAGAGTCCGGAGGCGCTTTAAAGCAGCTACAAGGCACTATACAGAGTTGCCTGACTGCTTTAGAGATGTCGTCTATTCAGGTCGAAGCTTGGCACTGTCTCCTGGTGTATATGATATCGTCAAAACTGCCCAAGCTCACACTTTCCATGTGGGAGCAGTCGATCCATAACAAGGCGCCATCGTACTTTAGAAGCCATTGAAGATGTTCGGCCCAACGGGCCCGTGCCAGGTCCGTCGAGACAGGCAAATGCCAATGGAACCTCACGCAGGCTCAACGCGTACGAAGCCCGGGTGGCTTCGAGAAAATCACCCTGTGCGGATATGCCCACGTTTCTTAGAGATGGACGTTAATGGGCGGTCAGACTACATCAAGAGGAAGCAGCTTTGCTTAAATTGCTTTGCTCGGGGCCATCAACAGCGAGAGTGTACCAGTCCGCATAGCTGTTTTACGTGCCACAGCCGGCATCATTCCTTGTAACATCGCGGCAATCCCTTTACAGGTTCTTCCAGTTCTGGGGGGCCATCGAGGTCACCACCCACCACTTCTCCAGCGGTGCGGTACCCCCGAAGATTCCTCGGATGTGCAGGTGTGTTTCGCGTCCGGTTCAAGGGCCGTCCTACTAGGCACGGCTATCGTAGACATATGTCATCTGGGCTGTGATTTTTAAGCGCGTGCGATTATTGACTCCGGGTCCGAGGCGACCTTTGTCACGGAGTGGCTTTTCAACCTCATCAAACCACCATTCCAATCGATCCAGGCCCAAGTCTCGGGTCTCAATCAGACAGTAGCCGCGCTATCCAAGAAGCTCTGTCACTTTTCGATTCGGTCACCTTCCAAACCCAAGCTGCATATAGAAACGGCAGCGTTTCCTCGTATCCGCTGCCAAGGGATCTTCTAAAGGACCTTCCGGACCTCCCCTTAGCCGATGCTAAATTCTTCGAAAGCTCCCAGATAGACGTTTTAATCGGAGTCGAGTCGGAGTCCTTCCATCCGTCCTCCTGGGCAGCTGAAGGCCCAACTTCTGCGGGTTGCTCTTTGGACAGGAGTCTATTTTTGGCTGGGTGCTTACAGGGCCCGTGTCCATTGCAGGCAGCGTGGCCGCGTTCTCCACTCGGGTTTCTCTGTCGGTCGAGGACCCCCTGGACAAGCTCCTTACCAAGTTCTGGGAGGTGGAAGAGGTGCCGGCTGAATTGGTATCCGAAGCTGATTCGACGTGTGAGAAGAACTTCCTCCGTACTCCGAAGAGAGGCAGTTGCGGGAAATTTGTGGTGACACTGCCATTTCGTGACCCTGATCACGTAGGAGCGGGGTTAACACATTCCAGATCCGTCGCGCTGTCTCAGTTCTTGCGGAACGAACAACGCTTGAGGAAGGATCCGCCACTCAAGGCCCGGTATGAGGCCGTTATCCGAGAGTACCTGGATCTAGGGCACATGGTCGAAGTTCCGACCACGAATCATGTTGCCAGCTATTATCTCCCACTTCACGCGGTTTTTAAGCCCGAGTGTTCAATGCATCCAGTCCGTCCGCAAACGGGACCAGCTTGAACGACATCCTTCACGCGGGACCAGTTCTACAGTCCGATTTGACAATCCAAATTCTAAAGTGGCGGTACTTTCGGTACGTTTTCAATGCCGACATTGAGAAGATGGGTTGATCCGAGCCATACCTCTTTCCAACGCATTCTATTTCGAAATCCAGAGGGAGAAATCCGAGATTACGAGCTAAAGACGGTCACCTTCAATTGCGCCCCATTTCTGGCGATCCGAGTCCTGCAACAACTCGCAGATGACGAAGAAGAGAGGTATCCGCAGGCGAGCCATATTATTTGGAATTACATGTACGTGGACGATGTCCTTGCCGGAGCAGACTCCAAGCGAGAAGCTGAGCTGGCTATTCAAGAGTTGGATAAGGCTCTGAGCTCGGCAGGGTTCCCTCTACGGAAATGGACAGCCAACAGCCGAGTAATTTTGGCAAATATTCCGAGTGAGCATCTCCTTCGCGCTGACTTCCTTGAGATCGACTCTGAGAGTACGGCGAAAACGTTGGGGGTGCGCTGGAAGGCAACATCCGATCAGTTTTTCTTTGTTCCGCCTGAACTCTGACGCACCCCTTACGAAGCGACGGGTCCTGTCCCAGATTGCAAAACTATTCGATCCAGCAGGTTGGCTTGCCCCCTTTATTGTCCGATCTAAGATGTTCATGCAGGACATCTGGCTCCAGGATCTAGGGTGGGACGACGTTCTCCCCCAGGAATCGGCTCAAAAATGGACCGAATTTCTTGAAAGTTATTCCTCGCTCGGTCAGATCCGAATTCCGCGTTGGGTCGCATTCCGGCCAGGACTGAGGGTAGAGCATCATGGGTTCTGTGAGGCGTCGCAAAAGGCGTATGGTGCGGCCATCTATGTCCGAGTTGAAGTTGGGTCTACGAGTGGCACCGGTGAAAACGGTGTCGCTCCCGAGGCTAGAATTATGTGGAGCCTTGCTGCTGTCCGAAATGGCCACCGTTATTCTTCCAAAGATTACCGGGTTCACTGCAGGCTTGCACTGTTGGACCGATTCGACGATCGTGTTGGCATGGCTAAGCAAGCCAGCGTGTCATTGGACAACGTTCGTCGCTAATAGGGTGACCAAAATTACGCAGTCCACAGATGCGAAAGGATGGGCACATGTTCGCTCCGAACAGAACCCTGCCGATCTCGCAAGCAGAGGAGTGTCGCTTAGAGACCATGCCGACAGTCAGCTGTGGTGGCACGGTCCGGCTTGGTTGCGGGTGCCCCGCTCTGAATAGCCATCGTTAGGCGGCGAGTCGCCCGAATCTGACCTTCAGAAACGAGCGGTCCAAGTCCACGTCGCGGAGGTACTCCCAGAGGATATTCTCGAGCGATTCTCTAAGCTCGACAAGGCATTGCGAGTTTTCGCATACGTATATCGCTTCATTCAACGGTCGCGGCGAATAACGGTTCCTGTGAAGAGCAGCTGTCCAACGATGAGATCGCCGCAGCCAAACGGCTCCTAATTTCCATGTCCCAACGTCGATATTTCGCGCTAGAATATGCCTGCCTGTGCCAAAAACGTTCAGTTCATCCATCAAGAATATGAATCCCTTTCTGGATTATCATGGTCTCATAAGAGCTTGCGGGCGGGTGACGTCCTCCGAGGTCCTCCAATACGATACACGGCATCCGGTCATTCTTCCGTACAATTGTCATTTTGCACGTCTCCTCGTTCATTTTACGCACCGGATAACGCTGCATGGCGGTAATCAACTGATGGTCCGGCTGATCCGTGCGAATTTTTGGATACCCTGGGTAAAGAATCTGGTCAAGTCCGTAATCTTCTCCTGCAAGGTATGCGTGATCCACAAAAGAAAACTACAGACCCAGCTCAAGGATGAATTGCTCAAGGAGCGGACATCCTTTTCGCGTCCATTTACATATACAGGCATGGATTATGCGGGTCCTTTCGATATTAAGAACTACACCGGACGAGCCTGTCTCGTTACGAAAGGGTATGTGCTAGTGTTTGTGTGTTTCTCAACAAAGGCAATCCATCTGGAACCCACATCCGACCTGACTACCGAGAAATTTCTTGCAGCCTTCTCTCGTTTTGTGTCCCGGAGAGGGTGTCCGCGCCAAGTTCAGTCGGGCAATGGGAAAACCTTTGTTGGGGCAGCCGTGGTGTTGTCCAGGGAATCAGTGACGAGTGCCTATAGTCACCAGCAGATTGTGTGGCAGTTTATTCCTCCGGGAGCGCCCCATATGGGGGCTTTGTGGGAAGCTGGAGTCAAGAGCTTCAAAACACTGTTTTATAAGTCCACAGCCACTCGAAAATATACTTTCGAAGAGCTTTCCACGCTTCTCGCCAAGGTGGAGGCCTGCCTGAATTCGCGGCCAATCGCTCCAATGTCCGAGGACCCCACAGATTTGCTGGCACTCACGCCGGGGCATTTTCTTGTCGGGGGGCCCCTCCTCGCAATCGCACAGTGGCCCCAATGAGCCAACTAGCGGAATAAAAGTAAAAAAAAAATTGTCCTATATTTGATTAAATTTTTTTTTATTGCAATGGTAACATTTTATAAAGCTCAAAACAGCTGTTCAAAAGAATTTAAACGGCTGTAGTAATCTATTGTAATCTTTCAAAGTAATCATATGTTTTTCGCGGGCGTATGCAAATTGTTGAGGTTAATTTTGCGCTGTCCTTAATAATTCGAAAAAAATCTTAATTGATGATTTTTTATTGAAGTAACCATTGCTTTCAGTAAACTAAGGTATGTACTAACTGTAAATAATGTTTTCGTGATCCGTCTATGTATATGTAGCCTAAAAATACATTGTTATTTAATATGATTTTGAATTAATGAATTTAAACGTTTTACTATGTTTGTTGGCCTGTAACTAATGTGATTCAACCGTATTCATGCTAAAATTAGTATTTGTCCCAAATATCCAAAACGAGAACCAACTTCGGCCAATTCTTAAGTTTATTACACTTTATAGGTGGTATGTCATTCCCTAAAAGACGGTTTTTTGCCTTGTGGCTCACCGAAAACGAAGCAGAAAAAAAAGTTTGGTGCTTTTTGAATATGTGTTGAGGCAAATTTCAAAAAGCAGCCGTTGTCTAAGTCTGAACAACAAAAAATCAAGAAGAAATGTTCAAAATGGAAACTTGCCATTACGACAAAACATTTTTCGAAAACAAAAATCAGAATTGGCTTGATATGCCTTTGATATTACATAATTTAACGTCAACGACTAATACTGGAAGACCAATGAAGAATTTTGATAATCTCTGTCCGAAAAACCAAGTCAAAGAAGTAGCTAACTTAGTTCAGGAATCCACTTGTGATGCATTGGTCGACTCCGACACATCGGATGCTGAATAGCCATAATATGTATTTTTGAATTATTTCTATTATATTCATATATTTGTTAATTGAATTTAAAATGTTTAAAAATATATTTTTTGAAAGATTATAAAGTTGCAAAATTCACTATATTTTATTATATGAAAAGTATGAGATTTACTTGAGGTATATTATTATTATTTTCAGAAAATTAAGTTAAAATTTTTATTAAGATATTAATTCATTTACCCGAGTTATTAATAAAATTCCGCTAGAAAGGCCATTGGGCCCACTGTGCATCACAGAACCTGAAATAAAGGGTGCCACGACTTTTATAATCAACCGTTGGCAGCACCTTAAGGCTATTCATCAGCAATTTCGTCTGCGGTGGAAAGAGGAGTACCTCAAGGAGCTCCATAAACGCAATAAGTGGCAAACACCCACAGAGAACCTTGCCGTGGGCGATATGGTTGTTATCAAGGACGACAATCTGCCATCCAATAAGTGGCTGCTCGACAGGGTCGATGCGGTGTCTCCCGGACCGGACGGTCATGTCAGAGTAGTGACCATTCGCACTGCTCGGGGTTTCGTTGAGCGCCCTGTCGCAAAGGTCGTCCTGCTACCATGGGTAGCCGTCAATCGGCCGTAGTGACTAGTCTCTCCCTAAATCCATAGTCCTCCGCGCCCCCTAGTCTAATTCCTACCGCTATCTCCTACTAATTTTGTTTTTTTTATCCTATCAAGCAGATCAAGCACCATGTCTCCACGTCCACGCAGTGCCGTCGTTCTTGAGAGCAGACGAACTCGAGGTATAAATTCCTACCGCTGCCGAGTCTGCCATGGAGTTCATCCGCTACGGAAGTGTCGCCGTTTTCATCGGCTGAGTGTGGAGAAGAGGCTCCGCGCTGTGCTCGCCAACCGTTACTGTGCGAATTGTCTGGCTCACGAGCACTCCGCTGGAGCGTGCCGCCGGGGTGATCTTTGCAGGGTGTGCCAGCAGGATCACCATACACTGTTACACATGCACGAGCGTCCGGCACCTCGTCGACAGTCACATCAACCGGCGTCTCCGTCCTCTCGGCGTTCGTCTATCGCGCCCCGGCCCACGTTCACCGTACGTGAGTCTGCTCCTAGCGTTCCTCGGGACGCGGCGGTCGCCTCGCAAAGCGCTGCCGACCCGGCAATGGCGCCGTCATTATCGTCACTGCTGCAGCGGCACAGCGTAAACGTCCTTCCGACAGCGGCAGTGCGGATCGATACCGGGACGCGAGTTTTCGATACTGTATCGATGCCTCGCTGGCTAGATGCTTCCGCCTGCCGACGACCAACGTGGGTGGGGAGTAGATTTGTTCGGCCGTCGTGGGGTCGAAAGTGGATGCCAATCTCCGGCTAAATCTCCTCTTCAAGATAGAGCCGCACGTGCGTGTCCGCACTCCAATCCGTGCGCTTAGCGAGACCGTGCGGGTTAATTTTCGGGACATCACGTTAGCGGATGACCGATTTTATCTCCCGGCGACAATCTCCGTGGTCCTTGGTGCGGACGTGTATCCGAAGGTGATGCAGCCAGGTTTCCTCAAGGTACAGGAAGGACTACCGGTAGCTCAAAGCACCGTGTTTGGCTGGGTCCTGTCCGGAGCCTGCCACCAGTCATGCGGAGCAGCGGACCAAGTTGCAACCCACATGGTTACAAGGGGGGCCGGAGTGTTCAGGCCAGGAGCCACTGTACGGCCGCCGGGCAGAGCGGGTCGAAGAGCACCGCTCTTAGCAATCGGTCGTCCGATCTCTGCTCTGTGAAGCGAGGTTCGGGAGCGAGATGTTCCGATCGCCGTTGCACTCCCGCTCTCGTTTTTTCTGAAGTTCTATAAGCGGGAGCGGGGAGTTAATTCTGTAAGCTAGTTCAGTTAGTCACATATATGAAGTCGAATAAAGCAGACGTGCGTCTCCATACAAATTCCAACAAATTACGATCTAATTCCTGGGCCTGCTATTGGCGTGATTTTCTACAGCATTCTACACAGAAACACCATACATTTGTGTACCTAGAGGCCACGTCAGGTGCGGCAACAGTGCCACAATCACCTTCTGTAGGTGCAGCAAGTAACAAAAGTTACAATTTGCTGGCCACAGTCAAGGTATTGGTCAAAGCAAGCAATGGCCAGATGGCCACATTTTGAGCCTTGCTATTAATTGACTCAGGATCACAAATTAATCTGATCTCTGAGCGAATGGCCTCCAAGCTTTCATTAAAGCTCCACGGTGCATCATTGCGCATCGAGGGCATTGGAGGCAACCCAAAAACCAGTCGAGCTAGAGCAAACGTTCTCATGAAGTCGATGCATAATGATTTTGCTCAATAGCTGATCAACCAGCTCATGAATTAAGTGCCTCACAATTACAAGTCCCAAACAACGTTACTCTGGCTGATCCAAACTTTGACAAACCAGGAAAAATTGACATGCTTATTGGCGCAGAACATTATTAATCTTTGCTCCTACCAAATCAGATGCTGATGACGCCAGATGGCCCAATTCTTCAAAATACAAAGCTTGGATGGATTGTGGCCGGAAAAATTCCTGCTGAGCACGACTCAGCGGCATTTTGTGCAGCGGCAACCACAGAAGAGGAGGTGGATACGCTACTAGAGCGATTTTGGACACTAGAAAACCTAGACACCAAAGAAGAGGCTCGATCTCCAATAGAAGCTCATTGCGAATCTCATTTCGTAGCGAATCTACAGGTTGCAATAGATGGAAAATTCATTGTAAAACTTCCATTCAGCCCTGGGGGCATCTCAAAGGACAGCAACCAACAGATTCTTGGCATTAGAGCATGAAACTGGTACATCCCAGACACGTACCCTCGGATCACAACTTCATTTCACATCACTGTGTATTGAAACCCGAAAGCAGTAACACAAAACTGCGGGTAGTTTTTGATGCATCCTGTAAAACGACAAGCAATGAATCGTTGAATGATATATTGTACGATGGACCCACTGTGCAGAGCGAATTGTTTGCAATTTTACTACGATTCCTCACTCACAGATATGTGTTTACTGCAGATATATAGAAGATTTATCGGCAGGTGTGGATGCACCCTGACCACCAGTTCCATCAATTAATCGTATGGCGGAAGAAACCATCAGACGATCTAAAATTTTATAGACTTATAACTGTCACATATGATTCAACATCAGTGCCACTCCTGAAGTTTGACATACCCCACGGCACTGGGAGGTGGTACGTGTAGGGAGGTGGTACGTGAAGTCGCGGTAAACGGACGCCCGTGCGGGGAGCGGTAAACGACAACCCGCGTTAAGACGGTGTCCTGTGAATAAAAAGGGCGAGTAGTGGCGAGGATGCCTCGGGAGGGTAAGCACCAGGACTCACCCGACGAGGTCTGGCTCCAGAGGCCCGCGGAGGGCTCCTATCTGGCCCTTATCCGATCCGCTGACCCGGCGAGAGAGGCGATGGACAGGGGTACGCGGGGTTCCTTTCGTCCCCGAAACTTTCTCTTTCGCTTTCTCTTCCAACTCCGCTCTCTATTGTTGTGGGCCAATGTGGACGCCCCCACTTCTTTGTGCCGGTCATGCCAGCTGAGAGTTTGATCAGCTGTGACCCAGTGCTGCGAAACAGAGGTCCAGTGCTGTGTAACGGCTGCATAGGTGGGTCTGGCAGCGCTGCAATAACCGTCTCTTGGAGGAGCGGCTCCCTCCTCGCAGGGACAAAAGCTCTGTGCTATGAGCTGCAGCCAATGGCTGCTTCATGCTTCAGAAAAGCGTAGCATATAAAATCCCGGGCTGCTGCTGGGTACTCCTTGCCAGGATGCGGATTCTCCGCTCGGCAACGAGGCTTAGGCATGCCAGCGGGGCCGACTGGTGGAAAATGGTCAAGGACCGGACCGACTGCCATCCCCGCCGTCGAGGCGGTACACCGGAAACGGGGCTCTGGCGACCGGGACGGGGCGGTATAACCCCCATCACAGCCAAGCCGGAAGGAAATTTCCGGCCAGCGATGGAGGCTCCGCACGGCTCAAAGCAAGACGGGAAGCCCGCTGGGCGAGCGGGATATAAAAATCCAGCTTTAGTGGAGGGATGCTACGAGGAAGAATGAGCCGATCCGCGCAGTGTCTGGCCGCGGCTGCGTGGTCCGAGTATGAACAAACCTGGCAGAAGGTATAAACTGCGGGACGAAATGGAGAAATCCACGTAGCGTCTGCTCACAATGGGCGGCTGCGTGGTCTGCGTCTGAGCCACAGTGGCCGGCAGCACTAGGAACCTGGCAGAAGGTATAAAAGGCAGCCTAGCATTGGGTGACAATGCAATCAAATCTGGAATGTCTGATCTAAACGAAACTACTCCAGGTGGCAGCCACAAAAGAGGAAATCCACCCGTGGGAACCCCAACGGCTAGGGCAAGGATTCTGAAGGCCCTACCTCACATTCCAACACACCCTCTCGGGGCGGTGGCTGACTTGGCCGCCTCGAAAGGTAATGCACCAAGCCAGGAAGGTAATCGCCAAGCGGAAAAGGGAGGCCCAGCTCCCTTCAGGAAAAGCAGCCTGATGGCGCGCTCCCCGCCCCTCGCGCCTGCTACACCGCCGGGGAAGAGTGGCGATGGCGCGCCCGCCGACTCGAGCAAGAGGGGAAGAGACCCGGCTAGCCCGGATAGCGGACTCAGGGGGACGCTTTCAAAGAAAAGCAAGGCCGTCCAAGAGGAGCCCATCTCCGAGGCAGGGGAGGGAAAGGAGAGGAAGCCCGCGAGCTCCGAGAGCGTCTCGAAGCTAGGGAAAATGCTGGATGAGCTGCACTGTCTCATCTACGAGAAGCAGGTGCGCCACATCACTGTGGCCATGAAGGCGATCTTCGCCGAGATGCGGAGGCTCACGTCCGCAATCGAGCAGCCGGCTGCAGAGGAGCCTGAAGTGCCAAGGGCGTCGGAGGGCTTGTGCTGCAAGTGCGCGCGGGGCGCAGTGGAGAATATAATGGTTCTGAACAAAGGACAGCAGACGGCGTCAGCGCCGAAAAAGGACCGGGAGGCGCAGACGGATCCATGGCGAAGGCTGAGCCAACCAGACGGCGTGGGCGGGAGCATGGAAGCCCCCAGGCAGACGCAGACGCGCCCCACAGCCGTGCAGACGGCGGCCGCATCCGCGGCAAGAAAGGGGGCCAAGAAAGACCAGCCGGCCCCCCCAGAACGGCCCAGGCGCGGGAGCAGCGCCGGGAGAGACCGGAGAAACCTGCAGAGAGCGAGGTCGAGACTACCGGCAACCTATGGAGAACGGTAGTTGGCAGGAAAAAGCAACACAATAGTGGGAGAGAAAGGGAGATCCGTGAAGCCTTCGCGAAGCAGTACCACCTCAGCGAAGGAGCCGTCAAAATTCGAAGTTTTCGCCCCGGCAACGGGAAGTCAAAAAAGGCTGTGATCAGCCTGCCATGTTCAATGGCTAAGGAGGTGCCGAAGCGAGGCGAGATCCGCATAGGATGGACAAGGTGCAGGGTGCGGGAACGAGAGGGTCCGCCGCGCTGCTTCAGGTGCCTGGACTTGGGGCACATCGCCATCCGCTGCAAGAGCCTTGTAGATAGGAGCGGCTGCTGCATAAAATGCGGAGAGGAGGGGCACAGGGCTTCTTCCTGCAACAAGGAATCACTGCAGAGCGCCGCAAGACTTGCTACTGCAGACCGTGCGCGAGGTAGCTGCGGATGTAGCCATCCTAAGCGAGCCATACAAGGTGCGTGATGGAGAGGAGTGGGTGAAGGATCACACTGGTAAGGCGGCCTTATGGCTCTGCGGAAGCAAACGATGGCGGTGGTCCAACATCAGGGCAGCCGACGGGTTCGTCAGGGCGGAGGTGGCGGCTACTGGATCTATAGTTGCTATCTGGCGCTCAGCCTGACGATAGGGGCGTACTGCCTAATACTGGATGACCTCACCTGCGACATGCGAGGGAAATCCAGAGTGATAGTCGGTGGCGACTTCAACGCCTGGGCAGAGGTATGGGGATCTCCTCAACTAACGCCAGAGGACGAGCGGTCCTGGAGGCGTTTGCCTCAACGGACGTAGTGCTGCTGAACGACGGATTGCGGCACACCTTCGTCAGAGCAGGAGCAGCCTCGTGTATCGATTTGACGCTGGTGAGCACCGCGATTTGCCAATACGCCAGATGGGGAATCAGTGACGCCTACACAGGGAGCGACCACGAGGCTATCCTCTGTGCGGTAGGCGAGCCGGCGGGAGACACAAGCGGGGGGCAGATTCCGAGCAAAGCGTACCGGCCGGACACACTGTGCACGCAGGCTTTTGCCAGTGCGCTGGAGGCCATGACGGCCGATGAGGCCGGCGGAGCCAGCATAACGGCCGACCGTATGGCAGCGCTCCTGGAGAACGCGTGCGACCAGAGCATGCGGCTTAGGGGGACGCGCAGGATGAACCAGCGGCCAGTCGTCTGGTGGAGCGACCGAATAGCAGAACTTCGGTCTGTGTGCCTGCAGGCCCGGCGAAAGCTGACCCGAGTGCGAGGCACAGCGCGAGTTGCCGAGCGCAGCGCGGAATACAAAACCGCGAGAAAAGCCGTAAAATCGGCCATAAGGGAGGCAAAGCGGGAATGTTTTCTGCGGCTCTGCGGAAAATGACCCCTGGGGTGGTGCCTACAGGATGGTGGTCAAGGGGCTGAGAGCGGGCAGTTCAGCTCCCTCGGACCCGGCTGCCCTGGACGGCATCGTGCAGGCACTGTTCCCGAGAGGAGAGCCGATGAGCATGCAGCCAAACATGGAGCGCCCAAACGAAGCCTGCGTGATCACGGAGGAGGAGGTGACCAGGGTGGGAAGGGCAGTCCGCCCCCAGAAGGCGCCAGGATGCAGTGGAGACGGTGAAGGAGATAGCGGCGAAGGCGATTGAGGGCACAAGGTGGAAAGGCGGCTCCAAGATATACTGTCTAGTGGTCACTCTGGATATAAGGAACGCCTTGAATACCGCAAGCTGGACCCGCACTCTGGAGGCTCTGGCTGCTCTAAGCATCCCTGGGTACCTCCTGGAGATAGTTAGGAGCTACTTCAGTGAGAGGGTGCTCACCGTCGACACGGACTTGGGTTCCAGAGTATACGAAGTCTCAGCCGGCGTCCCGCAGGGCTCCGTGCTGGGACCCCTGCTCTGGAACACCAAGTATGATGGTGTCCTGCGGCACCCGATGCCCGGCAATACCACTGTCGTTGGTTTTGCCGACGACATAGCTGTGGTCGTGGTTGCGAAGGAGCGCCAGGAAACCGAGGAGAAGGCCAACGCAGCTATCATGGAGATAGAAACGTGGCTCTCGCGCGCCGGCCTGGAACTAGCGGCGCACAAAACAGAGGCGGTTCTCATCTCAAGCAGGAAACGGGTGGAGACGGCGGAGGTCAGAGTCGGTGGAGTTGGAGTTGGGATAAAGACGCAGAGGTGCATAAAATACCTCGGCGTCTTTCTCGACACTCGGCTCTCCTTCAAGGAGCACCTGGAGTATGCCAGAAAGAAGGCCAGCGGGACCATTGGAGCGCTTTCTCGGATGCTGCCGAACATTAGAGGCCCCAAGCAAGCAACTTGGAAGCTGCTGGCTAGCGTGGTAACCTCACAGCTGCATGAAGAGGAGGACGGTTGCCCGGAATGCGGATCCGGCGAAATAGAGGACGCAGAACACGTCTTCTTTGAGTGTCGCCGATTCGATAAAGGGAGAGAAGAGCTGGAAGTAGCGGCTGGGACGGACATCAGACCGGATACGCTGGTGCAGCTGATGCTGGCAGAGCCGAAAGTCTGGGACGCAGCGGCGAAGTTCTCGGCGCAGCTGATGAAGGCGTTGAGATCCCAGGAGAGGGCCAGAAAGGAGAGGATGGGCTGAGCGACCTTCCACTGCGCGAAGCAATGCTTTGCGGCCGTACCGCGCAGTGCGGGCCCTTGCCCCGTCTAAGCCAAAAAAACAATTATACATATTGTAAAACCTAGCTGTAACGCATAAGTAGGGCAATAAATATTGAATACTGTTCAGTCACGGCAGCATTACTCATAAGCAATATAATTTAGAATTCGTCATAATAATTCTTCAGTCGCAGCCACATGCATTTGTCGTTAATAAAGTATCATTTACCAGGTCAAGCGAATATTCATAACTGGCGGACATGAGGAAAGTAAATTAGAGCAATAGGTGTCAGGTCATATAGCTGGCAATAACCTACATACACAGTAGCAATAAGTGTCAGGTCATATATCTGACAATAACCCACATACACAGTAACCCACATTCACAGTAACCCACATTATTTTGTTATACGATATTTGTTACCATAAGCATTTTGTACCTATATATACTGTTAAGTTTTCATTAATAAAGTCAGTAAGAGTTCTACCTCACAACAGAGCTTTTATTCATGCATATGTGCCCGACACCTTAGCCGTGTCTTCCATGCCCCAATCAACCTCACACAACCAATCAATCAAACCAATCAACCACACTCAAACACACTTCAAACCGTCCAACTAGTTCCAAGTGCTTGTTGCGACAACTGTATGCAATAGTTCATGCACTATTTGCCAGGCATCTAAGCCTCAATACAAACATTTTGATTTTGGTGACCCCGACGAACACGTCAACCGACGTTTAGTCAAAAGAAAATATCCGTAACTCTTGGGATTTTCCGACTTATATCAACAAACAAAAGGAAATATCCGTAACTCTTGGGATTTTCCGACTTATATCAACAAACAAAAGGAAATATCCGTAACTCTTGGGATTTTCCGACTTATATCAACAAACAAAAGGAAATATACATAACTCTTGGGATTTTCCGACTTATATCAACAAAGGAAAAATCCGTAACTCTTGGGATTTTTCCGATTTTGACTAAATTCCGTTTTTAGAAACTCCAAATTCTAAAAATCCCCCAAGTCTATTTGAACAGTTGTTGTTTTCCTTCGACCACATCACGGTTGCGAATAGGAGCGTATCCAGCTGTCAAAGCAAATAAAACACTCCCAACGGTCAGGAACAAAAACAATTTTCAATATGTCTAGAAAGGAGGAGCAAGCAGTCACAGAGGCGTTAGACTTGCAGGAAGAAATCAGTCAAGAAATATCGAAGCTGATCCGCAATTTTAAAAAAGACTCTGCGGAAAGAAAGCAAAATCCAACATATTATAAATCAAAGTTGGCCGCAATCGATGAAGCATGGAATCGATTTGCGGATAATGACAAAAATATTCCAACGGAATATAGAACCGCAGAATATTTAAAGTTCTACGTAGACTGTCGTGAGTCATACGACAAATATAGAACGATAATAACCGATGCAATGGCTCAAACCTCGAGCAATGCCCCCGGAAATTCAACCTCGATCAATGCTTCGAAAAATGCAGACGTTTTAAGCTTTGCGCAACCTGCAAGCAAGCTGATATTAGCTTGTCGGCGACAAAGGGCGATTGCGGAATCAATCAAACGTGCCCTGAATGAATTTTCCGAAACCGGAAGGGCCATAACAAGGGATTCGATAACCTCATTATGGTCCCAATATCAGAATGTCCACTTTGCTGTTCACGAAGAATACGAAGACCCAGTCGAAGAAGGATACGACATGCAGTCGTTCCTCCGACTAGAAGGAGAAGTTCAAAGAGTCTTGGGGGCGCAAACAAGTGCATCAAACAATGAAGATGTACATCTGCCCAGAGTCAGCATCCCAAAGTTCGATGGGGATCTACTCAAATGGACTCAGTTCTTCGACTTGTTCAAATGCATGGTTCACGATACCAATATGCCCACAGTCAGGAAGATGTGGTACCTCAAAACCACCGTAACTGGAGAGGCGGAGAGATTAATAAGACATATTGATCTTAAAAAAGAAAATTACATGAGCGCATGGGAAATATTGGTTGACGCGTACAACAATCCCCGCCATGTAGCAGATACGATTCTCAATCGTCTTCTGCAGCATCATACAAACAGTGACGATCCAAAGTCATTAAAAGAGTGGTATATCACAACAATCGAGTCTCTAGCATCATTAAAGGGACTAGGCATTGATATATCCAGCTGGGATACAATCATAAGTGCCATCATCAAGCAAAAACTGGATCTTGCAAATCGAGCCCTCTACGAACAATCGTTAGACGGATCACGAGAACTTCAAGGTCTCGATACAATGCTAAGCTTCCTGGACCAGCGAAGCCGAGTGCTGGGAACAGGAAAACGCAATCAACAATTGAGAAAGGAGCAGAAGAGCCTATCATGCACTTCTGCCAGCGCTGGAAGGCAACCAAATTGTCCTTTCTGCAAACGGACTCATTGGCTATACAAATGCGATGATTTCCGCAGCAAAACCATACCCGATCGAGTCAATTGGGTTCAAAAACAAAAATTGTGTGTTAACTGTTTCAGCAGTGACCACAAGGCGAAAGATTGCCGAGGCCGTACGTGTTTTAAATGTGACAAAAAACACCATACGTTGCTGCACCTAGAGACCACGTCAGGTGCGGCAACAGAGCCAAAATCACCTTCTGTAGGTGCAGCAAGTAACAAAAGTTACAATCTGCTGGCCACAGTCAAGGTATTGGTCAAAGCAAGCAATGGCCAGATGGCCACATTTCGAGCCTTGCTAGACTCAGGATCACAAATTAATCTGATCTCTGAGCGAATGGCCTCCAAGCTTTCATTGCGCATCGAGGGCATTGGAGGCAACCCAAAAACCAGTCGAGCTAGAGCAAACGTTCTCATGAAGTCGATGCATAATGATTTTGCTCAATAGCTGATCAACCAGCTCATGAATTAAGTGCCTCACAATTACAAGTCCCAAACAACGTCACTCTGGCTGATCCAAACTTTGACAAACCAGGAAAAATTGACATGCTTATTGGCGCAGAACATTATTATTCTTTGCTCCTACCAAATCAGATGCTGATGACGCCAGATGGCCCAATTCTTCAAAATACAAAGCTTGGATGGATTGTGGCCGGAAAAATTCCTGCTGAGCACGACTCAGCGGCATTTTGTGCAGCGGCAACCACAGAAGAAGGTGGATACGCTACTAGTGCGATTCTGGACACTAGAAAACCTAGACACCAAAGAAAAGGCTCGATCTCCAATAGAAGCTCATTGCGAATCTCATTTCGTAGCGAATCTACAGGTAGCAATAGATGGAAAATTCATTGTGAAACTTCCATTTTCTGAAGGAACTTCAGCCCTGGGGGCATCTCAAAAAACAGCAACCAACAGATTTTTGGCATTAGAGCGACTAACGCCACCAGAAGTCTGGAAAGGATATGTAGACTTCATGGAGGAATATGAACGTCTTGGACACATGAAGCTGGTACCACCCACACACGTACCCGCAGATCACTACTTCATTCCGCATCACTGTGTATTGAAACCCGAAAGCAGTACCACAAAACTGCGGGTAGTTTTTGATGCATCCTGTAAAACGACAAGCAATAAATCATTGAATGATATATTGTACGCTGGACCCACTGTGCAGAGCGAATTGTTTGCAATTTTACTACGATTCCGCACTCACAGATATGTGTTTACTGCAGACTTAGAAAAAATGTATCGGCAGGTATGGATGCATCCAGACAACCAGTTCCATCAATTAATCGTGTGGCGTAAGAAACCATCAGAAGATCTAAAGTTTTACAGACTTAAAACGGTCACATATGGTACAACATCAGCGCCATTCCTGACTACTAAATGCTTGGATGCCAAGAATCATCTACCGCTTGGATCATCAGTACTAAAACATGATTTTTACGTGGATGACTGTCTCACAGGAGCAGACAGTATCCCAGAGGCCGTACAAATTCAACAAGAATTGAACAAAATACTGCTGCCTTCCGGATTCAAGCTCCGAAAATGGTGTTCCAATAACTCAGAGGTATTAAGCCAAATTCCTAAAGAGGATATCGTCTCTAACGTCAAGTTAACGTCAAGACGAAACACTCCAACAATACAGTGTTAAGACTTTGGGTTTGCTTTGGATGCCACAAAAGGATCAGTTATGTGGACGATCTCAAAAAAGCGAAGCATCAACCATCACCAAACGAGTGGTCAGTTCGGAATCATCGCAAATATTCGATCCGCAAGGATTATTTGCTCCCGTGGTGGTCCCTGTGGGAATTAAAAATGGGCTGGGACGACGAGATTCCTCAGTCCCTTCAGGTGGATTGGAAAAATTACCGCGCTGACTTACAAGCGCTAAACAACATGCAAATTCCAAGACACATCTTCGAAGGACAGGTACCCGTCTCACAAGAATTGCACACATTTGTCGATGCTTCAGAACGAGCATATGGAGCAGCAGTGTATGTTCGAGCCAGACAACAATACTGGATTCTGAATGACAAAACAATGGCCAGAAGCATCATACACAGTTGTGTCAGATGCACAAGGGCACGACCCAAATTGATGCAGCAAATCATGGGTAATTTACCTGCGGATCGAGTAACACAGGCTCGTCCATTCTCCAACTCTGGAGTTGACTACTGCGGTCCCTTTTGGATTCACCATAAAATCCGTGGAAAAAGACCAGATAAGGCGTACATTGCAGTATTCTGCTGTTTTGCCACTAAAGCAGTACATCTTGAATTGGTAAGCGACCTGACAACAGACGCTTTCCTAGCCGCTCTTCGGCGATTCTTGGGTCGACGTGGAAAGTGTCAGACAATTCATTGTGACAACGCCACAAACTTTGTAGGTGCCAATAATCAGTTAAAGGCGCTAGAAGAAACAATCTTCACAGAACAGGCTCAGACAAGGATTGTAAACCAATGCAGCAAGCAGCAGGTGGAGTTCAAGTTCATTCCGCCTCGAGCGCCATCATTTGGCGGCCTATGGGAAGCTGCAGTAAAGTCAGCGAAAAGGCTACTGGTATCAGTTACAGCCACATCGTCTCTAACGTTTGAAGAACTCAACACAGTAATCATTGAAGTCGAGGCGATACTCAATTCAAGGCCCCTCACTCCAATGTCATCTGATCCCACGGATACATCAGCGCTCACTCCAGGTCACTTTTTAATTGGTGAACCTCTAGTAGCGCCTCCTGATGCAAATCTTGCCCTACCCGGAAAAACTCTGGTAAAAAGATGGGAGCTAGTATCCAGACTCAAGCAATCGTTCTGGAACCAGTGTTCCATGGAATATCTTCAAGAGCTGCAAATGCGGACTAAATGGAAGACCATGGCCCAGAATGTCAAAGAAGGACTACTAGTCCTAGTAAAAGAAGACAATGTACCAGTAATGAGCTGGCCTATGGGGCGGATAGTAAAAACGTATCCGGGCAAAGACAATCAGGTCCGTGTAGTAGATGTCAAGACGGCATCAGGCACATTCAAACGACCAGTTACTCGGTTGGCACCTTTGTTAAAGGAAGAAGTAGCCACAAAACGACCACACAGCTCTGGTGAGGATACAGCACGAGCAGAAGAGACCCCCACGCAGAAAAAGAAGATATCATTTCCGATCTTGCCAACGTTGCTGGCAATGCTACTCATACTACCGTTAGCAATGGGACAATCAGTAAACATAACTCCTTTTGCAAGTCAACCGGGAATATTCTACGAACGGCTCGGCACGTCCAGAATGGCAATTTCGGAATGGAACATAATTGCATATTATGACTTGAAGCCATACTGGAGCGACATAGGGATATTGGCTGCTGGGATATCTGAACTAAAACACAAATGTTCAGAGTTACGAAACGTCAATGCCTGCAAGTCTATATATGATCATTTTCAACATGTATATGACGAGCTACAAGCAGGAAATGAGTTGATTAATCATTCCCGACAACGAAGAGCACCACTTGATATAGTCGGAAATGTGGCGAATTCATTATTTGGCGTTCTGGACTCAAAGTACGCCGACGACATGTCTAAAACGATAAATAACGTCAAGTCTAACGAGGACGTATTGATGGTGCTCTTGAAAAATCAAACATCAATTCTGGACTCAACGATAAACATAGTCAGAAAGAGCAGCTCAGCCACCAACGATCGAATCAAAACGCTAGAGTACCAGATAAGTGCAATCAATCAAGAAAGAGGCAAGTACCAAGGCGACCACTTGCAGCAAGCGTTTATGGTTTTGACAGCTCAGCTAACTCTGGTGGCAACGGGAATGCAGCGGATGCAGAGTGAAATAGCTAACGTGCCAACTGACGTTCGCCATCGAACGATCAGTCCGATGCTAGTATCCCCCAAGCAACTCAGGGTGCAACTAGATCAGATACGGGAACATATCCCACCGGATCAACGGCTCCCAGTATCGTCTGATAATGTAATTCAACTATACAAAATGATGCATGCCAAAGGCACCACAACGAGCAACCACGTCATCTTCAAGATATCGTTACCTCTGGTGTCTGTAACAGAACAGGAAGTGTTCGGCATCATGCCTATCCCAACATGGAAAGCCGGAAGCTGGCAGCGATTCCAGCTAAAAACCGAAATCATAGCCGTCAATGCCCATAGAGACCAGTTCATGGGGTTGACTAAAGACGAGTTCAACCAATGTATGGAGCTGCCAAATGACGAGCACATATGTTTCAACCACCAAGCCACATTCAGCGTGGAGAAACGGTGTGAGTTTCAGTTATTTAACAACAAAACTGAGACTATATGTGAGGTCGTTCAGTCAAGATCCGAGCTGCTGTGGCTGGCAACGCATCAGCGAAACAGATGGATGTTTGCCACCCACAATCTCATAGAACTTCAAGCGGTGTGCAACGGAATCGCTTCTACAGTACAACTTAACGGAACGGGCTTATTGTCATTGGCCCCAGGTTGCACTGCACGCAATTCAAAAATTAGCGTGAGCACATTCAGCACTGTGGTCAGCAAAACGAAGGCTACATATGTTCGATTTGGCAATATCTCGAAAGTTGACTGTAAGAATCCACCTGAGCCACCCCAAGGAACGGCAACCAAGGAAGTCAGTTTGGAGGAGCTGGGCGCTTTGCAACGCCAGTTGGTCAAATTAAAGGAGACTACCTGGAAGGATCAACTTGTCGCTCCTCAACATCATCAAGTAGCTGCCTATGTGGCCCTAGCGATGTCAATCCTACTAGGCATTGTATGGGCTCTTAGCCGGACGGTCGGCAAATGGACACCACGACGTCGGATATCTCCACGCCGGACATTGGAACCCAAGCAGAGCACGGAACAACCAGCACCGGAACCTACCCCACGAAGTTTTTCGTTTGACCTTTCTGAAGGTTGAACACCTGTTCAACGGCCGGGAGAATGTTCAGTCACGGCAGCATTACTCATAAGCAATATAATTTAGAATTCGTCATAATAATTCTTCAGTCGCAGCCACATGCATTTGTCGTTAATAAAGTATCATAAAGATCACGTCGGGGTCACCAAAATGTTTGTATTGAGGCTAAGATGCCTGCCAAATAGTGCATGAACTATTGCCTACAGTTGTCGCAACTAGCACTTGGAACTAGTTGGACGGTTTGAAGTGTGTTTGAGTGTGGTTGATTGGTTTGATTGATTGGTTGTGTGAGGTTGATTGGGGCATGGAAGACACGGCTAAGGTGTCGGGCACATATGCATGAATAAAAGCTCTGTTGTGAGGTAGAACTCTTACTGACTTTATTAATGAAAACATAACAGTATATATAGGTACCAAATGCTTATGGTAACAAATATCGTATAACAAAATAATGTGGGTTACTGTGAATGTGGGTTACTGTGTATGTGGGTTATTGTCAGATATATGACCTGACACTTATTGCTCTATTTTGCTTTCCTCATGTCCGCCAGTTATGCATATTCGCTTGACCTGGTAAATGATACTTTATTAACGACAAATGCATGTGGCTGCGACTGAAGAATTATTATGACGAATTCTAAATTATATTGCTTATGAGTAATGCTGCCGTGACTGAACAAATACAAAAAAAAAAAAAAAAATCAGTGCCACTCCTGGCTACTAACTGCTTGGATTATCTGTCCGAGAAGGCCAAGAATCATCTACCGCTTGGATCGTCCGGCCTTAAACATGATTTTTACGTGGATGACTGTCTCACAGGAGCAGACAGCATCCCAGAGGCCGTACAAATTATTTATTTATTTATTTTATTTATTTATTGAGAAAATAGCAAATAACTGCTATATAAAGACCCTACCCTTACCTCTGGCCGAGGAAGGGAGTGTTTTTTAAAGATGTGCTCCGACTCACATCAGGTAGGCCGAGGTAAGGATAGGTATCGTAATACAGCGTTTGCATTAAAATCTAAGGACATCTCAACATTTAACAAGTGATAAAATTCATTGTACAATGAACATAAAACACGAAAAGACCCCTGCATCTCGAAGTTAGACTTACAAATATCAAGAGCAATGGGACGAAAATGACGGGAAGGCCTACTAGGGACCGAGAGCCTAACGAGGTTTAGAAGATAGATGGAAGTGATATGACTGTGAATAAGTTTATGCATGAACATCACTCCATGGCAGGTCCGATGGTCCTTCAACGAGGGCAGGCCTAAAAGCCGCAGTCTATCCATGTAAGCCGGTAGACGACGAGAAGACGACGAGAAGAGCAAACAAAAGGAATTGTTTCTGTACCGATTCAATAAGGTCCTGATACTTCGCGTACTGGGGAGACCATACACACAAGCAGTATTCAAGAATGGGCCGAACAAGAGAGATGAATAGGGATTTAGTAGTATAGGGATTGTCAAATTCTTTAGACCAGCGCTTAACAAAGGCAAAGATGCCCTTAGCCATGCCAACAATTACGCTGATATGATTATTGAAGTTTAAATTGTGGGTAAACAAAACTCCAAGGTCTGTAACTAAATGGATGTGTTCAAGACCGCCCGTCCCTAGATAGTAATTGGCGAGAAAGCAGTTTTTCCGATAAAAAGACATGAATTTGCATTTTGAGTTGTTGAGAACCAACAAATTGTTGGAGCACCAAGATTCCATGTTGTTCAGATCTGTTTGTAGAAGCATATGTGACGAAGAGTTTGTTAGAGGCAAGCATAATTTTACATCATTGGCGTACATCATCACCTGGGAATGAGCAACAACATTAGGCAAGTCGTTGATAAAAAGTACAAAAAGAAGAGGTCCGAGATGGCTCCCTTGCGGAACGCCAGAAATAACGTGCACAATATCGGAAAACGCACCCTTAAAAGCAACTCTCTGAGTGCGGTTAGATAGATATGTTGCAATCCAGTCGGACAACAAAGGGGGGAAGCCTAATAAAGAGAGTTTTTTCAATAATAACTGGTGATTTACTGAATCGAACGCTTTGCTAAAATCAGTGAATATAACGTCTGTCTGGGTATTGTCTTTAAAAGAATTTCTAATAACAGCACAGAACTCCAGAAGGTTGGTTGTGGTAGATCTCTGTTTCATAAAACCATGCTGCGAGGAGGTCATAAGTCAACTGCATTAGTGTTGTAATTGACCAGTAATTACGAGTTCGAAAAGTTTGGGAATCGCAATAAGTTTAGCAATGCCTCTATAATTCTCAATATTAGACTTATTTCCTTTTTTATGAAGGGGAATTATGAATGATTCTTTCCACTTGTCAGGAAAGAACGAAAAATTTAGAGACATTTAAAAAAGCTTTGACAAAAACTACATAACGCATTGGCACAGTTTCTCAAAACACAACTAGGCACAAAATCGGGACCAGCAGAAAAGGATGGCTTGAGGAATCTCAGGTTCCGAAGAACATCTATTTCCGTGATTGTGGGCATGAAAATGCAGTTGGAATGCGGAAGAGAGTATTTGTACAAAGATGTAATGTCAAAACAGGTAGAAGAGTACGTAGTCTGGAAAAATTTTGCGAATAGGTTAGCAATATTAAGATCAGAGGAAGCAGACTCGGATTTAAAATAAAGAAGGGAGGGGAAAAGCTGCGATTTGCGCTTTGAATTAACGAAAGCATAAATTTGCTTCGGATTAGTCTGAAATTCACTTTTACACCGATTCAAGTGGTCCTTATAGCATTCGGTGTTATGAGTCAAGAAGTCAGAGCGAGCTACCAAGTACCTGGCATGGTCGGCTTGTAGTCCAGTTCGACGGAATTTTTAAAAAAGTCTGGATTTAACATTTTTTAAATACGAAAGACGACGTGTAAACCAGGGAGGCTTATGTGAAGTAACAGGAGAGGGAAGTGATGGGACAAACAAATCAAAACAAGAATATAAATTGTCATAGAAGCGTTCAATCAAGTCAAGGGGATCGTCAGTATTATCCAAAAAGGACCAGTCAATTAAAGATAAATGTGCATTCATGACAATGAAGTTGGCTTTGCGAAAGCAGCGAAACGTAGCTTGCTCTGTAGCAGCACAAGGCAATAAAGGAGCCGAGGCTTCAAGTATTAGCTCTATGGTAGGGTGGTAAACATCTTCGGGACAAGAGAGAGGATCGATTCGAGAGACAGAAGCATTGGCGAAGTCAGAAACAAAAATTAGGTCCAAGATTTTGTCATAACTGTTCTTGGCATAGTTTAATTGACCTAAAGAAAGGTCAATAAGTCCGTGAATGAAGTCATGAGGGACAGAGGGAATGAGAACATTAGAGTCAGGTGAGGGTATCCAGGATATGAGAGGGAGATTAAAGTCCCCAAAAGCGATAAGGTGGTCATTAGCATTCAGAGTCGAGTGGATGTTTTGAATTAAGGATAGGTGCTGATTGTAGATGTCGAAGTCAGACCTAGGTGGAATGTACGAGCATGAAACATAGACAACCTAGTCAAAGACTTGAATGCGAACAGCAACAAACTCCAAAGTGCAGTCAAGATTAATTATCGGGGCCAAATTTGAGGCAAGGCAGGATTTGACGGCGATAAGAACACCGCCGCCGATGCGCGATGGACGGTCGTGCCTGTAGACAACGTAGTTGCCAGCAAAGAGTTCAGAATTACAGACAGAGGAGTTAAGCCACGTTTCCGTAAAACCAATTACGTCAGCATCAAAAGAAACACTATTAACGTGTAATTTACTAAGTTTCCCCAGCAAACTGCGAACGTTTTGATAGTGGATGGAAAACGAATCGATTAGTTTTTTGAAGGCAAAGCTGTGGGAGTCTAAGTGGCACGAGCCCGAGGATTAATTTTGTTTACGAATTCATGAACTATGGCATGTTCAGGCCATACGGAGGGATCCAGGACCCTATTCAAAAGACCATCAGAAAGCGCAAGTTTAAACGAAGATATACACTGCGCGTCACCAGGTTAGCGCACCCCTTAGTAGCTTCTTTTGAAGTAAAATATTTTCTAAACCATTAAAGATAGAACAGTACAATTTTTTTCCAAAATACCTTGGTTAATTCTCTAACTTAAAACATATAATTGAATTCAGTTGGACTTTGTATGGGTTTTTAATAAATTAAAAACTAAAAAAACCGATTTTTTCGTCCGCTAAAACTGCGTCATCAGGATAGCGCATCCCAAACATTATTTTAAATATCTTTATTAATTTGCTTAGCACAGCAACCAAATTTTTTTTGCTGTTTAATTAAACTATTTTCTTTTAATTGATATACAATATGGGCAGAGGATTTATTTTATCTCCGCAGGAAAAATCGGAAATCGGTTTGCGAACTTTATTTTCACAAAATCGCCGAAAAAATGGAACAACATCGCAAAACCATTGCTAATTTTCTTTTAAATAAGAAATCTAATGGAAAACCTTCCAAAAAAGTAAAAACCGTGTTATTAGTTAAGCAGATCGCAGAGCTATACTTCGACAGGATACCGACTCCCACGAGTCGACCGGCAAAATAATACAAAAAACTAGTGTTAAGGCAAGCAAATCGATTGTCAGAAGGTTGATCTAGAAAGCTGAACTCTTAAAGAAGCTAAAAATATAAAACAAACCACCTCTTAACCAAGTCCGAACGGAGACTCGCCCTAGGTTTGGTCAAACGCATATGACGTAGGCCAATGAGGTGCAATTTGGACTACGTCATATGCGTTTGACCAAACCTAGGGCGAGTCTCCGTTCGGACTTGGTTAAGAGGTGGTTTGTTTTATATTTTTAGCTTCTTTAAGAGTTCAGCTTTCTAGATCAACCTTCTGACAATCGATTTGCTTGCCTTAACACTAGTTTTTTGTATTATTTTGCCGGTCGACTCGTGGGAGTCGGTATCCTGTCGAAGTATAGCTCTGCGATCTGCTTAACTAATAACACGGTTTTTACTTTTTTGGAAGGTTTTCCATTAGATTTCTTATTTAAAAGAAAATTAGCAATGGTTTTGCGATGTTGTTCCATTTTTTCGGCGATTTTGTGAAAATAAAGTTCGCAAACCGATTTCCGATTTTTCCTGCGGAGATAAAATAAATCCTCTGCCCATATTGTATATCAATTAAAAGAAAATAGTTTAATTAAACAGCAAAAAAAATTTGGTTGCTGTGCTAAGCAAATTAATAAAGATATTTAAAATAATGTTTGGGATGCGCTATCCTGATGACGCAGTTTTAGCGGACGAAAAAATCGGTTTTTTTAGTTTTTAATTTATTAAAAACCCATACAAAGTCCAACTGAATTCAATTATATGTTTTAAGTTAGAGAATTAACCAAGGTATTTTGGAAAAAAATTGTACTGTTCTATCTTTAATGGTTTAGAAAATATTTTACTTCAAAAGAAGCTACTAAGGGGTGCGCTAACCTGGTGACGCGCAGTGTATCATGTCTCTGCTTAAATTTGAACTTTGAGACGGTAAATTCGGTAACAGAAACATTCAACTTACTGCTCAGATGGGACTTAACATCATTTTCAGAAGTACCAGGGTTAAGACGGGAAACAAAGACGAACTTCCTAGGAGCGACGCCGGCCAATGGTGACGGTTTTCGCTGAGCAACTCCAGAGATTGTAGAGCGTTGTGGTCCGGGCGAGGAGATAGGAGACGACGAGATTGATACCGCCGGTATTCCAAGATGAGCGTCTCTGTTGTTATCCGCCGCCAAGACATTAACGGGGGCAGCACGCGACGTGGAGGCCAGGTCAGCATAGACAGGCTGTTGAGTTGGGGGTTCGGCGACGTCAGTGAGTAGAGAGCCCAGAGCAGCACTTTGAGTTGGCTCAGATGTGGCAGCATCGCAGATAACATCGGTCACAGCCGATTTAATATCACTGGATATGTTTCGAGGGCTGAAATGCATAAGGGGCGTAGCAGGGTCTGGAACTTGCAAAGAAGCATTAGGCATAGTACACAAGTTGTTATTAGGCGAAAATCTTAGCAATTTCAGATTTTTGAAGTGGGATTCCGCCTTATGGAAGCGACTTGAGAGTTCCCTAAAACCAGTCGAAAGGGACTGAAACTCAAGATGAGTTTGCCGCATAAAAGTTCTCATATCGGATTTGATATGTACGCAGCTCGGGCACATCCAATCCAATACGGCGTGGTCGCGTAAGCGGTCCGCAATACGTGAGCCAATATGACCAAGATCAGCACAGCCAGGGTGGGCGGTATTGTCGCAGAGCCAACAGAAGACAGTGGCCTGCCGCGAAGTTATTTTGCGGCCATTAGGGCAGTCAGTAACACAACAAGAAGCCATGGTGTCGTTGAGTTTTATTGTAAGAATTCGTAAAAAGCAGGCGAATTTTAGGATACACAAGGGATCGTATTGAATTGAACGACCAAAACAAAGATCGAGCGAGAATAAATAAAAGCTTTTATCTAGGCGCTACAAACACAGTAGGTTGTGTGATTGTTCGCGGTATGCAGAACGCTTGCACCAACAACAATGTTGAGACGAGTGCAGCAATAAGCAGTAAACGCACAGCACAGAAGAAAAAGGAAGAGGGGATGGATGATAAATAAAACCGAAATAATTATCAGAGATTAAAGTCACTGTCTTTATTTGAAATGATTCAAATGTTATTGGTGAATAACGAGCACCAAAACACTGACCAACTACCAAAAAATTGGATTTTTCGAAAATGGTGCTCCAATAACTCAGAGGTCTTAAGCCAAATTCCCAAAGAGGATATCGTCTCTAACGTCAAATTAGACGAAACACTCCAACAATATATTGTAAAGACATTGGGTTTGCTTTGGTTGCCACAAAAGGATAAGTTATGTGGACGATCTCAAAAAAGCCAAGCGTCAACCATCACCAAACGAGAGGTCAGTTCGGAATCATCGCAAATATTCGATCCACTAGGATTATTTGCCCCCGTATTCTGCTGTTTTGCCACTAAAGCAGTACATCTTGAATTGGTAAGCGACCTGACAACAGACGCTTTCCTAGCCGCTCTTCGGCGGTTCTTGGGTCGACGTGGAAAGTGTCAGACAATTCATTGTGACAACGCCACAAACTTTGTAGGTGCCAATAATCAGTTAAAGGCGCTAGAAGAAACAATCTTCACAGAACAGGCTCAGACAAGGATTGTAAACCAATGCAGTAAGCAGCAGGTGGAGTTCAAGTTCATTCCGCCTCGACCGCCATTATTTGGCGGCCTATGGGAAGCTGCGGTAAAATCAGCGAAAAGGCTACTGGTATCAGTCACAGCCACATCATCGCTAACGTTTGAAGAGCTCAACACAGTAATTATTGAAGTCGAGGCGATACTCAATTCAAGGCCCCTCACTCCAATGTCATCTGATCCCACGGATACATCAGCGCTCACTCCATGCCTCCTGATGCGAATCTTGCCCTACCCGGAAAAACTCTGGTAAAAAGATGGGAGTTAATATCCAGGCTAAAATAGTCGTTCTGGAATCAGTGGTCCATGGAATATCTACAAGAGCTGCAAGTGCGTACTAAATGGAAGACCTTGGCCCAGAATGTCAAAGAAGGACTATTAGACCAAGTAAAAGAAGACAACGTGCCGGTAATGAACTGGCCTATGGGGCGGATAGTAAAGACGTATCCGGGAAAAGACAATCAGGTTCGCGTAGTAGATGTCAAAACGGCATTAGGCACATTCAAACGACCAGTTACTCGTTTGGCACCTTTGATAAAGGAAGAAGTAGCCACAAAACGTCCACACAGCTCCGGTAAGGATGCAGCGCGAGCAGAAGAGAAAATTTCATTTCCTATCTTACCAACGCTGCTGGCAATGCTACTCATACTACCGTTAGCAATGGGACAATCAGTAAACGTAACTCCGTTTGCAAGTCAGCACGTCCAGAGTGGCAATTTCGGAATGGAACATAATTGCATATTATGACTTGAAGCCATACTGGAGCGATATGGGGATATTGGCTGCTGGGATATCAGAACTAAAACACAAATGTTCAGAGTTGCGAAACGTCAATGCCTGTAAGTCTATATATGAACATTTTCAACATGTATACAAGCAGGCAATGAGTTGATTAATCATTCCCGACAACGAAGAGCACCACTTGATATAGTCGAAAATGTGGCGAATTCATTATTTGGCGTTCTGGACTCAAAGTACGCCGACGACATGTCTAAAATGATAAAAAACGTCAAGTCTAACGAGGACGTATTGATGATGCTCTTGAAAAAATCAAACATCAATTCTGGAATCTACGATAAACATAGTCAGAAAGAGCAGCTCAGCCACCAACAATCGGATCAAAACGCTAGAGTACCAGATAAGTGCAATCAATCAAGAAAGAGGCAAGTACCAAGGCGACCACTTGCAGCAAGCATTTATGGTTCTGACAGCTTAGCTAACTCTGGTGGCAACGGGAATGCAGCGGATGCAGAGTGAAATAGCTAACGTGATAACTGACGTTCACCATCGAACGATTAGTCCGATGCTAGTATCCCCCAAGCAACTCAAAGAGCAACTAGACCAGATGCGGGAACATATCCCACCGGATCAACGGCTTCCAGTATCGTCGGATAATATTTTCCAACTCTACAAAATAATGCATGCCGAAGGCACCACAACGCGCAACCACGTCATCTTCAAGATATCGCTACCTTTGGTTTCTGTAACACAACAGGAAGTGTTCAGCATCATGCCTATCCCAGCATGGAAGGCCTGAAGCTGGCAGCGATTTCGGCTAAGAACCGAAATCATAGCCGTCAATGCCCATAGAGACCAGTTCATGGGTTTGACTAAAGAAGAGTTCAACCAATGTATGGAGCTGCCAAATGACGAGCACATATGTTTCAACCACCAAGCCACATTCAGCGTGGAGAATCGGTGTGAGTTTCAGTTATTTAACAACAAAACTGAGACTATATGTGAGGTCTTTCAGTCAAGATCCGAGCTGCTGTGGCTGGCAACGCATCAGCGAAACAGATGGATGTTTGCCACCCACAATCTCATAGAACTTCAAGCGGTGTGCAACGGAATCGCTTCTACAGTACAACTTAACGGAACGGGCTTATTGTCATTGGCCCCAGGTTGCACTGCACGCAATTCAAAAATTAGCGTGAGCACATTCAGCACTGTGGTCAGCGAAACGAAGGCTACATATGTTCGATTTGGCAATATCTCATCAAGTAGCTGCCTATGTGGCCCTAGCGATGTCAATCCTACTAGGCATTGTATGGGCTCTTAGCCGGACGGTCGGCAAATGGACACCACGACGTCGGATATTTCCACGCCGGACATTGGAACCCAAGCAGAGCACGGAACAACCAGCACCGGAACCTACCCCACGAAATTTTTCGTTTGACCTTTCTGAAGGTTGAACACCTGTTCAACGGCCGGGAAAATGTTCAGTCACGGCAGCGTTTATTCATAAGTAATGACATTTAGAATACTACATAATAATTCTTCAGTCGCAGCAACATGCATTCGTCGTAAATAAAGTATCAGTTACCAGGTCAAGCGAATATGGATAGCTAGCGGACATGAGGAAAGCGAAATAGAGCAATAAGTGTCAGGTCACTTGTAGCTTACAATAACCCACATTCACAGTAACCCACATTAGTTTTGTTATACGATATTTGTTACCATAAGCATTTTTACCTATATATACTGTTAAGTTTTCATTAATAAAGTCAGTAAGAGTTCTACCTCACAACAGAGCTTTTATACATGCACATGTGCCCGACACCATCGCCGTGTCTTTCATGCCCCAACCAAACCTCATCCAACCAATCAACCAACCAAACCACACCCAAACACAATTCAAACCGTCCAACTAGTTCCAAGTGCTAGTTGCGACAACTGCAGGCAATAGTTTATGCACTATCTGCCAGGCATCTAAGCCTCAACATAACACTATTTTTAGGCGGTTTGCGTTATACTTGAAGCCCGATCTGCTGTTCCGGTAGATCCATTCTAGTTTATTTTCCTCGCGTAGCGCGATGTGCCTCATTACTTTCCTAATTTCTCTGTTCTGTTTTATCTGGTCCCTGAATTTTTTCCGGATTTGTGCGCGACCAATCTAGTGCAGCTTCCCTTCAGTAGATTTAATTCTATGTCGTACGCTGAAGCTAGTTTTTCGATCCTGGTCAAGAATTCCAAAGCGTCTCCTGTTCCGTCGTATTGTTCGCCCCATCCGCGAATGATGTTTATAGCTGCCGCACGTTCTCCTGCTTTGACGCTCACTGTTTTATTCGGTTCTGGATTACCTTTCTGCTCCCTTTCTCTTGGTATGAAGTGCGTCGCTGCCGTTTTTACCTCCCAACTTGTTCTTTATAAAATCCGATAGTTGTCGTCAGAGGTCGTCTTCTAGCAGTTTTGGTGTAATTTCGAATTCTGTTACGTATTCTTCCAGTTGGGTTTTATTTATCTGCCATTATTTTGCTGGTTTTTTTGGACCTTGAGGTTTCTACCCTGTACTGTGTGTGAGCTTGGTTTCAAGAGCCTCACTCGACGATCCCAGCCTCCGCAAGATCAGCTAGCAAGAGCTTAACCTTGGCCCTCCTAACTTGACTGATACCCTGTATTACGTGTGAGTTTGGTTGCAGGAACCTGACTCTCCCAACCTCCGCAAGATCAGCTAGCAAGAGCTTAACCTTGGCCCTCCTATGCTTGGATGCTACCCTGTGCCAAGTATGGGCTCGGTTTCAGGAACCTTACTCGACTATCCCAGCCTCTGCAAGATCAGCTGGCAAGAGCTTAACCTTGGCCCTCCTATGCTTGAGCTAAGTTAGTTCTACTTGGATACTTAGGACTTACCCGTTGCGCTGCTCGTGGCGAATGTGCCGGCTATGAGCTGTGTGTCGCCTTACATAGGCCATGATCAGCTGCTTGTTCCCTTATCAATATTCGACTTCGAAAGGCCATGGTGCTGCAAGATCGCCGATATCTATTCGATTAGTCTTAGCTGTGCCGTACGGCACCAATGTGACCGTATTTCAGGGAATGCGTGTTCCCTCCCACCTTTATTTTCTTTGACTTTCCCTTATTTCTATTTTATTGCTTATAACTATTTAACAATATGTATCCTAATAATAATAGGAACTAAAAGAAACATACTACTTCAGAATACTTCAATATATTGCAAAGCAGGGCGTCGCAATGGTACATTATCTGTGTAGACAGTACAGTCGGTATTTGTTGTATTAAGTAGCCTTATGAAAGTTTTATTGGATGTTGTAAATATAAAGTAATGTAAATACCATGCTGAATTTCTTGATTTGGAATTAATACACAGTCTGCTTTTGTATTACGTTGTATTTTTCGAATAACTAGGGATCTTGCTGGCAGAGGTATTAAGTTGTTGCCAACTCTTCGTAGCGGACGGATTTTTTGTTTTGCGGTCCGACTTTTGTGTTTATTTTGAATTTAAACCACCGGGGTTTCCTCCTATTTATCATATAATATTTATAACTATATACCGTTTTGCTACCGTGCGTGCATGCACTTTTCTGTGTAGTTAATTTGCATTAATAATCACTTTTTAGTTTTGTGCTAGGACGGTTATCTTATCTTATTTTTCCACTTTGCTCTTTTACCGTTTTTATTTTTCTCTCCCCCGCCCGAGTTGTCATTTGCTATAAGCTTCATCTAAGCTGTTCATAGCGCTCACCGCTCTTGTGATTTTCTGCTGCTTAAATTCAAACTCTTGCGCTCTTTTGTTCTCTCTCTTTACTTTTTTGGTATTGATAGTGTGCACAGTGGTTCTAGTGTTAGTGAACATGTCCCAGAATATTGTCTGTGTTATAAAGAATTGCAAAAAAAAATGTCTTCGCAGACCAGCCCAGTTTCCATTGCTGGCTTTGCGAGGCAGTTGTGCACGCTAAGTGCATCTAGATGACAGGTCAATTGGCTGACGTTGTGTCCAGCAAAAAGGGCCTGCGTTATTGCTGTGAGGCCTATCGACCTGTTGAGAATGAAATATCATCCTTCATGCTTCAGACCAGGAGTGGATTTTCTGAGATCATGGCCACTTTTCGCAAGGCGAACGACCTGTTCTCGGCGCTAGACATTATTTTCTCGGGTGACTTCTGGCCCGAGTACGCTGTAGGCAAGGAATACGAGGCACGAAAGATGAGAAATCGGACTGCCAGAGTTCAACTGCCCAAGCCGTCACAATCCTCAGTGTCCACAGCTGCACCTTCTGTCCCAAAAAACTAACCTCTTCCCTACTATTTTCCTATTAGAATACTAGGGGCTTACGCAGTAAGCTCTCTAGATTATATTCTGATAGCCTTTCTTTCGTATCCCAGGTGATAGTATTTACAGAAACCTGGTTGAAGCCGGAGATCCTCTGCTCCGAAATTCTTCCATGTAAGTATACTATTTATAGATTAGACCGTCTTCTCCAGCGTGGTGGCGGAGTTTTAATTGCCATTGACTCCTGCTTCATCTCGGAACGGGTGGTATCTAATGACTTTTTAGACATCGACTTTATGTGCGTTAAACTATCATTCACAGGTACTTGCATTTATTTAACCTGCTCTTACATCCCTCCATCTTCTGAACAGTTAATTTATTGGAAACACCTTTTGGCAATTCGGGCAGCTTCCAATTGGCTTTCTGATAGGGACCAATAAGTGGCTTTGGGTGACTTCAACATACCTGGAGCTCACTGGTCTTCTGATGGTGTGTCTAACGTCCTTCACACTGCGGCACAGCATGACCTCATGAATAGCTTGCTTGATTTATCATTATCTAAAGTTAACCATATCTTTAATTCTTTAAACCGCTCACTGGATCTATGCTTTGTCTCCGATCCTGCAGGCGTAAACCTGATTAGAGTTCCTCCAATGACGCAACCAGAAGATCCTTATCATCCAACTTTCGATGTGACTATCGACACTGGGACAGTTTTAGCTACTACACCTGATAGCAGTTTAAACAGAGTCAGTTGTTTCCGAAAGGCTGACTATCAGAGGCTAAACACTTTATTAGCAGAATTTGATTGGTCTCATCTCACAAGCTTTGACATGGCATCCGCCGTTAATATCTTTTACAATCCTTATATGTTCCTGAAACCTACCCGTCGGTCTCTAACAAACCACTTTAGTTAAACAATGAGCTGACGCGTTTAAGGAACGTAAAATCTAGGTTTTATAATAAATATATACTTACTGGTTCAAGAACGGCTTTCTCATCTTATCTTAGCACTCGATCTAACTTTACCGTGTAAGCACGGTAAGAGCGTTAAGACGCTCAGTGTTATAAAAATTATTTGACTATTCGTAAGGTCTAGTTCACTCAGGACCCTAAACAGTCTTATTACTTTGTTAATTCTAAACGTAAACCAACGTTATACCCTCCCTCGCTGTCTTTTAAGAATACTACAGTAAATTCTGATCAAGCAATTACTAATCTCTTTGCTGAGTTTTGTAAAATGAAAATATTCGCCCTCGACATATTCAGATCATACATTTTCTCCAGCTATGCCCAGTTCGTCGGTAATCTTCAGTCCTATTTTAAACGAAAGCTCACTTATTCTTGCTCTTCAACGTGTTAAGCCAGTTTATTCCCAGGTTCCGATGGTATACCGGGCTCTGTGCTTAGGTATTGCTCCGAGGCGCTGTGTAACCCCCTTCTTAAATTGCTTACCTTATCTTTAGAATCCTCAGAATTTCCCCTTATTTGGAGGGAATCATTTGCTATTTCTCTCCACAAAAAAGGTAGCAAATCGGATGCCAGTACCTATAGGGGTATCTCTACGTTATCGGCTATCCCCAAACTTTTCGAGAATGTAATCACTCCTCACTTACAACATCTATGCAGATCCGTCATCTCTCCATGTCAGCATGGTTTTATGAGGCGAAGATCAACCACGACCAATTTTCTGGAACTTACCTTTTTCGCTATTAGGGGCTTCCAACAAAACTTTCAAACCGATGTTATTTACACGGACTTTAGTAAAGCTTTCGACTCGGTTAGGAAACTTGATTCAATGGTGTTTCCTAGTGATCTTCTTACGTGGATTTCGAGTTATCTAAGCGACAGGACCCAAAAGGTTCTGTTCAGAAACGTTTTATCCAATAGCTTCAGGGTCACATCTGGCGTCCCACAGGGTAGCCACCTTGGACCACTTCTATTCACATTGTTTATCAATGATTTGCCGCAGGTTCTAACCAATTCCAGAGTACTTATGTACGCTGCTGACGTTAAACTTTGCTTGCAGTATAGGGACAGTTCGTGCCAATCAGACCTACAAACGGATCTTGATAACTTCCGAGCATGGTGTCATGTTAACGATTTACATCTCAACAGCTCAAAATGCAAACTGATGACATTTTTACGTCACTCCCCTGCTTGCCACTTATATGCTTAACGATTGCTCTGTGGAAAGAATTATTATTTTTGATAATTTGGGTGTCCGCCTGGATCCTGAATTTTCGTTCTCTGAGCATATTTCTTGTATGGTTAACAAAGCCAGAGGCATGCTGGGATTTATTAAAATGTGGGCGAAGGAATTCGATTCTCCTTATGTAACGAAAACTCTCTGTACTTCATTAGTTCGCCCTATATTGGAGTATGGTTCGTTAGTCTGGAGTCCTTAATTTGGAGTCCATAGTAGCCGCATTGAATCTGTCCAAAAGAACTTTTTGCTTTTCGCCCTCCGTGGCCTACCCTAGGATGCCATCTTTAGATTACTGTCTTACACTAGTAGACTTCTCCTACTTAATCTACCTTCTTTAGCTAACCGTAGGACGATGCTTGCATTTTTTGTTGTATTTTTTAACTGTAAATCAAAATTATTATTGCATTTTATACCAAGAAATAAAATAATTAAATCAAAAAACTATACCATTTTATTTAAAATAAAAAAAATTCGTATGCCTTGGCGGCAGAATCGAACCAAGGCCAATTGCTTACAAAAATGCATGCGCAGTTTTATCCACTGACTACTGACTACTACTACCACTGACTATCGACTATGCTTTTGGTTTAGCTGACATTTGCATTATATGTCAATTTGTCTCCGTTTTTAGCTTTTGTCTTCATGTTCTCGGAAACTAAATCGAGTGGCGACTTGTAATGGTACAGGGCATTCTACTGTCGGGACACCAGACTGTAAGTTCATCATGTTATAAAATAAGTTTCATCATTTGGTTAGACCCGGAAAACAAAGTTTTCTTCATTTTACATCTGCAAGTCCTCGATGGTGTGATAGGGCCAGACCTGGACTCACACGCGTTCGCATATCTCTACGACATAATCATTGTTGGGCAAGGTCTTCGAGAGGCTGAGGAGCGAACCTGCGAAAAATTGTTCTTCTTTAAAAGGAAGATAGCGTATCTCGGTCACGTCATCAGCGACCGGAGCATCCACACCGATCCGGACAAAGTGGCGGCTGTGCGGAATCTGAGCGCGGAACCTGAGTCAAGCTTGCGAGAGTTACACAGATGCCTCAGTATGGCGTCATAATACTGGCGGCTTGTACCAAACTTCGCAGCGGTCGTACAGCTCATGACGAACTTGCAGCGCAAGAACCAGCGGTGGAAATGGGAAGGATAGCTAGATGGGCCCTGGAACTCCAGCAATGCCAATTCGATGTTCACTACCGCCGAAAAAAATTAAACGTGGTTGCCGATGCTCTATCTCGAGAACCACTAAAACATCAACAACGACTCACCACAGACAAACACATATATAAATGGCTCCAGCGCGAGGTAATCGAAGTCCGAAGAATCCTCAGAAGTTCCTGGAACACATCATCGAGAATAGAGAACTATAACGACATCTCGGACACCGCCCAGATGTGTTGCATTCGAAAATCGGATCCTCCACCAGTGCCACGATGCTCCTACATTTCCCTATTTCCCAGAAATACTAATGGCTCAGCATGTTTCGAGTTGTGAAACGACACGTACGCCAATGTATACCGTGCCAGAATGTATACCGTGCCAAGGCCCCGCTCCAAGGAAGGACATACGATGCTGCTAGTCTTACGCAAAGCAACCACTTCGATACTAATATGAGCGTTAGCGTTAGGGAGCTTTGGAGCCCCATGGAAAATGGTATGTGATAACGGTACCCAGTTTACAAGTGGGGCTTTCAGGGAGTTCCTCAAGGAGACGGGAGTCGAGCTACAACACAGTGCCCAGCCCCCACTGAGAAGAGAGCGATTGAGGGATATCTTTGAGATCATCCAGATGAACCTGCAGAAGGCAAACCACAACCAGGGCATGGACTTCAACCTGCGTCGGCGTACATGGAGACTCGCCGTCGACGACCACACGCGTTCCCAGGCTACGTCCCGACACGGCGTACGCCGAGAGGTCCACCCGGTCATGCCCGATGGATATGCGCCAGCCAGACGGTCCCGGGCGAGCGGCATTACCCTCACCCTGGACCTACCGCGACCCAGGACGTGAACGAGAATGACGAGTGGTACGGCTACCGGAGGGGCTAGTGGATACACCTGTTCCACGCCCACTACAGGGAAGTCGCGATCGAGGCAGCATTTCGAGCTACACCCGACTCGATCATCACCGTTCCTTCGTCCTCAGAACACTGGTGTAAGGGAAGAGGAGGAGCTGGAGGCTTCCCTGAGCGGTATGCGTCGCCAATGTTGGTGGCGGATCTGGCAACCCCAGTCCGTCCCAGTCTGTCGCACCTCCCCAACCACGGAACCCGCTGGCCCGTCAGCATTAACTCCGGCGGCAGACCGCGCCTCGCCAACGGGGTTTCGGAAAAAATAGGCAATATTGAAGGATTCACACACGTTGTGCACGTTGATCATCTGAAGGAGACGTTGGAAAAATTAAAGACTTGGTCTGAAATGTTTGGTAACCGAGTCCCGATGGTTTCGAAAAGAGGCTTTGCATTCACAGCCAACATGTTAGCAGAGCAACTGAAAGAAAGCAGCTTCGAGTACAACCGGAGTTCCACGTGGAAATGGTCAAATTGAAAGAGTGAATCTAACAATTCTTTTAGTTATTTTAAAAATATCAGCAGATGAACCAGCCAAATGGTTTAAGGTAGTGCCCGAGGTGCGGAAAGCTGTTAATTTACCCGTAGCATGTACGACTAAGAAGTCATCATTTAAGCTCCTGTTTGTCGTGAAGATAAACAACAATCCAATGGATTGCATATTACAGCTTCTGGAGGAGAAGATTGCTTAAACTTTGACGAGCAACGGCAGCAGATGAGAAAATATGCAGAAATTGACATTCAACGCGCATAGGAAGCGTATAAAAAGAACTTTAACTCAAAGTGGAAACCAGAAGTTAATTATAAAGTTGGAGACTCGTATAGCAAATAAGTCGGACACTGTGTCCGTTGTTGCAGGAAAGTGTAGTATGCACATATATTGAATACCCACTGTACCGAAAGTACTTAAAGGGTATGCACTGTAACACTTTGTTGCAGTGTTTACATATTTCAAAACTCCGGTCATAAACCCTAAGTGGCCGAAATACGAATCGATCGCTATGCCTTAGCCCGCACTCAGGAAGTGCTGGCGCTGGCATAATTGTAACGAACGGACAGCATACCCCTCGCGCCTCCACTTGAGAGCGCATAGCAATGTATACAAGTACATTCTTTTATACATAAGTATATAGGTACATAGCCGTCTCTCTGTCGCCGCCTGCGAGCAGCGCAGCTACGAAACTTAGCCCTAATTAGACCTAAAGAATATTGTAAAAGAACAAAGACACTTTGATCGTTGGAGCGGCACCATTGCTGCTCCAACCTAATAAAGAAAACCCAAATATAAAACAAACAAGACCTTTTCAATAATATTGCGAAACATGGAACTGCTTGGAAATTGGAACTACTCAACAATTATATTTCATGGCGACCGTGACTAGAGTCACAAGAAGCAGCGGATCGGGAATGGCAATAATACAAGGAGCAAAAGAGGATATACAAAAAGCACGTCTGAGTGAGGAGCGTGCGACCGCCACCAGCGCCTTCGAGGGAGCGTCAGCGTAGCCAAACCGGCGACGACCAGCTGACGTAGAGGGAAGAAAGAGGAACCATCCAAGCTGGAAACAAAATTTTGTTTTTTCCTCACCCATGCACTGCGTGCATAATTTTTTTGATTGCACATCGATCCATATTTTTTTTGCCGATTAGACGTGTAGCCCGTAAAGCTATACAAAAATACTATGTAGGAAGTTTGTTAATTTAAATGCGCAGTAATGCGATAAGTAAATTTTCAATAATAGATCATAATAAGTTTAATAAAACACTTTATAAACATAAAATAAAAGTATATGCAGAACACCAAATTGACTTTGGACATAAAAACAGTGGGATCCACTGTCAATGTAGCAAGGTAGAATTTAGCAACATCAATCTATATTGGGTACATATACTCTTGATAATCATAGTTTTTATTATGGGCGCAAATCTATTTTACAAAATGTACAAATTAAAAAATAAATGCTTAAAAAAGAAGTACATGAGTCGCGCCAATGACCAAGATAAAATTTAAACACAACATTATATATAATCATAAAAACTCAAAAATTTTTATATATACAAAATAAAAATATATATATCGAATTTGTTAAACTTAAGAAAATGAAATAAATTAATAAAATGCAATCAGAATATTATATATATGGTTACGCTAAATACGTAAATACGTATCGCTTCCATAATAAAATGGAATGTGCCGAATTATTCAAAGAAATACTTAACATAAAAGCCGAATTCGATAAATCTTAGAAATCTCTTGCTCGGGACAGGCCTATTCAAAGAAATACGGTACAGAAACATGTTGAAATACTAGTAAGAAGTTTCAACGAGATACGGATACTATTACATGCTCATAAAGAAGTACTAAATCAAGATCATTGGTCACAAGTATCAAGACTTTTGATCAGACTAAGATCTTATTTAATATCGAACGAACGAAAATTTGATTTAAAATTGTCTATACCTACTATAATAAATACATCAGTAGCAATTGAAGTTGGTGAAGAGTCAGAAAAATCTGAAGATTTAAACCCTAAACTAGAGGAAGAAGATCTAAATAATTTGACTACTCCAGCTGTGTTAATACCAGAACTGGATAGTTCCACAGATTCTGACGATAGTTCAAGTATAGTAGAAACTAACAGAACTACAATGGCTCAATCGAATATTGAATTTATTAATACAGCATCCAAGCTTGTACCAGCTTTCGATGGTAAAGCTGAGAATTTGACAAGTATTGTTGATGCATTGGAAATAATACAGTCAATAAAAGGCGAGCATGAAAAATTAGCTATTTCAATCATAAAAACGAAGCTAAAAGGTGCCGTCAGGAATCTAATCGGAAATGAAAAAACAATTTCTGAGGTGATTTCGAAATTAAAGAGCAACGTCAGAGGCGAAACTGTAGAGTTATTATCTGCAAAATTGATGAACTTACAGCAACGCAACAAAACTGCTAACCAGTATACACAAGAGGTTGAGCAGATGACAAAAGCATTGGAAGGTGTTTACGTAACGTGGGAATTATAACCCTAGAGTTAGCCCGAAGTTATTTCACTAAGCAGGCAGTCAAAGCAATGGCTAAAAACTGCACAATTATCAAAGTTAAACTTATTATGCAAGCTGGTAATTTCAATACCATGAACGAAGCTGTATCTAGATTTGTTGATAGTTGCACGGAAGAAACGGGACGGTCAAACACTGTCTTGTACTATAAAAATCAATCCAAACGCGGTGCAAACCGCTGGCGTGGGAATTATAGAGGCAACTCTCGTAGTTTGTAACGAACACACCGAAACTATCCAGAAACCATAAAATCCAGGACGAAAAACGAAATACCTAACTGAAACTAAAAGTGGATGGATTGTATATTATCCGGAAGCTCGGCTGTCAAACGACAGATACGTAATCAGGCATCGGGCTGGCCCTTGAGTTGGGCGCCAATTAATTCTGTAACGAACACACTCATCGAGCGTTGTTCACCTTAACATCCTCTGTCTACTCATGACCGGCAGGCTCAGGGAAAATGGGCGTGGGTTTGATGTCAAGATAAACGAATGTGTCACAAAATTAATAATTGTAGACAGAGACGATAGCGGCAATTAGAAGATGAGACCCAGATGTTATTGGCCTCAATCTATACCCACCCTACCTGTGAAGTCCCATCAGAACCCCACCCAAATATAACCACTGCTTCACACTTCCTCAGGTGCCCAACGAAATCTTCTACTCCATGTTCAAATCCATATAATTGAACAAAACGATAATACTATACATTTCTTATAACTAATCCTTAGCCTAAGAAGATATATTTACGTTAGAGACTGCTTATAATTTAGTTTTTTTTTTTTTTTTTTTTATCGCGCGGGGTCCCACGCCCACCTCCCGCCCAACCGACCGAGGGGCGCAGCCGTGTGACGTACGGCACGAAACGCGTACTGGATATACGCGAGAGAAGAAAAAAAAAATAGAGTAGAACGAGGAAAAATTAGGATACACTACGGGATAGTACTACAAGCAATACAGTTTTTAGTATTTGAAGGCTTTCAATGCCTTCATTACTACTAAAAAGACGATTGTAATCAATACATAAAACCCTAAAGGGCTCATGTACTTTAAACTCACGCCTACAGTGGTTAACTACTAATGGTATAAAAGTTCTAGATGACAGACGTGGAACATGGTTATTAAGCTGGCCTAGCAGGTAGGGGCTCTCCACCGTGAATAAGTTTATGTAAAAAGACGACGCCAAGCATCGTCCTACGGTTAGCTAAAGAAGGTAGATTAAGTAGGAGAAGTCTACTAGCGTAAGACGGTAATCTAAGGTTTGCATCCCAGGGTAGGCCACGAAGGGCAAAAAGCAAAAAGATCTTTTGGACAGATTCAATGCGGCTACTATGGACCCCGAATTGAGGACTCCAGACGCACGAACCATACTCCAATATAGGGCGAACCAACGAAGTAAAGAGTCTTCGTTACATAAGGAGAATCGAATTCCTTCGCCCACCTTTTAATGAATTCCAGCATGCCTCTGGCTTTGTTAACCATATCAGAAATATGTTCAGAGAACGAAAGTTTAGGATCCAGGCGGACACCCAGATCATCAACAATAGAAATTCTTTCCAAAGAGCAGTCGTTAAGCATATAGGTTGCAAGCAGGGGAGTAACACGTGAAAATGTCATCAGTTTGCATTTTGAGCTGTTGAGATGTAAATCGTTAGCATGACACCATGCTTGGAAGTTATCAAGATCCGATTGTAGGTCAGATTGGCAAGAAATGTCCCTATACTGCAAGCAAAGTTTAACGTCATCAGCGTACATAAGTACTCTGGAATTGGTTAGAACCTGCGACAAATCATTGATAAGCAATGTGAATAGAAGTGGTCCAAGGTGACTACCCAGTGGGACGCCAGATGTGACCCTAAGGCTATTGGATTGAACGTTTCTGAACAGAACCTTTTGGGTCCTATCACTTAGATAACTCGAAATCCATTTAAGAAGATCACTAGGAAACCCCATTGAATCGAGTTTCCTAACCAGAAGAGAATGATTAACCGAGTCGAAAGCTTTACTAAAGTCCGTGTAAATAACATCGGTTTGAAAGTTTTGTTGGAAGCCCCTAATAACGAAAGAGGTAAGTTCCAGAAGATTGGTCGTGGTATGACTGGCGATAATGAAAGCTAATTAAATAAGAAGGCAAAAATGTGATATTTACGTTACATTTGTTTGTTTTAAATTACTGTTTGAGTTAATTCATCAAAACCAGCTTTTCTAGCTTTTTCTTCTTAATAGATGTTTTAATATGACTGCAAACTAAATTAAATGATTTATCAAAGAATTTAACTAAATCTTGTAAGATTTCTGCTTAAATTGTATATATATGTCGGAGAGTCGTTTATCTTTTCCATTTCTTTGTTGAATTGATTTCTCAGCAGCAAGTTCTGTTCGTCTTTCTAGCGCTTTTTGAACTGAACTGATTTTCCAAATCGTCCACTTTCTATTTTTCTACTTTCTACTCAATTCTTCTACATTGTTAGTCGTCTCTGTCTAACATGTATGTCAGTGCTTAACGAACAGACCTCACCTGGCAGCAGTCTATATCTGTCCGGCTCTGCCATGCTTTCACTCAATTTCTAACTCCCTTTTTCAATAGGCCCTGCTTCACAATAAAGAAGGCCCTGCGTCACATTAAAGAAGGCCCTGCTTCACATTAAAGAAGGCCCCGCTTCACATTCTCTGACCAAAAGGAACAAAGTAGGCCCCGTTTCATTTGATCCGACATATATATAATTAAATATTCATATAATTCGTAAGTTAAAAAAAATGTTTTTATTTTATTTTAACCGAATTTATACAATGATATTTTTGTTGAAGAACACCGACCGAATAATTTCGTGTCTTAAACTGAACTTAAATTATTGTACTACAAGGGTTGACGTTCAAGCCTCGGTCTTGAGCTTTTGTGGATCTTGAGTTAATCTCGAAGATTCTGAGAGAGCTTAATTATGGATTGTGACAGATTTAATTGACTCTTCGATTTCTCTTGAATTCGATCGCTCTTTTGCAATTTGATATATCTGTTTACGAGTTAGCGAGTCCGATCTTAAGCGTGTGAAAAATGGGGCAGAATGTTTACATTAAATGGGGCAGGATGTTTAGACAATAAAATTGTTTGGTCTACTGCTGATTTGCTTATCATACGATAATGATTCATAACTGTAGGGTAGCATGGGGTGTATGTGTTATGTGTCTATACACTTGTAGGGTAGCAAAGGATATGATGATTATACTACATGTATAATCATATTTAATTATGTAGGCATGTACTAAGTCTGTGGGACTGTGGATATGTCACTCCCCCAATCTTTGAATTTGGCCTGTCCTCAGGCAGATAATGTGGGATAAATCATAATGTTATTTTCCGGAATGATCTGATCATTTACAATTTTTTCCGGGATCGGGTGTTCTTTTTGTTTGTTCTTATATTTAACAATGAGTTGTTTAGGTATACTCTTAAATTTATAAATGACATACAAGATTAAACTTAAGATTGTGATAACAAAAGATGTAAGACATATAATTTGAAACACGTTGTAATATTTTACATGGGATTCTATTATTTCTTTTGCTTGAATGTATGCCAAAGGTTTTATTTTGGTTACGTTGTTAACAATATAAATTGACTGTGTAAAATCTGCAAAGTTGTTTGAAATTATAAATTCATTTATTTGTATAGTACAATTCTTGATTTTGATAATGTTGTTTCCTTGTATAGAAACTCTGTTGTTGATGCAGTTTTGATTAATAGTTGTTTCAGGAATATTCTATGTGATTAATATGTTTGGCTCTACGTAATTGATTTGGAAACTTTTATGTTCTTTAGTGTATTTACATTCAGTAGGTTCCTGTTTAATAATTCCGACTAAACATTTGTCGAAAATTTGTTTTTCTGTATGTGCGTTATAAACTGTATTTTCATAAATATAAAACTTATTAAATATAGGTTCGGTGAGGATGTAGTTGGACTCATCGGGATATGGGACTATTTCGAAAATTGGAACTTTCGTGATTTCGCTAGGAACATGAGAAATGATTAAAATTTCATTTGTATCTGTTTTAAGTCAAGTAGATGTTTTAATTTTTAGCAATTTTTCAGAATTCATTAGTTTCAGAAAATCGTGTTTAAGTAATTTCGGATTAAAAATTCCCAGTCTCGTGAGTTGCATACCCATTTCTATATCCTCGATATATTCGGTGAATTGTTGCATATTGAAGATTAGAACTTCTACTTGCTGATCTTTCTCCTTTTTTTCTTTGAATTTGTTAATAATGTCTATTCCACTGTTAACCACGTCTACTATCATATTCAAATCGTGATTCTGAACTGAATTTTCTGACAAGTCGTTAATTTTTGCCTCTAACTCCTCCCTGTCATCTTGGTCTAACGTGCCGTCCTGTTTGGAGTATTAGGTATCCGTTTTTGGCACTAATTAAGTTTACTTCTATACTACTCTCTTGGACCGTAGTGATGAGGGTGATGATTGCCAGACAGATCGTTAATATGGGAAATAGAGGGCATCTCTTATACTTCTTCGATGGGTCTGGAATTGTCGTATTTACTTTTCTTAGTCTTCTTTTGTTTTTTGAATTTAGACTTGTAGTGTACAATTTTCCTGCATCTATTTGTCTCTTCGAAGTGTTTATCGTCCACTTGTTTAATCTGACCTGTCTTTTTGAATGGGTTGGTCACCTTGCTTTTAACTAGTGGGGATTGCCTATATTTCGTATCAACTTCATAACTGTGTCTGTTTTTGTTTAAAGTGTCATTTTTATTAATTTTGTTTTGTTGTACGTTAAAGTCGGGGCTTCCTGCATATGAGAAAATGTCAGCTGGAGTTCTTTTAGTGGTATTATGCTTTGTTTTGTGGTTGTAAACATAAAGGATCGTTTCAAATTTTGTACGTCGATCTTCTATGTTTTGTTTGCTACCAATGATTCTCAGCTTCTCGTTTACCGTTTTATGAAACCTTTCTATATCAGATACACCATTTTTACTTGTAGTGATAACTATATCGACGCCCTCCGATTTTAACCAATTTTGTAGTGCTATACACATGAATGCTGAATCTTTATCCTCCTTTATGTTTTGCGGTTTTCCCATATCGTTAAATACCTTCATGATGGCTCTCTTTGCTTCTAACCAATCTCTACTCTTTATTTCAACCAATGTAGCAAATTTCGAATAGATATCAATGCATGATAGGAAAATTTGATTCCCTGTGAGATAAAAATCAATCACATATTTTTCTCTCGCGTTTAACACTTCGGGTGTTGTTTCGAATGTGAATTTAGTATTCCTGTGTTCAGTTTTGGCTATGTTACAGACATCACATTCATTGATTATGTTCTGAATCAGTTTCTGACTATCAGGATAGTAATATTCTTCTTTAAACCAATTAATAGTTTTTTCTATACCTGGGTGCAAAAGTTCTTTATGCTTATATAAGATTAGGTCTTTAAATTCAGCATAAGTCAAAATATCAATTAACTTTTTAGTACATCGCAACAATTTTGTGAAACTATTAGGGCTTATTTTTTATTTTATTTTTTTTTTTTTTTGGAAATAAAGAGCACTTTTCTTTGTGCACAAGTATTCCTTGATAATGGTTTTAGCTAACTCGATCGTCATATATGATTTTAATTTTTAATTTCTGAAAATAATCACTCGTCTTAACTGCGTTTGTTTCTCCCTTTTCTATCTCTATTTGCCTAGAAAAATAGTTCAGGGGTCTTTCTGTAATGGAAATGTAATTTAAGTTGTCTTCAGTGGCACTATGCATTGTTGCATCCATGCAGTCCGCGATTTCACCAACCATGGCTTCCTCTATAACTGTGCGGGAAAGAGCATCGGCTACATAATTTTCTTTCCCTGGAAGATACTTAATTTTGTAATCAAATTCATTCAATTTGATTTTCCACCTTTGAAGTTTCATGTTGGGCTCTTTTATATTATTAAGCCACACCAGTGGTTTATGGTCGCTTAATATCTCAAACGGTCTGCCAAATAAGTATGACCTGAAATATTTCGTTGCCCAAACTATAGCTAACAATTCTTTTTCGATAGTAGCATAGTTTATTTCGTGTTCGTTTAGCGTTCTGCTAGCGTAACATACGGGTTTGTGATTCTGCGATAAAACAGCACCAACTGCTATATTACTAGCGTCAGTTGTCAAGGAAAAGGGTTTTGAGATAGAGAAAAGGGTCAGGATAGATTAAAATCGGATCCGAAGTTATCAACACCTTTAACTTTTCAAATGACTCTATGTATGCTTTACATTTGATATCGATTACTGCTCCTTTCTTCAACTTAACGGTCATAAGTTTAACTACCTTCGCAAAGTTAGGAATGCATTTGCGATGAAACCCACATAATCCCAAAAATGATTTTATTTGTTTTGGAGTTTTTGGTAAAGGAAAATTTGTAATAGCTTTAGTTTTGTTTGGGTTAGGTCGAATTCCGCTAGTAGTAACAACGTGTCCTAAGAATTCTGTTTCTTTCTTCATGAACTCACATTTGTCCAATTGCAATTTTAAATTCGCGTCCCTTAATTTTCCAAAGACTGTCCTTAGTGACAAGATATGTTCCTCCAATGAAGTGGAGTAAATTATGATATCATCCAAGTATACTAAACAATTCTTATAGATTAAATCTTCTAACAAATTGTTCATGCATCTCTGAAAGGTTGCAGGTGCATTTTTAAGGCCAAAGGGCATGCGAGTATATTCGTAATGCCCATGCTTGGTTGAAAACGCTGTTTTTGCAATAGAGTTTTCCTCCATCTGTATTTGGTGGAAACTCTTAGCTAGACCAATTGTGGTGAAATATTGGCACCTACCTAATTTATCAAGTATTTCGTCCATTCTAGGAATCGGAAACTTGTCATTGACTGTTATTTCATTGAGATTCCTGTAGTCGGCTACTAATCTGAACTTTGGTTTACCCGAGGCATCTGCCTTCTTGGGGCCCACCAAAATAGGTGAACAATAGGGGGACTTAGACTTTCTAATGATGCCCTGCTCTATCATTTCCTTAATTTGTTTCTTTACCTCCTGATCAACACTCTGGGGGTATTTATATGGATTACGATAAACCGGATCTTCGTGCTGGGTTTGGATAATATGCTTGATTGTACTAGTAAAAGTCAAATTTTCACCTTCTTTGTACTGAATGTCTCTATATTCGTATAGGACCTTCTTCAAACATTCTACTTCCTCAGCATTGAGATGTTCGAGTCTGAACTCGTTACATTCGCGTAATTCGTTATTAACCGCGAAGTTAATTATTTCATCAGTATTGGATGGAGAGTCAGATTGCATTCCATCTTTATTCTCTGCATCTTTACTGGTTTTAGGAGTAAGGCACTTCGAATGTGCGGTCTTCTCCGATTTTTGGCTAACTTTTTTATTAACCTTTTTTTGTTTTGGATTGAGGCGCTTTACTAGTGCGGTCTCATCCTTTTTCTTTGGGTCAAGGCATCTGGCTGATGCGGTCTCGCCCTTTTTCTCCTCGTACCTGAACTTAAAGGTCTTTGAACCTAAAGTTACAGTCTCCTTCTCATAATCAATCTTTGCTTTGGTATCTTTTAAGTATTGACGACCTAACAGGAAATCATAGTTGTCAGAAAATTTATGCACATAGAATTTTTGTTCGGACGGACATGTAACACTGGGCTTGATTATTATGCTCTTATTTAATTTTATTGGGCCCTTAATCGTGTGAACCGTGAGATTTTCTATTGTTTCTTTTAAATTTGCAAAATTTTTCCTAATGATGTTGATGGACGACCCTGTATCAATCATACCTTTGTAAAGATTGTTTTCATAATTAATTTTTACATATGGACTAGCTCTTCCTCTTCTCCCGTGTCCGAGGTTTCCGAGGCAATTTGATGAAAATTTACGTCTACGTCCATTCTGCTTTGACCACTATTGCTTTCCCTTTGTCTCTTTACTGGACCATTATTAGTAGGGTTATGCGAAGTAGAGGGTTGGTAATTCATCGGGTTATTCTGCCTACCTTGGTTTAGACTGTTCCTAAAGTTGTTAAATGTTTGTGGGTCTACAACGGCAGGGTTATTTGAATTACGATTCTGGGTATTTCTATTCGAATTATTAACTTGATAATTACTTTGATTGGTTGACGAATAGTAAGCACTTGTATTATGCCTGTTATTGTAATACCTTTGGTTGTTACATTGTTTCCCTTGTTCTTGCGACTATAATTGTGAGACTTTTGTAAATAAACGTCTTCAGGATTAGCATCATAAAGACCTAGTTCCATGGTGGCTTGTTTTAATTTTGGGATAGTGTCATTTTCCTTACGAGCCAACGACATGTACATTCTATCGGGTAATTTTCGATCAATGGTGGATTTAATAGTCCTCTTTAACATTTCGGAATAATTACTTTTATTTACAGAGTCACTTTCTAGTTCTAACTTATCAAAAATATTACGATGTTGGACTGGATGAACCTACTGATGCTTCCAGGGTATGGAGTTTCTTCGAGTTGTTTTACCAGCGTGACATAGGGCCTGTGATCCTTGAATGATGTTGATAGGGCATCTCGGATTTCCATCCAGGTTGTCGCTCCTGCTTGGGTTACAGCCTCCAGTGCAGTGTCGACTATCACTCGCTTGATAGCGCCGTAAATTATGTGGGCTTGACGAGCATCTTGTGTGTGATACAGCAATAATAATTGGTCGACCTGGCTGATGAACACCGATAGCTTTCCTGGTGTGCCATCGTAGTAATGTAGCTCTTTGATTTGAGCCAGTAACTGATTTAGATGAAGCTCGGAGAGTTGCTCTGCTACTGCCATTTTTGATGTTTGTAAATTTTTTGTTTTTAATGTTCACAGAACTAAAAATTCGAACTAGAATTTTTGTTTCCGACCACACGGGATTTTTTCCGGTTTTAATTAATGTTCACAGAATTAAAAATTCGAACTAGAATTTTTGTTTCCGACCACACGGGATTTTTCGGTTTTAATTAATGTTCACAGAATTAAAAATTCGAACTAGAATTTTTGTTTCCGACCACACGGGATTTTTTGGTTTAATTAATGTTCACAGAATTAAAAATTCGAACTTGAATTTTGTTTCCGACCACACGGGATTTTTTCGGTTCGTATACTACACACACGTAGATTCTTTTGCGGATCAAACTTTGAATCACTGTTTTAATTCGCTGGTCTGGATAGCTAGTTGTATAGCGTATCCTTGAATTCGACCAGTACCGTACTAAAAGGACTCTTTTTAATTTTGATCCTACCGGCTGCGCCAATTAAATATTCATATAATTCGTAAGTTAAAAAAAAAGGTTTTTATTTTATTTTAACCGAATTTATACAATGATATTTTTGTTGAAGAACACCGACCGAATAATTTCGTGTCTCAAACTGAACTTAAATTATTGTACTACAAGGGTTGACGTTCAAGCCTCGGTCTTGAGCTTTTGTGGATCTTGAGTTAATCTCGAAGATTCTGAAAGAGCTTAATTATGGATTGTGACAGTTTTAATTGACTCTTCGATTTCTCTTGAATTCGATTGCTCTTTTGTAATTTGATATATCTGTTTACGAGTTAGCGAGTCCGATCTTAAGCGTGTGAAAAATGGGGCAGGATGTTTAGATTAAATGGGGCAGGATGTTAAGACAATAAAATTGTTTGGTCTACTGCTGATTTGCTTATCATACGATAATGATTCATAACTGTAGGGTAGCATGGGGTGTATGTGTTATGTGTCTATACACTTGTAGGGTAGCAAAGGATATGATGATTATACTACATGTATAATCATATTTAATTAAGTAGGCATGTACTAAGTTTGTGGGACTGTGGATATGTCACTATATATATGTGTGGGCTTACTTATGATTTGTTTAGTTTGTTTTAACGGCTATGCCGTACTTACGCCGAAATCCCTCGATGTCAGCAGGCCTGATGACTGGTGGGGTTTTTAGCTGTTGTGAAATTAATTTGAAGAGAATCGCAAATATATACATATAGTCAGGCCTCCCCACAAAATAAGCTAAATTAAAATCGAAAATAGTTATAAGTAAATAGGCTTAATTGAAAGAAAATCAAAGCAAATCTAAACTAATGATACTGTTGAGGTTGCCACAAGCAACTGACGCCGCAAGGTATGCAGCAAATTAACCAATTTGTGTTGTCCAGTTGATCCAGCGAGCACCACCGAGCAAAGAGTGCGCCGCACAGAGGGTTGAAATGTGCGACACGAAGAGAGGATATGTATGGGTGCGCCTCGATGAAGACAGTTGATGCCCTTCAGTACCGAAATTCCCTTCACGGATCTTTCCTCGATGCATGCCCGAAAAAAAAAAACAATTTGTGCGGCATGTCCGAAAAACAAAAACAAATTGTATGGGCTTCGTGGACAGAGGTCCGAAACGAAGCAGGTAAACAAAATTCGAACAGCATTCGGCTACCGCCGTCGGCTCGCGAAGTTCGGGCAACGTATTTTTTGTTGTTTTCGAAGTCCTTTCGTTTTGTCTCGTTCTCCTAATTCTCTTTTCATTTTCTTATTCTGTTGTATTCACACGTGATCGCGCATTGTGTAGTAAAAGTTGCGAAATAGTTTTTATAACATATAAGGTAAGTAAAGTTATTTATACTTAATTAATGAATTCATTTGCAGAATTTATCTTAAGCATGGATATGACTTTAACCTAAACTGTTTAGGTTTGCGGACTTTCTTTTCAGTTAAAACTGGTATGTATCTTTGTACTTATTTATGTATTTATGTGCAAGATGAATTTTTAATTTGATTCTAACATTTGATTTACAGATAACGAAAATTCCCGGTGGGATCTTTAGTAGTCGGAGGAAACTTGGCACTTGGCGGTAATGATGAAATAAGCTCCAAAAAATTTTACATAAATAAAAATATGAAATTTAATAAAAAAAAGGAACAAATTTATTTGGGATTCCAGGGATTTCCTATAGATTTTCTTTCATAAATTCTTAGCAGATTCCCCGCTGATTCCGCTTATAAATTCCCCATTCATTCCTACGTGAATTCCCCATTATTCCTACGTGAATTTACTTCGAAATTCCGGATGAATTCCTTGAAGGATTCATGCGGGAATTATGGAGGATTCCTCGAGTAGTTCGAATTCCTCGATGCAGCCCGATTTTAAAAATTTTTGGTACAAAATTCACACTTGTTTCCTCCAACTTTCATTGAGGAATCCCGTTTAGTCCTCCATGATTCCTCCAAGAATCATACATCCGCGGTACTGAAGGGTGTAAAGGAGTGCCCCTCTATGTATGTATGGAGGCTACTCGGAGACACATGCACAGGGTGCTCCTCGATGACACATGCACAGGGTGCTCCTCGATAACGCGCAAAAATCAAGAAAAGAACGCCACCCAGTAGTGCTTCCAATCGCTGTTAGTCCGCAGCGAGGCGCAAAGAAAGCGGGGCTTCAGCAACGAGATGGTTTCCAAACCCAATCTATTCGGTTGAGCTGCACGCTGGTTTTGATATATTCACTATTATTCCCTTGCGGTTGACCACGTTTTTAATTTGCTTACCCGCAGAGAAGTAGAAACAAAATCAACACAATTTGCAGTGTTTAATTATACTGAAGAGAGTTTTAACCACAGGATGCACGTGGATTAAAATTTTGTTTTGGCAAGCTTTTAATTATTGTCGACTGCACTCAAACACCATCCAAAAAGAAGAGACCGGAAATTGATTTATTAAAGTGACCATAATTTGACATGGGCATACGATGAATTTGCATCTCACGAAAGAAGAAAATGAACTTCGCTAAAAATTAGCCAAAATGCATCTTTGCCAGACTGGTTAATTATTAAATAAATCCAGCACGTTCACTTTAAGGAACTGCCAACTTGCGACTGGCTCCCACAAGTTATCAAAACAATAACAATAAGTACCGAAATAACTACACTAATAACAATAATGGAGGAAGAGGCCAAAATGGAGGAAACCATAGAGGCCGTGGTAACTCGTATCGAGGCCAAAACAACTCTCAGACGCATATAAGAGTTACCCAAGATGCATCGGGAAACTCGCAAAACCCTTTAAATTCTCAGCAGTAAATGATACAAGAGTTTACACAATTAATCTCAGTCAAAATATGTTCGTCTCATTTATTAACGTAGCTACAGGAAAAGAACTTGTCTTTCTGATAGACACAGGTGTCTTTATCAATCTTAAAAGAAACTTCTGATATCTTTCACGATATCCAATACAATTACATTAGATATAAAAGGGATAAGTCAAGGAATAACTAAATCTATAGGTTTAGTTTCTATTGAAAATAGAGAAAAGTCTGTAATATCCCAAATTTAAAAAAACTTCCCTCCTCAGTTCAAGTCACAATTCACTAAATTATGCACCCAATATAGCGATGTGTTCGGATTAGAAACCGAAGCAATAACTACAAATAACTTCTATAAACAAAAACTGAGATTAAAAGATAGTGAACCTGTATATATAAAAAAATTATCAAAGCCCACACAGTCAGGTCGAAGAAATACAAAAACAAGTAGGAAATTTAATTTCCGACTGAATTGTTGAACCATCAGTATCTGAATATAACAGCCCATTGTTACATGTTCCTGAGAAATCATCCCCCGGGTCAAATGGCCAGATTAATAAATAATTACTATCTGATAAATTTCCATTACCTAGAATTGATGATATTTTCGATCAACTAGGTCGAGCTAAATATTTCTCATGCCTTGACTTAATGTCAGGGTTCCATCAAATTGAACTAGAAAAAAGTTCAAGAGATATAACGTCTTTTTCAACGAGCAATGGCTCATCGTATTACGCGATTACCTTTTGGATTAAAAATAGCTCCTAACTCGTTTCAAAGAATGATGACTATTGCATTCTCTGGACTAGAGCCTTCTCAAGCATTTCTTTATATGGATGACTTAATAGTAATCGGTTGTTCCGAAAAACATATGCTTAAAAACTTCACAGATGTTTTTGAGAAATGTAGGAAATTCAACCTCAAGTTACATCCAGAAAAATGTTCATTTTTTATGCATGAGGTGACTTTTCTAGGTCATAATGCACTTATAAAGGAATTCTTCCCGACGAGAAGAAATATGATGTCATTATGAACTACCCAGTACCGCACAACGCGGACAGCGCTAGATGTTTTGTAGCATTTTGTAACTATTATAGACGTTTCATCAAAAATTTCGCCGACTATTCAAGGCACATAACAAGGTTATGTAAAAAGAATGTTCCCTTTCAATGGACAGATGAATGTCAAAATGCATTCCAATATTTAAAAACAAAACTTATAGAACCTACTTTGCTACAATATCCCGATTTCACTAAAGAATTTTGCATAATCACAGATGCAATTAAGCGAGCGTGTGGAGCGGTTTTAACTCAAAACCATAATGGACTCCAACTTCCCATTGCATTCGCATCAAGAACATTTACAAAAGGAGAAAGTAACAAGTGTACTAGTGAGCAGGAATTAGGTGCAATTCATTGGGCAATACTACATTTTCGCCAAATGTTTATGGAAAACATTTCGTAGTTAGAACAGACCACAGACCCCTAATATATCTATTTTCAAAGGTCAAAACTTACACGTATGAGGCTCGAATTAGAAGAATATGACTTTACAGTCGAGTATTTAAAGGGAAGAGACAATCATGTAGCTGACGCATTGTCGAGAATAACTATTAAAGAGCTACAAAATATCACAGGAAATATTATGAAAGTCACTACAAGATATCAAAGTAGACAAAAATTCCGCGCGGAATATAAAGAAATAGAATTGCCTAGGCAAACTATTGAAAGCTTCTAGCCCAACGTATATGAAGTCATAAACAATGATGAAGTACGTAAAGTAGTGGAGATTAAAAACATGCTATGGTAACATGGTAAGAAAATAATCGCAAGATATAATGTTAGCGATTTATATACTAATGGGAATATTGACTTAGGTCAGTTCTTTCAAAGGCTTGAAATGCAAGCCGGTATAAATAAAATCAGCCAACTGAAACTGGCACCGTGGGAAAATATCTTTGAAAATGTTTCAACAGATAATTTTAAATTAATGGGCAATAAAATATTGAATACGTTAAGAGTAGCGCTACTCAACCCGGTGGCCCAAAAAAAAAATTTAAAAGAAAAAGAAGCTATATTGTCTACATTCCATGACGATCCCATACAAGGCGGTCATACTGGCATATCAAAAACTTTGGCCAAAGTAAAAAGACACTATTACTGGAAAAATATATCTTAAGATATAATTGAGTACGTAAGAAAATGTCAAAAATGTCAGAAAGCGAGAATTGTTTCGCATACAAAGACGCCATTAACAATAACAGATACACCAATAAATTTCTTCGATACAGTAATAGTGGACACCATTGGTCCATTACCAAAATCGGAGAATGGCAATGAATATGTAGTCACGTTAATATATGATTTAACAAAATATCTCGTGCTATACCAATTCCAAATAAGAACGCAAATACTGTCGCTAAAGCTATTTTTGAATCATTTATTCTGAAGTACGGTCCAATGAAGACTTTCATTACGGACATGGGAACAGAATAAACGAACTCAATTATAAGTGACTTGTGCAAATATTTGAAAATTAAAAACATAACTTCTACGGCACACCACCATCAGACAGTTGGGACAACTGAAAGAAGTCATAGAACATTTAATGAATAAATAAGATCTTACATATTGTCATATATACATACATTCATTACAACAGATATTATTACTAGATGTATATATGTACGTTAATAGAGCTTTCAATATGTTAGACTTAGCTTTCCGACCTTTTGTTAGCTCCCTTAGAACATTAAGCTAGATCTATAATTAGTCTAAAACGGATCACGACTCGAGAAGGACTCGTTAAACGTTGTTAAAAAAAAGGAGATTAATAAAAAGCAACTTTAAAACACAAGGTTCTTCAAAGATAGTTATTCACAAGGGAATAACATAACTGGCGACGAGGATAAAAACAATTAAAGTTATTTTTGGAAACAAATAACATCATTGCACCAATCATCACGTGCACTGACAATTTTGGTACACCTGGAAAAGCATCGGGGACCCAAAGGAGAACGGCAGAAGACCTCTAGCAGAGGAAGCGACAGCGGAAAATTTCATAAACGGAAGGCCAAATATAGGTAAACGGAGCGACAATTTTTTTTTTTGAGTAACCTATTTACAAATAAAAAAAAAGAGAAAAATTGACCCAAACTCAATAAACGCATTTAACTTAACATTGAACTGCTTAAAGAATGTACAAAATTTCGACGGTAGCGATCATAACCAACTATCCGACTTTATCTCCCAAATCAATTCAATTGAACCAATGGTTAATTGATTCGATGATAACACAAAAAAAATACTCTTTGGCTTTATACGAAAAAAATGCACAGGGTTGACAAGACCAGTTATTCATCGTTATGGGGTAGTTGAATCATGGGGTCAACTAAAAGAAATCTTGATTAAAAACTTCGTTAAAAAGAAAACAGTGACACGTTAATGGACATGCCAAAAGTATGTAGAGTTGATTCAACCATTGAACAATATTATGACAAAATAAACCAAATAGCGAATCGTCTCCATAACCGCATACTGACCAATAATGACACGACCTTTACCGTCTCCGAAATAAACCGAATATCTCTGCGGGTTTTTAGGGACAACCTACCGGAACCCTCAAAAACCATGATCTTCGCTAGAGACCCACAAACACTTGACGACGCATATAAAATAATAGAAGACGCACGTCAACAAAACTATTCAGTTTATGGGCCAATTCGTAAGACTAGGGCTAATAAACCGAACTACCGAACAAATTTCAGCGACGATACTCAGAACACAACCGAACAACTTACTATCGCCCCACATAACGAGGAAGCTCATAAGCAAACTCCCTATAGGCCCGCTAACAGAACAAATGAGGCGAACAGAAACCCAAACTTTAGAGGCCAAGACAACCAACATTTTATTAAAGATAATACAGCTAGCACAAATACAAAAATGTCAACAAATAGTACAATTAAAAGCATAGGTCAGAACAAGCAGCCCGTAGATATGATGGATATAAATAATCTTAGCGTAAATTTTCAAATAGAAGGGTCAGACGATTACCCTATATAAAAATTAAAACAAAGATTCGAACTCTTCTATTCGTAATCGACACAGGTGCAGAGTTCAGCATTATTAACGAAAATGTTTGTAATCCAAAATGGAAAACAGATATTGATATCGAAGTTCGAGCACTAGCCTACAAAGTAAAAATAAACAAACTATGTAGGTTTCCATGCTTCAAAGAGTTCAAGCAAGATAATTACTGGTGCGAATTCCTAGAATATAATTTCCACACCGATTTTGACGGCTTAATCGGGGGAAACATCCTTAGTGACCTAAATGCAATTATAGACTATCCAAATAAACAAGTGATAATCAATAATGTTGCGTTAAAATTGTATCTACAAGAAGACCAAAATAAAACATCCAGCATAGCAATAAATAATAACTTTAATAAGGAGTTTACGCTCGTCACAGACGTAAGCAACCATTCGCTAGTACATTCGCTGTACTAATGCAAAACGACAAAGTTATTTGCTATGCAAGTAGATCACTGAAACGCAACGAGCTGAATTATAGCACAATTGAAAAAGAACTCTTGGCAATATACTGGGCAACAATCTTTTATTAAAGGAAAGGAAAATGCGTTAGCAGATGGCCTCAGTAGGATTGTAGAACCAAACACCGAATATGACGAAAACAGTTTACACGAGACAATCGATATTGACGTTTCAGATACATTCCTAATCGAAACCGAAAGATACACCGTTCACGAAAATATGAACGTCGAAGCGCAAGATCAAGATTTCTCAGAAGACTTAATTAATTTGTTTACTAGCGAATACGATCTAGAAACTATCCATAGTGCAGAGACTGACGACCGAAACTTTATTAAAATCACAGAAAAATGTTTAAATATCTTCAAGACAAAAATAATTATAATAGCTGCAGAACATGATACGCGAACCATAAAAATTTTGTACAAGAAAAAAGTAAGACACATTGTTAAATCGAAATGTGATCCAAAAAACTTATTAAAACAAATGCAAGAAATAATACCAGAAAAGGGAATTGTCGCTATCTACTGTGAAGACCTTACTTTATACTTAAAATTTCAAGAGAACTATAGACAATATTTTTCTAATAATATACATTTAAAAATTATAAAATCACCCACCTTATTAGAGGATATCCCAGATAAAGAAAAAATTCTTAGGATAATCGAAAAGGAACATTTAAAAAATAACCATAGAGGTATTCAAAAAGTATTTTTAGAAATTAAGCAATCATATTATTGTCCTAATCTGTTAAAAGAAATACAAAAATACATCAATAATTGTACGGTATGTAATTTAGCAAAATTCGATCGCCACCCTGTAAAATATAACCTTTGTCTAACTGAAACGCCACAAAAACAAAATGAAATCATTCATATGGATATTTGGTATCCTCAAAGAAATTTAATGTATCTCACTACGATCGATAAGTTAAGTAAGTATGCGACTTGTCATTATTTAAAAGATAGATCATGGATTTTTTTTTTTTTTTTTTTTTTTGTTTGTTTATTTGGTTGTATGCAAGTTTGCTGCTAAACTTATTTGGCTACATATCTATTATTATTTAACAATTTTATGTATCGAATATGTATCAATGTTAATTAAAAATTAGTTTAAACGCCGGGTTGGCAGCTCCCGGATTATGACCCTCTTCAGGCGTCTCCTGGTCCTAGTCCAGCTCATCCTCCTGGCCAGCGGGTTTGGGTGACTCCAAAGTCTGGTTCTGTGTCTGGCAGCTAAGGTGTTCACGGCGTCTCCGATTGCAGGGACTTGCAATTCCCTGCGTATGTCGGCATTTCTTATGTACCACTCCGCTCCAGTGATACGTCTGAGAAATTTCGCCTGGAACGCTTGAATTCGATTCAAATGCGTCCTGGCCGCACTGCCGTATATTGCCATTCCATAGATCATGGATATCGCTACTAAACGCAATAAAATATAGAATACAATATTTAGGGAAACCAAATAAAATTGTAACAGACAACGAATTTAAAATATTAACTATACAAGAATATCTAAGGGAAAATGAAATTCAAATCCATTTTACCACTCCATACAAAAAAAAACAGGGAATTCGGATATAGAAAGGCTTCACCTTACACTAAACGAGCACATTCGACTCCTTAACGCTGATAACAATAACATAGATACTATTCAAGAAAAAGTTTTAAAAGCTATTATTTGTTACAATAACACTATACACAGTACCATTAACGCTAGGCCGATCGACCTCTTAAATAATCTACTTTCTACTAGCGATAGAGAAGAGTTAACTAAAAAATTGGCAAATAATAAAGGCATATATCATTCAAAACAAACTAACGAAAATAACACAAATTTTAATAACGAATTCTTAAAAAATAATGCTGTTGGTAAATCAAAACCCAAATATAAACAAATCAACAATTATAGACAAGACGGAAACTATATCGTATCTAATAGCAATCCACTTCAAAAAATCTACAAAGACCAAGTAAAAAGAATACATAAATGTCAAAATTAGATATGTAAGCTCTATTGTATTTACTAAGTTATAAGTTATTCAAGAACACAAATGTATTCTTAAAACTTGCGCTGGGGATGTCATATATACGTACATTCATTACTACAGATATTATTACTAGATGTATATATGTACGTTAATAGAGCTTTCAATATGTTAGACTAAGCTTTCCGACCTTTTGTTAGCTCCCTTAGAACATTAAGCTAGATCTATAATTAGTCTAAAACGGATCACGACTCGAGAAGGACTCGTTAAACGTTGTTAAAAAAAAGGAGATTAATAAAAAGCAACTTTAAAACACAAGGTTCTTCAAAGATAGTTATTCACAAGGGACATAACTATATCGGTTGATAAAACTGATTGGGATGTATGGCTTTAATATTTCACATTCTGTTTCAACACGACTACCTCAATGGCACATAATTATTGTCCATATGAGTTAATATTTGGTAAAACAAGCAATTTATTTAAAATAATTTAATAGTATAGATAACATAGAAGCTATATATAATATAGATGACTATGCTAAAGAGAGCAAATATAGACTCTAAGTAGCATATAAAAGAGCTAGAGTAATGTTAGAAAATAAGTATAGAAATAAAAAACTTTATGATAATAAAATCAAAAATATATATATATCAGTAGGAGATAAAGTTTTGCTAAGAAATGAAACAGGCCACAAGTTGGATTATAAATTCACTGCTCCGTATAATATAATTAAAATAGAAGATAGAGATAACATTATAATATCAAACGATAAAAATAAAAAACAGACAGTTCATAAGGATAGATTAAAAATGTTTACTTCATAATTGTATTTAGCATGGCCATGCATAGAAATAAATAGACAAGCATAAGTATAAATAAATGCATAAAACCGCATTAATGCAGATATTTTATTTCATAATTTCATTTTCTTAATCAAAAAAATAAAAATAAAATAAATAAATTTAATTAATCTAAAAATATCTCCATATTATTACGTTATTTTTCAAAAGGAGGGAGATGTAGTATGCTCACATTGAATAACCACTGTAATCTAAATACTTAAAAAATGCGTACTGTAACTAATTGTTGCTATGTAAACAATTCTCAAATTTCCCGGTTATCAAACTCAAACCGGCATATGAAAGAGCTAACACATGCACTTCTGTAACATGAGCTGACCTCATGAACATATACTCTCGCGCGTCCGTCTAGGAACGCATATACATAAGCCGTCGCTCTGCCGCCGTTTGCGGGCAGCGCAGCGATGGAACCTAGCCTTAATTTAAACTAAAAGAATATTTTAAACTTAATCACGACAAACTGGTCGAAGCGGCACCTTCGCTGCTTCCTCAAAACATTAAGAATAAAACCAACTTAAAACCGCAAAAGCCTACTCTCATTATTCCTAACGTTATATCACCTCATGCATAAAAAATGAACATTTTTCTGAATGTAACTTCAGGTTGAATTTCCTACATTTTTCTAAAACATCTGTGAAGTTTTTAAGCATATGTTTTTCGGAACAACCGATTACTATTAAGTCATCCATATAAAGCAATACTTGAGAAGGCTCTAGTCCAGAGAATGCAATAGTCATCATTCTTTGAAACGAGTTAGGAGCTATTTTTAATCCAAAAGGTAATCGCGTAATACGATGAGCCATTGCTCGTTGATAAAGACGTTATATCTCTTGAACTTTTTTCTAGTTAAATTTGATGGAATCCTGACATTAAGTCAAGGCATGAAAAGTATTTAGCTCGACATAGTTGATCTAAAATATCATCGATTCTAGGTAACGGAAATTTATCAGATAGTAACTTTTTATTAATCTGGCGATAGTCAATCACTAGCCGCCATTTCTTTACATCTGATCATGGAGATGGTTTCTTAGGAACATTTAACAATGGGCTGTTATATTCAGATACTGATGGTTTAACAATTCCGTCGGAAATTAACTTTCCTACTTGTTTTTGTGTTTCTTCGACTTGACTGTGTGGGCATCGATATTTTTTTATATATACAGGTTTACTATCTTTTAATCTCAGTTTTTGTTTATAGAAGTTATTTGTAGTTATTGTTTCGGTTTCCAATCCGAATACATCGCTATATTGGGTGCATAATTTAGTGAGTTGTGACTTGAACTGAGGAGGGAAGTTTTTCGAAAGTTGGGATAATACAGAATTTTCTCTATTTTCTAGATTGGATTTGACTACATCGTAGTTCGAAAGTGATTCATACGTTAATTTATCTATAGTGACTACTTTTTCGGTATTTGTTGTATTGAGTAGCCTTATGAAAGCGTTATTGGATGTTGCTATGGTATTTGCAATGTAGATACCATGCTGAATTTCCTGATTTGGAATTAATACACTGTCTTCATTTGAATTAAGTTTTATTTTTCGAATAACTTGGGATCTTGCTGGCAGAAGAATTAAATTGTTGCCAGTACTGTGAGTTAGTGGTACATTAATTGGAAATTTTAAATTATCAGGTCTAATCATAAGCCAATCTTCAGATCGCTTGAAGTCCGACTGACAGTTGTATTTTTTTATAAAATCGATACCTAATATTCCATCAATGGAATAGGGAATTGTTCAGTGACGACATGAAAATCGTGTGGAATTATGTATTTAGTCGTCAGAATTTCAATAGAAACGAAACCTATAGATTTAGTTATTCCTTGACTTATCCCTTTTATATCTAATGTAATTGTATTGGATATCGTGAAAGATATCAGAAGTTTCTTTTAAGATTGATAAAGTGAACAGTCGTGTTTTTTTCTTGCACTCTCGTTTTTGTAAAATTATTTACGTAAAAACCGCCGGGGTTTGTTTAAAACTTCTACTTTGTGTTCTATATACATAGCTCCCGTTCACTTCGCGTGTGCATGCAACTTTATTAACTTTATTAACTTTTTTAAAACCTTTATTTCACAACTTAAGTGTGCTGCCAGTGTTTGTTGTTCTTGTGTTTTTTTGCATTTCTTTTTTACACCTCTCTCGTTTAGCCGTTGTTGCTCTGTCGCGACAGCTAAACGTTTCTCTAAGCTCGCTTACTCTCACACTCCCCTGCTCTCTAGCGCTTCAACTCTCTCGGTGCAGCTGCACTTCTCTTCACATATCTTTCGCCCCCTCATCTATTGCTTCAAGTACAGTGGTAAGTCCAAAATAATGTCTTCCGATATTGTCTGTTTCTCCAAAACCTGCAAAAAGGCTGTTTTGTCAAGTGATCTTACCATCGGCTGCTGGCTGTGTGACAACATTTTGCATGCAAAGTGCATTGGGGTTAACGGCCGAACTGTTGATGATGTAAGGAAAAACATCGGCTTGCGCTACTGTTGCGATGCCTGTCGTGACGTTGAAAGGGAAATGATGTCTTTCATGCGACAAACCAAGGGCAGTTTTAAGGAGTTGTTATCGAGTTTCAACAAAACTCATAACATCTTCTTAGCGCTTGATAAACAATTTAATAGCCTTACGCTATTACGCAGCAGGGCGACGGATCCCTACAACCTGCGGCGGGCGCTCAACAGCAGCCGCCGTTGACACTGCCTACGACCTCAGAATCGAATCCCAGAATTCTGAGGTCAAGTGTTAGGAAAGAGGCGGTATCTGAAGGTGCAGTGGGACTAAACGTTCCACCGCCTATTTCAATTTCGTCTCCTACGGGAGCACAAATTTTGACCCCCCATAGTCCCGTAAATTTAAATTTATCACCGCAGGAACTACTGGCCAATATGGGCACTTCAGGCACTCCGTCTGTCCCCCCTCAAGTCCTTATCGCTATCCCACCTACGAAACAGATATTTGTTTCGCGGCTCTCCCCTGGTCAAACATCTGAAGATGTAATTGCCTTTATACGAGGCAAAGTTAGAGCTAAAAATTTAAAATTAAAGGTGGCAAAATTTAAATTTTCTTACGCTAGGGATATTTCATCTTTCAAAATAAATGTCCCAAATGAATTCTTTGGCACGATATGCTCAACCAAATTCTGGCCTGAGTATGTTGTCGTCAAAGAATATGAAGCTAAGAAAAAGAAACGGCCTGTCGGGATAACTCTTCCTAAACCCGATCTGACCACTGTGCCCTCTACATCCTCTGCCTCTGTTCAAAAAAACTAAATACTTCTCTGTTAATCTCCTATCAGAATGCAAGAGGCTTGCGTAGTAAGCTGCCTAAGTTGTATTCTGATAGTTTTGCATTCTCATCCCATGTGATTGTGTTCACAGAAACCTTGTTAAAGCCGGAGATTCTTAGCTCCGAAGTTTTCCCAGCTGCGTTCACGATTTATCGGCTAGATCGGCCTGTTAGGCGCGGGGGTGGGGTCCTCATAGCGGTCAACTCCACTCTCACGTCAGAATTAGTAACTTTCGAGGAAAACAACGAAGTTGAATTCCGTTGTGTGAAGCTATCATTTCATGGTCGCTTTGTTTTTATTATATGTTCCTACATTCCTCCATTGTCGGAACTACCTATTTTTTGGAACCACATTTCCGCCATTCGGATGGTTTCCAATATGATTTCTGATAGAGATCATTTAGTAGTCTTGGAAGATTTTAATATCCTTGGGGCTATTTGGTCCCTAAATAGCTCCTCTAACACACTTCAATCCTCAACACAACATGATTTTATTGCTGGCTTGTTCGACATTTCGCTGTCTCAAGTCAATCATGTACGAAATTCCTTAGAGCGCTTGCTTGATCTTAGTTTTGTCTCTGATCCGACGAGTGTCAGTTTACTGAGGGTGGCGCCGCTGACGCAACCTGAAGATCCCTATCTTCCTACTTTCGATGTGACACTCGACATTGGTGCTGATATACTGAAGAAATCTGATAGACCAGCCAAAAGAGTTTACTGCTTTCGCAAGTCTGATTTCGACCGGCTGAATAATCTTATTTCGGACTATAACTGGTCTGATTTGTACAAATGCACTGACATGGCTGATGCCGTGGACATTTTTTACAATGCGATGAATTCATTCTTCTCGGAATGTGTTCCCTTATACTATCCCTCTATTTCAAATAAACCTCCTTGGTTTACTAAAGAATTGAGTCGCTTGAAAAATGTAAAGTCAAGGCGGTACACGAAATTTAAAAAAACCGGTTCTCGTTCTGACCTCTCTAACTATTTATCGGCTCGGTCAAACTTCACCGTACTGAACGCACAGTGTTATAAAAACTATTTGACTCGTTGCAGGGTCCAATTTTCTCAGGATCCTAAACAGTTTTATAATTTAGATCTTCATCGTGTAAAGCCTGTTTATCTGCCAGGTCCCTACGGAATACCGGGCTGTGTGCTTAGGTATTGTGCCGATGCCCTGTGCTCGCCCCTTCTGAAATTGTTTACCTTATCCTTAGAAACCTCGCACTTTCCCCTTATTTGGAAGGAATCATTCATTATTGCTCTCCACAAAAAAGGTAACAAATCGGAGGCCAATAACTATAGAGAAATCTCTAAGCTTTCGGCCATCCCTAAACTTTTCGAGAACATTATTACTCCTCATTTGCAGCACCTTTGTAGATCAGTAATTTCTCCATGTCAGCATGGATTTGTTAAGCGAAGATCAACAACCACAAATCTTCTGGAGCTCACTTCCTTCATTACAAGGGGCTTCCAGAATAACCTTCAAACGGATGTAATTTATACTGACTTCAGTAAAGCATTTGATTCCGTTAATCATTCACTTTTCCTCAGGAAACTCGATTTAATGGGTTTTCCAATTGATCTTCTTAGGTGGATTTCTTGTTATCTGACTGGCAGGATGCAAAACAGTCCTCTTTAAAAATAATTTATCTAATGTTCTCCAAGTCACCTCAGGTGTCCCGCAAGGGAGTCACCTGGGTCCTTTGTTGTTTACATTATTTACTAATGATCTGCCCAAAGTTTTGACAAATTCTAGAGTACTAATGTACGCTGATGATGTCAAGCTTTGCGTGCAATACAAGGACGTTGCTTACCAGTCTGATTTACAAACAGATCTTGATAGCTTCCAAACCTGGTGCTGCATACACCTGCTAAACTTAAATGGCTCTAAATGTAAGCTAATGACATTCGCTCGTGTCGTTCCCAAGCTTGCAATTTACACGCTTAACTGCTGCTCTTTGGAAAGAATTAACTGAGTTGATGACTTGGGTGTCCGCCTGGATCCCAAACTTGACTTTATCGATCATATTTCGTGCATGGTGAATAAAGCCAGAGGTATGCTGGGATTTATTAAACGGTGGTCGAAAGAATTTGATGACCCCTATGTAACAAAAACTTTATATATTTCACTAGTTCGTCCTATCTTAGAATATGGATCTTGCGTTTGGAGCCCCCAGTATGGGGTCCACAGTAAACGCATCGAATCAGTTCAAAAGAACTTTTTGCTTTTCGCTTTACGCGGCTTAAACTGGGATGCTGACCAGAGATTACCCTCCTATTATAGTAGACTTCTCCTAATTAACTTACCCTCCTTGGCTAATCGTAGAACTATACTTGGTATTACCTTTATTTATAACCTAATTCACAACGATGTGGAAAGTACTGACTTGTTAGGTCAGCTAAATTTCCATGTTCCCAGTAGAAATACTAGATCGTACATTCCCTTAGTTTTGCGCCATTGTAGAACCTCCTATGAACTGCATGATCCCTTTAGAGTACTGTGTGCAAGTTATAATGATTTGTATTCGGTGATCTCACATGTTGATAGTCTTCCTAAACTAAAAATGAGACGAAAATATTTTGACTGAGATTAATTGTGTAAACTCTTGTATCATTTACTGCTGAGAATTTAAAGGGTTTTGCGAGTTTCCCGATGCATCTTGGGTAACTCTTATATGGGGGGTGAGAGTTGTTTTGGCTTCGATACGAGTTACCACGGCCTCTATGGTTTCCCCCATTTTGGCCTCTTCCTCTATTATTGTTATTATTGTAGTTATTTCGGTAGTTATTGTTATTGTTTTGATAACTACGAGAGTTGCCTCTATAATTCCCACGCCAGCGGTTTGCACCGCGTTTGGATTGATTTTTATAGTACAGGACAGTATTTGACTGTCCCGTTTCTTCTGTGCAACTATCAACAAATCTAGATACAGCTTCGTTCATGGTATTGAAAGTACCAGCTTGCATAATAAGTTTAATTTTGGTAATTGTGCAGTTTTTAGCCATTGCTTTGACTGCCTGCTTAGTGAAATAACTTCTGGCTAACTCTAGGGTTAATCCGTACGTTACGTAAGCACCTTCCAATGCTTTTGTCATCTGCTCAACCTCTTGTGTATACTGGTTAGCAGTTTAGTTGCGTTGCTGTAGGTTCATCAATTTTGCAGATAATACCTCTACAGTTTCGCCTCTGACGTTGCTCTTTAATTTCGAAATCACCTCAGAAATTATTTTTTCATTTCCGATTAGATTCCTGACGGCACCTTTTAGCTTCGTTTTTATACCCTGTACCAAAGGTACACAGTTATTATAGTTTTGTGCGAGTGCGATATTCTGTAACAGGCAGAAAGAGGCGTGGCAGACCCCCAAAAGTTACCTAAATATTGATGAGGACCACTAAAGGAGTCCATATAGCCATGTCCGTTTGTCCGTCCGTCCGTCTGTCTGTCTGTCCGTCTGTATGAACGCCTAGATCTCAGAGACTATAGGAGCTAGAGACACGAAACTTGGGATTTAGACTTCTTATATCTGCACGCAGATCAAGTTTGTTTTAAATTTGTACTGCTCCCCTTTTTGGTGGGGCTATTTGAAAAAAACCATATATCTCCCAAAAGAGATATTCAAAACCTTTATGTATATATATTCAAAACCTTTATGTATTTTATCGAAATACACAGATTGCCCAAATTTCATTGTGATCGTGCCATAAATAGCCTTTTTACTTCATACATATTATGTATACCAGAGGCAGCGCAGGCAGAGGGCTCCAAATATCTAAATCAAAATGTTCATTTCACATTTTTATGAAATTAAGATTACCGACGTCGAATTGGTTGATGGTGCAGCTGACTAAAATGAAGTCTACGCGAAATGTAGAAGTGAAGTACTCGCGGGTTCGATTCCTACCGGCGACAAGTCAATTTTTTTTTTTTTTTAAGTGGAAATCAAAATTATTATAGTATTTTATACTAAGAAATAAACAAAAAATTCAATTAAAAATCCAAATTTTATAATAAAAAAAAAAAAATTGAGATTTGGTGGCAGAATCGAACCCAGGCCAATTGCATACAAAAATGCACGCGCTGTTTTATCCACTGAGCTACCGACTCTAATTTTGATTCAGCGGACATTTGCATTATATGTCAATTTGTCTCCGTTTCTTAATTTTTGGCTTCTTATTCTCGGGAACCAAATCGAGCGGCGACTTGTAATGGTACAGGGTATTCTACTGTCGGGACACCCGACTGTATGTCCATCTTGTTATGATTGAAATAGCTAATTCTTCATGCTCGCCTTTTATTGACTGTATTATTTCCAATGCATCAACAAAACTTGTCAAATTCTTAGCTTTACCATCGAAAGCTGGTACAAGCTAGGATGCTGAATTAATAAAGTCAATATTCGATTGAGCCATTATAGTTCTGTTAGTTTCTACTATACTCGAACTATCGTCAGAATCTTTGAAACTATCCAGATCTGGTATTAACACAGCTTGAAAAGCCTAATTATTTAGGTCTTCTTCCTCTAGTTTAGGGTTTAAATCTTCAGATTTTTCTGACTCCTCACCAGTTTCAATTGCTACTGATTTACCAACATATTATATTACGTATTTAACGTAACCATATATATAATATTCTGATTGCATTTTATTAATTTATTTCATTTTCTTAAGTTTAACAAATTCGATATTTATATTTTTATTTTGTATATATACAAATTTTTGAGTTTTTATGATTATATATTATGATTATTGTTGTGTTTAAATTTTATCTAGGTCATTGGCGCGACTCATGTACTTCTTTTTTAAGCATTTATTATGTAATTTGTACATTTTGTAAAATAGATTTGCGCCCATAATAAAAACTATGATTATCAAGAGTATATGTACCCAATATAGATTGATGTTGCTAGATTCTACCTTGTTGATGACAATGGCAGTGGAGCCCACGGTTTTTATGTCCAAAGTCATTTTGGTGTGTTTTGCAAATAAAATACTTTTATTTTATGTTTATAAAGTGTTTTATTAAACTTATCATGATCTATTATTGAAAATTTACTTATCGCATTACTGCGCATTTAAAATAACAAACTTCCTACCTAGTTTTTTTGTATAGCTTTACGGGCTACACGTCTAATCGGCAGAAAAAGTTCCTCTCAATTTTACAAAATGCTATATTCTATAAACAAAATATGCATCGTTGTGCAATCAAAAAAATTATGCAACGCAGTGCATGGGTGAAGAAAAAAAAATGTTTGTGTTCGGCTTGGTTGGTTCCTCTTTCTTTCCTCTACGTCAGCTGGTCGCCGCCGGTTTGGCTACGCTGACGCTCCGTCGAAGGCGCTGGTGGCGGTCGTGCCTTCCGCGCTTGATATTTGCTGCTGCTGTCTTGGGCTGGGCTTCGCACTAGTCTTCGGCTTCATGCATGCAGAATTGCATGCCGCTGAGTTGAGAGGTCCGGGGCAGTCGGTCGGGTAGACTTGTGTTCGTTTCGGCAGTGGCTTGGGAATAATTGGTTGCGTTGTTAGTTTTTGATTTATAACTTGTATTTTGTTTGCTGAGTGAGTTGTGCCTTGTGGGACTCTATTTTGGAGGGGTTCCCTTAGGAATTCAAGCTCATTATAAAGTTTTTGCGCCGTCGTCCATGCGGGCGGTGTTTTTTGAGCAAATAGTAGCCACTTTATGCGGGCTATTCTTTTTTTAATTTTATTTTTCTGACCTCCACGACCGTGTTTTTTGTATATTCTCCTTTTGCTCCTTGTTTTATTGCCATTCCCGATCCGCTGCTCCTTGTGACTCTAGTCACGGTCGCCATGAAATATAATTGTTCAGTAGTTCCAATTTCCAAGCTGTTCCATGTTTTCCAATATTATTGAAAAGGTCTTGTTTGTTTAATGGTGGTGCCGCTCCAACCATCGAAGTGTCTCTGTTCTTTTACAATATTCTTTAAGTCTAATTAAGGCTAAGTCTCGTAGCTGCGCTGCTCGCAGCCGGCGGCAGAGAGAAGGCTATGTACCTATATACTTATGTATAAAGCAATGTACTTGTATACATTGCTATGCGCTCTCAAGTGGAGGCGCGAGGGGTATGCATATGCTGTCCGTTCGTTACAATTATGCCGACGCCAGCACTTCCTGACTGAGGGCCATAGCGATCGGTTCATATTTCGGCCACTTAGGTTTTATAACCGGGACTTTGAAATATGTAAACACTGCAACAAATTGTTACAGTGCATACCCATTAAGTACTTTCGGTACAGTGGGTATTCAATATATGTGCATACTACAATGCAAAGTAATGCAATGCTTTAATGCAGTAAATAAATTCTCAGGAGAAATATATACTTGTTATAAACCAGAAACAAATATACTAAAAATGGGAGTAGTCGACGTTAAGACAGTGGACTCCACTGCTAATGTTATTAATAAAGTAGAGCCCATCAACGCAAATCTAGATTTAATACACACTTTGTGGTTGTCATTATATGCGGAAATTTATTCTATAAAATGTACATTTGTACAAGTTGCACAATAAATTCCTAAACAAGAAATATATGAGCCGCGCAAGTGATTTAGGCAAAATCTAACAAAAACAACCAACAAACATAAATAAGAATAACTATATAATACAAATTTTTTATGTTAAATTTAAGAAAATTAAATAAATACGATAAAAACTTTATATGTTAAATTTGTTAAATTTAAGAAAATGAAATGAAACAAATAAAAAAATACAATTAAAAATATATCTTAAAGTATGGCTACGCTGAAAACATAAAAAAAGGGACCCATGCTTCGGTATAGCAATAGTTCTATTGGTATCATCTCCAATGGAATGGGCCGAACTATACAAAACAAGAAAGAAAGCTAACTTCGGTTCACCGAAGTTTATATACCCTTGCAGAACTTTAAATAAAAAATTAAAGCCGAAAATCTGGAATAATTATTAGTTGCCAAATCTCAAGTTTGATGAAAATGGTTTGAAAATCGGCTAAGTTAAGGGTTTTTTTATTTTCCTGATTGTTCCTATGGAAGCTATAGGATATAGTAGATCGATTCTCACGAAATTAAAACCAAAATTCTGAAATAATATAAGATGGCTAAACATCAAGTTTGAAAATATCTTGAAAACTGACAAAGTTATGTTTTTCTTTTATTTTCCTGATTGTTCCTATGGAACATGGCCGATTTTCATGAAATTAAAACTGAAACTCAGAAATAGTAAAAAACGGCTAAATACCAACTTTGATGAAAATATGTTGAAAATTGGCAAAGCTAAAATTTTTTTTCTAAAAATTTTCCGATTGTTCCGATTGCAGCTATATGATATAGTGATATATACGAGTGAGAGGATATAGAAGACAAAGTTTCATTCAGATAGCTTTAAAACTGAGGGACTAGTTTGCGTAGAAACGGACAGACGGACATGGCTAGATCGACTCGGCTGTTGATCCTGATCAAGAATATATATACTTTATAGGGTCGGAGAGGTCTCCTTCACTGCGTTGCAAACTTCTGACTGAACTTATAATACCCTGCAAGGGTATAAAAATATATGACGAAAAAACTGAGCTCGATAAATCATATAAATCTCTTGCTCGGGACAGGCCATTTCAAAGGAACACCGTTAAGAAACATGTGGAAATACTAGTATGAAGTTTTAATGAGATACGGGAAAAATAGGGAAAAATTAAATCAAGATCATTGGTCACAAGTATCAAAACTTATGATCAGACTACGATCTAATTAAATATCAATCAAGCAAAAATTTAATTTGGAATTTTCCATACCTACTACAATAAATACTTCCGTAGCAATTGAAACTAAAAACGAAGCTAAAAGGTGCTGCTAGAAAGAGGTTGGGCAGATGGCGAAAGCATTGTAAGGTGCATACATAACGGACGGATTAACCCTAGAGTTAGCTAGAAGTTATTCTGTTCAGCATGCAGTCAAAGCAATGACTAAAAAATGCACAATAAAAAGCTAATAATATGCAAGCTGGCACTTTCAATATCATGAATGAGGCCGTATTCAAATTTGTCAATAGTTTCACAGAAGAAACGGGACGGTCAAACACTGTCCTGTACTACAAAAACCAAGCTCAACGCGGTGCAAATCGCTGGCGTGGAAATTATAGAGGAAACTTTCGCGGTAATCAGAATAATAAAAATAACTACCAAAACAATAATAATAACAATAATGGAGGAAGAGGCCAAAATGGAGTTAACTATAGAGGCCGTGGTAACTCGAACTCGAACTCGAACTCGAACCATAACAACAACTTCCAGAGCCATATCAGAGTTACCCAGGATGCATCGGGAAACTCACAAAGTCCTTTAAATTCTCAACAGTAAATGATGCAAGAGTTTACACAATTAATCTCAGCCAGAATATATATTTGTCTCATTTATTAATGTAGCTACAGGAAAATAAATTGTCTTTCTGATAGACACAGGTGCAGATATATCAATCTTAAAAGCAACTTTTGATATCTTTCATGATATCCAAGATAATTATATTATATATAAAAAAGGGATAAGTCAAGAAATAACTAAATCTATAGGTTTAGTTTCTATTGAAATACAGATGACTAAATACATAATTCCACACAATTTTCATATCGTCACTGAACAATTCCCTATTCCATGTGATGGAATATTAGATATCGATTTTATAAAAAAATACAACTGTCAGTTGGACTTCAAGCTATCTGAAGATTGGCTTATAATTAGCCCTGATAATTTAAATTTTCCAATTAATGTACCACTAACTCACAGTACTGGCAACAATTCAATACTTCTGCCAGCAAGATCCCAAGTTATTCCGAAAATAAAACTTAATTCAAAGGAAGGCAGTGTCTTAATTCCAAATCAGGAAATCTACATTGCAAATACCATAGCACCATCCAAAACCGCTTTCATAAGGCTACTCAATACAACAAATACCGACAAAGTAGTCACTATAGATAAATTAACGTACAAACTACGATGTGGTCAAAGCCAATCTAGAAAATAGAGAAAAGTCTGTATTATCCCAACTTTCGAAAAACTTCCCTTCTCAAGTCAAGTTCAAGTCACAACTCACTAAATTATGCACACAATATAGCGATGTATTCGGATTGGAAACCGAAGCAATAACTACAAATAATTTTTATAAACAGAAACTGAGATTAAAAGATGATGATCCCGTTTATATCAAAAATATTCGAAGCCCACACAGTCAAGTCGAAGAAATACAAAAACAAGTAGGAAAGTTAATTTCCGACTGAATTGTTGAACCATCAGTATCTGAATAAAACAGCCCTAAGAAATCATCCCCCGGGTCAAATGTAAAGAAATGGCGATTAGTAATTGACTACCGCTAGATTAATAAAAAATTACTATCTGATAAATTCCTATTATCTAGAATTGATGATATTTTGATCAACTGGGTCGAGCAAAATACTTTTCATGTCTTGACTTAATGTCAGGATTCCATTAAATTAAACTAGAAAAAAGTTGAAGAGATATAACGTCTTTTTCAACGAGCAACGGCTCATATCGCTTCACGCGATTACCCTTCGGATTAAAAATGGCTCCTAATTCGTTTCAGAGAATGACGACCATTGCGTTCTCTGGTCTAGAGCCTTCTCAAGCATTTATTTATATGGATGTCTTAATAGTAATCGGTTGTTCCGAAAAACATATGCTTAAAAACTTAACAGATGTTTTTGAGAAATGTAGGAAATTCAACCTTAAGTTACATCCAGAAAAATGTTCATTTTTTATGCATGAGGTGACTTTTCTAGGTCATAAATGCACTGATAAAGGAATTCTTCCCGACGAGAAGAAATATGATGTCATTATAACCTACCCAGTTCCGCACGACGCGGACAGTGCTAGACGTTTCGTAGCATTCTGTAACTATTATAGACGTTTTATAAAAAATTTCGCCGACTATTCACGGCACATAACAAGATTATGTGAAAAGAATGTTCCTTTTAAATGGACGGATGAGTGTGAAAATGCATTTCAATGGTAGGTAGGTAGGTACAAGTGGTGAGGCCCCAACCTGGGACCTCCAATTAGAGCTGGGCTCCTTTTTGATGTACTCCCTCTGTTTTCTATTCGTTGTCTTCCTAATACCATCCCGATTCAGTGAGGAAGCTTAGGATTGCTGATATCTTCAGCTCGCCTACGCTCTCCAGTGACTCCAACTGTCGGGCTCCAAAGTGGCGTAGACTTTTGTAGTTTAGTGCCGGGCAGAAGCAGCGCAAATGTTCCGCAGTCTCTTGCTCCGATGTTTGCTTGCAGCTTCTGCAGGTCACATTGTGTGGCAGTCCCATTTTCTTTGCGTGCAATCCAATCGCCCAATGTCCCGTCACGACTGCCGTGAATCTGCTGATATCCTTCTTGCTGTTGGATAACAGTTCCTTTGTTCGGTTTTTATCAAAGTTCGGCCAACAATTCCTTGATCTTCTGCACTCAATTTTCCTCGCCCATTCTTTGTTGTCTGTTTTGTTTGAATTGGTCGTGGATCCTTGCTTGGATCGAGTTTAAAGAGATCGGTATCTCTGTGTCTTTTCTAGGCACCGCTGAGCCTGTTGCTTTTTCGTTTCCTGGGATGTCGTTATGTCGTTATGAAGGTTTCCTTAATCCCCCAGTGCTCGGCATAGATCCGAGCCCCTACGCCACAACTCATCTTGGAGCCGTCGGTGTAGAGGAATACCTCGTCCTCTACGATTACTCTTCCCGAGTCCCAGTCTTCCCTCGTTGGATACGAGGTTGTGAAACCGTAGTCCATTCGCTCGTTTATGTTCATTCTGATGCTCTCAAGTATCTTGCAGCAGTTGCTTGCTTTCAGTCTTACTGCACTCTGCGTGGCAATGTCCTTAACGAACCGTTCTATCGGAATTATGTTTAGGATAGCATTTAGAGCAGCCGCGGGGCATGAGCGCATCGCTCCTGCGGCTCCTGGACACGCTGCTCGCTGTATCCTTGTAAGCTTGGATATGTTGTAGCCTCTGGTTAGTGCTGGCCACCATACCAGGGCCCCGTATGTCAGAATTGGTCGTACCACCGCTGTGTAGAGCCATACGATAATTTTTGGGTGTAGCCCGCAGTTGTTTCTAAACATTTTCCTGCAGGAGTAGAAGGCAATAGTTGCTTTCCTGACTCTCTCTGCTACGTTTTCTTTCCATGTGAGTTTTGGGTCTAGTATCACTCCTAGATACTTTGCTTGCCGCGATAGTGTTAGCTTCGTGCCGCCTATACTGGGCATGTTGAAAGCTGGAACTTTAGGTCTTCTGGTGAAGAGCATAAGTTCTGTTTTTGCTGCGTTGATGCCTAGTCCACAGGTGTTTGCCCATCTGTTTAGCTGCCCTAGCGCACCTGTCATTAAAGGGACCCGATGCTAGCAGTACCACGTCGTCTGCGTAGGCAACTGCTTTGATACCTCCCATATTGAGCTTTTGCAATATATTGTTCATGTTGATCAGCCAAAGTAGAGGTGACAGTACTCCGCCCTGAGGTGTGCCTCTCTTCACTGCTCGAGTGAGGTGAGTGCTACTCAGTTCAGCGGCGATCCTTCTACTCGTCAGCATAACCCCAATCCATTCCCTAATGCCTTCCTCAATGGCTAACGAGTTGAGGGAGCCCAAGATGGAAATGACATTCACGTTGTTGAACGCACCTTCAATATCCAGGAAGGCGGCCATTGTGTACTGTTTATATCGCAGTGTCTTTTCGATATAACCCACTACCTCGTGTAATGCTGTTTCTGTTGATCTGCCCTTCCGGTATGCGTGTTGTGCATCCGAAAAGCTGTGCTTCTCTAGTTTCTCCCGGATGTGAATATCCAAGAGTCTCTCTAGTGTCTTAAGGACGAAGGAGGTGAGGCTAATCGGCCTGTAATCCTTTGCTAGGATATGCCCCCTTCTGCCTGGTTTCGGTATAAATACGACTTTCGCTTCTCTCCACTGAACTGGAATATGCGTCAGTCTAATGCAAGCTTTGTATATGGCTTTTAGCCATCTACAGATGCTACCTTTGGCTGTTTGTAGCATTGCCGGTATTATGCCGTCTGGGCCCGGACTTTTGTATCTGTCGAAGGATCTATTATTGAAAATTTACTTATCGCATTACTGCGCATTTAAAATAACAAACTTCCTACCTAGTTTTTTTGTATAGCTTTACGGGCTACACGTCTAATCGGCAGAAAAAGTTCCTCTCAATTTTACAAAATGCTATATTCTATAAACAAAATATGCATCGTTGTGCAATCAAAAAAATTATGCAACGCAGTGCATGGGTGAAGAAAAAAAAATGTTTGTGTTCGGCTTGGTTGGTTCCTCTTTCTTTCCTCTACGTCAGCTGGTCGCCGCCGGTTTGGCTACGCTGACGCTCCATCGAAGGCGCTGGTGGCGGTCGTGCCTTCCGCGCTTGATATTTGCTGCTGCTGTCTTGGGCTGGGCTTCGCACTAGTCTTCGGCTTCATGCATGCAGAATTGCATGCCGCTGAGTTGAGAGGTCCGGGGCAGTCGGTCGGGTAGACTTGTGTTCGTTTCGGCAGTGGCTTGGGAATAATTGGTTGCGTTGTTAGTTTTTGATTTATAACTTGTATTTTGTTTGCTGAGTGAGTTGTGCCTTGTGGGACTCTATTTTGGAGGGGTTCCCTTAGGAATTCAAGCTCATTATAAAGTTTTTGCGCCGTCGTCCATGCGGGCGGTGTTTTTTGAGCAAATAGTAGCCACTTTATGCGGGCTATTCTTTTTTTAATTTTATTTTTCTGACCTCCACGACCGTGTTTTTTGTATATTCTCCTTTTGCTCCTTGTTTTATTGCCATTCCCGATCCGCTGCTCCTTGTGACTCTAGTCACGGTCGCCATGAAATATAATTGTTCAGTAGTTCCAATTTCCAAGCTGTTCCATGTTTCCCAATATTATTGAAAAAGTTTTGTTTGTTTAATGGTGGTGCCGCTCCAACCATCGAAGTGTCTCTGTTCTTTTACAATATTCTTTAAGTCTAATTAAGGCTAAGTCTCGTAGCTGCGCTGCTCGCAGCCGGCGGCAGAGAGAAGGCTATGTACCTATATACTTATGTATAAAGCAATGTACTTGTATACATTGCTATGCGCTCTCAAGTGGAGGCGCGAGTGGTATGCATATGCTGTCCGTTCGTTACAATTATGCCGACGCCAGCACTTCCTGACTGAGGGCTAAGCCATAGCGATCGGTTCATATTTCGGCCACTTAGGTTTTATAACCGGGACTTTGAAATATGTAAACACTGCAACAAATTGTTACAGTGCATACCCTTTAAGTACTTTCGGTACAGTGGGTATTCAATATATGTGCATACTACAATGCAAAGTAATGCAATGCTTTAATGCAGTAAATAAATTCTCAGGAGAAATATATACTTGTTATAAACCAGAAACAAATATACTAAAAATGGGAGTAGTCGACGTTAAGACAGTGGACTCCACTGCTAATGTTAATTATAAAGTAGCAAATCTAGATTTAATACACACTTTGTGGTTGTCATTATATGCGGAAATTTCTTCTATTAAATGTACAAGTACAAGCACAATAAATTCCTAAACAAGAAATATATGAGCCGCGCAAGTGATTTAGACAAAATCTAACAAAAACAACCAACAAACATAAATAACAATAACTATATAATACAAATTTTTTATGTTAAATTTTGTTGAAATATGATTTGTCCGGCAACAATCGATATACAAACTTTGGTCACTCTTAAGCTATCCCTTTTTTGCTTTGTGCGATATATTCTTATATATTTTTTCTTCTTGTATCTGCTTTTGAAGACGCCACCACATATTGTCGCGCAGCCTTATTAAACATAAATATATAAGTTACTCATGTTAAACATACAGCTTTTTATCCGAGTTCCACAATAAATAAAATATCATATAACCAACAGGTTATGGGCGCAGGGCTCGTGTGGATAAAAACTGTGACATTAATTTAAATTACTGTGTGTGATTGCAAATTACTGTGTGTGATTGCGAAAAAATTAATGAACATGAGTGGACACGGGTTATGTTCCATCGAAAAGTTGGATGAAGAAAATTACGCGGTATGGTCGGTACAGATGAAAAGCATTCTGGTGCAAAGTGATCTGTGGCCAATTGTGTGCGGGAGAACTGTGAAAAATGAAGGGGACAGCCAAGAACAAAACGCATTGTTTGATACACGGGACGAAAAGGCATTAGCAAGCATATTGCTGGGTGTAAAGTCGTCGCAAATTAACTTCATAAAGAATTGCACGTCGTCAAAAGAGGCATGGGAGAAATTAATGAGTGTGTACCAGCCGCGCGGACCAGCTAGAAAAATAGCATTGTTTAAAAGATTGCTGCGAATGAGCTTGCTAGAAAGTACAAGTGTGCAAAGCTATATAAGTGAGTTCTCGGACAGAGTGGAAAAGTTGAACGAAATAGGAATGAACATAAGTGAAGACATGCTTACAATTTTGTTGCTAACCGGCTTAGACAAATCATTTGAAAATTTCGTTGTGGCAATCGTTGTTGCCGTCCTTATCTGACTTGAAAATAAAAATTATTGAAGAAGGACAGAGACAACAAGTGAAAAGTGAAGTCGCGGACAGCAGTGTGCAGCAAGCATTTATGTCGCGCGCGAAGAATGTATACCAAAAGGGTGATACAAAAAAGAAAAAGAAGTGCTATAGGTGCGGACGCGAAGGTCATTTTATAGCTCAGTGCAAAGAAGAAGTAAAAAATGACAAAGACACAAGCACTGAGAAGAAGAGAGCCCTTGCTATTCTGGCGAATGTGAAAAAAACTGACAATTTGAGCAAATCAATGTGGTGTCTGGACAGTGGCGCGATTGTACGCATGTGTTGTGATAAGTCGTGGTTCGTAGAAATGAGAGAGCACAAAGAAAAAATATTTCTTGCTGGCGCCAATTTTGTGTTGGCCGATGGCATTGGCACTGTGTGTGTAAGTGTAAAAAATTTCACAATAGAACTGAAAAATGTGTTGTATGCAAAAGAGTTACAGACAAACTTTATATCGGTGGCTAAAGCAGTTGAAAATGGATACAAAGTCATTTTTGATAATCACAAAGCAGTGATTAGGGATAAACAAAATGTGGACATATTGAAAGCGTGCAAATATGGTGACTTGTTTATGATTGACATAAAAATGAAGCAGTGTATGTACTCTAATACAAACAGCAGTGCAATGTGGAAATGGCATTATCGTTTTGGCCATATAAATTTGTCAAGCTTAACTTAAATGGCGAGTGGTGGAATGGTGAATGGCTTAAAAACAGTTAATACAAAAATTGACTCAAACAGCGATGCGTGTGAGACTTGGGCCAAAAGTAAAATTAGTGTGAAACCATTTCCAAAGAAATCTGAAAGTCGCTCAGAAGAAGTGTTGAATTTGATTCATTCGGACATATGTGGACCAATGAACAAACCGTCTGTCGGGGGTGCGCGTTATTTTGCAACGTTCATTGACGATCACTCGCGTTATACAGCTGTTTATTTTTTAAAATCTCGTGATGAAATACTAAGCGCATTCAAAGACTATGTTGTGTTTGCAGAAAAACAACGCGGAAAGAAAGTAAAAGCAATTCGAAGCGATAACGGGCGCGAGTACGTGAGCCACGCATTTGGACAATTTCTTACTGAAAACGGTATAGTAAGACAGCTGACAGTACCCTATACTCCACAGAAAAATGGAGTTGCCGAAAGAGCAAATCGCACTCTGGTGGAAATGGCCAGGAGTATGTTGATTCATTCAAGCGCAGATGAGAGCCTGTGGGCTGAGGCAGTACAGACTGCAGCATATCTGCGCAATAGGTCAGAAACAAAAGCGTTGTGCAACATGACACCATATGAGGCGTGGGTTGGCAAGAAACCGTATGTGTCGCACCTCAAGGTTTTTGGCTCAAAGGCAATCGTATTGAATAAAGCCCATAAAAAGAAGTTTAGCCAAAAAGGTAATGAATACGTTATGATTGGCTATTCAGCAACAGCAAAAGCATATCGTTTGTTTTGTCCTAAATCAAGGAAAGTTATCGAAAGCAGAGATGTTATTTTCATGGAAAATAATGTAGGTGGATCTACAAGCGATAAAATGGAAATGGCATTGTTTGATGATTTTGTAGCAGATAATCAGCAGGCACAAGACAACAATAATGAGCAGCTTCAGGCAGAGGATGATTTGGACGCCGGAGAGGATGACTTGGACACAGGAGAGGATCAGAACAGTGATGAATACGAGAGTGCTATCAGCGATGAGGCAGAGCAGCCTGCTGTATCTGAAACCCGTGGACCGTTAAAACTGGCAAGCCGGGGCGACCACGTAAGCAATACAACTGTATGAATATGCTGAAGGCAGAGGATATACACATTCCAGCAAATTTGGGTGAGGTTAATCAGTCAGGAATGAAGCAGGAATGGACAGCATCGATTCAGAAGGAGATGGAAGCGCTAGAGGCCAATAACACGTGGGATCTAGTGGATCTGCCACAAGATAAAAGGGCTATAGGCTGCAAGTGGGTATTTGGCGTAAAGGTTGACAAGGAAGGCTATGTAGAGCGCTTTAAGTCAAGACTAGTTGCCAAAGGATGTGCTCAGCGCTATGGTGTTGACTTCTGGGAAACATTCTCACCTGTGGTCAGATACTCGTCCGTTAGAATGATCATGGCATTGGCGGTTGAGAAGAAGCTGCATTTGCATCAGATGGACGTATCTACTGCTTACTTGAACAGCGAGCTATCGAAGGACGTTTACATGCGGCAACCAGATGGGTTCGTAAGCGAAGAGTTTCCCGAGAAGGTCCTAAAGCTAAAGAAGTCTCTGTACGGGCTTAAACAAAGCGGCAGAGAATGGAATACAAAGCTGGACGCAGTATTGAAAAAACTTGGTTTTGCACCGTGTGTCAGCGAGCCGTGCGTATATGTACGCAATGGACAAGGTAGTATAAATATAATAGCAGTTTATGTTAACGATCTTCTACTTGCCAGCTCAAATAAGGATGAACTTTTGGGCATCAAAGCATCAATCGCTAATAAGTTTGATGTTGTGGATGGCGGCCAGCTCAATCACTTTTTGGGCATCGAAGTTGAGCGCGATGGCGAAACTGGCAGTATATCGAGCAGATGCTTCATGCCTGGGGCATGTCAACATGCAAACCTGTAGCTACACCACTGGAGGCGGGTCATCAAGTCAAATGTGATGACGCCAACTGCAAGGCCATTGACGAGAAAGGCTATCAATCGTTAATAGGCACCCTGATGTATCTGGCTATAACAACTAGGCCAGACATACTACACTCGGTAGTAAAACTGGCGCAGCGCAATGCCAATCCTCACAAGGAGCATGAAGTTTCGGCAAAGCGCGTGCTGAGATATCTTAAAGGCACGGCTAACATGAAACTTCACTATCAGGCTACTGGAAAGGAGATACATGGATACGTGGACGCTGACTGGGCTAACGATACTACAGATCGCAAATCGTATAGCGGGTACGTCTTCATTGCTGCTGGCGGGGCAATTTCGTGGGAATCCAAAAAGCAAAGTTTGGTGGCACTTAGCAGCACCGAAGCCGAGTACATTGCCTCATCCACGGCAGCTAGAGAGGCGATATATCTGAAGAAACTATTGTATGAAATGGGTTTCTTAGAAACCAAGTCCGTTTTGTTGTATTGCGATAATCAAAGCGCACAATGTTTAGCTAAGAATCCGATTTTGCATAAACGTAGTAAACATATTGATATTAAGTTTCATCATGTAAGAGAGTTATATACTAAAAATGAAATAGATGTTAAGTATATAAGTACTAATGATATGGTCTCAGATGTGTTAACTAAAAACTTGCAAAAGAACAAACATGTAAAATGTATTAATGAAATGAATTGTTATTAATATGTATAAAGTATATGATTGTTGAGAAGGAGTGTTGAAATATGATTTGTCCGGCAAGCTATCCCTTTTTTGCTTTGTGCGATATATTCTTATGTATTTTTTCTTCTTGTATCTGCTTTTGAAGACGCCACCACATATTGTCGCGCAGCCTTATTAAACATAAATATATAAGTTACTCATGTTAAACATACAGCTTCTTATCCGAGTTCCACAATAAATAAAATATCATATAACCAACAAACTTAAGAAAATTAAATAAATACGATAAAAACTTTATATGTTAAATTTGTTAAATTTAAGAAAATGAAATGAAACAAATAAAAAAATACAATTAAAAATATGTCTTAAAGTATGGCTACGCTGAAAACATAAAAAAAGGGACCCATGCTTCGGTATAGCAATAGTTCTATTGGTATCATCTCCAATGGAATGGGCCGAACTATACAAAACAAGAAAGAAAGCTAACTTCGGCTCACCGAAGTTTATATACCCTTGCAGAACTTTAAATAAAAAATTAAAGCCGAAAATCTGGAATAATTATTAGTTGCCAAATCTCAAGTTTGATGAAAATGGTTTGAAATTGGCTAAGTTAAGGGTTTTTTTTATTTTTCTGATTGTTCCTATGGAAGCTATAGGATATAGTAGATCGATTCTCACGAAATTAAAACCAAAATTCTGAAATAATATAAGATGACTAAACATCAAGTTTGGTGAAAATATCTTGAAAACTGAAAAAGTTATGTTTTTCTTTTATTTTCCTGATTGTTTCTATGGAACATGGCCGATTTTCATGAAATTAAAACTGAAACTCAGAAATAGTGAAAAACGGCTAAATACCAACTTTGATGAAAATATGTTGAAAACTGGCAAAGTTAAAATTTTTTTTCTAAAAATTTTCCGATTGTTCCTATGGCAGCTATATGATATAGTTGTCCGATCCGGCTCGTTCCGACATATATACGAGTAAGAGGATATAGAAGACAAAGTTTCATTCAGATAGCTTTAAAACTGAGGGACTAGTTTGCGTAGAAACGGACAGACGGACATGGCTAGATCGACTCGGCTGTTGATCCTGATCAAGAATATATATACTTTATAGGGTCGGAGAGGTCTCCTTCACTGCGTTGCAAACTTCTGACTGAAATTATAATACCCTGCAAGGGTATAAAAATATATGACGAAAAAACTGAGCTCGATAAATCATATAAATCTCTTGCTCGGGACAGGCCATTTCAAAGGAACACTGTTAAGAAACATGTGGAAATACTAGTATGAAGTTTTAATGAGATACGGGAAAAATAGGGAAAAATTAAATCAAGATCATTGGTCACAAGTATCAAAACTTATGATCAGACTACGATCTAATTAAATATCAATCAAGCAAAAATTTAATTTGGAATTTTCCATACCTACTACAATAAATACTTCCGTAGCAATTGAAACTAAAAACGAAGCTAAAAGGTGCTGCTAGAAAGAGGTTGGGCAGATGGCGAAAGCATTGTAAGGTGCATACATAACGGACGGATTAACCCTAGAGTTAGCTAGAAGTTATTCTGTTCAGCATGCAGTCAAAGCAATGACTAAAAAATGCACAATCAATAAGCTAAAACTTATTATGCAAGCTGGCACTTTCAATATCATGAATGAGGCCGTATTCAAATTTGTCAATAGTTTCACAGAAGAAACGGGACGGTCAAACACTGTCCTGTACTACAAAAACCAAGCTCAACGCGGTGCAAATCGCTGGCGTGGAAATTATAGAGGAAACTTTCGCGGTAATCAGAATAATAAAAATAACTACCAAAACAATAATAATAACAATAATGGAGGAAGAGGCCAAAATGGAGTTAACTATAGAGGCCGTGGTAACTCGAACTCGAACTCGAACCATAACAACAACTTCCAGAGCCATATCAGAGTTACCCAGGATGCATCGGGAAACTCACAAAGCCCTTTAAATTCTCAACAGTAAATGATGCAAGAGTTTACACAATTAATCTCAGCCAGAATATATATTTGTCTCATTTATTAATGTAGCTACAGGAAAAGAAATTGTCTTTCTGATAGACACAGGTGCAGATATATCAATCTTAAAAGCAACTTTTGATATCTTTCATGATATCCAAGATAATTATATTATATATAAAAAAGGGATAAGTCAAGAAATAACTAAATCTATAGGTTTAGTTTCTATTGAAATACAGATGACTAAATACATAATTCCACACAATTTTCATATCGTCACTGAACAATTCCCTATTCCATGTGATGGAATATTAGATATCGATTTTATAAAAAAATACAACTGTCAGTTGGACTTCAAGCTATCTGAAGATTGGCTTATAATTAGCCCTGATAATTTAAATTTTCCAATTAATGTACCACTAACTCACAGTACTGGCAACAATTCAATACTTCTGCCAGCAAGATCCCAAGTTATTCCGAAAATAAAACTTAATTCAAAGGAAGGCAGTGTCTTAATTCCAAATCAGGAAATCTACATTGCAAATACCATAGCACCATCCAAAACCGCTTTCATAAGGCTACTCAATACAACAAATACCGACAAAGTAGTCACTATAGATAAATTAACGTACGAACTACGATGTAGTCAAAGCCAATCTAGAAAATAGAGAAAAGTCTGTATTATCCCAACTTTCGAAAAACTTCCCTTCTCAAGTCAAGTTCAAGTCACAACTCACTAAATTATGCACACAATATAGAGATGTATTCGGATTGGAAACCGAAGCAATAACTACAAATAATTTTTATAAACAGAAACTGAGATTAAAAGATGATGATCCCGTTTATATAAAAAATTATCGAAGCCCACACAGTCAAGTCGAAGAAATACAAAAACAAGTAGGAAAGTTAATTTCCGACTGAATTGTTGAACCATCAGTATCTGAATAAAACAGCCCTAAGAAATCATCCCCCGGGTCAAATGTAAAGAAATGGCGATTAGTAATTGACTACCGCTAGATTAATAAAAAATTACTATCTGATAAATTCCTATTATCTAGAATTGATGATATTTTGATCAACTAGGTCGAGCAAAATACTTTTCATGTCTTGACTTAATGTCAGGATTCCATTAAATTGAACTAGAAAAAAGTTGAAGAGATATAACGTCTTTTTCAACGAGCAACGGCTCATATCGCTTCACGCGATTACCCTTCGGATTAAAAATGGCTCCTAATTCGTTTCAGAGAATGACGACCATTGCGTTCTCTGGTCTAGAGCCTTCTCAAGCATTTATTTATATGGATGTCTTAATAGTAATCGGTTGTTCCGAAAAACATATGCTTAAAAACTTAACAGATGTTTTTGAGAAATGTAGGAAATTCAACCTTAAGTTACATCCAGAAAAATGTTCATTTTTTTTGCATGAGGTGACTTTTCTAGGTCATAAATGCACTGATAAAGGAATTCTTCCCGACGAGAAGAAATATGATGTCATTATAACCTACCCAGTTCCGCACGACGCGGACAGTGCTAGACGTTTCGTAGCATTCTGTAACTATTATAGACGTTTTATAAAAAATTTCGCCGACTATTCACGGCACATAACAAGATTATGTGAAAAGAATGTTCCTTTTAAATGGACGGATGAGTGTGAAAATGCATTTCAATGGTAGGTAGGTAGGTACAAGTGGTGAGGCCCCAACCTGGGACCTCCAATTAGAGCTGGGCTCCTTTTTGATGTACTCCCTCTGTTTTCTATTCGTTGTCTTCCTAATACCATCCCGATTCAGTGAGGAAGCTTAGGATTGCTGATATCTTCAGCTCGCCTACGCTCTCCAGTGACTCCAACTGTCGGGCTCCAAAGTGGCGTAGACTTTTGTAGTTTAGTGCCGGGCAGAAGCAGCGCAAATGTTGCGCAGTCTCTTGCTCCGATGTTTGCTTGCAGCTTCTGCAGGTCACATTGTGTGGCAGTCCCATTTTCTTTGCGTGCAATCCAATCGCCCAATGTCCCGTCACGACTGCCGTGAATCTGCTGATATCCTTCTTGCTGTTGGATAACAGTTCCTTTGTTCGGTTTTTATCAAAGTTCGGCCAACAATTCCTTGATCTTCTGCACTCAATTTTCCTCGCCCATTCTTTGTTGTCTGTTTTGTTTGAATTGGTCGTGGATCCTTGCTTGGATCGAGTTTAAAGAGATCGGTACCTCTGTGTCTGTTCTAGGCACCGCTGAGCCTGTTCTTGCCAGTTCATTTGCTTTTTCGTTTCCTGGGATGTCGTTATGTCGTTATGAAGGTTTCCTTAATCCCCCAGTGCTCGGCATAGATCCGAGCCCCTACGCCACAACTCATCTTGGAGCCGTCGGTGTAGAGGAATACCTCGTCCTCTACGATTACTCTTCCCGAGTCCCAGTCTTCCCTCGTTGGATACGAGGTTGTGAAACCGTTTCCGAAGCGCAGCTCCGTGGTCATGTAGTCCATTCGCTCGTTTATGTTCATTCTGATGCTCTCAAGTATCTTGCAGCAGTTGCTTGCTTTCAGTCTTACTGCACTCTGCGCGGCAATGTCCTTAACGAACAGTTCTATCGGCATTATGTTTAGGATAGCATTTAGAGCAGCCGCGGGTCATGAGCGCATCGCTCCTGCGGCTCCTGGACACGCTGCTCGCTGTATCCTTGTAAGCTTGGATATGTTGTAGCCTCTGGTTAGTGCTGGCCACCATACCAGGGCCCCGTATGTCAGAATTGGTCGTACCACCGCTGTGTAGAGCCATAAGATAATTTTTGGGTGTAACCCGCAGTTGTTTCTAAACATTTTCCTGCAGGAGTAGAAGGCAATACTTGCTTTCCTGACTCTCTCTGCTACGTTTTCTTTCCATGTGAGTTTTGGGTCTAGTATCACTTCTAGATACTTTGCTTGCCGCGATAGTGTTAGCTTCGTGCCGCCTATACTGGGCATGTTGAAAGCTGGAACTTTAGGTCTTCTGGTGAAGAGCATAAGTTCTGTTTTTGCTGCGTTGATGCCTAGTCCACAGGTGTTTGCCCATCTGTTTAGCTGCCCTAGCGCACCTGTCATTAAAGGGACCCGATGCTAGCAGTACCACGTCGTCTGCGTAGGCAACTGCTTTGATACCTCCCATATTGAGCTTTTGCAATATATTGTTCATGTTGATCAGCCAAAGTAGAGGTGACAGTACTCCGCCCTGAGGTGTGCCTTTCTTCACTGCTCGAGTGAGGTGAGTGCCACTCAGTTCAGCGGCGATCCTTCTACTCGTCAGCATAACCCCAATCCATTCCCTAATGCCTTCCTCAATGGCTAACGAGTTGAGGGAGCCCAAGATGGAAATGACATTCACGTTGTTGAACGCACCTTCAATATCCAGGAAGGCGGCCATTGTGTACTGTTTATATCGAAGTGTCTTTTCGATATAACCCACTACCTCGTGTAATGCTGTTTCTGTTGATCTGCCCTTCCGGCATGCGTGTTGTGCATCCGAAAAGCTGTGTTTCTCTAGTTTCTCCCGGATGTGAATATCCAAGAGTCTCTCTAGTGTTTTAAGGACGAAGGAGGTGAGGCTAATCGGCCTGTAATCCTTTGCTAGGATATGCCCCCTTCTGCCTGGTTTCGGTATAAATACGACTTTCGCTTCTCTCCACTGAACTGGAATATGCGTCAGTCTAATGCAAGCTTTGTATATGGCTTTTAGCCATCTACAGATGCTACCTTTGGCTGTTTGTAGCATTGCCGGCATTATGCCGTCTGGGCCCGGACTTTTGTATCTGTCGAAAGAATCAATTGCCCGCCGGAGTCTTTCAGTGAAAATTATGTCATCCGTTGATGTTTCTACCTGCGGGGCTCTTTTCGCTTCAGGTTCTGTGCTGTCTCGTAGGTTTCCTGGAAAGTGAGTGTCAACTAGTAGCTCTAGTGACTCCACTACCGTCGTCGTGGCAGTGCCGTCCGCCCTGTTAATTAGGGTAGGGCTTGTGTGCCCTTTAGCGAGAATCTTGCTTAGTCTCGCAGTGTCTTTCACGCCTTCCAGCGACTCGCAGCAGCTCTGCCATGAGTCCTCTTTGGCCTCGTAAATCGCTTTTTTGTAAGTTCTCTGCGCCTCCTTGTATGGTCCTCATTCCTTGGTACCATAGCTAGTGTTGAACGACTTCCGTGCCCTTCTCCTGAGGCCGCTAAGGTCGCTCATACGCATCAAGAGCATTTACGAAAGGTGAAAGTAACAAATGTACTACTGAGCAGGAATTAGCTGCAATTCATTGGGCGATTATACTTTTCAGACCATATAAATATGGAAAACATTTCTTAATAAAAACAGACCATAGACCTTTAACATACATTTTCTCAATGATCAATTCCAGTTCTAAACTGACACGTATGAGGCTCGAACTAGAAGAATACGACTTTACAGTCGAATATTTAAAGGAAAAAGATAATTATGTAGCTGATGCGTTATCAAGGATAACCATCAAAGATCTACAAAATATAACTGGAAATATATTGAAAGTCACTAATAGATATCAAAGTAGACAAAAATTCCGCGCGGAAAATCAAGAACAAGAATTGCCTATGCAATCTTTAGCGATTTATATACTAATGGAGTTATTGACTTAGATCAATTTTTCCAAAGCCTTGAAATGCAAGCCGGTATACATAAAATCAGCAACTCAAAGTGGCACCGTGGGAAAATATCTTTGAACATATGTACTTCAATAGATAATTTCAAATTAATGGGCAATAAAAATAAAATCTTGAAAACATTAAGAGTAGCGCTACTCAACCCGGTGACCCGAATAACAAATTTAAAAGAAAAAGAAGCAATTTTGTCTACATTTCATGATGATCCAATTCAAGGAGATCATACTGGCATAACAAAACTTTGGCCAAAGTAAAATGGCACTATTCCTGGAAAAGCATGTCTAAAGATATAACTGAGTACGTAAGAAAATGTCAAAAATGCCAGAAAGCCAAAATAACTAAACACACAAAAACGCCTTTAACAATTACAGACACACCAATAAATGCTTTCGAAATCAGAAAATCAGAAAATGACAATAAGTATGCAGTCACTTCAATATGTGATTTAACTAAGTATTTAGTTGCCATACCTGTTTCGAATAAAAATGCTAATACTGTCGTTAAAGCAATATTTGAATCTTTTATCCTGAAGTTCGATCCAATGAAGAAGTTCATTACGGATATGGGAACAGAATATAAGAATTCAATTATAGACGATTTGCAAATATTGTATGGCTTCAATATTTTGTCCTTTGTTCCATATGAGCTAGTATTCGGTAAAACAAGTAATTTACCGAAACATTTTAATAGCAGAGATAGATTGATATATAATATAGATAACTATGCTAAGGAGAGTAAGTATAGATTAAAAGTAGCCTGAAAAAGAGCTAGAGTAATGTTACAAGCAAATAAGAATACAAATAAACTACTATAGGATCATAAAGTAAGGGATTTAGATATTCAGTAGGTGACCAAGTTTTATTAAGAAACGAGAAAGGTCATAAGTTAGATCCTAAATATACACGTCCGTATATAGTAACGGAAATAGGAGATAGAGATAACATAGTAATAACAAATAATATACATAAAAAACAGACAGTTTATAAGGATAGATTAAAAATGTTTATTTCATAATTGTATTTAGCATGGCCATGCATAGAAATAAATAGACAAGCATAAGTATAAATAAATGCATAAAACTGCATAAATGCAGATATTTCATTTCCTAATCAAATTAAAAAAAAAAAAAAAAAAAAAATTAAAATAATAAAAATAAATAAATTTAATTAATCTAATAATAACTCCATATTATTACGTTATTTTTCAAAAGGAGGGAGATGTAGTATGCACATATATTGAATACCCACTGTACCGAAAGTACTTAAAGGGTATGCACTGTAACACTTTGTTGCAGTGTTTACATATTTCAAAAACCCTAAGTGGCCGAAATATAAACCGATCGCTATGGCTTAGCCCTCACTCAGGAAGTGCTAGCGTCGGCATAATTGTAACGAACGAACAGCATATACATACCGCTCGCGCTTCCACTTGAGAGCTCATAGCAATGTACAAGTACAATCTTTTATACATAAATATATAGGTACATAGCCGTCTCTCTGCCGCCGCCTGCGAGCAGCGCAGCTACGAGACTTAGCCCTAATTAGACTTAAAGAATATTGTAAAAGAACAGAGACACTTCGATGTTTGGAGCGGCACCATTGCTGCTCCAACCTCATAAAGAAAACCCAAATATAAAACAAACAAGACCTTTTCAATAATATTGGGAAACATGGAACAGCATGGAAATTGGAACTTTAAGCAACTTGTGACGAGTGCCGCGCCGATAAAGGGCCACATTAACGGCCAGGGGCACACGGGAAAAGAAGAGGAAGCAGCTGATCGCGGCGGGCACTAAAACTCGCTACGCCCTATATAAGGCGAGCCGCTGGCCGTAGGAAATCACTTAGCGGCCGACAGCGATCGGGAGCGGTAAGCCTCTAGTAGCACACTCCTAGTAGTCAGCAGCCAAAGTCACTTTTTGGTAGGCGACTAGAATCCGAGGATTTGGGTTGCCAATACATTGTCGAAGGACTTGCGAGTCGCGACATAGAATTCGGCCCGCCGAATTCTCTCTCTCGGTGAAGACTTACGAGTCCGCCCGCCCTCTCTCTTTGAAGACTTACGAGTCCGCCCGCCCTCTCTCTTTGAAGACTTACGAGTCCGCCCGTCCTCTCTCTTTGAAGACTTACAGGTCCGCCCGGCCTCTCTCTTTGAAGACTTACGAGTCCGCCCGCCCTCTCTCTCTGAAGACTTACGAGTCCGGATTGACGGATTTACGGATTGACTCGCTCTAAGCATATTACAAAGCTATCTGTAGCTTGCAACAAAGTTCTGTTCAGATCCCCTTGAAAATCAAACTAATTACACAGTGTGACAAAATTCCACTTTTTGTCTGTATCTGGAATGAGACAAACCTTTTCTTATAGATTTTTGAACGCTGAATCCGAATCTGTAATCAGAATTTGTCTATCACGTAACACGTTTGCAAAAAACGCTGTTTTTGCCCTACTTTACAGTAATATAACTCGGTTTCAAGATGTGCTAGAAACTTCGTTCTTTTCGCAAAATTTAGCTAAATACTTCTATAATGATGACCAAGTGGTCATTTATCGTTTTTTGCAAAAATGTAACGTGATAGACAAATTTTGATTACAGATTCGGATTCAGCGTCCAAAAATCTATAAGAAAAGGTTTGTCTCATTCCAGATACAGAAATCGTGTTGCACTGTGTTACCTTTGCTCCCGGAAGACTTATATCCTTCCTCAAAACGCAAACATTCCACAGTTTCAAGAGGCAGTTAACCAACTTGTTAACCTTAACATGATTCTAAGGTCCCCTGAGAAGATTGGCGACGCCACTGAGCTCATTGTCCGAAATATCCACATCGCAGCTGACTCCTCAATCTGTAGACAAGGATCAATGATCCCATCAGACCCACATTAGGCCCGTTTAAAACCTGAGGTCCTGGATCTGGTGAGGTCAAAAAGAGATCCAGCTGATAAAGAGCTTATCGTCATGCCGAGGACGATCTCAAATAGTTTCTACATAAAACGACATACGACTATTTCGCTGACCTGCTACGCAATGCTGACCCCAAAAAAATGCATGGGTTTAATCTCTGGAAAGCAGCAAGGTGAGTAAAACGGCAGTTCCCAAGCAGAATCGACATAAGGCGTGCTGACAACACTTGGTGCTTTTGCTGACGAACTGAAAGGCCGATTTCAGCCATTTGACCAAGCAAAGCGTAGAAACAGCACTGACTTACCTTAATACTACATGCTTATAGAGCCCATTCGACATATAAGCCCGTAAGAGGTTTATTTTCAACTTCAGTAAAGCTCCAGGATTCGACAGCATCGATAGCAGAGTTGCCAAGGCCCTGCCGAAAAAGGGTATACCATTTCTTGTCCGCCTGTTCAACTCCATGTTACTTATTTGCAACTTCCCCACACAATGGAAGTGATATGTGATAACAATGATACCAAAGCCATTTTTTTTTTTTTTTTTTTTGTTTATTTGGTTGTATGCAAGTTTGCTGCTAAACTTATTTGGCTACATATCTATTATTATTTAACAAACCAAAGCCATGCAATTTTGGGAATAAGAAGTATCCAGGATGCCATTCCCGATCATTCATTTGGTTTTAGGAAAAAATCATGGGACCCCAGAGCAGGTGCGTAGAGTTGTTTTCATATTCCTCGACACTAAAGAAGCATTTAACTGGGTATGGCATGATGGTTTACTTCACAAGTTGAAGTCTCTTCTTCCCATTTGCCAATTCCTATTAATAAAATCGTACCTGCTTGATCGCAATTTTATGATCGAGGTGAGAGGAGAAAGGTCAAACTTTAAAACTGCTGGCGCTGGAGTTCCGCAGGCAAACGTCCAGGGTCCAGTGCTATATACCCTTTTCAGATCTGCCGTGTCCGAACGAGCCGGCCCGCCGAATTCTCTCTCTCGGTGAAGACTTACGAGTCCGCCCGCCCTCTCTCTTTGAAGACTTACGAGTCCGCCCGCCCTCTCTCTTTGAAGACTTACGAGTCCGCCCGTCCTCTCTCTTTGAAGACTTACGAGTCCGCCCGCCCTCTCTCTTTGAAGACTTACGAGTCCGCCCGTCCTCTCTCTTTGAAGACTTACAAGTCCGCCCGGCCTCTCTCTTTGAAGACTTACGAGTCCACCCGCCCTCTCTCTCTGAAGACTTACGAGTCCGCCCGCCCTCTCTTTTTGAAGACTTACGAGTCCGCCCGCCCTATCTCTCTGAAGACTTACGAGTCCGCAAACCCGAGGACTTACGAGTCCGCCCGCTTCTCTCTCTGAAGACTCCCGAGTCCAGGGCGAGCCGCGATCACCGAGACGAAGACGACCCAGACGCGAGAAGCCCAGACGACCGAGACCAGGCTGCAGCGCACCCGAGATCCCGATAGTCAACTCTGTACCACGAGCACTAAATAAACAGAGAAACCTACTTAAGTCACCGAATTCTCTCCACTGTTCTTACTGGGAATCGGGGGAATATCTCTTACAGCTACCACTCGGACTACTAGGCGGACTCTGGCCGTCCCTGAACTATCTGGGAAACTGGGCGGCAGACCGTCACAAACTAACTTAATGTCTATAAAACGTTGCGAATGATTATAGACAAATAAGATGTCAACATAACAGATATCACATTTATAGTATTTAAAACAATAGCTAATTACTGTTTTATGACTGCAGAGACATATCGTTCTCTTGTCCAGAGATCACAGGGGTGCCGTCGTTTAAGTCTTCTTCTTCTTGTTGCTGTCAAGTTTGCCAAGGAAGCTGGCGTTCGTTGTACCGACTCGAGTGTCGGTTGATCTGCTCCCTAACCGAGGAGATGTGGAGGCCACTTGATAGGTCGTTATTCCTGGTGCTCGGTTTTGGACTCTTGGAATATTCATAACGGTTGTGTCTGAAGCAATGCAATACGTCATCGATGGTACCATAATTGACTTGAACAGCTAAATTTTGTTTTCAAGACTTAGTTTGCTCGTTGGCTTGAGCTTTCAGTTGAGCTTTCTAAGCTTGGTACGACATGTGTTCCTGGGTAATCCTTGATGCATCGATTCTGGTGGAGGAGTTCACCCGGCTCGTTCGGACACGGCAGATCTGAAAAGGGTATATAGCACTGGACCCTGGACGTTTGCCTGCGGAACTCCAGCGCCAGCAGTTTTAAAGTTTGACCTTTCTCCTCTCACCTCGATCATAAAATTGCGATCAAGCAGGTACGATTTTATTAATAGGAATTGGCAAATGGGAAGAAGAGACTTCAACTTGTGAAGTAAACCATCATGCCATACCCAGTTAAATGCTTCTTTAGTGTCGAGGAATATGAAAACAACTCTACGCACCTGCTCTGGGGTCCCATGATTTTTTCCTAAAACCAAATGAATGATCGGGAATGGCATCCTGGATACTTCTTATTCCCAAAATTGCATGGCTTTGGTTTGTTAAATAATAATAGATATGTAGCCAAATAAGTTTAGCAGCAAACTTGCATACAACCAAATAAACAAAAAAAAAAAAAAAAAAAAATGGCTTTGGTATCATTGTTATCACATATCACTTCCATTGTGTGGGGAAGTTGCAAATAAGTAACATGGAGTTGAACAGGCGGACAAGAAATGGTATACCCTTTTTCGGCAGGGCCTTGGCAACTCTGCTATCGATGCTGTCGAATCCTGGAGCTTTACTGAAGTTGAAAATAAACCTCTTACGGGCTTATATGTCGAATGGGCTCTATAAGCATGTAGTATTAAGGTAAGTCAGTGCTGTTTCTACGCTTTGCTTGGTCAAATGGCTGAAATCGGCCTTTCAGTTCGTCAGCAAAAGCACCAAGTGTTGTCAGCACGCCTTATGTCGATTCTGCTTGGGAACTGCCGTTTTACTCACCTTGCTAATTTCCAGAGATTAAACCCATGCATTTTTTTGGGGTCAGCATTGCGTAGCAGGTCAGCGAAATAGTCGTATGTCGTTTTATGTAGAAACTATTTGAGATCGTCCTCGGCATGACGATAAGCTCTTTATCAGCTGGATCTCTTTTTGACCTCACCAGATCCAGGACCTCAGGTTTTAAACGGGCCTAATGTGGGTCTGATGGGATCATTGATCCTTGTCTACAGATTGAGGAGTCAGCTGCGATGTGGATATTTCGGACAATGAGCTCAGTGGCGTCGCCAATCTTCTCAGGGGACCTTAGAATCATGTTAAGGTTAACAAGTTGGTTAACTGCCTCTTGAAACTGTGGAATGTTTGCGTTTTGAGGAAGGATATAAGTCTTCCGGGAGCAAAGGTAACACAGTGCAACACGATTTCTGTATCTGGAATGAGACAAACCTTTTCTTATAGATTTTTGGACGCTGAATCCGAATCTGTAATCAAAATTTGTCTATCACGTTACATTTTTGCAAAAAACGATAAATGACCACTTGGTCATCATTATAGAAGTATTTAGCTAAATTTTGCGAAAAGAACGAAGTTTCTAGCACATCTTGAAACCGAGTTATATTACTGTAAAGTAGGGCAAAAAGTGTTACGTGATAGACAAATTCTGATTACAGATTCGGATTCAGCGTTCAAAAATCTATAAGAAAAGGTTTGTCTCATTCCAGATACAGACAAAAAGTGGAATTTTGTCACACTGTGTAATTAGTTTGATTTTCAAGGGGATCTGAACAGAACTTAGTTGCAAGCTACAGATAGCTTTGTAATATGCTCAGAGCGAGTCAATCCGTAAATGGCAAACTCAATTGCTGATGGCGTACGGCATTACGGCTAATGCGTGGGCCCTCCGGTTGCAAGGCAATGGCAATTTCACCTTGATCCGTTTTAACTTTAACTGCAACACACTGGGCACTTTGATGTGCCATTGTTAAAAATTGGTAGTACTAAAGACATGACTGAACTGCAGAGCCTCCACAGCGGCGATCGGCCGGATGACTAGATTGGTGAATGTCAAATCCATGTAGCTTGAAGTATGACAGAGTGCAGAAGTGTGTTTCACTGACCAACATACATAATATCGATGTGATGATTTTGCACAAAAAGCTCCAGCTCTAGTGTCTTGTTAGCTAGCCCATCGGCGTTCCACCCGCCAATTTTGATTCCAATTTGACTCATGGTTGGGTTGGATGAACAGGGAGAAGTGCAGAGATTGCTTGAGCAGTTCCTGGTGCGTGTTGAGATAAAAGGCGAGTAATGAGTGTCAGCATTGACACCATCATCTGGCACATCTTGTCAAGCTGAGCTACGAGGGCGCACATTGGTTGCAATTCCTACCTTGGTGTTGCTGGTCGTGCTTCGGTTCCTTCCTAATAGGGGAAACTGGTGCTGCTGCAGGTGGCTTGTCCAATGCTGCAGACTTGCCTGCTCTGTTTGGATAGATCCAACGGCGACACTCCCATATAAAGGCGTAGGCACAATGACTCTTCATGCAGCTGGTGGAATAGCTTGTTGTTAAGCGAAGCTACGATGGGATGTAACACTTCGTCGTCAACTTATTGTCTGTTGGTACACGAGACAGTCCTTGTAGCTTGCTGTGGATTACTGTAAAAGATCAATTGCGAATGTCTTTCTTCCAGCTCTAGTCCCGTTCCATTTATCCAAGTAATTATTCAGCTTTGGGTAGTTGTTCAGTAATTTTATTGTATCTCTAATTTATAAGATCTTTGGAGGAACCATTGTTGTCGCTCCAAAGTCACATTTGATTCTTGTCTTATGGACAACATATATATGTTTTAGACTCAGGAAGTCTAATTCTTATAGCTGCGCTGCCAACAGCGGCAGCGGAGAGACGTATATATATGATATTCTTAAATACAATCCTTCAACATTCGATCTCTCTTTTCGTAGCGGACGGTCGTTTTTTGTTTTGCGCTCCGACATTTGTGTTCATTTTGAATTTAAACCACCGGGGTTTCCTCTAATTTATCACCTAATATCAATAATAATATAACGTTTTGCTACCGCGCGTGCATGCACTTTTCTGTGTAATTAATTTGTATAATTAATCACTTTTTAGTTTTGTGCTAAGACGGTTTTCTTATTTTATTTTTTTCCTCTTTGCTCTTTTACCGTTTTTACTTTTTTCTCTCCCCCGCTCGAGTGCCGTTTGCTATAAGCTGCATCTAAGCTGTTCATAGCTCTCATCGCTCTTGTGATTTCTGCTGCTCAAATTCTAACTCTTGCGCTCTTTTGTTCTATCTCCCTCTCTTTACTTTTTTGGTATTGAGAGTGTGCACTGTGGTCTAGGGTTGGTGAACATGTCCCAGAATATTGTCTGTGTTATAAAAAATTGCCAAAAAATGTTTTGGCAGACCAGCCCAGTTTCCATTGCTGGCTTTGCGAGGCAGTTGTGCACGCTAAGTGCATCGAGATGACAGGTCGAATGGCTGACGTAGTGTCCAGCAAAAAGGGCCTGCGTTATTGCTGTGAGGCCTGTCGACCGGTTGAGAAGGAAATATCATCCTTCATGCGTCAGACTAGAAGTGGATTTTTTGAGATCATGGCCACTTTTCGCAACGCGAATGACCTGTTCTCCGCGCTGGACGCTCAATTTAATAGTATGAAGCTATTAAATTAGTCGCCGAAACGCAAAAAATCCGCTGCTAGTCATCTGCAACTGTGTGAGACACAGCAACCGATTTCCTGTCACTCTCCGTCGCCACAGCTCCTGGTCCCCTCTCCAATGGTTCTGAGATCAGGAACGATCAAAGATTCGCTTGCCACTGATCTCGCATCTGAAGATGTTATGGCCTATATTCAAGGCAAAACCCAAGCTGGCAATATCAAGGTGGAAAAATTCAAATTTTCGTATGCCAGAGACATTTCATCATTCAAGATAAATGTCTCATCCCAACTCTTTGACACTATTTGCTAGGGTGACTTCTGGCCCGAGTACGTTGTAGTCAAGGAGTATGAGGCACGAAATAAGAGAAATCGGCCTGCCGGAATTCAACTGCCCAGGCCGTCTCAATCCTCAGTGTCCTCAGCTGTACCTTCTGTTCCAAATAACTAACCTCTTCCCTACAACCTTCCTATCAGAATACTAGGAGCTTACGCAGTAAGCTTTCTAGATTATATTCTGATAACCTTTCCTTTGCATCCCAGGTAAATGTATTTACTGAAATCTGGTTGAAGCCGGAGATCCTCTGCTCCGAAATTCTTACAAGTAAGTATACAATTTACAGATTAGATCGACTTCTCCAGCGTGGTGGCGGAATTTTAATTGCCGTTGACTCTTGTTTCATCTCGGAACGGTTGGTATCTAATGACTTTTTGGACATCGAATTTAGCTGTGTAAAACTATCTTTTACAGGTAGTTGTATTTATGTAACCTGCTCTTACATCCCTCCATCTTCGGAAGAGCAAATTTATTGGAAACACCTTGCGGCAATTTAGACCGTTTCTAATCGGCTTTCTGATAGGGACCAATTACTGGCTTTGGGTGACTTCAACATACCAGGAGCTCACTGGTCTTCTGATGGTGTCTAATGTTCTTTACACTGCGGCACAGCATGACCTTCTAAACGGCTTGCTTGATTTATCCTTATAGCAAGTTAACCATATTTTTAATTCTTTAAACCGCTTACTTGATCTATGCTTTGCCTCTGATCCTGCAGGTGTAAACCTAATTAGAGTTCCTCCAATGACGCAACCTGAAGATCCTTAGCATCCAACTTTCGATGTGACTATAGACACTGGGACAGCTTCAGCAACAACATCTGGTAGTAGATTAAACAGAGTCCGCTGTTTCCGAAAGGCTGACTATCAGAGGCTAAACACTTTAATAACAGAATTTGATTGGTCGAATCTTTACACGACCTCGGACATGGCATCCGCCGTTGATTATTTTTACAATGCCATGAACTCATTTTCCCACTTATTTGTTCCTAAAACCTACCCGTCTGTCTCTAATAAAGCACTTTGGTTTAACAAGGAGCTGACACGTTTAAAAAACGTAAAATCCAGGCTTTATAATAAGTATAAACATACTGGTTCAAAAACGGCTTTCTCATCTTATCTTAGTGCTCGATCTAACTTTACCGTGCTTAACGCTCAGTGTTATAAAAATTATTTGACTCGTTGTAAGGTACAGTTTACGCAGGACCCTAAACAGTTTTATAACTTTGTTAACTCTAAACGTAAACCCACGTTATACCCTCCCTCGCTGTCATTTAGGAATACTACAGTAAATTCTGACCAAGCAATAGCCAACCTCTTCGCTGAGTTTTTTAAAACTACATATTCGCTCTCAACATCTTCAGATCATACATTTTCTCCAGTTTTGCCCAATTCGTCCTTAATTTTCAGTCCTATTTTAAACGAAAGCTCACTTATTCTCGATCTTCAATGAGTTAACCCAGTTTTTTCACCAGGTCCCGATGGAATACCAGGCTCTGTGCTTAGGTATTGCTCTGAGGCGCTGTGTAACCACCTTCTTAAATTGTTTACCTTATTTTTAGAATCCTCAGAATTTCCCCTTATTTGGAGGGAATCATTTGTTATTCCTCTCCACAAAAAAGGTAGCAAATCGGATGCCAGTAACTAGAGGGGTATCTCTAAGTTATCGGCTGTCCCCAAACTTTTCGAGAATGTAATCACTCCTCTTCTGCAACATCTATGCAGATCCGTCATCTCTCCATGTCAACATGGTTTTATGAGGCAAAGATCAACCACGACCAATCTCAATCTTCTGGAACTTACCTCTTTTGTTATTAGGGGCTTCCAACAAAACTTTCAAACCGATGTTATTTACACGGACTTTAGTAAAGCTTTCGACTCGGTTAATCATTCTCTTCTGGTTAGGAAACTCGATTCAATGGGGTTTCCTAGTGATCTTCTTAAATGGATTTCGAGTTATCTAAGTGACAGGAACCAAAAGGTTCTGTTCAGAAACATTCTATCCAATAGCCTCAGGGTCACATCTGGCGTCCCAAAGGGTAGCCGCCTTGGACCACTACTATTCACATTGTTTATCAATGATTTGCCGCAGGTTCTAACCAAATCCAGAGTACTTATGTACGCTGATGACGTTAAACTTTGCTTGCAGTATAGGGACAGTTCTTGCCAATCAGACTTAAAATCGGATCTTGATAACTTCCAAGCATGGTGTCATGCTAACGATTTACATCTCAACAGCTGAAAATGCAAACTGATGACATTTTCTCGTGTTACTCCCCTGCTTGCAACCTATATGCTTAACGACTGCTCTTTGGAAAGAATTACTATTGTTGATGATCTGATTGTCGTCGAGAACTTTCGTTCTCTGAACATATTTCTTGTATGGTTAACAAAGCCAGAGGCATGCTGGGATTCATTAAAAGGTGGGCGAATGAATTCGATTCTCCTTATGTAACGAAGACTCTCTTTACTTCGTTGGTTCGCCCTATATTGGAGTATGGTTCGTGCGTCTGGAGTCCTTTGGAGTCCATAGTAGCCCCATTGAATCTATCCAAAAGAACTTTTTGCTTTTCGCCCTCCGTGGCCTACCCTGGGATGCCAACTTTAGATTACCGTCTTACTCTAGTAGACTTCTCCTACTTAATCTACCTTCTTTAGCTAACCGTAGGACGATACTTGGCGTCGTCTTTTTACACAAACTTATTAACGGTGATGTGGAGAGCCCCTACCTGCTAGGCCAGCTCAATTTCCATGTTCCCCGTCTGTCATCTAGAACTTTTATACCATTAGTAGTTAACCACTGGGCGATTCATATTTCATCCTATTGAGGTTTATGACCGGCAATTTGTATTGCGTAAACACTGCAACAAAATGTTACAGTGTGGACCCTTTAAGTACGATGGGTATTCAATATATGTGCATACTACATCTCCCTCCTTATGAAAAATAACGTAATATAATGAAGTTATTTTATAATTATATATAAGGTTGTCAAATATCTCCCTTCCGCTTTTTTGCTCTTTATTCAATGCTTTATAAAAAGTGTTACAGTGATCGGATTTAGTTCAAATATGCGCCGTTTTGTTCGATAATCTGTTTCCATCTAGACGGCAACTTCATAATACCTCCCTCGTAGAAGCCCCCCTCCTTATTTGCGAAGAACTCGGACAGCCACTTTTCACAAGCCTCTTTTGAGTTCAACTTTACACCACCAAGGGCGTTCGCCATGGACAGGAACAGGTGGTAATCACTTGGCGCTATGTCCGGGCTATATGGTGGATGCGATAAAACCTCACATCCGAGCTCCCGTAGCTTCTGACGAGTCATCAACGAAGTGTGTGGTCTGGCGTTGTCCTGGTGGAACACTACACCCTTCCTGTTGGCCAATTCTGGACGCTTCTGGTCGATCGCCTGCTTCAAGCTGTCCAGTTGTTCGCAGTAGATGGTAGAAATAAGCGTCTGGCCATATGGGAGCAGCTCATAGTGGATGATTCCCTTCCAATCCCACCAAACACACAGCAAAACCTTCCTGGCCGTCAATCCCGGCTTGGCCACTGTTTGGGACGATTCACCGGCCTTCGACCACGACCGTTTTAGCTTGATATTGTCGTATGTGATCCATTTTTCGTCGCCAGTCACCATCCGCTTCAAGAATGGGTCGAGTTCGTTCCGTTTCAGCAGCATATCGCAGGCGTTGATTCGGTTCAGAAGGTTTTTTTGCGTCAAATCATGCGGCACCCAAACATCAAGCTTTTTTTTGTATCCAGCCTTCTGCAGATGGTTTAAAATGGTTTGGTGACTAACTCCCATCTCCTGGGCGATGTCACGAGATGCCACATGCCGGTCTAACTCGATGTATTCCATGATTTGATCGGTATTTGTCGTCACAGGTCTTCCGCCGGCTGGCTTATCCATGGTGTCGTTTTCACCGGCTCTGAATCGTCGAAACCATTCCTCCGCGGTTCGAAGTGATAGAGTACCATCCCCCAAAACACCATTAATCTCACGGAACGTTTCTCTAGCGGATTTGCCTTTAACGAAGGAAAACTTTAAAATAGCGCGAATTTCGGCGTTAGTGAACTATATGTTTACACGTCTATAACTGTTGAACGCAATATCCAAACTATTCATGCATAGCGTCGTTTTGTAGATTATGTCAAGACCTTTCAAATTATGTATAGTATTGCCAGATACGAGCTCTGTAGCGCTTTGTACATAGCCGCGAAATTCAAAAGACAAAAAGGCGGAAGGGATATATACATTTCATACAATAATTTTTTTTTTTAATTCATTTATTTTTTTATTTTTTTTTTTTGTAATTATCTTATTTATTCTTATGTTATTCATAAAGTTGTAATACAGTTTTTATGCTATGTATTGCCATAAGTGAAATATAAAGAGAACCAAATTAGTTATGAAATAAATGGTTTTAATCTATCCTTGTGTACTAATTGTTTTTTTATTTTTAATATTTGTTATAGTTATGTTATCTCTATCTCCTATTTGTTCTACCTTCTAAGAACCTGTATATTAAAATTCTAGCTTATGCCCTGTTTCATTTTTCAATAAAACTGATCTCCTATTTTTAATTCAAAATCGAAACTAGTTTTGTCGTACCTATATTTTTGTTTTTGTTTGTTATCATCTAGCATTATTTTAGCTCGCTTATAAAAATTTAAATAAATAAATAAATTTCGATTCCTTAGCATAATCTTCTGTGTTATAAAGTGGTTCTATTCTATCTATGTTATTGAAGTGTTTTGGCAAATTTGAACTTTTACCAAAAACTAGCTTGTATGGACAATAATTGTGTGCCATAGAGGGGGTTGTGTTAAAACAATATACGAAGTATTGTAACCATGTATCCCAATCAGTTTTGTCTACTGAGATGTAGGAACGGATGGACTCATTAAATGTTCTGTGGCTTCGCTCCACGGTACCTACAGTCTGGTGGTGGTGTGCAGTTGAAGTTATGTTTTTAATATTTAAATATTTACATAGATCTTCAATGATTGAATTTTTGTATTCTGTTCTCATGTCCGTAATGAACGTCTTCATTGGACCGTACTTCAGAATGAAATTTTCAAATATAGCTCTAGCTACTGTATTTGCACTTTTATTTGGTATTGGTATTGCTATCAAATTTGTCAAATCGCATATTAATGTTATTGCGTATTTATTTCCATTGTCCGATTTCGGTAGTGGACCAATTGTATCCACAATTACCCTGTCGAAAGCTTTTTCTGGTGTTTCTGTTATAGACAGTGGGGTCTTTGTATGTTTAGTCGTTTTAGACTTTTGGCATTTAGGACATTTTCTTATGTACTCTTTTATGTCTTTGGACATATTTTTTCAGTAGTAGTGTCTCTGGACCTTGGCCAAGGTTTTTGTAATGCCAGTGTGACCTCCTTGTATTGAATCGTCATGGAATGTAGACAGTATAGCTTCTTTTTCGTGTTTCATATTTATTGCGGTCACCGGGTTGAGTAGCGCTACTCTTAATGATTTCAGTATCTTATTGCCCATTATTTTAAAATGATCAATTGAAACGAGTTCAAAGATATATTCCCACGGTGCCACTTTGAGTTGGCTGATCTTGTTAATACCGGCCTGCTTTTCAAGCCTTTGGAAGAATTGACCTAAGTCAAGGGTTCCATTAGTATACAAATCGCTAACATCATAACTTGCTGTAATTTTCTTTCCGTATTTGAATAAACACATTTTATTATTTACATGCAAGGTCACTACTTTACGTATTTCATCATTATTAATGACTTCATATACGTTGGGCTTTGAAGCTTTCTCTTCAGATTGCCTAGGCAATTCTGTTTCTTTTTCTCCTGCACAGGATTTCTGTCTACTTTGGTTTCTTGTAGTGACTTTATTTATAGATCCAGTAATATTTTGTAATTCTTTGATGGTTATTCTGGATAACGCATCAGCGATAAAGTTACCTTTCCCCTTCAGGTATTCTACCGTAAAATAAAATTTCTCTAATTCAAGCCTCATACGTATTAATTTCGAACTGGGGTTTACCATTGAAAACAAATAAGTAAGTGGTCTATGGTCTGTTTTAACCGTGAAATGGTTACCATAAATATATGGTCGGAAATGTGTTATAGCCCAATGAATAGCGGCTAGTTCTTGGTCAGTAGTACTCTTGTTACTTTCTCCTTTGGTAAAGGATCTTGATGCGTATGCAATTGGAAGTTGGAGTCCATTACGGCTTTGAGTTAAAACCGCTCCACATGCTTGCTTACTTGCATCGGTTATTATGCAGAATTCCTTAGTGAAATCTGGATATTGTAACAAGGTTGGGTTTATAAGTGCCGTTTTAAGATGATCGAAGGCATTCTGGCATTCAGATGTCCATTCGAATTTTACATAACCTGGTTATGTGTACCTGTAGTGAGTTCTATTGAGGCTAAGTCTTTAGAAGAAATTGTACCTTCTCCGATTCCCGATAACATGTTCAAATTGATCTATGTTCTCTTTTAATATAGATATGTCTGCACTTCCTTTTTTCCTTTTTTGGCATACAATATCGTATTAGGATTGCCGTCATTTCAGTACTACATTGTATGTACTTAGTGACAGCTTCATTCATGCTAGTGAAGTTTCCTGCTTCCAATATTGTTTTAAGTCGGCCATGCTCACAAATTTAACCATTGTGGTGATGGCTTCCTTTGTGCTGAATTTATCAGCGTGTTCGCCCGAAAGGCCTTCGTCAATGTACGAAGCTTCAAGGAGCTTTCGTAAGTTGTCTATTTCCGTCATGAATTTTTCGGCTGTTTTGCCTTTCTGGACGGTTTTTGCCATCTTCGCTTTGACTACGTCGGATGTTTTGCCGACTATAGTGTCTTGCAATTTCGTTATTATTCCATTTATTGTGGTTTTATTCTGCACTTTGTACAGTGTTGATCCCACAATTTTAAATTTGATGACTTTAACAGCTAGGTTTTCATATGTACCCTTCGTTAGGTTGATTAACTTCAAGGCTGTTGTGAGTCTTTTTAGGTGCAATTTTTGTCCGTTAAATTCCGGAATAGCACACGAAATTTCTTTAATGTTTGTCCTTTGGGCAATAGTTTCGTCAGCCATTGGGGTTGGTTTAACTTCCACAATGCTGTCGTTATTATCTGAGTCGGATAGGTCCTGATCTGATGTTTCAGATTGAATGAGAACCGCAGGGATAGTGAGGTTATTTATATCTTTTTCCTCTATTTCTGGATCTGTTGAGACCGGGTTATCTATCTCAGCTGGCTCGAGAGCTGGCGAATCTGATGATTCCGGCTTGTCTCCAGCTTCTAATGTCAATGGTGTGTTTAATATAGTTGGCACTGAAATGGCCAAATTATATCTTTATTTTATGTATATTACATTTTCTCTTAATTTTAGTAAGAATTTAGATACTCGAGACCAATTGGCTTTGTCTAGCCGGTCTCTCTGCTCATGTATTAATATACGCGCTGTGTTGAAGCGGTCTACTAATATTTCGGCATACTTATTCACAGTATTTTGCTGTGCTAGCCGGGTCCTTGATAAAGACTTATAGGATCTGTCAAAATAAAGCTTAAGGTTATTTAGTTTTTTATATAGCTCATCCCATTCCATTATTTAATGGAATTTAGTTGGGAACATTAGTGGAATGTATTCCCAGAATTAAACAGGTGGAATGGCTCTTTTTACTAACCTCTTTTGAACAACAGAATAGCTAACTGCCCTGCATAGAAATATATAAAATGACCAGGCTGGTAGGACACATATGACCCGAAATCTGTACCTACAATGCAATGCCATTTGCGTTCGAATTTCAAATCAAACTCGTTTTTGATATGCTCTGCTATATCTGATTCAGTGTCGTACTTTTCAATAGCCTGTGTTGCGTTCAATGGCGCTCTTCTGCATTTCCTGACTCATGTCAGTATGCCGAATATCGACCTTGCTATTAGACATTTTGCTGACTGTATTCTATAAAATATACCTGATTTTAGTTCGGTTATTTGTATTTATTTTTTTATTTAAAGGATAATTGATTTTTTTTTAGTTCTTAATACATTTCTTGAAGGTATGCATACAATGTTGAATAGATGTAATATGTTTTAAAACACTTTATTCTCAATTACTGCCGGTGCTTCTTTATATTTTGTCCAGGTCGTTAGCCTGGCTTTTATTTATAGCCCTTTTTGATATACATTTATTATGGAAAATATAGGCTTTCACAAAATATAAGCGCACATTATTGCAACTATAATTGACAATAAAATATTTCTTAAATTCGAGTCAACAGTGCTCGATTCAATTTTGTTAATTACATTTGCAGTAGAGTCCACTGACTTTGTTTCAATAATTGCCATATTTGAGTTTCTTTCTTTTAATTTAATGCCATTAACATAACATAACAAAAATATGCATCGTAGTGCAATCAAAAAAATTATGCAACGCAGTGCATGGGTGATTTTTTTTTAGCATGGATGGTTCCTCCTTCTTCCCACTTCGTCAGCTGATCGTCGGTTTGGGTACCCTCCCTCAAAGGCGCAGACGGCGGTCGTGCCTCCCGCGCTTGATATCTGTTGCTGTTGTCCTGGGCTATTTTCCTGGGCTGGTCTTCGTCTTCATGCATGCGTAATTGCATGCCGCAGAGTTGAGAGGTCCGGGGTTTTTGATTTAAAACTTGTATTTTGTTTACTGAGTGAGTTGTGCCTTGTGGGACTCTATTTTGGAGGGTTTCCCTTAGGAATTCAAGCTCAATATTCAGCTTTTGCGCCGTCGAACATGCGGGCGGTGTTTTTTGAGCGAAAAGTAGTCACTTTATGCGGGCTATCCTTTTTTTAATTTAATTTTTCTGACCTCCACGTCCCATTACTCACACTCTACTCACTCAGACGTGTTTTTGTGTTTCCTCCTTTGGCCATTCCCGATCTGCTGCTCCTTGTGTCACGCAATTAGTGGAATACCAATCGTCCAAGGTAGTCCCGTCGCACATTAAACACCTCCATATATTTAGATTGCTAGTATTTGCCGTGTATGTTTATTTGCTTGCAGTTCCTTTGTCACGGTCGCCATGTAAAAAGATCAATTGTAATTGTCTTTCTTCCAGCTCTAGTCCCGTTCCATTTATCCAAGTAATTATTCAGTTTTGGGTAGTTGTTCAGTAATTTTATTGTATCTCCAATTTATAAGATCTTTGGAGCATCCATTGTTATCGCTCCAAAGTCACACTTGATTCTTGTCTTATGGATATATGTTTTAGACTCAGGAATTCTAATTCTTATAGCTGCGCTGCCAACAGCGGCAGCGGAGAGACGTATATATATACTATTCCTAAATACATAGCTATGCTCGCTTGTGCTGAGCGCGGAGGTATATACACATATACATATACATTGGTCCGCTCATGTTGCAATTATGCTGACACTTGCATTCTTTGTGTGCGGGCCAATGTATAAGTGGGCGATTCATATTTCGTCCTATTGAGGTTTATGACCGGCAATTTGTATTGCGTAAACACTGCAACAAAGTGTTACAGTGTGGACCCTTTATGTACGATTGATATTCAACATATGTGCATACTACATTACCACCACAGTTGAAGTATTTAACTAGGTGAACTTCACTTTGGCAATCCTCAATGGCATGTTGCTGACCACATCGAACACTGTTGAACTCCTTATGGCAGTTATTTTTGGTGATGCCATTGCACGATGTCGTCCATCGTATGGAAGATCAACGCGCATCCGTGGGCACTAGAGCGTCTTAAGCTGAGGTATTTGTTTATTATTGGCAGCAGGCTCTAACTCGACAAATACAATGTTGATGAGCTTTGTTTTGACGAATCGGCTTCTGAATTGAACAATATGGCCAAGTGATCTAATGCTTTCCTCCGGGATGGAGTGATGAACATGTCGGATGACTATGCGGTAGGACCTTTCCTTATTAAGTTGCCAGGTATGAAATGTCAACTTTTTTAAGGTAAACGATTTCGTAACGGATCTGAACGCATCTGAGTCTGAAGCCAGGCATTAAGGCGGAATTATCTGGGTGGCATTTGATGGAATAATTCGGATAAGTCCATTCAGATTTTCACAATATTTGACCACAATTGGACATGGTTAGAGCTAGAATTGTTTTTGTTGACTTTGTTGGTGTTGCTGCCTTGATCGGTGTTTTTTTTGCGAATTTGAATTGGTACAGCTTGAGTCTTAGCGTTGTTTGTTATTATTAGGGCGTGGGGTCCAAAATCGTCCTCATCTGGTATGGCTTCTGGCTCATTCAATAAGCGATACTGGGCTTTCTGCAGGCTTGGTGCCTGGGCTACCAAGGCAGATGTGGAAGGCTTCTCAGCTGGAGTTTCCCCTGAAGGATTTTGAGGATTTCATAAGACGGTGAGGTCGTGGTTGTTGTTGCTAATACTGGTTGTCGGAAGGCTATTGACCGAACTGTTTGACCTCGAAAGCCCCTTGTATGAGGAACTTAGCGTAGTTTCTAGGAATTTATCAGGAGAAAGTTGAACTGAAGTCAGTGAGGTAATCTGTGAACGCCTGGATAACCCCAGTTCATGAATTTCCAAAATTTTTTTTATAGTGAAAAAAGCGACGAGGCTTTGGTCCCTTTGTCCGTTTTTGGATGAAGGAGCCACGTGTGGGTGGCTTTTGCATAGCAGAAACCCAAGCCACAGTCAGTTCAAAAAACTGCTTTACAGAACAAAAAAAATTTTTTTCCGGTTTGAAAAATTATTAGAAGAAATTTTGTGCTTTAGATTTTCGTAGAAAATTTGTATATTCCGTTTTTTCCCAGAACTCAATAAACCGTGCTGATCGAACTGGTTGATGGAATTTTCAAGTCTATAATGCAGAACGACAAGTGAGATATTCGAGAACGATATTCGGAGACAGAATCTACAGAGACAAACCACCAGCCGAGAGATCAGAAAGAAAGACGTTTTGGAAAAAATCATAAACACACAAAAAATGTTAATAATTCAGTATTACTTTAATAACTTTACTTTAGTATTATAATAAAATCCGAAGGTTAGAATATCTCACCTTACATAAACACAAACCAAATTACAATAGGCAAAGGCAACAAAAAAATGCCAATTTTGTGCACACCACATAAACATTCTACCATATAGTTCGAACACACCCTAAACATTTGGCTTGGTTAGGTGAACCTGTTCTTGAGTTATAAACCTTGGAAAAACCCAAATTTCTTATATATTATATGAAAAATCATTTTTGTAGTAAAAAATTTAAATCGCTACACGACATGCCTCATGGTGCATTCCAGACTCTCTGGGTATATGCCATATGATATGATGATTTGAAGTTAGACGGACTGATAGACTAATCCATGGTTTGTATTCAGTATGTCCGGCAAGCATGTGTCGAGATAGTGGTTGAATAGTCTGACCTTCCGCAGGACCTTAAAATTGACAATAACCACTTGTCTCTAATAAAAGTATTGAAAAATTAAGCCGCCAGAAGCCTCGAAAAACACTATGTTTTTTATAAAATCAGGAAAAAAGTTTTCCAGAAATTAGTTTTGTAGTTTGAGTTCTCTGTATCTTTTGCATTACTTACTTTTACAATAGGAAATCCATCCAGGTACCAAACTATTTCAGGGGTTGGATTTCCAGTGCCGCTGCATTTGAGAGATACTGGGGGTCCTGGCTGAATTGTTTGCTCAATAAACTTGTAAACGATTTGGGGAGAAACTTCTAATAAATATATATATTCTTCTTTATTATTCATCGGCATTAAATATATATTTTATTACCTCCAAGACTTAACTCCGCAGAACCCTGAGCTGATTCAATTTCGTTTTTAATAATGCACTGGTACATTCCTTTATCTTCCTTAACTATAGATGAAATATGAATCTGTTCATTTGATAAAAGACGTACTCGAGAGCCAGTCCGCAATATTTTTCCATCTTTGAGCCAAACTAAATTTTTTATTGGATATCCCGAAGTTGTGCAGATCTAGACACAAGAACAGATAAGTTCAGGGGTGCAACAAATAAGAAACTTTTAATGCAAAATAACTTTACTCACTAATTCAGCTGGGAACCCAATCCTAATAGTTTGTACAAGAGGATGAACACTGGTAGTCAATGGCGCTGTTACTGATAACACAACTTTAAGATTTTCCGTCCCCTCTGAATTGGTGGCAGTGCAAATGAATAGCCCACTATCATCTATTAAAACGGGCGAGATTATTAAAGTACCTTCTTTTATTTTAGCTCTTCCAGAAGCTAGCATATGTTGCATATACTCTTCCTCACTAGATCGCTTTGTATGCCAGCTGCAAATATTATTATAAACAATTGTACACAAAAATCAGTCATACATTGTTTATTTTCTGTCGTCTGTTTTCTTAAATAGATAGTACTAATAGCACAGGCTGACAAAAATTGACCTCGAAAAAGGACGGTAAATAAAACCTTCAGATTGAGAAAGATCTTGGTCTGTACATTGCTAGTTCGAAACCCAAATGTTTCCACCGCGTCCCATTTTTGAAGAAATTTCCCTCAAAGTACCAAAAATAACCTATTTAGGCACTTTTCAAACGCTAACAACACAGAAACCGCTCATATACCAACGTTGAATAAAAGGCCAATCTTTCCCCTTTCAGATTTCAGATGGATCCTGAATGTGGGACGTCAGGTTCAGGAGCTATATTGCTTTTCCTGAACTGCTTTTTGACCCATTTTTGTTGCTACTTTGTAGCCCTGGAACATAGTACAAAATGTGTGGATCTGAGTCACCACCCTTTCATTCAAGCCCAATTTCATCGTAGGTATATGTGCGGTTTCTGTGTTATAAGCGTTTGAAAAGTGCCAAAATAGGTTATTTTTGGTACTTTGAGGGAAATTTCCTCAAAATTCGAACGTGATTGAAACTTTTTGGTTTCGAACTATCAATATACAGTCCGAGGTCTTTCTCAATCGCAAGTTTTATTCTTCGTACCTTTTTTTGTTGGCCTGTGTAATTTTATTCGGAAATTTGCAAAGCTATAAAATATATAACATTTAGCGTATTTGGTATTTGCCTTTTAATAGGATTTTGTTACATCTTTGCTTAGTTTAATTGATGGGCTTTATTGAGTTATCGTTTACTAATATTGGCAAAAACATGCGGTCGCGAACGTATGCAAAATGGAAGTCGATTTTGGCTTACTCTAGTTATATGCTAAAATCTGCGATTTTGGAAAAAATATTTTAAAGTAATAAGTTGACTTGTAAAATTGTTTCATGTAGGAGCTTTTATTTGAGTATGTTACTCTTGAAATTTCCCCATCGGCTTTTACCTTGCAGGGTATTATAATTTCAGTTAGAAGTTTGCAACGCAGTGAAGGAGACATCTCCGACCTTATAAAGTATATATATTCTTAATCAGGATCAACAGCCGAGTCGATCTAGCCATGTCCGTCTGTCCGATTATACGCGAACTAGTCCCTCAGTTTTAAAGCTATCTGAATGAAACTTTGCAGTTTGTCTTCTATATACTCTCACTCCTACATATATGAACGGACCGGATCGGACGACTATATCATATAGCTGCCATAAAAACGATCGGAAAATTTTTCGAAAAATATTTCGAAAAATTTAAGATATTGTCACCAAACTTGATATTTGGCCATTATTTCAGAATTTTGGTTTTAATTTAATGAAAATCGGCCTATAGGCCTATATATCCTATAGCTGACATAGGAACAAAAAAAATAAAATAACATAACTTAGACGTTTTTAAAACCAATTTCATCAAATTTGAGAATTGGCAACTAATGATTATTCCACTTTTCGGTTTTAATTTTTTGTTAAAATTCTTCAAGGGTATATAAACTTCGGTGAGCCGAAGCTAGCTTCCTTTCTTGTTTTAAATTAAATTAAGTACCAGCCGCGAACTTAAGATTTTCCATTAATGTTTGCATGCATGCGATCTAAGTGGGTAATTATTAAAGTATTGTGACGACGGTCACGAGGTGGCCGCCGTCACGATATGTAAATACTCTGTAAATATATATATACCCCTAGTTTAAATGTAAATATTATTATTAAGATTATGTAGTTAGGGATTAGCTGTAAGGATAGGGTAAGATTAGGGATAAAAACGCTGTATAAATGAAGTTGCTAATAGGCTAAGACTAGGAGATAGGCGTTAGGGAAAATCAGGAGGGGGCGCTCACCATCGGTCACACCGGACCTGACATCACGGGCAACATTACCCGCAACATTACCCGCAACATTGCCCGCAACATTGCCGCAACATCGCCCGCAACACCGGCAAGGAACGGGACGAAAGAGGCTGGAGGACCGGAACACGGATCCGCCAATCAGCGGCCAACCGAAGAGGCCAGAGAGCGCGATCCGGGCAGAGACCCGCGGCGCAGGCGCCGGCAGAGCGCAAAGGAACGCGATGGAATTCGCACCAGCCACCTGCCCGCTCAGGAGAGAGAGCGAGAGGGGAAGAGCGCAAAAGAATGCGATAGAATTCGCATCAGCCACCTGCCCGCTCAGGAGAGAGAGCGAGAGGGGGAGAGCGCAGGAATGCAGTAATGCGGAACGGCGCGTGCCAGCGATCGTGGCAGCGCTGCCGCCACAGGGACCGACAGAATTAGGTCAAGGCAGAGTGGACAATAGGAATTTGATTCACTCGTAATTTGACCAGCAGCGCAGAAAGTTGAGATTAGAAATCGATCAGTGAAAAGTACCCCCACGAAGACACACACCCACATATCGGCACCAGGACACGCAAGAAGACAAGGACAACGCAGGACCCCCCACGATAAGGAGACGGAAGACAAGGATAAAGACAAGGAGAAGGAGACATCGGGTGAGCCACTGCGCCCGACGCACTCAGTGGGGCGGGGAAGAATAAGAAAACAGCGCTGGGTATATTTTTAACAAATAAGGAGCTAGCGTAGGCAAAACTAAATACGAAATAAAGAGAACAATGTGAACATATGATCTTATTTACTCCTTACATTAACCAGCCATCCTTTTCACAACCCCGCTGCGCCCCTCCTCCCCATCTCAGTCGCCATCGGGTAACACCAGGCGCGGATTTGGGTAGGACGGGAACAGGAACACCCCGCTGCTGAGATTAATTCCGGGCGTGGGTGCGGGCGGCGACTCTTGGGTACGCCAGGTCGCCTGCCCGATCTCAGAATGCGCCCCAGGGATTAGCCCGGGCGCCGCAGCTGGCGAATTGCGAGTCATAGGGACACTTTAGGGGAGGGCGTCGGCCGCCGTTGGGATACTACGGTGGAGCCGACGGGCCGCGGCAGCTCGGGCACGCCGGCGCCGTGGTCATAGGTCAGGGTTGCGGGCGCGGGAGCAGGCTGCCGGTATCACGCCAGCCACGGCTCCAGTCTTTAGTGGAGGGTCCGGCCGCTGGGAAACTCCAGGGCCGGTAGTGGAATCCCGCCCAGCGTGGGCAATAAAAATCTGGCAATTGGAGTCGGAGAAACCCACACTTAAAATACTCGAAAACCTCGGCCCCTCCATTTCTTGGCGTTTCCAGCTATAAATTTAACTGGAAAGGGACTCTGGGCCGCTGAGTTCATATCTCGGCCTTTGCATCCTTACAGTTTGGCGCCCGTAAACAGGGACCGTCAGGAAATGGGGAGATGTAGGAGCCCTTACTAAGGTGGATTAAAGCCCCACCAGCCGATCGAGATTTTAACGGTGCGTACATGTACATATATATACATACATATATGCACATGCAAACGACCAAAAAAAATTGCCAGAAAATTCCATAGTAGCGACGCACGTGCAGCCGCCGTAACGGCACCTTGTTTTTTTCGGGTAGTTAAGAAGAGAAGGGGAATGAAGAAATCGCAATAGGAAAATTCCATTCAAGTCAAAGAAATACAGTCTCGGCAAAACAGGCCGCAAATTCGTAGTCAATAAGAAGAGTTACAAAATCGCTGCCGAAGCCGACGTCGGCGGAGCAGAGCAGAGCAGAGCAGAGGAAAAAACGTCGCCGCACGTGCAGATCACGAGTTGCGGTTTCACATACATACATACATATACAAGTACTAATTTTCGCTCTTGGTTGCGCCGCCATCAGGGCGGGAGCCAATTTATATACTGGCCCTTTTATTTTCTATGAACACACTCAGAGAATACTCGTCGTTGAATAAACATCGGAAAATTGAGAAAAATAAATCGCCGTGAAATTAAATAGAATCCTGTGGAAAAAAAAGGAGGTCCTGCGCAAATTAAATAAATTATCGAAGGATAAAATAAACTAAAAGAAATTAATTAAATAAATAACGGAATAAAATAAAAATAATAAACAAAATCAAATAAATAATAAAATAAAACAAATAAATTAAAATAAAATAAATTGAACGATAAATTAAATAAAATAAAATAAAGGGAAATAGATAAATAAAATAATAAATAAAACAAGCGGAACAGGGAATTAAATAAAAGGAAACGGAACAAACGGAATAAATTGAATCAAACGATACACTGGGAGAATTTAATAGGAAAATCGAGCACGTGGAAAATAAATAAAACAGGCGAAACAATTAAATTGAGCAAGCGGAATAAAATAAATAAAACAAAGCGAGGCGATGAATTAAATTAATAAAGTCGGACTACACTGAAGAAAAAGGGGAGATAAAACGAAGGAAAATAATAAAATGAATAAATAAGATAATCATTAAATAAAACAAATTGAATAAATTAAATTAAACGGAAAAGGATACACCGGGAGAATTTAATAAAAATCAGGACACACGGAAAATAAATAAAACAGGCGGAATAAATAAACAATTAAAGGAGATAAATTAAATAAACGGAATAAAATAATAAAATAAAACGAGGCATTGAATTAATAAAATAAACTCAGGATACACTGAGGGAAATAAAAGACACAACGGATGGTTACACCCTACAATAAATAATAAAAATACAGTAAATAAATAATTAAACAGCGAGGAAATTGACGGGTACACTGAGGAAAAAAAAGGAAGAAATAAAGAAAGAATAATTAAATTAACGAAAGGGAAGAAAAGAAAAATAAAACGAGATAAAAACGAAGGAAAGCGGCTAGGAAAGAGAATACACGGAGAAAAATAAAATAAAATAATTAAATGATAAATAATAAAATAAAATATACGACATAAATAATAAAATACAATAAGATAAAGGTTAAATAAATAAAGAAGGACAAATAGGGTAGAAAAGAAATAAGGATAGGCAAGCGTGAAAAAAAAAATAAAATAAGAAACGGATCAAATGAAATGGAATAAGGAAATAAAATGAAGGAAGGGAATTTGATTGAGACAAACGAAAAAAGGAAAGAACACACTGAGGAAAACAAAAAGAAGAAGAAAACAAAGAGAAGAAAAAATTAAGTATTAATAATCGGAAAGAGAGATAAGAAAAAAAATAATAATAAGGCAACAATAGAAACAGAAGGAAAAGGAAATACTAGAATAAATAAATAGCGATAAATAGCGAAAAGGGAAAAATTAAACAAGGACAGTAGGATATAACAAAAATAATAAAATAATAAAATATAAATAATAAGACAACAAAGAAAAAAGAGAATCATGGGCGTCACCTGGATTAGCTACAGGAAGAAGTTGGAGCTGGAGACCATACTCCTGGAATTCGGACTGGAACGAGGAGGCACGGTCGAGGAGATGCGATCGCGGCTGATTGCCTTTGTGCGTCAGCAGGACCATTCAGAGGCGGTACAGATCCGTCTGGAGGAATTGGAGAGGAATTTTGGAAACGCTCCCACCGGGGACGCAAAGCTGCTGTCGCCCATGTATTTAGATTCGGAGGCAAACTCGCCCGGAGCTGCGGCACCGACGGCGCCTCTTACGCTTTTACTGCCTAGGAGTACTTCTCCGGCTGCAGGGAGACGCATGCCGACGAAGACGGAGGAACCCTCGCGTGCAACGAGCTACCATGGGGATCCGGGAGCCGCACTACTGGATCGGATGACCAAGTGGGGACTCTCATTCGACGGGACGACGGATCCGCTCTGTTTCATAGAGCATATCGAGGAACGGGCCGACACTAGCCGGATCGATCAGAGGTATCTCGCCCCAGCTTTAATCGTGCTACTGACTGGCCGCGCTGAGAGCTGGTATAGGACAAGTGGACTACGGAACGCCACTTGGACGGAGGTTCGCAGGGAGTTTCTGGATTTCTTCCTGCCACCGCGCTACTATCAGCGACTGGAAGACGAGATTAGGACTCACTTTCAGAGGCCCAGCGAACCCTTTAAGGAGTATCTGGTAGACCTACGCTTGCAGATGCGTCGGGCCGGATTTACGGCGGAACGAGAGCTGGAAAGGATCTACGACAACATGTCGCCGGAATATCAACTATTCATAAGAAGGCAGGATTTTCGCACACTAGCGGAATTGACTCACTTAGTGGTCGATCACGAGGAGACTCGCCGAAGGAGCGGACGAGCTCAGAACCACGAGGAACCGAACTCACGGGCACCACCCACTTCGCGTACCACCACGGATGCGGACCGCACGGCCCGCAGGCCGCCGACGAACCCCATGCCGGGAAATTTTAGCAGGAACGCAAATACGAGCCGGGCAACAACGCCGGAGCAGGCACCAGTAAACGTGCGAGGAGCATGCAGGAACTGCGGCCAGCCCGGGCATTTCTCAACGGAATGCCGGAACCCAGGGATACACTTCTGCTGGGAATGCGGACGACGAGGAGTGCGGACGTTTGCATGCTGCCGACGACAGGTTTCGGGAAACGGAAACGGGCCTCGAGTGACCGGGAATCACCCGAGGAACCCGGCCAACCCGAACAATTAGAGGAGAGGACTCTCCAACAACGCCAGGGACGCATCCGAGCCACCATCACTATGGGAGGGCGAAGATTCGTGGCCACCCTGGACACGGGAGCTACACATAGCTTCATCAGCGAGGAATTGGCGAAGGAATTGGGTAACACAAGGAACACGAGGGATGTACGGACACAGGTCAAGCTCGCCGATGGGACATGCCGGGAGCTGACCAGGGCGCTAGCGGCGAATATACATTGCGGGAATCGCAGCGCACCGACCATCCTACTGGTCATGGCGGATGCGCTGGACGACGTACTATTGGGAATGGATTTCATGTGTGGAATTGGAGCCACCATTCAGTGCGGGGGACAGACCCTCGATTTGATGCCAGATGAACACACGAAGCCACCGTGGGCACGGACTCAGGGAACAGGGGACGACGAACAACGCGGAATGCGACAAGGATCGCAGGAAGACGAGATGCGGGAGAGGATACAAGCGGAAAGACGATCAGGACGAACCCCCAGGGAAGCCCTTAGCATGCCACCAGGAGTTCGTCAAGGAGTCAGGCTCCCAGGGAAGCCACGAGCGGGCCACCAGGAGCCGGATCCCAGGGAAGCCCTTAGCATGCCACCAGGAACCGGACTCCCAGGGAAGCTACCAGCGGGCCACTAGGAGGAGACGAGGAGACAATCAGTTGGATTAACAGAGGAAACGCATCAAGGATTTGGCACGGTTACCCAGGAGGGGCCGATCGCCATACAAGGACCAGTACCCAAGCCGCGTACTGTACAAAGACAACCGCCGACCCCTGCCCCGCGGGCAGTAAATAGGAATTCATACACGAGAACAGCCCGAGATATAGAGGTACCCTCAACCAGTCGGCCGAACAGTTGGAGCCATGTTTTGCCTGTGGCTAACGCCACCGCCGCGCAGCGAAACCCTTTTCGCACCTCCAAGAAGCGTGTCCACTTCCAGGATCACGCCGAGGAAACGCCGGAGCAGAACGCGCCCCTCTGCGGAACGGTCGACTCTGTGAGTCATACGCCCGAGGAACCGGACCAGCCGGAATCGGGACAAGGATACCCAGAGCCCTGGGTGGAAGAATTCCTAGAGCAGGAATTGGGAAAATTCGAGAATCTGGCCGGAGTATCCCACATTGCGGAGCACCGGATTGTAATGCGCAACGATCGCCCAATAAAACAAAGGTATTTTCCTCGAAATCCGGCCATGAGAGCCATCATCGACAAGCAGATAGACGAGCTGCTTAGGGATGGCCGTATCGAGCCATCGAAGAGCCCGCACAGTGCCCCGATTGTAATCGCGGCCAAGAAAAACGGTGACGCACGGATGTGCATCGACTACAGGCAGTTGAACGAGAACTCTGTACCGGATGCGTACCCGCTGCCAAGGATCCACCAGATCTTGGAGCGACTGCGACACGCCAAGTTCATTTTGACCTTGGACTTGAAGAATGGATACTGGCAAATTCCCGTAGCTCTGGAGAGTCGGGAATGTACGGCTTTCACGGTTCCTGGCCGGGGCCTATTCCATTGGCGAGTGATGCCATTTGGACTTCACTCGGCCCCAGCGACGTTTCAGCGGGCCCTGGACACAGTAATCGGCCCGGATATGGAGCCGCATGCATTCGCTTATTTGGACGACATCATAGTCATCGGGTCGACGCTGGAGGAACACGTCGAGAACCTCAAGGAGGTATTTCGCCGTTTACGCAGAGCCAACCTGCGGCTGAATAGGGACAAATGCCATTTCTTTCAGCGCCACATCGCCTACTTGGGGCATGTAATAAGCGAGGAAGGGATTCACACAGACCCGGATAAAGTAGCTGCGATTCGCGAACTGAAACCGCCAACGTGTTTGAAGGAACTTCGGAGATGCCTGGGAATCGCATCGTGGTATCGCCGATTTGTCCCCAACTTCGCCGATATCGTGGAGCCGATGACGTCCTTGCTGAAGAAAGGCAAGAAATGGGACTGGACGCCGCGACAGGATCAGGCGTTCCAGGAGCTGAAAACGCGACTGACGGAAGCACCTGTCTTAGTCTGTCTGGACTTTGAGCAGAAATTCGTGCTACAAACAGACGCCAGCGAGTACGGCATTGGAGCCGTACTGACCCAGACCATTGACGGGCAGGAGCGAGTGGTGGCCTATGCCAGCCGACGCCTAAATGGCGCGGAAGGGAACTACTCGGTGACCGAGAAGGAGTGTCTCGCCATCGTATGGGCCGTACGGAAGATGCGGTGTTACATCGAAGGATACAGGTTCGAGGTGATTACTGACCATAAGGCCTTGAAGTGGTTAAATTCCATAAATAATCCGACTGGGAGAATCGCTCGATGGGCACTCGAGCTGCAGCAATATCAGTATGACGTCCACTACCGGAGGGGAGCTCAGAATCTAGTGGCTGATGCCCTCTCACGCCAACCGCTGCCAGTAGCACAGCAAGCACAGGTACAAGGATCAAACTGCAAGTGGCTCGCAAAGATGTTGAAGAAGGTTCGGACCGAACCAGCTAAGTTCCCGGATTACAGGGAAGAAAGCGGACAGCTTTATCGCCGCATCGGGCTACGGCAACAAGAAGAGGAGTACACACCATGGAAGCTGTGTGTAGGAGCGGATTATCGCCATCGGGTTCTACAGGAAAACCACGATATTCCCGCTGCCGGACATCTGGGAGTCCGGAAGACAAGTAATCGCGTGGCCCAGAGGTATTACTGGCCAGGACTTTTTCGCGACGTCGCCCGCTACGTACGAAACTGCCTGAATTGCCAGAGATACAAGGTCAGTCAGGAGAAACCGGCGGGACATATGTTCACACGCCAAGTGGAGGAGCCATTCCACATTCTCTGCGCGGATTTCGTCGGTCCGCTGCCGCGATCGAAGCAAGGAAATACGATGCTCCTAGTTTTCCTTGACTCCTTCAGCAAATGGGTGGAACTGATCCCACTACGCAGAGCCACGGGAACACACCTGGAACGTGCATTTCGGGAACGGATCCTGAGCCGTTTCGGGGTGCCACGGGTATTCGTCTGCGACAACGGCACCCAATTCACGGGCCGTTCATTCCGGAATTTCTGCAAATCCTTAGGGATGGAATTGCAGCACACAGCCCCTTACACGCCGAGACAAAATCCGACGGAAACGGCGAATCGGACAATCAAGACCATGATTGCCCAGTATCTGGATGGGAATGACCAGAACGAGTGGGACAAGCTACTTCCGGAAATATCGCTGGCGATAAACAGCAGTATCTCCGACACGACGGGATTCAGCCCAGCCTTTTTGGTTCAAGGAAGGGAACCTCGGCTGCCTCACGCCCTATACGACGAAGTTACTCCGGGACGTGGAACCCCGAAGTAACCCCAACGGAACGAAGTAGACAGCTGCACCGCATCTTTGAAGTCGCTAGAAACAATGCCGACCGAGCCTCGGCTGATCAGCGGCGACATTATAATCTCCGCCGGCGAGAATGGAAGCCGCCGGTGGGATCACTGGTGCTGGTACGACGCCATGCGTTATCAAACGCCACGGAAGGATTCGCGGCGAAACTGGCAGCAAAATACGACGGGCCATTCAAGGTCGCCAAGTTCCCGTCGCCAAACATTGTGCAACTACGCACCCCAGGCAGCCGTAGACGGCGGACCGCCAGTCTAAGTCAACTAAAGCCATACCACGGCGAGGAGGCTGATACAGAGGAGGAAGAGAACGAAGACGACACCCTGATCGCCGAGAACAACTCCGCGTTCGGAGGACCCAGATAGGCGATATCGCCACCGGAATACTCTGTCGCAACAGACAGAATTCGTAGAGTCACTTGATGACGGGTGCGCCCGTCCAACACTCTGCTTCCCCACCGGGGAAAGAAATTCGCGAAAAAAACACACAACAGTAGGAGGATAGGTCAGACTTCCCATCGCGGGGAAGATAGATGGGGCTACCTAGGGACCGAGATAGGCACACTATAGGTAGGGATTGGCTAGGTAACATGAACTAATCATCCCCTCTCCCACAGAAACCACTCCAGCCTGGGCAACAATACCAGGTTACGGCCGAGGAAGAGGCCGAGCTGAGGGCCTGCTTCGGCGAAGTATCGCCCCGCACCCTGGCCGACTTAGTGCCGGTCCCCGGACCTTTGGGGGCCGTGTATGAGGAGGTGTCCGACGAGGACACAGGGCCCCCACCGCTGGTGGAGAGGCCCTCGACGCCGCCACGGACGCACGGGCGAGACGGCACCCAGGAGTCAACAAGGGTGTACGACCCCCTGGCTTCGCCCACCCCGGCTGAAGTATTTGGCCCAGGGCCATTCATGGCCAGACGCCCGGCCATCAGATGTGGATCTGCCACAGTCGGCAACCCGCCGACACGGCCGCCGACAGAGGCACCGGCCCGGAGGAGACGTCACGCGCCCTGGGACGATTCGCCCAGCAGCGCGTCGGAGGAGGAGGAGCCGCGGGCACGGGACGTGCCATGGAGCCGCCCGGAACCGTGGGTGACGGCCCCGGCGGAATGGTCAACGCCGGACGGACGACTACCGGCGCCCTTGATCAGGCGAGTCCAGGAGCGACTACTGACAAGGATACCCAAGAACCGCCACTACCTGGATGAGGAGGCTGGTCAGCGCTTCCGGGTACAAATCAGCGTGCTGGGGAAGGTACGAGTCTTCCTCCGTTCCACCCGGAAGTAGGCGGGGGATGTGACGACGGTCACGAGGTGGCCGCCGTCACGATATGTAAATACTCTGTAAATATATATATACCCCTAGTTTAAATGTAAATATTATTATTAAGATTATGTAGTTAGGGATTAGCTGTAAGGATAGGGTAAGATTAGGGATAAAAACGCTGTATAAATGAAGTTGCTAATAGGCTAAGACTAGGAGATAGGCGTTAGGGAAAATCAGGAGGGGGCCGGGCGCTCACCATCGGTCACACCGGACCTGACATCACGGGCAACATTACCCGCAACATTGCCCGCAACATTGCCGCAACATCGCCCGCAACACCGGCAAGGAACGGGACGAAAGAGGCTGGAGGACCGGAACACGGATCCGCCAATCAGCGGCCAACCGAAGAGGCCAGAGAGCGCGATCCGGGCAGAGACCCGCGGCGCAGGCGCCGGCAGAGCGCAAAGGAACGCGATGGAATTCGCACCAGCCACCTGCCCGCTCAGGAGAGAGAGCGAGAGGGGAAGAGCGCAAAGGAATGCGATAGAATTCGCATCAGCCACCTGCCCGCTCAGGAGAGAGAGCGAGAGGGGGAGAGCGCAGGAATGCAGGAATGCGGAACGGCGCGTGCCAGCGATCGTGGCAGCGCTGCCGCCACAGGGACCGACAGAATTAAGTTAAGGCAGAGTGGACAATAGGAATTTGATTCACTCGTAATTTGACCAGCAGCGCAGAAAGTTGAGATTAGAAATCGATCAGTGAAAAGTACCCCCACGAAGACACACACCCACATATTGGCACCAGGACACGCAAGAAGACAAGGACAACGCAGGACCCCCCACGATAAGGAGACGGAAGACAAGGATAAAGACAAGGAGAAGGAGACATCGGGTGAGCCAACTGCGCCCGACGCACTCAGTGGGGCGGGGAAGAATAAGAAAACAGCGCTGGGTATATTTTTAACAAATAAGGAGCTAGCGTAGGCAAAACTAAATACGAAATAAAGAGAACAATGTGAACATATGATCTTATTTACTCCTTACATTAACCAGCCATCCTTTTCACAACCCCGCTGCGCCCCTCCTCCCCATCTCAGTCGCCATCGGGTAACACCAGGCGCGGATTTGGGTAGGACGGGAACAGGAACACCCCGCTGCTGAGATTAATTCCGGGCGTGGGTGCGGGCGGCGACTCTTGGGTACGCCAGGTCGCCTGCCCGATCTCAGAATGCGCCCCAGGGATTAGCCCGGGCGCCGCAGCTGGCGAATTGCGAGTCATAGGGACACTTTAGGGGAGGGCGTCGGCCGCCGTTGGGATACTACGGTGGAGCCGACGGGCCGCGGCAGCTCGGGCACGCCGGCGCCGTGGTCATAGGTCAGGGTTGCGGGCGCGGGAGCAGGCTGCCGGTATCACGCCAGCCACGGCTCCAGTCTTTAGTGGAGGGTCCGGCCGCTGGGAAACTCCAGGGCCGGTAGTGGAATCCCGCCCAGCGTGGGCAATAAAAATCTGGCAATTGGAGTCGGAGAAACCCACACTTAAAATACTCGAAAACCTCGGCCCCTCCATTTCTTGGCGTTTCCAACTATAAATTTAACTGGAAAGGGACTCTGGGCCGCTGAGTTCATATCTCGGCCTTTGCATCCTTACAGTATTTAGTTTAGGAAGAGTATCAACATGTGCGATTACGGAACACAAATCATTATAACTTGCACACGGTACTCTAAAGGGATCATGCAGTTCATAGGAGGTTCTACAGTGGCAAAAAGTGTGGAAGCGAGCTATGCACTGGAGGTTGCACTCCCGCTTGCACTCCCGCTTTCCGTTGCTCTCCCTCGCCCTGCGAAACTCACCACTCCGCGGTCCCGGCCTCTTTAGCTCTTAGGTTTTAAGTTAGTTATAAATTGAAGTGTGCCAATAAAGCATTATTATTTGTGTGAAGTGAAACCGCCGCCACCTATTTTCTTGGATATGGGATTTTCTACTTCATCGGCCATCACGACAACCACCGACATCCCAGTGACAGCCGGCTTAATTTGGGAAAACCTCCGCCCCCTCCAATTTATGGTCCTTCGACGCCTGCGATCTATTCGAATCAGCGCCCCCCTCTGCGGATTTTTTTCAAGATAAGTACGACTATTTTCCTATCCATTCGTCCGTGGTCGCCATATTCCTTTTCCAACGGCGTAATTACTTTCCATCCGATTTCAAAAAGTCCAAGTGAAAAGTGAACAGTGATATATATATGTGTCTATATACAAGAATAAATAGGTATAAATAAATACGCCTAGCCGCAGTGAATTGTTTTCTGTTTTAAGTGCAAGTGTGCTTTGCCAATATTGGCCCCCTAAGTAGTTTTCACGGTGAACCGCTAGTGTCCAAGCGTACAAACACATATAGATTTATATATGTACATATATATAGTGACATATCCACAGTCCTATAGACTTAGTAGATGCCTACTTAGTTAAATATGATTATACATGTAATATAATCATCATATCCTTTGCTACCCTACAAGTGTATAGACACATAACACATACACCCCATGCTAACCTACAGTTATGAATCATTATCGTATGATAAGCAAATCAGCAGTAGACCAAACAATTTTATTGTCTAAACATCCTGCCCCATTTAATCTTAACATCCTGCCCCATTTAATCTAAACATCCTGCCCCTTTTTTCACACGCTTAAGATCGGACTCGCTAACTCGTAAACAGATATATCAAATTACAAAAGAGCGATCGAATTCAAGAGAAATCGAAGAGTCAATTAAAGCTGTCACAATCCATAATTAAGCTCTCTCAGAATCTTCGAGATTAACTCAAGATCCACAAAAGCTCAATACCGAGGCTTGAACGTCAACCCTTGTAGTACAATAATTTAAGTTCAGTTTGAGACACGAAATTATTCGGTCGGTGTTCTTCAACAAAAATATCATTGTATAAATTCGGTTAAAATAAAATAAAAACCTTTTTTTTAACTTACGAATTATATGAATATTTAATTGGCGCAGCCGGTAGGATCAAAATTAAAAAGAGTCCTTTTAGTACGGTACTGGTCAAATTCAAGGATACGCTATACAACTAGCTATCCAGACCAGCGAATTAAAACAGTGATTCAAAGTTTGATCCGCAAAAGAATCTACGTGTGTGTAGTATTCGAACCGAAAAAATCCCGTGTGGTCGGAAACAAAATTCAAGTTCGAATTTTTAATTCTGTAAACATTAATTAAAACCAAAAATTCTCGTGTGGTCGGAAACAAAAATTCTAGTTCGAATTTTTAATTCTGTGAACATTAATTAAAACCGTATAAAATCCCGTGTGGTCGGAAACAAAAATTCTAGTTCGAATTTTTAATTCTGTGAACATTAAAACCAAAAAATTTACAAACATCAAAAATGGCAGTAGCAGAGCAACTCTCCGAGCTTCATCTAAATCAGTTACTGGCTCAAATCAAAGAGCTACATTACACACCAGGAAAGCTATCGTTGTTCATCAGCCAGGTCGACCAATTATTATTGCTGTATCCCACACAAGATGCTCGTCAAGCCCACATAATTTACGGCGCTGTCAAGCGAGTGATAGTCGACACTGCACTGGAGGCTGTAACCCAAGCAGGAGCGACAACCTGGATGGAAATCCGAGATGCCCTATCAACATCATTCAAGGATCAAAGGCCCTATGTCACGCTGGTAAAACAACTCGAAGAAACTCCATACCCTGGAAGCATAAGTAAGTTCATCCAGTCATTGGAAGTCCAATATCGTAATATTTTTGATAAGTTAGAACTAGAAAGTGACTCTGTAAATAAAAGTAATTATTCCGAAATGTTAAAGAGGACTATTAAATCCACCATTGATCGAAAATTACCCGATAGAATGTACATGTCGTTGGCTCGTAAGGAAAATGACACTATCCCAAAATTAAAACAAGCCACCATGGAACTAGGTCTTTATGATGCTAATCCTGAAGACGTTTATTTACAAAAGTCTCACAATTATAGTCGCAAGAACAAGGGAAACAAAGTAACAACCAAAGGTATTACAATAACAGGCATAATACAAGTGCTTACTATTCGTCAACCAATCAAAGTAATTATCAAGTTAATAATTCGAATAGAAATACCCAGAATCGTAATTCAAATAACCCTGCCGTTGAAGACCCACAAACATTTAACAACTTTAGGAACAGTCTAAATCAAGGTAGGCACAATAACCCCATTAATTACCAACCCTCTACTTCGCATAACCCTACTAATAATGGTCCAGTAGAATGGACGTAGCAGAATGGACGTAGACGTAAATTTTCATCAAATTGCCTCGGAAACCTCGGACACGGGAGAAGAGGAAGAGCTAGTCCATATGTAAAAATTAATTATGAAAACAATCTTTACAAAGGTATGATTGACACAGGGTCGTCCATCAACATCATTAGGAAAAATTTTGCAAATTTAAAAGAAACAATAGAAAATCTCACGGTTCACACGATTAAGGCCCAATAAAATTAAATAAGAGCATAATAATCAAGCCCAGTGTTACATGTCCGTCCGAACAAAAATTCTATGTGCATAAATTTTCTGACAACTATGATTTCCTGTTAGGTCGTCAATACTTAAAAGATACCAAAGCAAAGATTGATTATGAGAAGGAGACTGTAACTTTAGGTTCAAAGACCTTTAAGTTCAAGTACGAGGAGAAAAAGGGCGAGACCGCATCAGTCAGATGCCTTGACTCAAAGAAAAAGGGCGAGACCGCATCAGCCAGATGCCTTGACCCAAAGAAAAAGGATGAGACCGCACTAGTAAAGCGCCTCAATCCAAAACAAAAAAAGGTTAATAAAAAAGTTAGCCAAAAATCGGAGAAGACCGCACATTCGAAGTGCCTTACTCCTAAAACCAGTAAAGATGCAGAGAATAAAGATGCAATGCAATCTGACTCTCCATCCAATACTGATGAAATAATTAACTTCGCGGTTAATAACGAATTACGCGAATGTAACGAGTTCAGACTCGAACATCTCAATGCTGAGGAAGTAGAATGTTTGAAGAAGGTCCTATACGAATATAGAGACATTCAGTTGGTGCATGAATAAAAGCTCTGTTGTGAGTTAGAACTCTTACTGACTTTATTAATGAAAACTTAACAGTATATATAGGTACAAAATGCTTATGGTAACAAATATCCTATAACAAAATAATGTGGGTTACTGTGAATGTGGGTTACTGTGTATGTGGGTTATTGTCAGATATATGACCTGACACTTATTGCTACTGTGTATGTAGGTTATTGCCAGCTATATGACACTTATTGCTCTACTTTGCTTTCCTCATGTCCGCCAGTTATGCATATTCGCTTGACCTGGTAAATGTTACTTTATTAACGACAAATGCATGTGGCTGAGACTGAAGAATTATTATGACGAATTCTAAATGATATTGCTTATGAGTAATGCTGCCGTGACTGAACAGATAGAGCAGGGCATCATTAGAAAGTCTAAGTCCCCCTATTGTTCATCTATTTAGGTGGTCCCCAAGAAGGCAGATGCCTCGGGTAAACCAAAGTTCAGATTAGTAGTCGACTACAGGAATCTCAATGAAATAACAGTCAATGACAAGTTTCCGATTCCTAGAATGGACGAAATACTTGATAAATTAGTAGGTGCCAATATTTCACCACAATTGATCTAGCTAAGGGTTTCCACCAAATACAGATGGAGGAAAACTCTATTGCAAAAACAGCGTTTTCAACCAAGCATGGGCATTACGAATATACTCGCATGCCCTTTGGCCTTAAAAATGCACCAGCAACCTTTCAGAGATGCATGAACAATTTGTTAGAAGATTTAATCTATAGGGATTGTTTAGTATACTTGGATGATATTATAATTTACTCCACTTCATTGGAGGACATATCTTGTCACTAAGGAAAGTCTTTGGAAAATTAAGGGACGCGAATTTAAAATTGCAATTGGACAAATGTGAGTTCATGAGGAAAGAAACAGAATTCTTAGGACACGTTGTTACTACTAGCGGAATTCGACCTAACCTAAACAAAACTAAAGCTATTACAAATTTTCCATTACCAAAAACTCCAAAACAAATAAAATCATTTTTGGGATTATGTGGGTTTTATCGCAAATTCATTCCTAACTTTGCGAAAGTAGTTAAACTTATGACCCTTAATTTGAAGAAAGGAGCAGTAATCGATATCAAATGTAAAGCATACATAGAGTCATTTGAAAAGCTAAAGGTGTTGATAACTTCGGATCCGATTTTAATCTATCCTAATTTCTCAAAACCCTTTCCTTGACGCTAGTAATATAGCAGTTGGTGCTGTTTTATCGCAAAATCACAAACCCGTATGTTACGCTAGCAGAACGCTAAACGAACACGAAATAAACTATGCTACTATCGAAAAAGAATTGTTAGCTATAGTTTGGGCAACGAAATATTTCAGGTCATACTTATTTGGCAGACCGTTTGAGATATTAAGCGACCATAAACCACTGGTGTGGCTTAATAATATAAAAGAGCCCAACATGAAAATTCAAAGGTGGGAAATCAAATTGAATGAATTTGATTACAAAATTAAGTATCTTCCAGGCAAAGAAAATTATGTAGCCGATGCTCTTTCCCGCACAGTTATAGAGGAAGCCATGGTTGGTGAAATCGCGGACAGCATGGATGCAACAATGCATAGTGCCACTGAAGACAACTTAAATTACATTTCCATTACGGAAAGACCCCTGAACTATTTCTCTAGGCAAATAGAGATAGAAAAGGGAGAAACAAACGCAGTTAACACGAGTCACTATTTTCAGAAAATAAAAATTAAAATCATATATGACGAAATGACAATCGAGTTAGCTAAAACCATTATCAAGGAATTCTTGTGCACAAAGAAAAAAGGCTCTTTATTTCCAAGATGATGATGACTTCCGGGTATTCCAAAGGGCATACATTGAAATCATAAGCCCTAATAGTTTCACAAAATTGTTGCGATGTACTAAAAAGTTAATTGATATTTTGACTTATGCCGAATTTAAAAACCTAATCTTAAAGAAGCATAAAGAACTTTTGCACCCAGGTATAGAAAAAACTATTAATTGGTTTAAAGAAGAATATTACTATCCTGATAGTCAGAAACTGATTCAGAACATAATCAATGAATGTGATGTCTGTAACATAGCCAAAACTAAACACAGGAATACTAAACTCACATTCGAAACAACACCCGAAGTGTTAAACGCGAGAGAAAAATATGTGATTGATTTTTATCTCACAGGGAATCAAATTTTCCCATCATGCATTGATATCTATTCGAAATTTGCTACATTGGTTGAAGTAAAGAGTAGAGATTGGTTAGAAGCAAAGAGAGCCATCATGAAGGTATTTAACGATATGGGAAAACCGCAAAACATAAAGGCGGATAAAGATTCAGCATTCATGTGTATAGCACTACAAAATTGGTTAAAATCGGAGGGCGTCGATATAGCCATCACTACAAGTAAAAATGGTGTATCTGATATAGAAAGGTTTCATAAAACGGTAAACGAGAAGCTGAGAATCATTGGTAGCAAACAATACATAGAAGATCGACGTACAAAATTTGAAACAATCCTTTATGTTTATAACCACAAAACAAAGCATAATACCACTAAAAGAACTCCAGCTGACATTTTCTTATATGCAGGAAGCCCCGACTTAAAATTACAACAAAACAAAATTAATAAAATTCACACTTTAAACAAAAACAGACACAGTTATGAAGTTGATACGAAATATAGGCAATCCCCACTAGTTAAAAGCAAGGTGACCAACCCATTCAAAAAAACAGGTCAGATTAAACAAGTGGACGATAAACACTTCGAAGAGACAAATAGATGCAGGAAAATTGTACACTACAAGTCTAAATTAAAAAAACAAAAGAAGACTAAGAAAAGTAAATACGACAATTCCAGACCCATCGAAGAAGTATAAGAGATGCCCCCTATTTCCCACATTAACGATTTGTCTGGCAATCATCACCCTCATCACTACGGCCCAAGGGAGTAGTATAGAAGTAAACTCAATTAGTGCAAAAAAAAGGATACCTAATATTCCAAACAGGAGTTACGGAAATCCCCACTAGCTATGAATACCACTACTTAAGCATAAACATAACTAAGACCATACTAATGTTTGAAAACCTATTGGAGGAGGCGAAATATTTTCCCGATGAAATCCATGTAGAGTACCTAGTCGAGAAACTAAAAAGGGAAATAAACGGTTTGAGGATAATAAAAAGAAACAAACAAGATGACAGGGAGGAGTTAGAGGCAAAAATTAACGACTTGTCAGAAAATTCAGTTCAGAATCACGATTTGAATATGATAGTAGACGTGATTAACAGTGGAATAGACATTATTAACAAATTCAAAGAAAAAAAGGAGAAAGATCAGCAAGTAGCAGTTCTAATCTTCAATTTGCAACAATTCACCGAATATATCGAGGATATAGAAATGGGTATGCAACTCACGAGACTGGCAATTTTTAATCCGAAATTACTTAAACACGATTATCTGAAACTAATGAATTCTGAAAAATTGCTAAAAATTAAAACATCTACTTGGCTTAAAACAGATACAAATGAAATTTTAATCATTTCTCATGTTCCTAGCGAAATCACGAAAGTTCCAATTTTCGAAATAGTCCCATATCCCGATGAGTCCGAACATATATTTAATAAGTTTTATATTTATGAAAATACAGTTTATAACGTACATACAGAAAAACAAATTTTCGACAAATGTTTAGTCGGAATTATTAAACAGGAACCTACTGAATGTAAATACACTAAAGCACATAAAAGTTTCCAAATCAATTACGTAGAGCCATGCAAATAAATGAATTTATAATTTCAAACAACTTTGCAGATTTTACACAGTCAATTTATATTGTTAACTCTAAACGTAAACCCACGTTATACCCTCCCTCGCTGTCTTTTAATAATACTACAGTAAATTCTGATCAAGCAATTGCTAATCTCTTTGCTGAGTTTTCTTAAACGACATATTCGCCCTCAACATCTTCAGATCATACATTTTTTACAGCTATGCCCTGTTCGTCCTTAATCTTCAGTCCTATTTTAAACGAAAGCTCATCTGGAACTTACCTCTTTCGTTATTAGGGGCTTCCAACAAAACCTTCAAACCAATGTTATTTACACGGACTTTGGTAAAGCTTTCGACTCGGTTAATCATTCTCTTCTGGTTAGGAAACTCGATTCAATGGAGTTTCCTAGTGATCTTCTTAAATGGATTTCGAGTTATCTTAGTGATAGGACCCAAAAGGTTCTGTTCAGAAACGTTCAATCCAATAGCCTCAGGGTCACATCTGGCGTCCCACAGGGTAGTCACCTTGGACCACTTCTATTCACATTGTTTATCAATGATTTGCCGCAGGTTCTAACCAATTCCAGAGTACTTATGTACGCTGATGACGTTAAACTTTGCTTGCAGTATAGGGACAGTTCTTGCCAATCAGACCTACAATCGGATCTTGATAACTTCCAAGCATGGTGTCATGCTAACGATTTACATCTCAACAGCTCAAAATGCAAGCTGATGACATTTTCACGTGTTACTTAACGATTGCTCTTTGGAAAGAATTTCTATTGTTGACGATCTGGGTGTCCGCCTGGATCCTAAACTTTCGTTCTCTGAACATATTTCTTGTATGGTAAACAAAGCAAGAGGCATGCTGGGATTCATTAAAAGGTGGGCGAAGGAATTCGATTCTCCTTATGTAACGAAGACTCTCTTTACTTCGTTGGTTCGCCCTATATGGGAGTATGGTTCGTGCGTCTGGAGTCCTCAATTCGGGGTCCATAGAATCTGTCCAAAAAAACTTTTTGCTTTTTGCCCTTTGCCTACCCTGGGATGCAAACATTAGATTACCGTCTTACGCTAGTAGACTTCTCCTACTTAATCTACCTTCTTTAGCTAACCGTAGGACGATGCTTGGCGTCGTCGTTTTACATAAACTTATTAACGGTGATGTGGAGAGCCCCTTCCTTCTAGGCCAGCTCAATTTCCATGTTCCCCGTCTTTCTTCTAGAGCTTTTATACCACTAGTAGTTAACCACTGTAGGTGTGAGTTTGAAGTACATGAGCCCTTTAGGATTTTATGTACTGATTACAATCGTCTTTTTAGTAGCATTGAAAGCATTGAAAGCCTTCAAAAACTAAAAACTGTATTGCTTGTAGTACTATCACGTAGTGTATCCTAATTTTTCCTCGTTTTATTCTATTTTTCTTTCTTCTCTCGCGTCTATCCAGTACGCGTTTCGTGCCGTACGTCACACGGCTGCGCCCCTCGGTTGGTTAAGCGGGAGGTGGGCGTGGGACCCCGCGCGAAAAAAAAAAAAGTAAAATCTTTGGCGTACATTCAAACCAAAGGAAATAATAGAATCCCATGTAAAATATCACAACGTGTTTCAAATTATATGTCTTACTTCTTTTGTCACCACAATCTTAAGTTTAATCTTGTATGTCATTTATAAATTTAAGAGTATACCTAAACAACTCATTGTTAAATATAAGAACAAACAAGAAGAACATCCGATCCCGGAAAAAATTGTAAATGATCAGATCATTCCGGAAAATAACATTATGATTTATCCCACATTATCTGCCTGAGGACAGGCCAAATTCAAAGATTGGGGGAGTGACATATCCACAGTCGTATAGACTTAGTACATGCCTACTTAGTTAAATATGATTATACATGTAATATAATCATCATATCCTTTGCTACCCTACAAGTGTATAGACACATAACACATACACCCCATGCTACCCTACAGTTCTGAATCATTATCGTATGATAAGCAAATCAACAGTAGACCAAACAATTTTATTGTCTAAACATCCTGCCCCATTTAATCTAAACATCCTGCCCCATTAAATCTAAACATCCTGCCCCTTTTTTCACACGCTTAAGATCGGACTCGCTAACTCGTAAACAGATATATCAAATTACAAAAGAGCGATCGAATTCAAGAGAAATCGAAGAGTCAATTAAAGCTGTCACAATCCATAAATAAGCTCTCAGAATCTTCGAGATTAACTCAAGATCCACAAAAGCTCAAGACCGAGGCTTGAACGTCAACCCTTGTAGTACAATAATTTAAGTTCAGTTTGAGACACGAAATTATTCGGTCGGTGTTCTTCAACAAAAATATCATTGTATAAATTCGGTTAAAAAAAAATAAAAACATTTTTTTTAACTTACGAATTATATGAATATTTAATTATATATTACATCCAAAAAACACTTTCACATATCCACGTCCGGCACTAAACTGCATGTCCAAAAATTCAAATATATACACACACAAATTATACCAAGGATAAATAAATTATATTAAATTTAATAAATAAATGTTCCATATTTATACGCAAAATCCAAAATACACATAAGCATTGATAAATATATTTCTCCAAAAATACATACACAGATTAATAAATAAAAAAACTTAAATTTACCCACAAATATTTTACAAATACAAAATATTCATCTGCACATACATACATATCCCTCTTTTAATAAAATTACAGACACACATATCCCACATTAAATATATAATTACATCCGAAATTTATAGTATTTATTATTTGTTAAAACATCTACCAATTTATATATTATATACGATAATATACGATAATATTTAAAATACGAAATTTATAATATAATTACTGGCCAATTTTAATAAAGAATAAAAAATAGACAAAATTTCAAATATATACGTGCAAACCTAAAAAATTTCGTTCCAGCAAAAAATAAATATTTATCGTTTATTTATATACATATATCCGAAAATAATTGGTTTTTTAATTGCTATCCTGACATACATATGTATCTTCATACATAAGCTTCCCGCTATTTTGAAAGCAGCCAAAATTTTCCATCAACGATCCTGCAGTACCAGTCATCAACGTTTAATCAACAATTCATCAACAACCGAAGGCGTGTTGTTGATGAATCATCGATGAATTGCCATACAAATTGTTGATGAATTTAAGATGGACATGTCCTAGGCTGTCATCAACAACATTTCATTAACAATTAATCGATGAATTGTTGATGAAATGTTGATGAATTATTGATGAATTGTTGATTAAATGTTAATGACATGTTGATTAAATGTTGATGATATGTTGATTAAATGTTGATGACATGTTGATTTACATGTTGATTTCTATATAATCTTACATATTTTTATATAATCCCACTGTTTTAATATAATTCCATTGTTTTCCATATAATAGCACTAACACTAACACTAATTGCTACCAACTTTAAACTATAAATGGAATTTTTAAACAATTTAACTTTAACTTTCACTTTCGCCATCTAAGATGTTTTACTTTTAACTTATTCAGAAGCTAAAACGCAACTAAAGAACCCACCCCGCTTATATTACTGAGAGAGCGAGAGTACATGTCAAATTTTTCATCAACAATTCATTAACAATTCATCAACGGAGAGGAAATGAGAGTGAGAGAGAGTGTCGGCTTCGACACGATTGCCGACTGAGAGTGTCGATTCTGCCGACGTCGCAGTCGGCATGTTGATGAAATGTTGATTACAGAGGCCTATTGATGACAAGTGGTACTGCAGGGGATACATACATACATTGGCAGAGCTTAACGCTATTCTGTGCTAATCAACAATTCATCAACAACCGAAGGCGTGTTGTTGATGAATCATCGATGAATTGCCATACAAATTGTTGATGAATTTAAGATGGACATGTCCTAGGCTGTCATCAACAACATTTCATTAACAATTAATCGATGAATTGTTGATGAAATGTTGATGAATTATTGATGAATTGTTGATTAAATGTTAATGACATGTTGATTAAATGTTGATGATATGTTGATTAAATGTTGATGACATGTTGATTTACATGTTGATTTCTATATAATCTTACATATTTTTATATAATCCCACTGTTTAAATATAATACCATTGTTTTCCATATAATAGCACTAACACTAACACTAATTGCTACCAACTTTAAACTATAAATGGAATTTTTAAACAATTTAACTTTAACTTTCACTTTCGCCATCTAAGATGTTTTACTTTTAACTTATTCAGAAGCTAAAACGCAACTAAAGAACCCACCCCGCTTATATTACTGAGAGAGCGAGAGTACATGTCAAATTTTTCATCAACAATTCATTAACAATTCATCAACGGAGAGGAAATGAGAGTGAGAGAGAGTGTCGGCTTCGACACGATTGCCGACAGAGAGTGTCGATTCTGCCGACGTCGCAGTCGGCATGTTGATGAAATGTTGATTACAGAGGCCTATTGATGACAAGTGGTACTGCAGGGGATACATACATACATTGGCAGAGCTTAGCGCTATTCTGTGCTAATCAACAATTCATCAACAACCGAAGGCGTGTTGTTGATGAATCATCGATGAATTGCCATACAAATTGTTGATGAATTTAAGATGGACATGTCCTAGGCTGTCATCAACAACATTTCATTAACAATTAATCGATGAATTGTTGATGAAATGTTGATGAATTATTGATGAATTGTTGATTAAATGTTAATGACATGTTGATTAAATGTTGATGATATGTTGATTAAATGTTGATGACATGTTGATTTACATGTTGATTTCTATATAATCTTACATATTTTTATATAATCCCACTGTTTTAATATAATTCCATTGTTTTCCATATAATAGCACTAACACTAACACTAATTGCTACCAACTTTAAACTATAAATGGAATTTTTAAACAATTTAACTTTAACTTTCACTTTCGCCATCTAAGATGTTTTACTTTTAACTTATTCAGAAGCTAAAACGCAACTAAAGAACCCACCCCGCTTATATTACTGAGAGAGCGAGAGTACATGTCAAATTTTTCATCAACAATTCATTAACAATTCATCAACGGAGAGAAAATGAGAGTGAGAGAGAGTGTCGGCTTCGACACGATTGCCGACTGAGAGTGTCGATTCTGCCGACGTCGCAGTCGGCATGTTGATGAAATGTTGATTACAGAGGCCTATTGATGACAAGTGGTACTGCAGGGGATACATACATACATTGGCAGAGCTTAGCGCTATTCTGTGCTAAGCATCGAACTCTTTAACTTCACATATATTTGGAAAATTTTTATTTCGTCTCAAAGAATATTTCCAAATTCGAAAACTATTTTAGAGTCATTTTCAGCTAGTTTATTGGCTCCTTTTTTTGTGTCGCACGAGTGTTTAAGCTTTTTGTTGTGTTTCTAAATTACGAAAAATCTAGCCAGAGAATTTAAGACCAAAATCAAAGAATTCTGCTAGACTTCTAGGCTATCGTTTCAAGTCATTTATTTTCTGGCTATTTAATTTTTTTTGACATTGATATTCGTATTTTTTATGGAGGTTGATATGTCGTTCCTTCGTTTTTATCGGGTCTACGAGTTTGCGTATTCCTGAACAATAAAAAATCGGGTTAATTAGCGGAAATTTTTAGCTATATTTTTCCAGTGAGCATTCAGCTTTTTTGTCGGTACTTTCAGATATATTTAGCTATTTTTTTAAAGTAGCGGTCAGCTATTTTCCCCAAATTATCGGCTATATTCAGCTATTTTTCTAGCTATATCAGCTTCAAACCGAGTCTTCGATTCGGTTTTCAGTTCCTTCATTTTTTTGGCGGCGGGCAAGTCTTTTGTTTAGTGGGGCGTAGCTGAATATGCCCGTCGAAGGTGACAAGAAGCCAACACCTACACCAAAAAAGGAAGCAAAAAGCGCCCCTTCCTCTCCGCGTCAAACAAGCTCAAGGACTAGTCCGAGAATTGTCGTCTCCCAACCGGCGGTGAGAATGTCAAGCGAGTCTTCACTAGTGGGACAGCCAGAGCATCCCTCTGCATCCGGGACTAAATTCCTGAGGGTCACACACGCTAGTAGCAGAATGTCGGCAACAGATCAGGCAACAGTCCAGCCAACGGCCGGAACCGATGCGTTGCACAAATTCATTCAAAGCAAGTCCGTCTGCGAGCCTTAAGGGATAAGGTCGAAAAAAAGTACGAAATATGCTCTGACCTAATTGCACAGGAAGGATCCCTTGACAACTTAACTATATTACAGACAAAGTATGACTATTGCTTTTCCGTATACGAGACCTGTGCAGCACATATTAGCGAAACGCTAGAGAGAGACGCCTCAAGCCGTTCAAGCTTCTCCCTCGCAACCGCAAATTACGTCCGGTTACCGGATACCGCCCTGCGATACAGAAGTTTTCGATGGGGACTATCTCTGATGGCCCACTTTCCGGGACCTGTTTACGGCAGTTTATGTTAACAACCCCAGGCTGACACCGGTCGAGAAGCTTTTCCATCTCCTCACCAAAACTAGTGGCGAGGCCAAGGTCATAGTGTCCAAGTCCCCGCTCACTAATGACGGTTTCGCGTCAGCGTGGGAAGCGCTTCAAGAATGTTTCCAAAATAAAAGACATTTAGTCAACAGCCAAATCAAGCACTTGTTCAACTTGAGTTCCATTTCTCAAGAATCTGGACTTGCTCTAAAAGAGCTGCAGTCCACGATTCAGGGGTGTTTGACAGCACTAGCACATTCCCAGATATCTACTGACAACTGGGATTGTCTGCTGGTCTTCCTGTGCGCAAGCAAACTGCCAAAGTTAACCCTTTCCTTATGGGAACAGTCCCTAACATCGAAGTCCGAAATTCCGGCTTGGGAGGAGATGAACACCTTCCTGAGCGAAAGGTATCGGACACTGGAGGCTATTGAGGACATGAAGCCGACTCAGACAGTTCCCAAAAGGCTGCAATCCTTCGAGACCAAGGTCAGCACCTAACAAAAAGGGTGTGACTTATGCTCTAAGGAAAATCATTCCCAACCTCGGCGCCCTCTCGCAACCGTCCTCGAGGCCTACCAGCCGCAATGCATCCGTGAGCACCTCAACGGTGCAGAATTATATCGATCAGGCACTACAACCGTCCTGCTGAGCACGGAAATTATTGGCGTGTGCCATTTGGGCACGAGTTACCGAGCCCGAGCCTTATTCGACTCTGGATCTGAGGCGACGTTCATTTCCGAGTTCAACCTCCTCAAGTTGACATTCCGCAAAATACAGACGCAAGTCTCAGGGCTAATCCAATCGGTTTCGGCAGAGTCAAAGAAAGTCTGCCAGTTTGCAATCCGCTCCCCTGCTAAGCCGGGTCTACAGTTAGATACCGCAGCCTACGTCCTTTCGGAATTAGCGGGCAAACTGCCCTCCCATCCAGTTTCCAGGAATTCTTTAGAAGTTCTGCCCGATCTCCAATGAGCAGGCCCAAACTGCTTTGAAAGTTCCCAAATCGGTGTACTGATCGGAGCTGATATTTTACCATCGGTGATGATGCAGTGCACTAGGAGAAACATTTGTGGCTCACTCCTAGTCCAAGAGACCATTTTCGGGTGGGTACTTACAGGACCGATCTCCAATACTAAGACAAACAGAGTCGCATCCTTCACGACTCAAGTACACCACAGAAATGAAGATTCCTTAGACTCGCTTCACAGCAAGTTCTGGGAGGTGGAGGATCTACCAGTCCAGATAATAAAAGAGTCCGATTCCTACTGCGAAAATAACTTTCTTCAGACTACCAAGAGAGACGCTAGCGGGAGGTACGTGGCTACGCTCCCATTCTGCGACCCCGAAAACTCTGGGTCCAATTTTGGATATTCAAGGTCCATTGCATTAGCTCAGTTTCTTTGAAACGAGAATCGTTTAAAGAGAGACTTTTCGTTAAAAGAGCAATATGACAACGTGATATAGTAGTATCTGGATCTGGGTCATATGAAAGAAGTCCCATCGAATTATAGATCCCCAACATAATATCTTCCACATCACGTGGTAATCAAGCACGAAAGTACCCCGACAAAGCTTCGCGTTGTATTTAATGCCTCAAGTCCATCTGCGAATGGAACCAGCTTAAATGATTTTCTTCATGCTGGTCCAGTATTGCAATCCGATCTGACCATTCAGATTCTGAAGTGGCGATATTTCCAATACGTGTTCAGCGCGGACATCACAAAGATGTACCGTCAGATCTGTGTCGATCCGAAGCATACAGCCTTTCAAAGAATCCTGTTCCGCAATAAAGAGGGTGACATCCGAGATTTTGAATTGAAAACAGTTACCATTGGGGTCAACTGTGCGCCTTTCCTCGCTATTCGAGTGCTGCAGCAGCTAGCAGAGGATGTCTAAGGGGCGTTTCCAAAAACCAGCCACATTCTTCAACAACATATGTACGTCGATGACGTTCTAGCAGGGGCAAATTTCATAATGGATCCAAATAATGGGGCAAATTTCATAATCGATCCAAGAGTTACAAGCAGCTCTTAGCTCTGCTGGTTTCCCTTTGAGAAAGTGGATTTCAAACCACACGAGCATTCTAAAAAGTATTCCAGCCAACCACCTCCTTCATAGCGAGTTCCTCGATATCGATACCGAAAGCACTGCCAAAACGCTCGGGATTCGAAGGGATCCGACGAATTGTACTTCGTGCCGCCAGAAATAGTGGTGGAACCCTTCTTCACAAAGCGCGAAGTGTTATCCCAAATCACGAGGTTTTTTGATCCAGCCGGATGGCTTGCACCGTTTATAATACGTTCCAAAATTTTCATGTAGGAGATTTGGCTGCTGGATTTAAGCTGGGATGATAAGCTTCCCAGCGAAATGAGTCAGAGTTGGCAGGCGTTTCTCCATGAGTATTCCGACCTCAACCAGATCCGCGTTCTGAGATGGGTCTATTTTCAGCCTGAAATCAAAGTCGCGTATCACGGTTTTTACGATGCGTCCGGTGAAAGTGCATTTCAGCCGAGGCCCCTCCTACGAATTTCTAGAACAATTCTCTAAGCTGGACAAAGCACTGCGAGTCCTGGTGTATACTCGACGGCTCAATCTCCTCGACTTCATGACCCACGGGTGAGGAAATCCGAGAGGATTCTAACGAGCGCTGATTTCCATTGCGCAGCGTAGAGCATATGTCCAAGAGCTGAAGCACTTGGCAGAGGAAAAGCAGGAGAAGTCCAATATTAAATTCATTTTCGTTCACAGACCAACTCGGCCTCCTAAGGGTGTGTGGTCGCGTCACAGCGTTTAGAGCCCTTCTGCCCTACGGCTGTAGACTGTCTCGCCTTCTCATCCAATTCACCCACCAGATTACTCTTCACGGCGGTAGTCATTTGATCGTACGCTTGTTCCGATCGAAGTATTGGATTCCTAAAATCAAGAATCTGGTCAAGGCTGTGGTGAATCAGTGTAAGATCTGCACGATTTACAGAAAGAGACTGCAAACACAGCTGATGGGCGGTCTTTTTTTTTTTTTTTTTTAAGCGCGCTGGTCCCACGCTGAGGGGCGCAGCCGTTTGACGTACGGCACGAAACGCGTGCAAGATAGACGCGAGAGAAGAAAAAAAATAGAATAGAACGAGGAAAAATTAGGATAGTACAACAAGCAATACAGTTTTTAGTTTTTGAAGGCTTTCAATGCCTTCAATACTACTAAAAAGACGATTGTTATCAGTACATAAAGCCCTAAAGGACTCATGTACTTCAAACTCACGCCTACAGTGGTTAACTATTAGTGGTATAAAAGTTCTAGATGAAAGACGGGGAACATGGAAATTAAGCTGGCCTAGAAGGTAGGGGCTCTCCACATCACCGTCAATAAGTTTATGTAAAAAGACGACGCCAAGCATCGTCCTACGGTTAGCTAAAAAAGGTAGATTAAGTAGGAGAAGTCTACTAGAGTAAGACGGTAATCTAAGGTTTGTATCCCAGGGTAGGCCACGAAGAGCAAAAAGCAAAAAGTTCTTTTGGACAGATTCAATGCGGCTACTGTGGACTCCAAATTGAGGACTCCAGACGCACGAACCATACTCCAATATAGGGCGAACCAACGAAGTAAAGAGAGTCTTCGCTACATAATGAGAATCGAATTCCTTCGCCCACCTTTTAATGAATCCCAGCATGCCTCTGGCTTTGTTAACCATACAAGAAATGTATTCAGAGAACGAAAGTTTTTTAAGTTAAGCTTTACTAAAGTCCGTGTTACTAGCATCAGATTTGCTACCTATTTTGTGGAGAGGAATAACAAATGATTCCCTCCAAATAAGGGGAAATTCTGAGGATTCTAAAGATAAGGTAAACAATTTAAGAAGGGGGTTACACAGCGCCTCGGAGCAATACCAAAGCACAGAACCAGGTATCCCATCGGGACCTGGCGAGTAAACTGGCTTAACACGTTGAAGATCAAGAATAAGTGAGCTTTCGTTTAAAATAGGACTGAAGATTAAGGACGAACTGGGCTTAGCTGGAGAAAATGTATGATCTGAAGATGTTGAGGGCGAATATGTCGTTTTAAAAAACTTAGCAAAGAGATTAGCTATTGCTTCATCAGAATTTACTGTAGTATTCTTAAATGACAGCGAGAGAGGGTATAACGTGTTCTTACGTTTAGAGTTCCGGCTTCCGACACCTCAACGACCGATTCGGTTACCGAATCTTTGATTCTTCCTGATCTCAGAACCATTGGAACGGGGACCAGGAGCTGTGGCGACGGAGAGTGGCAGGAAATCGGTTGCTGTGTCTCACACAGTTGCAGCCGACTAGCAGCGGATTTTTTGCGTTTCGGCGACTCATTTAATAGCTTCATACTATTAAATTGAGCGTCTAGCGCGGAGAACAGGTCATTCGCCTTGCGAAAAGTGGCCATGATCTCAGAAAATCCACTCCTGGTCTGATGCATGAAGGATGATATTTCCTTCACAACCGGTCAACATGCCTCACAGCAATAACGCAGGCCCTTTTTGCTGGACACTGCGTCAGCCCGACCATTCATCTCGATGCACTTAGCGTGCACAACTGCCTCGCAAGCCAGCAATGGAAACTGGTCTGGTCTGCCAAAACATTTTTTGGCATTTCTTAATGACACAGACAATATTCTGGGACATTTTCACCAACCCTAGAACCACTGTGCACACTACACTGTGCACAATACCAAAAAAGTAAAGAGAGGAAGAGAGAGAACAAAAGAGCGCAAGAGCAGCAGAAAATCACAAGAGCGGTGAGAGCTATGAACAGCTTAGATGCAGCTTATAGCAAACGACACTCGAGCGGGGGAGACAAAAATAAAAACGGTAAAAGAGCAAAGATAAGATAAGATAAGATAACCGCACAAAACTAAAAAGTGATTATTAATACAATAAGTTACACAGAAAAGTGCATGCAAGCGCGGTAGCAAAACGGTATATAATTATAAATATTTAGGGGATAAATTTAGAGGAAACCCCGGTGCACCGCGGTGGTTTGAAGTTAAAATTAGCACAAAAGTCGGGCGCAAAACAAAAACACGACCGTCCGCCACGAAGAGAAAGATCGAATCCAAATTTGTATTTCGTTATAGGAAAATTCATTCAGGGCACGTTTGATTGATTCAGCAATCGCCCTTTGTCGCCGACAAGCTAATATCAGCTTGCTTGCAGGTTGCGTAAAGCTTGCAACGTCTGCATTTTTCGAAGCATTGATCGAGGTTGCATTTCCGGGGGCATTGCTGGAGGTTTGAGCCATTGCATCGGTTATTATCGTTCTATATTTGTCGTATGACTCACGACAGTCTACGTAGAACTTTAAATATTCTGCGGTTCTATATTCCGCTGGAATATTTTTGTCATTATCCGCAAATCGATTCCATGCTTCATCGATTGCAGCCAACTTTGATTTATAATACGTTGGATTTTGCTTGCGGATCAGCTTCGATATTTCTTAACTGATTTCTTCCTGCAAGTCTAACGGCTCTGTGACTGCTTGCTCCTCCTTTCTAGACATATTGAAAATTGTTTTTGTTCCTGACCGTTGTGAGTGTTTTATTTGCTTTGACAGCTGGATACGCTCCTATTCGCAACCGTGATGTGGTCGAAGGAAAACAACAACTGTTCAAATAGACTTGGGGGATTTTTAGAATTTGGAGTTTCTAAAAACGGAATTTAGTCAATGTCGGAAAAATCCCAAGAGTTACGGATTTTTCCTTTGGTGTCGGGCGCATTTGGTGCATGAATAAAAGCTCTGTTGTGAGTTAGAACTCTTACTGACTTTATTAATGAAAACTTAACAGTATATATAGGTACAAAATGCTTATGGTAACAAATATCCTATAACAAAATAATGTGGGTTACTGTGAATGTGGGTTACTGTGTATGTGGGTTATTGTCAGATATATGACCTGACACTTATTGCTACTGTGTATGTAGGTTATTGCCAGCTATATGACACTTATTGCTCTACTTTGCTTTCCTCATGTCCGCCAGTTATGCATATTCGCTTGACCTGGTAAATGTTACTTTATTAACGACAAATGCATGTGGCTGCGACTGAAGAATTATTATGACGAATTCTAAATGATATTGCTTATGAGTAATGCTGCCGTGACTGAACAGATAGAGCAGGGCATCATTAGAAAGTCTAAGTCCCCCTATTGTTCATCTATTTGGGTGGTCCCCAAGAAGGCAGATGCCTCGGGTAAACCAAAGTTCAGATTAGTAGTCGACTACAGGAATCTCAATGAAATAACAGTCAATGACAAGTTTCCGATTCCTAGAATGGACGAAATACTTGATAAATTAGTAGGTGCCAATATTTCACCACAATTGATCTAGCTAAGGGTTTCCACCAAATACAGATGGAGGAAAACTCTATTGCAAAAACAGCGTTTTCAACCAAGCATGGGCATTACGAATATACTCGCATGCCCTTTGGCCTTAAAAATGCACCAGCAACCTTTCAGAGATGCATGAACAATTTGTTAGAAGATTTAATCTATAGGGATTGTTTAGTATACTTGGATGATATTATAATTTACTCCACTTCATTGGAGGAACATATCTTGTCACTAAGGAAAGTCTTTGGAAAATTAAGGGACGCGAATTTAAAATTGCAATTGGACAAATGTGAGTTCATGAGGAAAGAAACAGAATTCTTAGGACACGTTGTTACTACTAGCGGAATTCGACCTAACCTAAACAAAACTAAAGCTATTACAAATTTTCCATTACCAAAAACTCCAAAACAAATAAAATCATTTTTGGGATTATGTGGGTTTTATCGCAAATTCATTCCTAACTTTGCGAAAGTAGTTAAACTTATGACCCTTAATTTGAAGAAAGGAGCAGTAATCGATATCAAATGTAAAGCATACATAGAGTCATTTGAAAAGCTAAAGGTGTTGATAACTTCGGATCCGATTTTAATCTATCCTAATTTCTCAAAACCCTTTTCCTTGACAACTGACGCTAGTAATATAGCAGTTGGTGCTGTTTTATCGCAAAATCACAAACCCGTATGTTACGCTAGCAGAACGCTAAACGAACACGAAATAAACTATGCTACTATCGAAAAAGAATTGTTAGCTATAGTTTGGGCAACGAAATATTTCAGGTCATACTTATTTGGCAGACCGTTTGAGATATTAAGCGACCATAAACCACTGGTGTGGCTTAATAATATAAAAGTGCCCAACATGAAAATTCAAAGGTGGGAAATCAAATTGAATGAATTTGATTACAAAATTAAGTATCTTCCAGGCAAAAAAAATTATGTAACCGATGCTCTTTCCCGCACAGTTATAGAGGAAGCCATGGTTGGTGAAATCGCGGACAGCATGGATGCAACAATGCATAGTGCCACTGAAGACAACTTAAATTACATTTCCATTACGGAAAGACCCCTGAACTATTTCTCTAGGCAAATAGAGATAGAAAAGGGAGAAACAAACGCAGTTAACACGAGTCACTATTTTCAGAAAATAAAAATTAAAATCATATATGACGAAATGACAATCGAGTTAGCTTAAACCATTATCAAGGAATTCTTGTGCACAAAGAAAAAAGGCTCTTTATTTCCAAGATGATGATGACTTCCGGGTATTCCAAAGGGCATACATTGAAATCATAAGCCCTAATAGTTTCACAAAATTGTTGCGATGTACTAAAAAGTTAATTGATATTTTGACTTATGCCGAATTTAAAAACCTAATCTTAAAGAAGCATAAAGAACTTTTGCACCAAGGTATAGAAAAAACTATTAATTGGTTTAAAGAAGAATATTACTATCCTGATAGTCAGAAACTGATTCAGAACATAATCAATGAATGTGATGTCTGTAACATAGCCAAAACTTGGTTAGAAGCAAAGAGAGCCATCATGAAGGTATTTAACGATATGGGAAAACCGCAAAACATAAAGGCGGATAAAGATTCAGCATTCATGTGTATAGCACTACATAATTGGTTAAAATCGGAGGGCGTCGATATAGCCATCACTACAAGTAAAAATGGTGTATCTGATATAGAAAGGTTTCATAAAACGGTAAACGAGAAGCTGAGAATCATTGGTAGCAAACAATACATAGAAGATCGACGTACAAAATTTGAAACAATCCTTTATGTTTATAACCACAAAACAAAGCATAATACCACTAAAAGAACTCCAGCTGACATTTTCTTATATGCAGGAAGCCCCGACTTAAAATTACAACAAAACAAAATTAATAAAATTCACACTTTAAACAAAAACAGACACAGTTATGAAGTTGATACGAAATATAGGCAATCCCCACTAGTTAAAAGCAAGGTGACCAACCCATTCAAAAAAACAGGTCAGATTAAACAAGTGGACGATAAACACTTCGAAGAGACAAATAGATGCAGGAAAATTGTACACTACAAGTCTAAATTAAAAAAACAAAAGAAGACTAAGAAAAGTAAATACGACAATTCCAGACCCATCGAAGAAGTATAAGAGATGCCCCCTATTTCCCACATTAACGATTTGTCTGGCAATCATCACCCTCATCACTACGGCCCAAGGGAGTAGTATAGAAGTAAACTCAATTAGTGCAAAAAAAACGGATACCTAATATTCCAAACAGGAGTTACGGAAATCCCCACTAGCTATGAATACCACTACTTAAGCATAAACATAACTAAGACCATACTAATGTTTGAAAACCTATTGGAGGAGGCGAAATATTTTCCCGATGAAATCCATGTAGAGTACATAGTCGAGAAATTAAAAAGGGAAATAAACGGTTTGAGGATAATAAAAAGAAACAAACAAGATGACAGGGAGGAGTTAGAGGCAAAAATTAACGACTTGTCAGAAAATTCAGTTCAGAATCACGATTTGAATATGATAGTAGACGTGGTTAACAGTGGAATAGACATTATTAACAAATTCAAAGAAAAAAAGGAGAAAGATCAGCAAGTAGCAGTTCTAATCTTCAATTTGCAACAATTCACCGAATATATCGAGGATATAGAAATGGACTGGGACTGGGCACATAAAAGTTTCCAAATCAATTACGTAGAGCCATGCAAATAAATGAATTTATAATTTCAAACAACTTTGCAGATTTTACACAGTCAATTTATATTGTTAACTCTAAACGTAAACCCACGTTATACCCTCCCTCGCTGTCTTTTAATAATACTACAGTAAATTCTGATCAAGCAATTGCTAATCTCTTTGCTGAGTTTTCTTAAACGACATATTCGCCCTCAACATCTTCAGATCATACATTTTTTACAGCTATGCCCTGTTCGTCCTTAATCTTCAGTCCTATTTTAAACGAAAGCTCATCTGGAACTTACCTCTTTCGTTATTAGGGGCTTCCAACAAAACCTTCAAACCAATGTTATTTACACGGACTTTGGTAAAGCTTTCGACTCGGTTAATCATTCTCTTCTGGTTAGGAAACTCGATTCAATGGAGTTTCCTAGTGATCTTCTTAAATGGATTTCGAGTTATCTTAGTGATAGGACCCAAAAGGTTCTGTTCAGAAACGTTCAATCCAATAGCCTCAGGGTCACATCTGGCGTCCCACAGGGTAGTCACCTTGGACCACTTCTATTCACATTGTTTATCAATGATTTGCCGCAGGTTCTAACCAATTCCAGAGTACTTATGTACGCTGATGACGTTAAACTTTGCTTGCAGTATAGGGACAGTTCTTGCCAATCAGACCTACAATCGGATCTTGATAACTTCCAAGCATGGTGTCATGCTAACGATTTACATCTCAACAGCTCAAAATGCAAGCTGATGACATTTTCACGTGTTACTTAACGATTGCTCTTTGGAAAGAATTTCTATTGTTGACGATCTGGGTGTCCGCCTGGATCCTAAACTTTCGTTCTCTGAACATATTTCTTGTATGGTTAACAAAGCAAGAGGCATGCTGGGATTCATTAAAAGGTGGGCGAAGGAATTCGATTCTCCTTATGTAACGAAGACTCTCTTTACTTCGTTGGTTCGCCCTATATTGGAGTATGGTTCGTGCGTCTGGAGTCCTCAATTCGGGGTCCATAGAATCTGTCCAAAAAAACTTTTTGCTTTTTGCCCTTTGCCCTTTGCCTACCCTGGGATGCAAACATTAGATTACCGTCTTACGCTAGTAGACTTCTCCTACTTAATCTACCTTCTTTAGCTAACCGTAGGACGATGCTTGGCGTCGTCGTTTTACATAAACTTATTAACGGTGATGTGGAGAGCCCCTTCCTTCTAGGCCAGCTCAATTTCCATGTTCCCCGTCTTTCTTCTAGAGCTTTTATACCACTAGTAGTTAACCACTGTAGGTGTGAGTTTGAAGTACATGAGCCCTTTAGGATTTTATGTACTGATTACAATCGTCTTTTTAGTAGCATTGAAAGCATTGAAAGCCTTCAAAAACTAAAAACTGTATTGCTTGTAGTACTATCACGTAGTGTATCCTAATTTTTCCTCGTTTTATTCTATTTTTCTTTCTTCTCTCTCGTCTATCCAGTACGCGTTTCGTGCCGTACGTCACACGGCTGCGCCCCTCGGTTGGTTAAGCGGGAGGTGGGCGTGGGACCCCGCGCGAAAAAAAAAAAAAGTAAAATCTTTGGCATACATTCAAACCAAAGGAAATAATAGAATCCCATGTAAAATATCACAACGTGTTTCAAATTATATGTCTTACATCTTTTGTCACCACAATCTTAAGTTTAATCTTGTATGTCATTTATAAATTTAAGAGTATACCTAAACAACTCATTGTTAAATATAAGAACAAACAAGAAGAACATCCGATCCCGGAACAAATTGTAAATGATCAGATCATTCCGGAAAATAACATTATGATTTATCCCACATTATCTGCCTGAGGACAGGCCAAATTCAAAGATTGGGGGAGTGACATATCCACAGTCGTATAGACTTAGTACATGCCTACTTAGTTAAATATGATTATACATGTAATATAATCATCATATCCTTTGCTACCCTACAAGTGTATAGACACATAACACATACACCCCATGCTACCCTACAGTTCTGAATCATTATCGTATGATAAGCAAATCAACAGTAGACCAAACAATTTTATTGTCTAAACATCCTGCCCCATTTAATCTAAACATCCTGCCCCATTAAATCTAAACATCCTGCCCCTTTTTTCACACGCTTAAGATCGGACTCGCTAACTCGTAAACAGATATATCAAATTACAAAAGAGCGATCGAATTCAAGAGAAATCGAAGAGTCAATTAAAGCTGTCACAATCCATAAATAAGCTCTCAGAATCTTCGAGATTAACTCAAGATCCACAAAAGCTCAAGACCGAGGCTTGAACGTCAACCCTTGTAGTACAATAATTTAAGTTCAGTTTGAGACACGAAATTATTCGGTCGGTGTTCTTCAACAAAAATATCATTGTATAAATTCGGTTAAAAAAAAATAAAAACATTTTTTTTAACTTACGAATTATATGAATATTTAATTATATATTACATCCAAAAAACACTTTCACATATCCACGTCCGGCACTAAACTGCATGTCCAAAAATTCAAATATATACACACACAAATTATACCAAGGATAAATAAATTATATTAAATTTAATAAATAAATGTTCCATATTTATACGCAAAATCCAAAATACACATAAGCATTGATAAATATATTTCTCCAAAAATACATACACAGATTAATAAATAAAAAAACTTAAATTTACCCACAAATATTTTACAAATACAAAATATTCATCTGCACATACATACATATCCCTCTTTTAATAAAATTACAGACACACATATCCCACATTAAATATATAATTACATCCGAAATTTATAGTATTTATTATTTGTTAAAACATCTACCAATTTATATATTATATACGATAATATACGATAATATTTAAAATACGAAATTTATAATATAATTACTGGCCAATTTTAATAAAGAATAAAAAATAGACAAAATTTCAAATATATACGTGCAAACCTAAAAAATTTCGTTCCAGCAAAAAATAAATATTTATCGTTTATTTATATACATATATCCGAAAATAATTGGTTTTTTAATTGCTATCCTGACATACATATGTATCTTCATACATAAGCTTCCCGCTATTTTGAAAGCAGCCAAAATTTTCCATCAACGATCCTGCAGTACCAGTCATCAACGTTTAATCAACAATTCATCAACAACCGAAGGCGTGTTGTTGATGAATCATCGATGAATTGCCATACAAATTGTTGATGAATTTAAGATGGACATGTCCTAGGCTGTCATCAACAACATTTCATTAACAATTAATCGATGAATTGTTGATGAAATGTTGATGAATTATTGATGAATTGTTGATTAAATGTTAATGACATGTTGATTAAATGTTGATGATATGTTGATTAAATGTTGATGACATGTTGATTTACATGTTGATTTCTATATAATCTTCCATATTTTTATATAATCCCACTGTTTTAATATAATTCCATTGTTTTCCATATAATAGCACTAACACTAACACTAATTGCTACCAACTTTAAACTATAAATGGAATTTTTAAACAATTTAACTTTAACTTTCACTTTCGCCATCTAAGATGTTTTACTTTTAACTTATTCAGAAGCTAAAACGCAACTAAAGAACCCACCCCGCTTATATTACTGAGAGAGCGAGAGTACATGTCAAATTTTTCATCAACAATTCATTAACAATTCATCAACGGAGAGGAAATGAGAGTGAGAGAGAGTGTCGGCTTCGACACGATTGCCGACTGAGAGTGTCGATTCTGCCGACGTCGCAGTCGGCATGTTGATGAAATGTTGATTACAGAGGCCTATTGATGACAAGTGGTACTGCAGGGGATACATACATACATTGGCAGAGCTTAGCGCTATTCTGTGCTAAGCATCGAACTCTTTAACTTCACATACATACATATACACATATATTTGGAAAATTTTTATTTCGTCTCAAAGAATATTTCCAAATTCGAAAACTATTTTAGAGTCATTTTCAGCTAGTTTATTGGCTCCTTTTTTTGTGTCGCACGAGTGTTTAAGCTTTTTGTTGTGTTTCTAAATTACGAAAAATCTAGCCAGAGAATTTAAGACCAAAATCAAAGAATTCTGCTAGACTTCTAGGCTATCGTTTCAAGTCATTTATTTTCTGGCTATTTAATTTTTTTTGACATTGATATTCGTATTTTTTATGGAGGTTGATATGTCGTTCCTTCGTTTTTATCGGGTCTACGAGTTTGCGTATTCCTGAACAATAAAAAATCGGGTTAATTAGCGGAAATTTTTAGCTATATTTTTCCAGTGAGCATTCAGCTTTTTTTTCGGTACTTTCAGATATATTTAGCTATTTTTTTTAAAGTAGCGGTCAGCTATTTTCTCCAAATTATCGGCTATATTCAGCTATTTTTCTAGCTATATCAGCTTCAAACCGAGTCTTCGATTCGGTTTTCAGTTCCTTCATTTTTTTGGCGGCGGGCAAGTCTTTTGTTTAGTGGGGCGTAGCTGAATATGCCCGTCGAAGGTGACAAGAAGCCAACACCTACACCAAAAAAGGAAGCAAAAAGCGCCCCTTCCTCTCCGCGTCAAACAAGCTCAAGGACTAGTCCGAGAATTGTCGTCTCCCAACCGGCGGTGAGAATGTCAAGCGAGTCTTCACTGGTGGGACAGCCAGAGCATCCCTCTGCATCCGGGACTAAATTCCTGAGGGTCACACACGCTAGTAGCAGAATGTCGGCAACAGATCAGGCAACAGTCCAGCCAACGGCCGGAACCGATGCGTTGCACAAATTCATTCACTGCAAGTCCGTCTGCGAGCCTTAAGGGATAAGGTCGAAAAAAAGTACGAAATATGCTCTGACCTAATTATAACTATATTAACTATATTACAGGCAAAGTATGACTATTGCTGTTCCGTATACGAGACCTGTGCAGCACATATTAGCGAAACGCTAGAGAGAGACGCCTCAAGCCGTTCAAGCTTCTCCCTCGCAACCGCAAATTACGTCCGGTTACCGGATACCGCCCTGCGATACAGAAGTTTTCGATGGGGACTATCTCTGATGGCCCACTTTCCGGGACCTGTTTACGGCAGTTTATGTTAACAACCCCAGGCTGACACCGGTCGAGAAGCTTTTCCATCTCCTCACCAAAACTAGTGGCGAGGCCAAGGTCATAGTGTCCAAGTCCCCGCTCACTAATGACGGTTTCGCGTCAGCGTGGGAAGCGCTTCAAGAATGTTTCCAAAATAAAAGACATTTAGTCAACAGCCAAATCAAGCACTTGTTCAACTTGAGTTCCATTTCTCAAGAATCTGGACATGCTCTAAAAGAGCTGCAGTCCACGATTCAGGGGTGTTTGACAGCACTAGCACATTCCCAGATATCTACTGACAACTGGGATTGTCTGCTGGTCTTCCTGTGCGCAAGCAAACTGCCAAAGTTAACCCTTTCCTTATGGGAACAGTCCCTAACATCGAAGTCCGAAATTCCGGCTTGGGAGGAGATGAACACCTTCCTGAGCGAAAGGTATCGGACACTGGAGGCTATTGAGGACATGAAGCCGACTCAGACAGTTCCCAAAAGGCTGCAATCCTTCGAGACCAAGGTCAGCACCTAACAAAAAGGGTGTGACTTATGCTCTAAGGAAAATCATTCCCAACCTCGGCGCCCTCTCGCAACCGTCCTCGAGGCCTACCAGCCGCAATGCATCCGTGAGCACCTCAACGGTGCAGAATTATATCGATCAGGCACTACAACCGTCCTGCTGAGCACGGAAATTATTGGCGTGTGCCATTTGGGCACGAGTTACCGAGCCCGAGCCTTATTCGACTCTGGATCTGAGGCGACGTTCATTTCCGAGTTCAACCTCCTCAAGTTGACATTCCGCAAAATACAGACGCAAGTCTCAGGGCTAATCCAATCGGTTTCGGCAGAGTCAAAGAAAGTCTGCCAGTTTGCAATCCGCTCCCCTGCTAAGCCGGGTCTACAGTTAGATACCGCAGCCTACGTCCTTTCGGAATTAGCGGGCAAACTGCCCTCCCATCCAGTTTCCAGGAATTCTTTAGAAGTTCTGCCCGATCTCCAATGAGCAGGCCCAAACTGCTTTGAAAGTTCCCAAATCGGTGTACTGATCGGAGCTGATATTTTACCATCGGTGATGATGCAGTGCACTAGGAGAAACATTTGTGGCTCACTCCTAGTCCAAGAGACCATTTTCGGGTGGGTACTTACAGGACCGATCTCCAATACTAAGACAAACAGAGTCGCATCCTTCACGACTCAAGTACACCACAGAAATGAAGATTCCTTAGACTCGCTTCACAGCAAGTTCTGGGAGGTGGAGGATCTACCAGTCCAGATAATAAAAGAGTCCGATTCCTACTGCGAAAATAACTTTCTTCAGACTACCAAGAGAGACGCTAGCGGGAGGTACGTGGCTACGCTCCCATTCTGCGACACCGAAAACTCTGGGTCCAATTTAGGATATTCAAGGTCCATTGCATTAGCTCAGTTTCTTCGAAACGAGAATCGTTTAAAGAGAGACTTTTCGTTAAAAGAGCAATATGACAACGTGATATAGTAGTATCTGGATCTGGGTCATATGAAAGAAGTCCCATCGAATTATAGATCCCCAACATAATATCTTCCACATCACGTGGTAATCAAGCACGAAAGTACCCCGACAAAGCTTCGCGTTGTATTTAATGCCTCAAGTCCATCTGCGAATGGAACCAGCTTAAATGATTTTCTTCATGCTGGTCCAGTATTGCAATCCGATCTGACCATTCAGATTCTGAAGTGGCGATATTTCCAATACGTGTTCAGCGCGGACATCACAAAGATGTACCGTCAGATCTGTGTCGATCCGAAGCATACAGCCTTTCAAAGAATCCTGTTCCGCAATAAAGAGGGTGACATCCGAGACTTTGAATTGAAAACAGTTACCATTGGGGTCAACTGTGCGCCTTTCCTCGCTATTCGAGTGCTGCAGCAGCTAGCAGAGGATGTCTAAGGGGCGTTTCCAAAAACCAGCCACATTCTTCAACAACATATGTACGTCGATGACGTTCTAGCAGGGGCAAATTTCATAATGGATCCAAATAATGGGGCAAATTTCATAATCGATCCAAGAGTTACAAGCAGCTCTTAGCTCTGCTGGTTTCCCTTTGAGAAAGTGGACTTCAAACCACACGAGCATTCTAAAAAGTATTCCAGCCAACCACCTCCTTCATAGCGAGTTCCTCGATATCGATACCGAAAGCACTGCCAAAACGCTCGGGATTCGAAGGGATCCGACGAATTGTACTTCGTGCCGCCAGAAATAGTGGTGGAACCCTTCTTCACAAAGCGCGAAGTGTTATCCCAAATCGCGAGGTTTTTTGATCCAGCCGGATGGCTTGCACCGTTTATAATACGTTCCAAAATTTTCATGTAGGAGATTTGGCTGCTGGATTTAAGCTGGGATGATAAGCTTCCCAGCGAAATGAGTCAGAGTTGGCAGGCGTTTCTCCATGAGTATTCCGACCTCAACCAGATCCGCGTTCTGAGATGGGTCTATTTTCAGCCTGAAATCAAAGTCGCGTATCACGGTTTTTACGATGCGTCCGGTGAAAGTGCATTTCAGCCGAGGCTCTCCTACGAATTTCTAGAACAATTCTCTAAGCTGGACAAAGCACTGCGAGTCCTGGTGTATACTCGACGGCTCAATCTCCTCGACTTCATGACCCACGGGTGAGGAAATCCGAGAGGATTCTAACGAGCGCTGATTTCCATTGCGCAGCGTAGAGCATACGTCCAAGAGCTGAAGCACTTGGCAGAGGAAAAGCAGGAGAAGTCCAATTTTAAATTCATTTTCGTTCACAGACCAACTCGGCCTCCTAAGGGTGTGTGGTCGCGTCACAGCGTTTAGAGCCCTTCTGCCCTACGGCTGTAGACTGTCTCGCCTTCTCATCCAATTCACCCACCAGATTACTCTTCACGGCGGTAGTCATTTGATCGTACGCTTGTTCCGATCGAAGTATTGGATTCCTAAAATCAAGAATCTGGTCAAGGCTGTGGTGAATCAGTGTAAGATCTGCACGATTTACAGAAAGAGACTGCAAACACAGCTGATGGGCGGTCTTTTTTTTTTTTTTTTTTTTAAAGCGCGCTGGTCCCACGCTGAGGGGCGCAGCCGTTTGACGTACGGCACGAAACGCGTGCAAGATAGACGCGAGAGAAGAAAAAAAATAGAATAGAACGAGGAAAAATTAGGATAGTACAACAAGCAATACAGTTTTTAGTTTTTGAAGGCTTTCAATGCCTTCAATACTACTAAAAAGACGATTGTTATCAGTACATAAAGCCCTAAAGGACTCATGTACTTCAAACTCACGCCTACAGTGGTTAACTATTAGTGGTATAAAAGTTCTAGATGAAAGACGGGGAACATGGAAATTAAGCTGGCCTAGAAGGTAGGGGCTCTCCACATCACCGTCAATAAGTTTATGTAAAAAGACGACGCCAAGCATCGTCCTACGGTTAGCTAAAAAAGGTAGATTAAGTAGGAGAAGTCTACTAGAGTAAGACGGTAATCTAAGGTTTGCATCCCAGGGTAGGCCACGAAGAGCAAAAAGCAAAAAGTTCTTTTGGACAGATTCAATGCGGCTACTGTGGACTCCAAATTGAGGACTCCAGACGCACGAACCATACTCCAATATAGGGCGAACCAACGAAGTAAAGAGAGTCTTCGCTACATAATGAGAATCGAATTCCTTCGCCCACCTTTTAATGAATCCCAGCATGCCTCTGGCTTTGTTAACCATACAAGAAATGTATTCAGAGAACGAAAGTTTTTTAAGTTAAGCTTTACTAAAGTCCGTGTTACTAGCATCAGATTTGCTAAATTTTTTGTGGAGAGGAATAACAAATGATTCCCTCCAAATAAGGGGAAATTCTGAGGATTCTAAAGATAAGGTAAACAATTTAAGAAGGGGGTTACACAGCGCCTCGGAGCAATACCTAAGCACAGAACCAGGTATCCCATCGGGACCTGGCGAGTAAGCTGGCTTAACACGTTGAAGATCAAGAATAAGTGAGCTTTCGTTTAAAATAGGACTGAAGATTAAGGACGAACTGGGCTTAGCTGGAGAAAATGTATGATCTGAAGATGTTGAGGGCGAATATGTCGTTTTAAAAAACTCAGCAAAGAGATTAGCTATTGCTTCATCAGAATTTACTGTAGTATTCTTAAATGACAGCGAGAGAGCTTATAACGTGTTCTTACGTTTAGAGTTCCAGCTTCCGACACCTCAACGACCGATTCGGTTACCGAATCTTTGATTCTTCCTGATCTCAGAACCATTGGAACGGGGACCAGGAGCTGTGGCGACGGAGAGTGGCAGGAAATCGGTTGCTGTGTCTCACACAGTTGCAGCCGACTAGCAGCGGATTTTTTGCGTTTCGGCGACTCATTTAATAGCTTCATACTATTAAATTGAGCGTCTAGCGCGGAGAACAGGTCATTCGCCTTGCGAAAAGTGGCCATGATCTCAGAAAATCCACTCCTGGTCTGATGCATGAAGGATGATATTTCCTTCACAACCGGTCAACAGGCCTCACAGCAATAACGCAGGCCCTTTTTGCTGGACACTGCGTCAGCCCGACCATTCATCTCGATGCACTTAGCGTGCACAACTGCCTCGCAAGCCAGCAATGGAAACTGGTCTGGTCTGCCAAAACATTTTTTGGCATTTCTTAATGACACAGACAATATTCTGGGGCATTTTCACCAACCCTAGAACCACTGTGCACACTACACTGTGCACAATACCAAAAAAGTAAAGAGAGGAAGAGAGAGAACAAAAGAGCGCAAGAGCTATATATTATTATATTATATCTTTATAATTTATATAATGAATAATTAGATATTAAGTCACTAGATTAGCCAGAAAACAGCCCCACACACTGTAACACTTTGTTGCAGTGTTTGCGTAAACACAAGGCATGGTTCAAATTGACCGGTTCAAATTGACCCGAACCCTGCCTTGATGACCATAAATGGAGAGGTCAGCATTCCCACGATTCGACTTATATATATGTACACTTGCATACACATCCAATTCCCTTGAGCTACCCGCTCTCAGCAGCGAGGAGAACATATATATATATAAGATATACATAAGGGCTTATGCGGGTCAACAATTGTCAAATTTTTTTTTTATCCGATAGAAAAACATTTATAGAGTATGTTGCCAAGTAGTTTCGAGCAAACTGACGGAGATAGAATTTTGTAAACTTTCTGACTCGAAGTCCCGGGCGCATAGCATGTATATGCAAACGGACAAATGCTTGCCAAACTTTAAACGCATTTTACTCAAAATTTGCAACCGTTCACGAACATCCCGGCCCGCCCTGAAACACAGTTTCTGAATGGGGCAATACAGCAATTTTTGTGATCGGTCTGGTCATCTCTCCTGTCGGGGTCTTCAACTTGACTGCTCGAACGAGGTTATCCTTCCCTGGATGGCACATCTTGCGATGTCCCAAGATGCCGGTGGTGAATTGGACTCCTTTACGAGCACTACATCACCGGTCGAGATGTTGGGTGTTGAAGTAGTCCATTTTGGACGTTGTTGCAGAGTAGTCAGATACTCCTGATGCCACTTCTTCCAGAATCCTTGGAGCATAGACTGGATGCCTTGCCAATATCCTAATCGGCCCACTGGGATGTGAGTCACATCGGGATCTGGAACTGTTGTTAATGGTCGCCCGATTAAGAAGTGGGCGGGTGATAAGTAGGTGGTGTCGGTATCCGGTGTGGCACAAGGGGCGTGAATTTACCACTGCGCTTATTTGTGCGAGAAGGGTACGCATCTGCTCAAAGGTGAGCGTGGAGTTTCCAGTGATTCTGCGAAGATGTAGCTTGACGCAGCGGACTGTCGACTCCCACTTCCCTCCCCAGTGAGGGGCTCTCGGAGGAATAAGAACCCATTCGATACCATCATCCGCTAGAGTGCTTGTTACAATGTCTTTGTGTTTCTGAGAATTGAGTAATTCTTGCATCTCGTCGAGGGATCGTTTAGCTCCAATAAAGTTTGTGCCATTGTCACTGGAGATCTTCCTACACTTGCCACGTAAAGATGTAAAGCCCCGCAAGGCAGCCAAGAAGGTTTCCGTCGAAAGGTTTGGCAAGCTCCAGGTGGATGGCCGAGGTGACCATGCAAACAAATAGGCATATGTAGCCCTTGCTGATACGAGGCTTCCGAACCTTTGCATCCTTCAGAAGAATTGGTCCTGCATAGTCCCAACCAGTATACACAAATGGAAGCGCTTGTGTAATGCGAACGCTGGGTAAATTTGCCATCTGTTGCTGGGATGTGTTGTAGCAAGCTAAGCAATCATGTGTGATTTTGCGAATAAGGTTACGTGCTTCAAATATCCAGAATTTTTGCCGAACCATAACAAAGAGTGAGGAAACGCCCGGGTGGAGGTTCACTCTGTGCTCGTGCTCCAGAATTAGCTTGGAGATCCGATGTGTTTTTGGTAGCAAAACTGGGTGTTTCGCATCCCTTGGTAACTGCGAGTGGTGAAGTCGTCCGCCTACCCTCAGCAAATTGTTTTCGTCGATAATTGGTGCCAGTTTAATCAGCTGTGATCGGTTTCTTAGGGGTTTCTTAGGGGTTTCTTAGCGAGGAGCAGTTGATACTCGTCTTTGAAACAACCTTGTGCGTGCCTTATGCAAAGAATCCTTGCCGCCTTGATCTCGTCGAATGTAAGAGCGCTAGATACCCTTGCGCGGGATGGACTTCGGGTACGTTGAATAAATCGCATCACGTAGCCGATGATGTGCACAAGCTTACGCCAGGAAGACACTCGTGCGATTAGTTCGTCAAGTCAAGAATTTGAGTTGCTTCAGCCAGTGTTATCAAACAGTTACATTTGACTTCTCCTTGTATGCGCTTATCTGTAAGAGATAAACCGAATCGTGAATCGTTCAACTTTACCATGTATTGATCCTTGTTCCGTAGCCATGGAGGCCCATTCCACCACAACTGGAAGTTAATAAGCTCAGCAGCCACCAGTCCTCTGGACGCACAGTCAGCTGGGTTTGTTTTGGAGTCTACGTGGCGCCAAGCACTCCTTGGAATGATGTCAAGGATTTCCGAGGTTCTGTTTCCAACAAATGTCTTGAGTTGGGCTGGGGCATACGATAACCAGGAGAGCACTATAGAAGAGTCGGACCAGCCAAAAACAGTTATGTTCTTGTGGCGTAATCCGGATGCGATCGAGCGTATTAGTTGGCTTAGAAGAAGTGCCGCGCAAAGTTCCAGAAGCGGGAAGGATTGTTGCTTCAGTGGAGCCACTCTGGTTTTTGCAGCCACAATGGACACCGAGATAGAGCCATCGCCATTTGTGACTCTGCTGTACATCAAATGCATCAGAAAATCCGTGGAGTTCGATATTGTCCGGGTGGTTGGCAACAAATCGTGGAAGTTGGAATTGTTGAAGAGTGTCCAGATCTGCTCTCCACCTTAGCCAGTTGTTCGCTAGTTTAGTTGGGAGCGGGTCATCCCTATCCAAACTCAGGAGCCAGAGCTTCTGAAACAGAATTTTAAATTGGATAACAACGGGTGCTAATAACCCGAGAGGATCAAATATCCTCGATACGTCGGGCAAGACTTGTCTCTTAGTGCAATCAGGACTTGCAGCTAGGCCGACATTGTACGTTAGAGTGTCTTTCCCAGGATGCCAGTACAGTCCCAGAACCTTCACCGGTGTTGCGTGCGCCGATTGTGTGTCGATGTCATCCGTTTGTATAAATGGTGTATTGGATACCCATTTCCCGAGTTCAAGGTTTGCGCGAGACATCAACTGAATCAGCTAGTTTCGGTTTCGAAGCAGTTCATCCTCATTGTTTGACCCAGTAAGAACGTCATCAACATAAAAATCCTCCAGCAGGATTTTTGAAGCAGTCGGGAATTCCTCTTGATGATCGACAGCAAGTTGTTCAAGCACTCGCACTGCCAGGAATGGTGCGCATGAAGTTCCGTAGGTAACAGTGCACAATTGAAAATGCTTTATGGGATCGGATGGATCCTCTCTCCAAACGATTTTTTGAAAATTGCGGTGCTTTTCGTCTACCCATATTTGGCGGAACATTTTTACGATGTCCGCTGAGAAGGCATATCTGTACATTCGAAAACGAAGGCACACCGCGAACACATCGCGCTGGATACTGGGCCCGGTGAACAGGGTGTCATTTAAAGCCTTGCCGTTGGTGTCGCGAATTGATCCATCGAAAAAAACTCGTAGCTTCCGACCCAGCACTGGATGGTGTGGTAGATAAAACTGATTTCCAGCAGCGTTTTCCTCTGCCGGCACCTCACGCATGTGCCCCAGACTTATATACTCCCGCATAAAGTATATGTACTGTTTACGTAGATGCTCATTCTGCTGTAGCCGTCGCTCAACCGATTTAAAGCGTTTTACCGCTCCTTGTAGCGTTTCTCCGAATTCGGGGTATCGGTGTTGAATGGAAGTTCTACGATATACTTCCCGTTTTCATCGCGCGTGTGAGTGGCGAGAAAATGCTTCTCGACTTGATCATCTTTTGGTTCCAATTTTGCGCTGCTATGAACGTGTTCCAATTCCCAAAACTTCTGTAGAGTGGCGCCTATATCAACGGTTGTTGTTAGAGCATTAGCGCTGCTTGGATTGGATGTGATGAGTGAGGTTATAACCCATCCAAATACCGATGAAATGGCGATCAGATTACCCTTGTTGTCGTACATCTTTCGTCCGGTAAACACTGACCAAACGTGTTCGCTTCCCAATAAGATGTCAACAGGCGAGTTTGTGTTGAATTGTGTATCCGCCAACTGCAGATCCTTGAACACCGAGTGCCGATGCATCGATGTTTTGCCGTTCCAGTGAAGAGGTGATTCTGCCTAGCACGTGAGCGTCGACAACCAAATGATCCTCGGAGATACGAGACTTGATATGTAAGGTACTGCATCCCCTTGTCGTGTCTGCTTTCACCGAAGAGATTCCTGTGACCAAGATACGTGATGCCGACCGTGTCAATCCGAGAGCTTGAATGCAACGTTCGGATACGTATGAAAGTTCTGAGCGCGTATCCAGTAAGATAGAGCATGTTACGTGGTCACCCTTTGCGTTTTGTACATAAACCATGGCAGTTGGAACTATGCTCCGGTTCACTTCCATTTCCTTTTCAGATTTTGCAGTGCCCTGTGCAAATACAACCGATTGTGTGCTATCTCCTTGGGCGAGATGACTAAGCGTCACCGAAGTATTGTCGGGCGCGCTTATGTATCGCTCATCCTCGCCTGCTACCTGCGACATATTCCCAATAGCTTGTGGATTCGCTTGGAAATGTAGAAGTGTGTGATGATTTCCCTTGCATTGCCTACATTTGTATGTAGACTTGCACTTGCTAACTCCATGACCAGGTCGCAAGCAGTTGTAGCACAGTGATTTTTCCTTCACGAAGGAACGCCTCTGCATCCCGGACATGTGCAATACAGGGTGTTGGGAGCACGGATGATCGGCGTAGGCTAATTAATAAATTCGACAAATTCATGTAGCAGTCACTTTATTTATTGTTTAATAATATCAAAAAATGCGCAGCTTTAAAAAACTTTGTGTTGCTGCCAGGCCGGTGTTTTCTCCAGTGTGGCCGAAGTGATAAAATAAAGAGATCTCCTATGGTCTCACTGTTTTCCGTCTAGCTGGCCGATTGGTTTTAAATTACGGCGGTAACATCTCCTTCACCCAGCGGGTCCAGAATTTGTTAGCGAATAGCTGAGTTTGTTGCCAACGCAGCCTCAGGTCGGTGTTGTCATCTGCCATACGCTTGTATCCGCTCGTCGATCCCAGGAGTAAATGATTTGGGGTGAGTGCTTCGTCGTCGGCTGAATCTAAAGAGACAAAGGTTAGTGGTCTGGAATTGATAATCATTTCTGCTTCCATAAGGGCGGTACGAAGGATCTCGTCATTATAGTTGTTTGTTGGACAGATTGATTTTAAAACAGTCTTGACTGATCTGATGAGTCGCTCCCATGCACCTCCCATATGAGGTGCTGCTGGTGGGTTGAAGTGCCATTTAATCGCTTCGTATTTTATGGTGATTTCATCAAAGTCAATCTTTCTGAGTTCTTCTTTTACCATCTTCTCCGTGGCTTTGAAGTTTGTTCCATTGTCGGAAAAGATTTCTTTTGGTGTCCCGCGACGTGTCATAAAATTCCGCAGACACATTATGCATGAGCTAACATCGAGTTTATGAGCCACTTCTATATGTACGGCTCTCAGTGTTAGGCATGTAAAGAGGACTCCCCAGCGCTTTTCCTTGTGTCTGCCGACATTGACCAGTATGGGTCCGAAATAGTCGACTCCTGTATACGTGAAAGGTCTCTCGAAGCAGGCTAGTCGGGCGGCTGGTATTGGAGCCATTTGAGGTACTTCGGGCCTCGAAGTGGCAATTTTGCACCTTTGACAAGCCTTTCGAACTGTTTTATACAGTACTCGTAGACGAGAAATATAGAAGTCGCCTCGAATACGATTTATCGTTGATTCGTGCATCATGTGATGTGATTTTTCATGGTAATCTTTCGTAATCAGAAATGCGATTTGGGACTTCTTTGGCAAAACGATGACGTTGTCGGGATTTATGTTATCTTTTCGTCCTTGTACGCGTAGAATACCGTCTTCGTCCAGGTAAACATTCAGAGCAATCAGAGGACTTGACTTTTCCAAAACTGAGTTATTTTTGAGAGCGGTAATTTCAGCATAATACGCTCTGGATTGCGCCTGTTTATATAGCCACGACTTTGCTGTTTTTATGATTTCGGGGTCTAAAGTAGTCGGCAGTGGAGTTCTAAGACATTTGGCGCGGACTCTTCGAATGTATAGCACGAAAGTTGCTACAGCCCTATATAGTCGTCTCCAATCAGAAAAGTAGTCCACTGCAAAATCAAAATACTTCAGTTTGTTTACAATGAAGACATGCTTACGTAGCTCCGTTGGTTCGCTGCTATCAAGGACAACGTCTTGTTCTGGCCATTCGTTTTCAGGCTTGGTTAAGAACTGAGGACCTTTTAGCCAACAACTAGAGTCGGGAGTTTTGAAGAATTTGGTAGCTGAGTCCGCGACGTTTTCCTTCGTGGGAATCCAACGCCATTGGTTTCGTTTCGTGTTGTCGATTATCTCCCCAACTCTATGCATGACGAAGGCTTGAAATTTCCGTGGGTCCATGTCCAGCCACTGTAGGACGGTTTTCGAGTCTGTCCAGAATGTGTTCGAATTAATGTCAAGTCTTCTAATATTCATGGCCCTTTTGGCAATGCCCACTCCCATTACAGCTGCCAGTAGTTCCATGCGTGGAATTGAAACTGGCTTTAGTGGAGCGACCTTACATTTAGCTGCTACTAATACTGAGTCGATATCCGCTCCCCGCTTGATTCGAAGATAAGTTACTGCTGCGTAGGCGTGCTCGCTCGCGTCTACGAATGTGTGCAAGTCAATCCTGTCAGCATCTGGCAACAGAGTGGAGTAGAAACGCGGAAATTCCAACTTGGCAGCTTGAAGCAGGACGGTTTTCCATTGACGCCATGACGTAAGTAATTCCTCGGGTAATTCTTCGTCCCAGCCTATGCCTGTACGCCATACTTTCTGTAGTAGCATTTTTAGACCGATTGTGTAGCACGACAACAAGCCCAACGGATCGAAGACTGACATCAAAACTTGTAGAGCTTCTCGTTTCGTTGGTACCATTTCTCCATTCAGGACGTCTCTTTTAAGTCTCGCAAATCTGAAGGTATACTTAAAAACATCGTTCGAAGGATCCCAATACATACCAAGAACCTTTTCGGGGCCACTAAGCTCTTTGGGGTGTTGTTCGGCTGCTTGGTGCTCTCCAAAATGTTTGAGAATGGCGGTGGAGTTTGAGATCCAATCTCTTATGGTGAAAACTCCCTCAGCATGGATGTCCCGGACCATTGATGTTACTGCGATCGCCTCAGAGTCGTCGTTATAGCTGTCTATGAGATCGTCAACGTAGTGAGCCCTTGTGATTGACTCGAAAGCTCGGGGGCACCGATCCCTGAACTCCTGTGCGTTCTTATCACGTATATAGTGGGCAATACAGGGTGCGCAACAAATACCAAAGGTCATTGCGCGCATGACGAATATGCGTGGAGTTTTGTCGCCCTTGCGAAGCCACAAAAATCGTTGAACGTGCATATCGCTCTGCTGGATGATTATCTGGTGAAACATCTCGGCAATGTCCGCGCACACGCCTATACGGCCCACTCTGAAGGCCATGAGGACCTCAGTTAGCGGGTTTAAATAATCGGGTCCATTCAGCATAAAGTCATTGAGCGATTTGCCGTGGCTTTTTGCAGCTGCGTCCCAAACCAGTCTTATTTTATTAGGCTTGTTTGGATTTAGTGCGATGAATATAGGGAGGTACCATACACGATTTGTGTCCTCAGGCATATCTTTGGGTTGCAGTTCAAACTCGTAGTTTTTGTCGATCAAGTTAGTAATTTGGGCTTGTATTTTGTCGAATAGCTCTGGATTTTTGTTGATTTTGAGTCGAAGGCATTCGAGGCGTTTCAGAGCAGTTGAGTAGCTCTCTGGGAGAATTACATTATTGTCTCGCCAGAGCAAGCCAATTTGATAGCGCCCGTTTACCTTTTTGCATGTTTTCTCCAGAATTCCTGTAGCCTTTTCATCGTCTTTGGATAGGAGTTCTCGCGGTGCGATAGGATCTGTGTTGAAGCTTTCCCTTATTGCCTTGTCGATGTCGTCCCAGTTGCAGACGCAGTGATGAAGGGAGTAATTTTGAGCTGGCTTAGCTGCGCCTTGAATACTCCATCCTAGCGTACATTTTGAAGCGATGGGTTCGTTGCGTCTTCCTTCACGAATTTTTCGGGGCACTGCTAGGGTCCAATTGTTTGCGCCAATTAGGAGCATCGGCTCAGCATTGTAGTATGCTTTTATGGGCAATCCATGTAGGTGATTGTATTTACTGGTGAGCTTGTTTACATCAACGGTTTGCTTGGGTAGCGCAAGGTGCTTGACTGAGTGAGCCACAGTTTTCTTCCACTCCCCATCTCCGAGATTTGGACCTGGGCCTTGAGAGACGTCTCTTCCGTACGGGTGGCGCTGCCGGTCCACTGCAGGCAAAGTGATTCGGATAAAGTGGACCCCTTGAGGAGTTTCAGAATTCCCTCGTCGATGAGTGTTACGGATGAGCCCTCATCCAAGAACGCATATGTGTTGATCATTGTTCCGTTCCCATATAGTGTTACTGGCAAAATTCGGAAGTATTGTTCTTCGATGCCAGCTTCGTTATGGTGGGCACTGACGAGTTCGGGTTGAGGTGCGTCTTTATGAAGAAGAGGGTGGTGCTTTGATTGGCAGTTATCAACACCACAATCCCGTTTGGAGAAGCATTTACGTCGATGCACCTTCAGGCATCTGTAGCAAGCCTTGGCGTCGTTGATTATACGATTTCTCTCCGGAACGGTCAAACTTTGAAACTTCTCGCATTGGGCGGCGTAATGTTCGGTGGAGTTGCACATGACGCATGACAGATTCGGTCTGGCGTTTTGCTGCTGATCGTCATCGGACTCACACATTGCTTTGTCCTTTTCTTCGGCTGATGCGCGTGTATGAGTGTTCACGCTCCATGAGTTTTGGCCAGATATGACTGTGGAAGCGGCTTCTGCTAAATTATATATCCAGTCGCTAAATGATTTGACAACAGGAATGGAAGCACTGCGCGGATGCAAGGCCCAGCTTAATTTATGTTGAGTTGGCAACTTGTCAACTAGCTCGCGAAGAAGCATTGGGTTGTCGAGATGTGAGTACAGGTTACAGGCCTCCATTGTGGCGCACGCGTTGCGGATTGCCATCGCAAAGTCTATTAGGGACTCCAATCTGTCTTTGTGTACATTTATTTTGCGATTTTTATCGATCAACCGGTCGAGGATTTGCTCCGGTCGTCCAAAAAAGGTTTTCAGGGTTTTGATTACCTCCGGGACTAGTGCTGGCAATAGCAGCTTATCGCGCACCAATTCATAGGCTTTTCCCTTGAGACACTTCTGGAGACGAAGCATATTTTCTGCGTCTGAAAATCCGGCTACCGAGCTGCTGTTCTCGTACATGCTTATGAAGATTGGCCAGTCTGCTGGGTTACCATTGAAGGTCGGTAGATCTGCAGGTAATGTTTGCCTTGCTGCTAGTTGAGATGTAGTTGGTCCAAACGATAGGATGGGCCTTTCCTGTGTCCCCTGCTGCTGTGCAAGTATTGCGTACTTCTGCTCGATGTATTTCCTTTTCAGCTGATGATAGCATCGCTATCATCAAATTGTTCGAGTTTCGAGTAAATGAAGATAAAGGTGATGTTTCAGCCGGCTTATTGGAACTGGATTCGATTTGTGATATGGCGGCATTTTTATTGGGTAAGGCATTTTCCAATTCTTTTAGCTGGCCAGCGGCTTGTGTCGATGTAGAGGGGTTAGGGTCGTCAAGTTTGGACAAGTCACATGTCCATTGTAACTTCGAAATAGAGCTGTCGACTATAACGCAGGCGAAGTGGTACCATTCCTTGCAGGCGTCGCACTGTACCCAGTCTTGAACGCCGCTGGATCGGCAGGTCTTCTTGCATGATCTGCATACTGTTCTATTTCTCTCCATAGCGAAGAAGTTGAGAAATTGTTAATTTTAATTCCGAGGTTTCGGTGTTCGCTTGTATGTACCTGGCGTGATCTATTTCACCAGAGTTCCTTCACATACATAGCCTTTATACGTGTATGTGTGTAAGTTGGCTTATATGTATGCGGGCGTCTCGATTGTGAATTTCACAATTGGTTGGCGTCACTTGTAATTGCTGTTGATATTGAGCATTTAAAAGTTTTTTAAAGAAATGTTGGGAGCACGGATGATCGGCGTAGGCTAATTAATAAATTCGACAAATTCATGTAGCAGTCACTTTATTTATTGTTTAATAATATCAAAAAATGCGCAGCTTTAAAAAACTTTGTGTTGCTGCCAGGCCGGTGTTTTCTCCAGTGTGGCCGAAGTGATAAAATAAAGAGATCTCCTATGGTCTCACTGTTTTCCGTCTAGCTGGCCGATTGGTTTTAAATTACGGCGGTAACACAGGGTGTGATCGGTATCATTGCATTTGGTGCAGCCATTGCACTCGACCGCGATCATTGATTGTGTGACCCTTTTTGGTTTCTCTGCATGTTGAATTGCCCTGCCGCCAATAGCAAGCTCCCGTTTACTCAGCTCTAGTTCCTCGCAGCGAGAATCGAGAAATTTGAAGAATTCCTCGAGAGTGGGGGAATCTGTGTCCATGCTGCGCTCAATCTACCTGCGCCGCGTGTCAGCGTCAAGTTTCTCCAGGGCCAGATAGATGATCCAGCAATCGCGTCCCGTTTGGTTGACCGCATCCAATCCGCGAACAATTTCGTTTGCTCCGTCTGATACCTTCCGTAGAAGTGATGCATCTACCTTTGTAGTAGTTGGTAGGCTCGTAAACTGCTCCAAAAATGAGTTAACTATGTGCCGTGGGCGATTGTATCTTTCCTTAAGACGTTCCCAAGCTGTGTTGTAAGCTGTGTCCGTAATTGCCAAATGTCGAATCAAGTTGGCAGCCTCATCCACGAGTAGTGTTTTTAAGTGATGAAACTTCTGCGTGTTGGACAAATGCGGTTTCTTGTAAATTGTACTTTCATATATGTCTTGAAAGGAGGGCCACTCTGTGTAGTTGTCCGAGAACCGTTTAATTTGAATTTTCGACAATTCACTCAAATTGGAATTCGCCGTGAGTACCGAATTTGAATTCGCCAAACTGACGTCACCACCATGAATCGGGGTACTCGAACTAGCCTGATTTGCAGCAAGACGCTCAAATAGTTGTTGGTTTTGCTGTAGCAAATTTACAATTGCGTCACCGTTGGAATGCAAAACTTTGCTGCCACTCGCAATGCTTGCAGATGTATTCAATTGTAGAGCATCACTTTTTTCCTTGAGAATTGCGTTTGCACTTAGGTACTTATCTTCGTATACCGCATTATCGATCTCCGGATGGACGTATCCTTCCACTCTCTCGTGAAGAGCAATGTTATCGCCGAATTGATTGAATTCCTTCCAAACTTCGTGGAGAAGTTGTATGCGTGTGGTGATCTCTGCCTGTGTTGGTGATTCCGCTTGCTCAGCCCATGCGAGACAACGTGTGATGTTGGCCTTGAGCCTGGCAGGGCCTTTAACGAATGCTTTTAATTGTTCCATTGCAAACAATTATCCTGAGCATCAAAGCACTCCACTAACTGTCCAAGAATCCGGATAGAAGGACCAACAATATGGTCTGAAATTAGAGCGAGTTGTGTGGACTGTATGAATTTTTATTCTCTTCAGTTGTGAAGTCTATTTGACACTAAATGCAATTTCATCAGACGACGCCGTCGCAGCGGCATAGCCAACAAAACCAAACTTTTATACAGAAGTTTCTTCTACATAAGGAATAGTATATAATATAATAAAGATGGCATTATGCGCCGATTAATAAGATTTCACAAAATTCTGGGAAACAAGCCTACCGATAGGGTTGAAATTTTGCACAACATTCTTAACTAATTTTCGCTCCCTTTCCCCAGTTTTTGTTTTGGGGCTGATTTTACAAAATTTTTAAAGTCCGATTTTCGGCGCAAAAAACACGTTTTTTAAGAAAAACGTTCTCAAACCGAGAAAAATTAAAAAAAAAAAAACAAAACATGTTGGGGAGAGAAGCCATCTTTATTTTATTGGAATCCGCATGGTTTTTTGATTATCAACTATTCGTTTTCGAGAATTTTTTGACACCGCAAATGCCTGTTTCAAAACAGTGGGTTCAAAAACAGCAGCTATGGGCATAATTTCTAGTATTTTATTTCATACTTTTGGTGAAAAATACTAGAAACATACCTGTTCAGATAAACTTTACTGCGATAGTGTGCCACATCGCAGAGCTGAGAAGAAAAATTCCAAATTCCAAATTCCAAAGCTGCACTTATGCCAAGCCTGAGTTACTATTAATTTTAAATAACTTCTGACTCAAGTTGATGCCCGAAAGTGCTGCTTGAAAAACAATAACCACTGTTAGGCTGTTACTAAAAACATTGAATTGATATTGATTTATAAACTTTTTATATACACAAAAAAAGAGGGAAAACGCTTTAATTACAAAATAAAATTTTAACATACACCAGATATACACATTATAAAATCACCTTTAAAAATTTTGAAAAAACACCCAAAATGGGTTTAGTAGATACCAAAGTCGTTAATTCGACGGCAACCGTCGTAAACAAAATATAATCAGAAAAAGTTGATACTAATACTATAATGCTAGCAAATGCAGTCATAACAAGAAAGGAATCTAGCTTCGGCTCACCAAAGTTTAAATACCCTTGCAGAATTTAATCAGACAATTAAAACTAAAATTCTGGAATATAAGAAGTTGCCAAATCTCAATATGTTGAGGAACAGCAAAGTTATGATACTTTTTTTTTATATTCCTGATTGTTCCTATGGCAGCTATAGGATATAGTTGTCCGAAATGAAATTAAAAACGAAATATGTTTAAAACTGACATAGTTATAATTTTTATAAAACAATTTTCCGATCGTTCCTATGGCAGCTATATGATATACATAATTTCGACATATGTACGAGTGTGAGTATATAAAAGACTAACTGCAAAGTCTCATTCAGATAGCTTTAAGACTGAGGAACTAGTTTGCGTATAATCGGACAGACGAACAAAGCTAAATCGATTCGGCTGTTGATACTGATCAGGAATATATATCAGTTGTGGCGGTTAATAATTCTTAATTTTATTTGCGGATTGCGCTGAGTGCACCCCCTTCACACCCTTCTTTCTTAGGTCGTTTTGTAGCTATAGGTATCTACTTTCAATCCACAAAAAAAATTTTTGGATTTAGAGTTAGCGTCTTAGTTTTATAGCGTTTTTAAAACGCCAACCTCCGAGCCATATAAAGAGCATTTGCGAGAAAGAGAAAAACACTGCCCGAAATTTGGCTTTCTCGGCCGCAACAAAAAAATTTTTTGACTGAGGGCGATAAAAATATCTATTTTGAGAACCCCAGATAAAAAAAATTATAGGTTGACCCAGGTCAATTATCAACATCCACCGCAAAATTAAACCCCTTTGAAAAAAGAGGAAAATTTTGCATCTGGAGGGTCCAGAGGGGGGTGTTGTAAACTTTGACCTTTTGAAATTTGATGAACCCATTAAAACTATTCTCAGCAATCAACAAATGGTCAATTTGAACTATTCGTTGATAGAAAATAGACTAGAATGGGCATTAAGTCACTGTTAGGTGATTTTTGCAGCATGACAAATCCGCCTCGCATACAGGAAAAACCGCCAAATATGCGATTTTCACGTGTGGCGGGAAAATTTTCGCCCCCAGCCCTACTCACAGAACCTGGCTCTATCAGTTAACCAATTTTTTTAATCGATATTGGTTTCGCTCTCGAGGCAGCAGTTTCAAAACTTCGAAGAATTGAAAAAAAGGGTCGATGAAGGGACCCCTTCGCAGGATGAACAGTTTTTTTGGAAGGATATTCAAAATCTTAAAGAAAGATGGGAAAATGTTTATCAAGCGATTAAGCTTACTTTGAATAAACAGTTTCATTTACTCTTTCCACAATTGACCATTTACTTTCGAAAAAAATTAAGAATTATTAACCGCCACTCCTGGTATATCTTATAGGGTTGGAAATGTCTCCTGCGTTGCAAACTTCTGACTGAAATTATAACACCCTGCAAGGGTATAAAAATGTAAGCAATAATAAGGAGAAGAAATTGCTTATTTCTCCAAATGCAATAATTTCCAATGTTCTGTTTATTTGTTTTTTATATATTAAAATCTGTAATAGCTTCTAGTACTACAAATATCTACTACAAGTTAGAATTCTAAAATTGGTCTCAACGACCAGGAGGAGCACATTAGAGCTCCAATATATCTTTATAAATACAAAAGCAATAGTATTGAGTACCATTCCAGTAAAATCAGTAATAAACAATCTTGAAGTACTTGGAATTAATCTTTTAATAATGGTTTCAAATAAATAAATTTTGTTCCATTAAATAATGGAATGAAATGAGTCATATAAGAAGTTAAAAACAGTATATTGACGAAGGCCTATCAGCCGAACAAGCTGAAAAATTCAGCACAAGGGAAGCCATTATCACAATGGTTAAAAATTTTTAGCATGGCCGCTTAAAATCAATTTTAGAGGCAGGTAACTTCTCATCAATGAATGAAGCAGTCACTAAGTACATACAAAGCAGTACCGAAATAATAGGCAACGCCAACTCGATATTGTACACTCAAAGAGGAAAAAACTATTGCGGTAACAAGTTTAGAAATAATTATCGGTGGACCTGATGAAGATGCGTTTCCAGGAGCAGACCGACGCAATTACTGGCCTGGTAGAGGAAGCTGAGATACGCATTCTCAGTAGCCTTTCGGAGCGACTTTATGTGATTGCAGTTGAGGTTAAGCCGGAGCGGGAGGTAGCCGTACTTCGCTCTCAATGGGAGCAACTGAGGGCGCGAGTAGAGCTCTTGCACCAGGCCAGTAGAGCTCTTGCACCAGGAGGTCGCGGATATGAGGGCGATGAGAGATAGGGTGGGAACTGTAGAGGCCAAACTAGCTGCTAAAAATAATGCAAACAACGCGTTTGATTTACGCATGCATGGAGTGCCCTATTGAGACGGCGAAAACTTACGGTCACTTTTCAACCAACTATGCATTCGGGACATTTTCCGGGCCCGAAAGTCGCAGCAGAGTAATGTTGACCCGGTCATCATTATTCGAATGGACAACATGAGCGAAAAGGTCGCGGTGATGCGTGTTATCGCTGCTTATAGGCGAGAAACTAAAGCCCCGCTAAGCTTAAAACATGTAGGCTATGACTCTTATCAATTTATATCAATTTATATCAATGAACAACTGCAAAGAGAGCACTATTTGATCTTTAAAGAGTCGATAAGACTAAAGAGAGAAAAATCCTGACAGCGGTATTTACCCGTCTTCGAATTGTGCATGTGCGATGCAAAGGGAGTGAGAGCTTAAATTGCATCGAACACATAGAGGAGCTAAGGAAATTAGCTGATAACGACGGTGAATCTCGTGCTGATCTTTCTCATTTTTCTGGAGAGCTTTTGTCCTAGAGTTAGTTAAGTGTTTATATAAGTTATGTTTACATCTTCCGTTTTTATTGTACCTTATAATTCTGAGTTGGCGATGCTAAAATGTCATTATTATTTATATGTCGGATAATGTTGCAATTACCACAGTTGGAAGCGTTATTCGAGTTTTATGTAAACAAAAAAAAAGGGCTTAAAAATAGTTTACATAATTGCTCAGAGCCTAAACAAGAAGATCGACGAGTTCAAGTCACTATTTGTTCAGTCTGATGTTGATGTTATCTGTGTATCTGAATCTCGGCTTACGTCTGTCTAGGCTATGTTGTGAGGGCTATGTTTTGTTTCGTTCTGATCGCGTTGGTCATGCTGGTGGTATCGCTATATATGTAAAAGTTCGCTAAATTGTAGTGTTAAATGTAATCAGCCAAGAGACAGCCTAATTGAATAACTTCTATTGGAAGTCTCACATAAATTTTCACACAGTAAAGTGTTCATTGGTTGCATTTATCGCCCGAACCTAACTATAAACTTTGAGCCCCTAATTGCGCTTATTAGTGAGATATCTGCTTCATATAGGGACATTATCATTGCAGGAGACTTTACTAAATGAACACCTTATTAGATGGTTTTGAGTCTTCGGGGCTGTACGCTGTCAATACAACTACTCCCACGAATTTAAGTAACCACTGTGATACTCTACTTGACCTTTTTTTCATTATTGACTCTAGAAAGAGTTTACTATACGACCAGGTCCCCGTACCAGTATTTTCCAGACATGATCCTATATTTCTCATCTGTGATATATTTATTGAAGATACTGAAGAATCTTTTCGCTATAGGAATTTCAAAAATATTAATTAAACAGAACTTCAGTGTGAATATAATGCAAGTGATTGGCGTCCGATTTATCAATGTTGAGGTGTTGAGTCCCAACTGAGTGTCCGATTACGACTAAAGTAATTAAACCAAGACAAAATTATTTGTTTAACAATGAGATAAAATGTTTATTAAGCTGAGGGATGTAGACTATTTTAAGTGGAAGCGATACAAAACTCACTACTTCTATTTGCAGTACAAGATTTTAGGAGCTCTATTTATAAACATGATCAAAGCGGCTAAGTGTGAGCACTTTAAGTCGAAATTTAACAACAATGCAACGTCAAAGCAAACATGGAGGGATTTGGGTAGCGTAGGCATGGGGAAGAGTAGGTTGTGTCGGTTTCACAGTTTGAGAGAGAAGTGGCGTTAGTGCAATTACTATTATCGTGGAAGACATTCGTAAACAATTTGAAAATAATTCTGTGACTTTTTTGACCCTTCTTGACCACAATAAAGCATTTGAATCACTTAACGGTAGTATAAAAACCTGAGTTTCGGGACCTTTGATGTTGGCAAAAAGGGTAATAAAAATGCAATTAATTAGGGTCAGTGCATCTAAAAGGGCACTTGAGATAACAAGTGTACAAAGGCTCCGACAAGGATATGAACACGTGTGCGATCCTGGACCGCACGTGCACTTTCCCACGACCCTCACTTAAAAAAGGACGGGGAAAGGTGTGTGATCCTGGAGCGCACATGCACTTTCGTGACCCGTGACCCTCACTTAAAAAAGGACGGGAAAAGGACGCTCCGGACTGATCCCGTTTTTGTAGCGTTTCTGTCAACGCACCTCAACGATCCTGAAACATACGTGGGCGCCCTTAAAAAGGGAGAGTCTGTGACTGAAGAAGGGTATTGCTCTCATATCCGAAAAACCTCACCCTACTCATCTATGAAGGGCGCTAACCCACGATCCTTAACTAAAAAAGGGAAAGAGAAGCAATTGAAGAAGGGTATTGATCTCAAATCGGAAAAACCTTACTCTACTCTTCTACGAATGACGCTCACCCACGATCCTTACCTAAAATAGAGATGGAGATGCAATTGAAAAAGGGTTTTGATCTCGTATCCAAAAAAACCTCCCTCCACTCGTCTACGAAGGACGCTCACCCATGACCCTCGTTTAAAAAAGGCACGGGGATATCACACTTAAGAAAAGGCTCAGAGCAGACGAAAGGTAATTAGGACTCATTGAGGGATACCTAAAAGCACCATGGGATGAAAGTACTGGGAAATTCGAAACGAGTGTAAAGGAAAAAGGCTAGACTTCTAGAGACGAGACGTCACACCCCATCCACTCAAAAGTCACAAATTCAAAACCAATAAAAGAAAATCTGAAAAGTGAAAAGGTTGAAAAGGCTGAAAAAGAAATTTCCCTAGTCCCTTTCCCAAATATAATTTTATTTTAAGTTTATTTCAAATTTTTTTTTTAGTATTTTGAATAATCAGAAGCGATGTTTTAAATTAACATACATTTTTATAATTTTTAATGATTTTTGGGAGCGTACAGTGAAGAAATGACATGCACACGTATCAAGTCCATTGTCGGTATATTCATTCGCCCAACAACAAGATGTAAAATGTTTTTCATGTATATTTGTAACCAATGGCGTATCAGGCATCCTTTTGTGGATATATTAGAAAGATTCCTCCAGATATTGAACAAGTTCAGGGAAATAAATATAAAAAGTTGATGGATTGAGATGGAGGTTGTGCTGTTGATTTTGTTTCCGATTGCCAGCATTTTTGTTAGCTCCGTGAACGTTTGCTTCCAACGAATTTGAATATTTGAATGAACTTATCCTTTGAAGATTGTTAAACGATTCGTTGAACTAAAAACTAATGAACAATGGTGTGTATTCAACTAGTCGATCATGGATGAGAAGGCAATATACATACCTTCGTATTCATCTCACTTGCTTCAGTTAGCTGTGTAGAAATTTTAACATCAATTGGTCCTGATTTGACAGTAGAGAGATCTACATGGCCTTTGCCATGAAATCCAGGGGGGATAGAAGGGCTCATGGTTCTCGATTGTAGTAGCTCTCTTGAAATTTTGTATACATATCATACAAGATAGCAAACCGCTTTCAGAATATCTGAGGTTTAAGTCCTCATAAACTTCAGAATTTAGATATACCTTTGCATTTCACAAATTGTTTGTAAGTAGTTCTCCATTTTATGTAAACGCAATGATAGCAAAGCGTGGACGTTCTAACTAGAACTTTAAATTCCATATATGATCTGTTCCCTGTACCAATGCACTATGGTCCAGCAGACCACTTTGGTTTGCCAAAAGCCATTTTTTATAAGTTCTTAAAATTAATTGATTTTGGTAGCGATCGATTGAATATATAGTAGATATATGTGGCATACCCAAAATTTTAATAGATGGCGCCACTTTCGCGCACAGAGCTGTTTAAGTCAGCTGTTTGCTCGCAAGAAAATGGGCAGAGTTAAAGTGCGTAAAAATCACAATTTTGAAATTATAAAAACTGAGAAGAAACATTCCAAACTATATAATATTTTTGCTGTATCGTCAGCGTATGTTGCAACGGTGCAGTGGTAGGTTACTGGCATATCTGCCGTATATAAAGTGTAAAGAACACTCCCTTGAGGAACGCCTGCGTTTATAAGTGATGGCGCGTCATCTCTCTGCTGAACGTAGAAGCATCTTTTAGACAAGTAGGATCTCAGTAATAAGTAGTATGGAGCAGGTAACCATTTCTTTATCTTATAGAGTAAGCCATTGTGCCAAACGCGATCAAACGCTTATTGAACATCAAGAAATGTGGCAGTACAGTATTTTTTGGTCTCAAATGCGCTTACAAATTCATTGATAACCCTATGACATTGCTCAGTAGTACCGTGGCCTCTTCTGAATCTGAATTGATACTCAGGAATGATGGGAAGTTCGTCCAGAATTGGCAACATCCGCTTCAGTAGTATTTTTTCAAATACTTTCCAGAATATTGTCAACAGACAAGGTAAGATGATAGTTCAGTTTCTGCTTGTTTGGCTTAAGGATCATAATTATTTCTGCACATTTCCATTGACTTGGAAAGTGGTCTAGCCTGAGAATAGCGTTAAATACTAGTGTGAGAAGCCGTATATATTTTGGTGAAAGAGTTTTAAGAGTGATGCCGTCTATCTTGTCCGGGCCTGGCGATTTTTTGTTGTTTAAGTATTTAATTTCTGTAACTACTTCGTTAAACTGAATTCTTTTTATAGGCAAGCTCATTTGACAGGGTGACCCAAAAAAGTTTTCCACTTCAGCCTCTGTTGTAGGATTGTTTATGTCGTTTGGCTGGAACACAGAGTGCAGGTGTTCCGCAAATGCTTCAGCTTGTTCATCATCAGATCTACACCAAGTTCCATTACTTTTACGGACGATTATGTTTCCTTTTGCTGGTCTCTTTAGATATTTAGTTGCTCTCCACAGGTTATATTCCTTGTTGCAAGAGTTAGGGTCTAAGTTTTATAGATATGCAGCTAGAGATTCATTTCTTAAGTTTGACAGCAGTTGCTTAAGCTCAGATGCAGCTTTGTTATATAACCTTTTATCTGCAGGATAGTGGGTTTCTTGCCAACGTTTTCTCAGGTATCTTTTATATCGAATTTTTCTCGAATTTCGGTAGAAAGGTACAATTGGTTTGGTTGTTGATTGCTGTGGGTGTGATTCGTATTTATGTAGCTCGCTTTGTGAATTGTGTTTGTAAAAAGCTCCACAGCATAGTCTTGTTAATCTCCTGTTTTTAACGAAATATCTAGGCTTATGGATTCTTCTAGGTAGCTTTTAAACGCATTAATATCTGTGGAAGCTGAGATGACTTTATAGGGCTTGTCTAGTAAATGAGCTATTTTACTATAGGTAGCTATTATCGGAGAATGATCTGAGTTAAGGTCAAAACTTTTCATTAAATGCATGTGTGATTGTGGGATACCAGAGAATACTATGAAGTCGATCCAGTCAGGTGTTTTTCGATTATCTGTAGGCCAGTATGTAGGCTTACCAGTTGGGAGAGTTGTTATATTATTGTTTCGTATACATTTATATAATTCAGATCCCTTTGGATTAGTAACTCTAGAACCCCACCATGGGTGTTTGGCATTGATGTCGCCTCCAACAATAAACCAGTCCTTGAAAAAGTTCTTAAAATCGAACTCTTTTATTGTAAATCTCGGTGGGAGATATATTGCTGTGATTGAGACATATTAATTGTGGCAGCCTGTATAGCATTTAATCTAGTACTATCCATGATTTTAAATTTCAGACCATTCTTGACAAGAATTGCTGCGCCTCCATGGGCTCTGTCAGACGGATGATCAGCTCTTATTTTGTCATATCCAACTACTCTAAAGAAAGATTTACTGGTGAAGTGTGTTTCTGAAATAAGCATGATGTCGATTTCACTTGTTTTTAAAAATAAAGATATTTCATTAACATGGTTGGAAAGCCCATTGGAAAAAAATCATCTTTCTCGCTTCAAAGTGAACGGTCGTGTTTTTTTCTTGCGCTCTCGTTTTTGTAAAATTATTTACGTAAAAACCGCCGGGGTTTGTTTAAAACTTCTACTTTGTGTTCTATATACATAGCTCCCGTTCACTTCGCGTGTGCATGCAACTTTATTAACTTTATTAACTTATTTAAAACCTTTATTTCACAACTTAAGTGAGCTGCCAGTGTTTGTTGTTCTTGTGTTTTTTTTGCATTTCTTCTTTACACCTCTCTCGTTTAGCCGTTGTTGCTCTGTCGCGACAGCTAAACGTATCTTTAAGCTCGCTTACTCTCACACTCCCCTGCTCTCTAGCGCTTCAGCTCTCTTGGTGCAGCTGCACTTCTCTTTTCATATCTTTCGCCCCCTCATCTATTGCTACAAGTACAGTGGTAAGTCCAAAATAATGTCTTTCGATATCGTCTGCTTCTCCAAAACCTGCAAAAAGGCAGTTTTGTCAAGCGATCTTACTATCGGCTGCTGGCTGTGCGACAACATTTTGCATGCTAAGTGCATTGGTGTTAACGGCCGGACTGTTGATGATGTAAGAAAAAACATCGGCTTGCGCTACTGTTGCGATGCCTGTCGTGACGTTGAAAGGGAAATGATGTCTTTCATGCGGCAAACCAAGGGCAGTTTTAAGGAGTTGTTATCGAGTTTCAACAAAACTCATAACATCTTCTTAGCGCTTGATAAACAATTTAATAGCCTTACGCTATTAAATGAGTCTCCAAGGCGCAAAAAAACTGCAACTGGAGTGCAGCAGGGCGACGGATCCCTACAACCTGCGGCGGGCGCTCAACAGCAGCCGCCGTTGACACTGCCTACGACCTCAAAATCGAATCCCAGAATTCTGAGGTCAAGCGTTAGGAAAGAGGCGGTATCTGAAGGGGCAGTGGGACTAAACGTTCCACCGCCTATTTCAATTTCGTCTCCTACGGGAGCACAAATTTTGACCCCCCATAGTCGCGTAAATTTAAATTTATCCCCGCAGGAACTACCGGCCAATATTGGCACTTCAGGCACTCTGTCTGTCCCCCCTCAAGCCCTCATCGCTATCCCACCTACGAAACAGATATTTGTTTCCCCTGGTCAAACATCTGAAGATGTAATTGCCTTTATACGAGGCAAAGTTAGAGCTGAAAATTTAAAATTAAAGGTGGAAAAATTTAAATTTTCTTACGCTAGGGATATTTCATCTTTCAAAATAAATGTCCCAAATGAATTCTTTGGCACGATATGCTCAACCAAAAACTAAATATTATACTTCTCTGTTAATCTCCTATCAGAATGCAAGAGGCTTGCGTAGCAAGCTGCCTAAATTGTATTCTGATAGTTTTGCATTTGCCTCCCATGTTATTGTGTTCACAGAAACCTGGTTAAAGCCGGAGATTCTTAGCTCCGAAGTTTTCCCAGCTGCGTTCAAGATTTATCGGCTAGATCGGCATGTTAGGCGCGGGGGTGGGGTCCTCATAGCGGTAAACTCCACTCTCACGTCAGAATTATTAACTTTCGAGGAAAGCAACGAAGTTTAATTCCTTTGTGTGAAGCTATCATTTAATGGTCGCTTTGTTTATTACATGTTCCTACATTCCTGATGCTTTCTGATAGAGATTATTTAGTAGTCTTGGGTGATTTTAGTATCCCGGGGCTATTTGATCTCTAAATAACTCCTCTAACACACTTCAATCCTCAACACAACATGATTTTATTGCTGGCTTGTTCGACATGTACATGTACGAAATTCCTTAGAGCGCTTGCTTGATCTTTGTTTTGTCTCTGATCCGGCGAGTGTCAGTTTAGTGAGGGTGGCGCCGCTGCACTATGGTCCAGCGGACCACTTTTTTTGGCCATAATACATAACTCTTTTAAAGATATCAACTTGAAACTTTGGCAATCGTCATTTTGTGCTTTTAGGATGATACTGGATCAAAATTATCCAGATCATAAAACTATGTCCTATAGCTCTCATAGGAATGAAAAAAAAATTTTTCAGATAAATTCATAAAACTTCGGTTTCTTTAAAATTATATAATTTTAATTAAATTTTAAAAATTTTACCGAAATCGGATCACGAGTAACTATAGTTTTCATAGGAAAAATCTGAATATATAGACAATTTTGCCTATAATTGCATGGAAAATTGATTATAAAATCGTTCAATAGTTTTATACTTTCTTTTTACATTCTATCTTATCAAGTTAACTTAACTCTATAATTTTTAGAGGATTTTTATCAGTTTGCATTAGTTTGCATTAATGATTTTAAGATTTAATTTTCATACAAAATAGAGTACTCTTTAAATCAAAATTTAAAGAAATGTGGTCAAATGTGCCATTTCTGACTATATGTTACTGATTAAGTATACGTTTCCCTTTAAAACTCAATAGGTCTCTTGGTGGGACTAGGTGGGACTCACTAGATATACCTTTTTTAAAAGGAGTTAAAAAAAAAAATTCATATTTGGGGAGACATATTTTAACCTCAAATTACAAAATCATAACAACAGCTGGGGTCATTTAAAATTTTAAAATAAATAATTCGAACATTGAAGAATATATTTCAGCAAAAAAATTGTTCAGTTCGGAATGTTTTTTCCGAGTTTTCATAATTTAAAAAATGTGATTTTGTTGCACTTTAACTCTGCCGATTTTCTGGTGAACAAACAGCTGACTTTAACAGCTCAGTGCGCGACAGTGGCGCCACCTACGAAAATTTGGGGTACGCCACATAGATGGTCACTCTATTTCCAATCGATCGCTACCAAAATCAATTAATTTTAACAAATTTAAAAAAATGGCTTTTGGCCAACCAAAGTGGTCTGCTGGACCATAGTGCGCTGACGCAACCTATAGGAATCTTTAGGTTGCTTCCTACTTTCGATGTGACACTCGACATTGGTGCTGATATACTGAAGAAATCTGATAGACCAGCCAAAAGAGTTTACTGCTTTCGCAAGTCTGATTTCGACCGACTGAATAATCTTATTTCGGACTTTAACTGGTCTGATTTGTACAAATGCACTGACATGGCTGATGCCGTGGACATTTTTTACAATGCGATGAATTCATTCTTCTCGGAATGTGTTCCCTTATACTATCCCTCTATTTCAAATAAACCTCCTTGGTTTACTAAAGAATTGAGTCGCTTGAAAAATGTAAAGTCAAGGCGGTACACGAAATTTAAAAAAACCGGTTCTCGTTCTGACCTCTCTAACTATTTATCGGCTCGGTCAAACTTCACCGTACTGAACGCACAGTGTTATAAAAAGTATTTGACTCGTTGCAGGGTCCAATTTTCTCAGGATCCTAAACAGTTTTATAATTTTGTTAATACTAAACGTAAGGCGGTAACACATCCTTCATCACTTTCGTTTGCAAACGCAACTGTGAAGGGCGATCAGGCAATTGCCGATCTTTTTGCCCAATTTTTTCAAACAACATATTCCACTTCCACTGACCTAAATCAGACGTATTCTTATAGCTTGCCCAGATCGAACTTAATTTTCAGTCCATGTTTAAACGAAAGCTCCCTCCTTTTAGATCTTCATCGTGTAAAGCCTGTTTATCTGCCAGGTCCCGACGGAATACCGGGCTGTGTGCTTAGGTATTGTGCCGATGCCCTGTGCTCGCCCCTTCTGAAATTGTTTACCTTATCCTTAGAAACCTCGCACTTTCCCCTTATTTGGAAGGAATCATTCATTATTCCTCTCCACAAAAAAGGTAACAAATCGGAGGCCAATAACTATAGAGGAATCTCTAAGCCTTCGGCCAACCCTTAACTTTTCGAGAACATTATTACTCCTCATTTGCAGCACCTTTCTAGATCAGTAATTTCTCCATGTCAGCATGGATTTGTTAAGCAAAGATCAACAACCACAAATCTTCTGGAGCTCACTTCCTTCCTTATAAGGGGCTTTCAGAATAACCTTAAAACGGATGTAATTTATACTGACTTCAGTAAAGCATTTGATTCCGTTAATCATTCCCTTCTCCTCAGGAAACTCGACTTAATGGGTTTTCCAATTGATCTTCTTAGGTGGATTTCTTGTTATCTGGCTGGCAGGACGCAAAAAGTCCTCTTTAAAAATTATTTATCTAATGTTCTCCAAGTCACCTCAGGTGTCCCGCAAGGGAGTCACCTGGGTCCTTTGTTGTTTACATTATTTATTAATGATCTGCCCGAAGTGTTGACAAATTCTAGAGTACTAATGTACGCTGATGATGTCAAGCTTTGCGTGCAATACAAGGACGTTGCTTACCAGTCTGATTTACAAACAGATCTTGATAGCTTCCAAACCTGGTGCTGCATAAACCTACTAAACTTAAATGGCTCTAAATGTAAGCTAATGACATTCTCTCGTGTCGTTCCCAAGCTTGCAACTTACACGCTTAACTGCTGCTCTTTGGAAAGAATTAACTCAGTTGATGACTTGGGTGTCCGCTTGGATCCCAAACTTGACTTTATCGATCATATTTCGTGCATGGTGAATAAAGCCAGAGGTATGCTGGGATTTATTAAACGGTGGTCGAAAGAATTTGATGACCCCTATGTAACAAAAACTTTATATATTTCACTAGTTTGTCCTATCTTAGAATATGGATCTTGCGTTTGGAGCCCCCAGTAGGGGGTCCACAGTAAACGCATTGAATCGGTTCAAAAGAACTTTTTGCTTTTCGCTTTATGCGGCTTAAACTGGGATGCTGAACAGAGATTACAATCCTATTATAGTAGACTTCTCCTAATTAACTTACCCTCCTTGGCTAATCATAGAACTATGCTTGGTATTACCTTTATTTATAACCTAATTCACGGCGATGTGGAAAGTACTGACTTGTTAGGTCAGCTAAATTTCCATGTTCCCAGTAGAAATACTAGATCGTACATTCCCTTAGTTTTGCGCCATTGTAGAACCTCCTATGAACTGCATGATCCCTTTAGAGTACTGTGTGCAAGTTATAATGATTTGTATTCGGTGATCTCACTTGTCGATAGTCTTCCTAAACTAAAAACTTTAATCCTTACCCAATTAGATCGCATGCATGCAAACATTCAGGCTGCTCGCCGGTAGTTTATTTCCTCGCATTCTTTTCTTTTTTTTCCATCGCGTCTACTAATACCTAACCCTAACAGGCACGTGCCTGGTTTCATAAGGGCCACTTGATTGTACTGACCGTAGTGCATCAACGTCCATATATAAAATTCCATATTCCTAAGCTCAGGCTTATTTGCATAATTTATTGACCAGTAACATTATCATGTTAAGTAAGTTATTGGTGAGTTCAAATTGTTTTTCTAAAAGATGTTCTATTCTTTCTAGAGACGCATTCGAATTACTATTTCCTGCAGCAACTTTAGCGTATGATTGATAATCTTTTGATTAGTAGTAGCTAATTGTTTTAATATGAGCTCCTTATAGAGCCTACACCCTTTGTAACTGGCAGCTTGATTGCAATTCGCACATTTTGCTGGTTGGAATTTATCTTTTGTATATATGCTGCTAGGATGCTTACGAGAATATTTTACACACCTATAAGTTTAGTTACAATAAGATTTTGTGAGCCCGAATTCTTGACAACGGTGACACTGAACAATGTCTTTTGCTTTCCGAGGGGGCTCTATGTTGACAATCGCGTTACCAATGTGTTTAATTTCGTATATATCTTTGGTATGTATGAAATTTGGCAAAATCGCTACTAAGAACTTTAACGAGGGATCTGTATTCATCAATAGACTGTACTTTATCATAACTGTTACTTTACCATCTCGTTGAGATTTATAAAGGAAATGTTTTTTTTTATTTTGGTTTCGAGGTAGGCTAGCATACTTCTTATATCACTATTATCTGATAAGAATATAGGAGGCGGCTTGGCATCATCAATGTTGTCTTCAGTTATCATGTCCAGTACTTCGGCTTCGTCTGCATCATTATCTTTCTCAATTGGCGAGCGATCGTTCAAGATAGTGAAGCGATTGTGGCTCGTGCTGGGTCCAGGGCTAGTGCCCAGGGCAATTTTTTTCTTTTGGTGAATCGGAGAAACTTGAATTTGTCTCTTGATTCCCTTTGGCTTAGGCTTGGTTTTTTGCCGCTGTGTCGTCTTCGTCGTCGCTCATATTGACAACAACACTTTTTATTTACTGTAGTTAAATACCTTTTCTATTTAAAAAACACTTTGACACATAAACCACATATATTCAATTTTTTTTTAAAACTTTGTGACGAAGTCACTCGCTCGATGAGCTTTACATATGTAAAAAGTATGTTAAGTCTGTATATTATAGGGTAAGAGTAGGCAATGGTAAGGTAAGAATAGGTTAGTTTTGTAAATAGTAGGGAATAGAGGATAGGGAGTAGGGACGTGGGCGTTGGCCGGCCACCGGCCACCGGCCACACACACACCGGCCACCGGCCACACACACACCTCCAGGTGGCACCCACTCATGTGAAAATCAACCCGCGGGAGATCCCGCGGCTAGGGCACGGAGTCTGGAGGCCCTAAAAAACATTCCACACACACACACCGGCCACACACACCGTCCACACACACACCGGCCACACACACACCTCCAGGTGGCAACCACTCATGTGGAAATCAACCCGCGGGAGATCCCGCGGCAAGTGCACGGAGTCTGGAGGCCCTAAATAACATTCCTCAACGCACTGATGTGGCGGGGGCTGAATTGGCCGCCACTCAAGTTATTACGCCAAGCCATGAAGATAGGGAGAGAATGGACGGTCCGCTAGCCTTCAGGAGAAGCAGCAGGACAATGAGATCCCCGATCCGCCCTGCCAGCCAAGCTGCAGAGCCGAGTGGGCATGGAAACGCTGACTGCCAAACCCCGAAAAGGACGAGGGATGCAGACAGCCCGGCGGGTTCCCAGCGGAAAACCCCGCCGAAGAGAAGGAAGGCTTCTCAATGCCTTGGAAATATTTCCGAGATGGGCAGGATTTTGGACGAAGTCCTTGCCGAGATCAATGAGATACAGGTCCGTCACATCTAGTGATGAAGACAAAGCTAGGGCGACTGAAGGACCTCCAAGTGGACATCGGCGATTGGTTGAACTCCGCTCGGGAAACCGAGGAAACCGAAGGCCCGGAGAGGGAAGCAGTATGCTCAATTTACTCAGCCAACAGCGGAAATGTGGCACCGAGCGCCCGGAGCCAGCAGGACAAGGAGCAGAAGACTCCGAAAGTTTGGAGCAAAGAGTGCGCCACGCAGACGGAGCCCTCGGTTACCCCGACTATCCCGGAGAAGGAGCCATCCAGGGCCGGGAGAAGCTCAGTGAGCGTTAAGCCCCGGGGACGCGTTCCACCGCCCGCTGCAGCAGCGGGGAGACCCCCCACCACGCCAGGGAAAACTCCAAACCCGCCCAAAGCCAGGGCATACAATGCGCCTCCGTCGACGGCGGGCCCGAAAAGAAGCCAGGAGCGAAGCGCCTGGAGTACCGTGACCAGGAAGCGGGAACGGAAGCGAAAGGCTTTTCCGACACGGTCTCGCCCGGACGCAGTGATTGTTTCAGCGAATGGGAAGACCTACAGCGAAATCCTGGCATTGGTTACCAGGAGGGAGGGCCAACAGCTAGCGGCCCTGGGGAGCTGTGCGCCGCACCGCAAACGGCAACCTGCTTCTGGAGGTGGCCAAGACTAGCTCCGAAAGCGCGCAGTTCATGCGGACGTGCATAGCGCAGGTGCTGGGCCATGTCCGAGGACTCCAAGGTGTCCATACTGGAGATTCGGGAGCTGGATGCACTGACCAAGGAGCCAGAGTTGGTGGCAGCGATCGTCGACCAATTCAAGATCGACAGGGGAAAGCTCAAAGTGCGGAGCATCCGCCCTGGCTATGCTGCATCGCAGACGGCTGTGATCAGCCTTTCGTGCAGCCAGGCCAAGACGGTGCTCAAGAGCGGCGTGCTTCGCCTAGGCTGGTCCTCGTGCCAGATTAGGAAACGGAGCGGCCCACCACGGTGCTATAGATGCCCGGAGCAAGGGCACTTGGCAAGCAATTGCAAAAGTGCAATCGACAGAAGCGGGTGCATAAAATGAGGCGAGCGGGGGCACAAGGCTCTCTGCCCCAGCGCAGCGAAGTGCTACATTTGCGCTTCGTCTGGCAATAAGGACACAAGGACACGCCTGGTGATGGCTGGCGGCAAGAATTGCCCGTCCAGGTGTAGCAGCAGCTGGACCAAACCGCACAAAAGAGCATGCCATTGATTCAGCTAAACCTGAACCATTGCAGGGCTGCGCAGGACCTGCTCATGCAGACCGTGCGTGATACCAATGCGGAGGTGGCGGTGCTCAGCGAGCCTTACAGGGCTGCTAGCACACACGGATGGGTCTCTGATCTCTCTGGAAAGGCGGCCTTATGGTTATGTGGTGGAGGATCCGTCCAGCTGTCCGATGTCAGGTCGGCGAACGGCTTCGTCCGCGGAAAACTGAGCAGGACGTGGGTGTACAGCTGCTACCTGGCCCCCAGCCTCACCCTAGAGGCGTTCAGCAGGATCATCGACGAGCTCGCCAGCGACATCAGAGGAAGAGACAGCGTCGTTGTTGGCGGAGACTTCAACGCCTGGGCCCAAGACTGGGGCTCACCGACAACAAATCCAAGAGGTCGCATCGGCGTGGAGTCCTTCGCGTCTTTGGACATCGTGCTGCTCAACGCGGGCACGCAAGAAAGTTTTAACCGAGCGGGGGCGGGGTCAATCATCGACCATACATACGCGAGCAGCACATTAGCTCGCCAGGCAACGTGGAGGATCGGCGACCTTTATACCGCCAGCGACCATGAGGCCATCTTGGTCACCCTCGCCGGGAGGGCGCACAGCTAGCATACAGGCAGGATACCCTCCGTGCACAAGCGTTTGCGAGCGCCCTTGACGGGCTGTGCATTGAGGATGCAGTAGACGCAAACGAAGCTGCGGACACGCTGGCAAGCGCCGTGGAACAAGCGTGCAACGCCAGCATGCAGAGGAGGAAAGTCTACCGCTGACACCACGCTCCCGTCTTCTGGTGGAGCGAAAACAACCTGTCTCCGAGCCCGAAGGCAGGTCCAGAGAGCACGCAATTCGTCGAACCTGCAGCCATGCAGCGACGCGTACCGGGCTGTGAGAAAGGCTTTTAAAAAAGCCATTCGCTTGAGCAAAAAGGAATGCTTCTTAAAATTAAGCGACGACGTGGAGCATGTCCCGTGGGTTGGCGCATACAGAAAAGTTGTAAATCGGGTGAGCGCCGGCAACGGCACGCCATCGGACCCGGAGGTCCTCGAAGGCATTGTCCGAGCTCTCTTCCCAGAAGGGCAGCCACTCACCTCCCCGTCGAGCATCGCCTCCGGGAAGATCTGCCCGGTCAATGAGCAAGAGGTCCTCGGGATAGCGCGGAGCCTGCACAACAGGAAAGCGACAGGCCCTGACGCGATTCCGAACAGGGCAATCAAGCTGCACCCGAAGACGTTTGCTGACTTGCTCAGCATCCGTCCCATCTGTCTGTTGAACACGATTGGGAAGATATTTGAGAAGATGATCGCATCTAGGCTGGAGGCAGCGATCGAGAGCGCAGGCGGACTGGCGACAAACCAGTTTGGCTGCCGCAAAAAGATGTCGACTCTGGACGCTATCGAAAAGGTCAAAAGCATGGCTGTAAGCGCCATCGCTGGCACGAGATGGAGGAACGGCGCCAAGAAGTACTGTCTAGTGGTGACCTTGGACGTCCGGAACGCCTTCAATTCGGCAGATTGGAGAAGGACGCTGGAGACGCTGGAGGCTTTCAACATCCCCGGATATCTGCTGCGAATCATCCGGGGGTACTTCAGTGAGAGGATCCTCATCCTGGATACTGCCCGGGGTCGCTGCTAGCAGAGCAATTCTGGCTGTCGATTTGTGGCTCGCCGTTGCCGGTCTGGAGCTCGCCTCACATAAAACCGAAGCGGTGCTGATCTCGAGCAGGAAGCTGGTTGAGACGGCAATAATCCGGGTCGGCGGGCTGCCCATTACCTCGCAGCGCGCAATCCGGTATATGGAAGTCCTCCTGGCCACCCGCCTCTCATTCAGAGAGCATTTGGCGTACGTGAGCGAGAAGGCCAGCCACACAGCCAGGGCGCTATCGAGGATCCTGCTGAATACTCGTGGCCACAAGCAGTGGAAAAGAAAGCTGCTATCAAACGTGGTCACGTCCCAGCTTCTTTACGCAGCCCCTGTTTGGGTGGAGGCGAGCAGAGTGAGGAGCTACATGCGAGGCGTGGAAGCCACTTACCGCCTGTGTGCGTTGAGGGTAGCTAGCGCCTTCAGGACGGTCTCTGACGACGCGGCTCTGGTCATTGCCGGGCTCGCCTTTGGCGATAATCCAGAGGAGCTAACCACCCCGAAAAGGAGTAGGGACGCTGCAAGCCCTGATGGGAAGCCGGACGTCGCAACGAAAAAACAGAAGGTCGAGGCTAATGCAGAAGAGTTGGCCGATAAGCTGGGAGAGATGCTCGACGAAATGATCGCCAAGTTCACGGACACCAAGAGCAATAACAAGAAAGTAGTCCGCCACGTCACGCAGGGCTCGATTAAAGCGATGCTTGCTATGAAAAAGGTGCAGCTGGACCTCAGCTCGGCGCTGGCCAACGCCCACCACGAGCGTCCTACCTCTTGTGCGAGTCAGACATCCCCTACGCTGGCAGACGCAGCCCAAGCAGAAGCTCCCGCAGGCAGGCCAGCAAAGCAGGCATGGCAGCAGGTCAAGGCGAAATCCAAGCCGAAGGACTCCCAGGCCAATAGCGCGACCAGTGCGCGCAGTTAGGAGGGAGAATCCCACGCCCTACCGAGGAAACAACGCCCTGATGCGATCCTCATCAAATGCAGCGAAGGATCCTACGCAGATATGCTCAGGATCGTTAAGGACAGCCAACGGCGGCCTTTTACTACGGATGCAAAAGCCGCTAGACCCAGCCACACAGCAGCTCCAAGCGGCCTTAAAGACGGCCATCTTCGACAAAGCGGAGGTGTCTGTCATGCAGGAGACGGTGCAGGTGGAGATCCGCGACCTGGACGACATGACCAGCGGGGAGGCCATTTTCGCGGGAGAGGACTGCGATATCCCAAGCAATGCGGCGCCAAGGATGCGTAAAGCATTCGGCGGGACCCAAGTAGCAACGGTCAACCTTAGACCCGAGCACGCAAGGAGGTTGCTGGACAAGGGCTAAATCCGGATCGGATGGGTAGTCTGCCTAATCAGGCAGAAAACGGAGCCGAGGCGATGCTTCAAGTGCATGGGCTTCGGGCACACCTCGGCGAGGTGCAGGGCCTCAGACGCAGCAGCAAAGGACACACAGGAGTCCTGCTTTAGATGTGGGGGCCTATTCCACAAACACAAGACGTGCCATGGCAAGCTAAAGTGCATTCTGTGCACACGAGGAGGCAAGAGCGCGAAGGAATCGGAGCATGCGACCCGGAGCAGGTCCTGCCCCTAGTACCAGAAGGCCACCAAGCACATGCAAAATGGTTAAGCTCCTCCAGCTGAACCTTAACCACTGCAGAGCAGCCCAAGACCTCCTGTCCCAAACTGTCTCTGATACGAAGACGGACATCGCCATACTGAGTGAGCCATACAGAGCGAAACACGAGGGTGTATGGCAGCAGAGTGCCGACGGCGGTGCAGCCATCTGGAGCTGCGGGCAGACCGCTGGCCACCTATCACAGCGAGTGGCGAGACCGGGATACACCAGGGCCACACTCCACAAGATGACGGTGTACAGCTGCTATCTAGCCCCGAGCCTGAGCATAGACGCGGACATAGTTCTGGAAATCGCCCAGGATGCCCGCTGGAGATCGCCGGTGATAATAGCAGGAGACTTCAATGCCTGGGCCACCGAGTGGGGTATCACGAGGACGACCCAGCGGGGAACGATCCTTCTGGACACGTTCACAACCCTGGATGTATGCCTGCTCAACGATGGGGCCCGTTGCACCTACAGCAAGGCGGGACGAGAGTCAACTATCGATCTCACCTTTGCCAGCCCTGAGCTCTCGCGGAACACCAGCTGGAGAGTCAGCGGCCTATACACGCATAGCGACCACGAGGCTATCACCACGGAGACTAGGGCTGACCACCCCAGCCCGCAAAACCGCCAAATGGCCTACAAGGCGGGCACCCTCAACACCGAGGCGCTACTTGCCAACATGGACGCCAACACCGCAGGGGATGCTAATACCTGCGCGGAGGGGATGTCCGCGAAAATCAAGGCAGCCTGCGACGCTGCGATGGTGAGCTGCTGCAGGGGAAACGGTAGACGATCAGTACCCTGGTGGAACCAGGAGATAGCTGCGGCGAGACGACAGTGCATATCTGCGCGGCGGAGGTGTCAGCGAAGCAGGGGACGCCCCGCGCATGAGCAGTACGAGCCCAGCTTCAGGGAAAGAAAGCGAGCCCTCAAGGTAGCGATCATGGAAAGCAAGAGCAAGTGCTTCCAGGAATTTTGCGACGCGGCAGACCAGGAACCCTTCGGGTCAGCATACAAGATGGTAATGGGAAAACTTACCAGACAGCCCACGCCAACATCGCAGGAGCAGTTGGGAGCTATTATCTCTACATTGTTCCCGGCCCAGCCGCCACTAAGACTGCTCAGCGTGATCGCAGGCAGACCGGTACCGACCTGCGAAGAGGAAGTCCTGAGCGCCTTGTCTAGCTGCAAAGTATCCAAGGCCCCAGGAATCGACGGCATCCCCAACGCAGCCCTGCATGCTTTAGTCAAGGCGTTCCCGACATCTTTTGCACAGGTGTTTAATACATGCATCAGCGAGCGGACCTTCCCGAGAGCCTGGAAACAGCAAAGGCTCGCCCTCATCCCGGAGCCTGGCAAGCTGAACGATGACCCGTCCTCCTACCGGCCCCTCTGCATGTTGAACACGGTGGGGAAAATATTCGAGCGTATTGTATGCAACAGGCTGGAAAAGGAAATAGAGGAAAGCGGAGCCCTATCTACCCACCAGCACGGGTTCCGGAAGAAGAGGAGCACAATCGACGCGATACACGAGGTAACGCAGCTGGCAGCAAACGCTATCGAAGGCGAAAGGTGGCAGGGAGACACTAAGAAGTACTGCCTGGTGTGCACCCTAGACGTCAAAAATGCCTTCAACTCTGCAAACTGGAGTCTGGTCCTGCAAGCACTCCAGCGCAGCGGCATATCGGGCTACCTTGTACAGCTGATAGGCGATTATTTTAACGACCGCGTCCTGATGTACAGCTCGGACGCTGGCAACCAGGCATACCAGGTGACAGGAGGCGTTCCACAAGGATCAGTCCTTGGGCCAATCCTATGGAACGTCATGTATGACGGCATACTGAGACTGGAACTTCCTGAACGCTGCTCTGTGGTGGGCTTCGCAGACGACATTGCGTTGGTCGCTGGAGAAGCACTTGACCGACGTCTCGGCGAAATGCAGCAACGCGATAGACATGCTGATGGCTTGGCTAGCACATAACGGGCTTTCGCTCGCCGAGCACAAAACGGAAGCAGTGCTCATAAGCAGCAGGAAGGCAGTAGAGAAGGCGAGCATCCGGGTCGCCTCAACCACCATTGAGTCCAGCCCTGCGTTAAAGTACCTTGGAGTGATGATCGACCACAGGCTGAACTTCAAGAGCCATCTGGAGTACGCTGCGGCCAAGGCATCCAAGGCCTCGGCGGCAATCTCGAGGATGATGGCCAACACACGAGGACCAAGGCAGCACAGTAGACGGCTTATAGCAACGGTGGTGACTTCAACCATCCTGTACGCAGCACCGATATGGGAGGAAGCCATGCGGACAGCCAGCTTCAGCCGCCAATGCAAGACGGTCTACAGACCCCAGCGGTTACTGCACAGTATCTGAAGAAGCCGCATTGGTTGTAGCCGGAACAATCCCCATCGACCTACTGGCAGCAGAGCGCAGGACCGGCAACTCTGGTAGCGCAACCCAGAGGAGCAGCACGCTCACGCAGTGGCAAGCGAGATGGAATGGCGCAACCACAGGGCGCTGGACTCATCGAATCATCCACGAACTGGATCCCTGGATAAACAGAAGGCACGGGCAGGTTGACTACTATACGACGCAGCTCCTAACAGGCCATGGCTGCTTCAAGGCATACCTGCATAGGTTTGAACATGAGGCGGACCCACACTGCGACGTTTGCGGCAGTACAGCAATAGACGACGCTGAGCATGCATTTTTTGCCTGCCCGCTATTTAGCTCCCAACGAGCGGCCGCGGAAGAATCAACGGGATGCCGTTGAAAAAACACACACCGGCCACTCACACCGGCCACACACACACCGGCCACACACACACCGGCCACACACACCGGCCATACACACACCGGCCACACACACACCGGCCACACACACACCGGCCACACACACCGGCCACACACCGGCCACATGACCGGCAATATCGCCGGCAACGATCGGCAACATTGTTGAGGAACATCGGCCCGGGGAGCGGGACGAAACGGCCCGCATCCCAGAGGACCGAAACGGGAGCCGCGGTCCAGCGAGCGGCGAAGAGAGCGTTCGGGGGGCAGAGGCCTACGACGCGGGCGCCGACAGAGCAGCGGAATTAAGATCCGCCACCTGCTCGCTCAGGAGAGAGCGAGAGGCAAATAGTGTCGACCGAAGAACGGCTGGAACCCGGAACGGCGCGTGCCAACGATCGGGGCAGCGCTGCCGCCACGGGAGATCCGAAAAAGTAGGTCCAGGCGAGTTTTGCAATTTAATTTGAAAACACTCGCGATTTGTCCCCAGAGGAGATCAGCAGCAAAGTGTTTTTATAAGTGTGTGGAAGCAAACAGTGAAGTAAGAGGAAAGAGACAGAAGACCGGCAGCAGCAACATATATAATCGGCTGAGGTTTTGTATTGGGTAAGCCAGGCGAGCCGCCCAATATTTAATACAAAGAATATAGAGATTTCGGGGTGTGTAAATTTAAATAAAGGAAAGGAAGAGAGTGGGAAAGGTTGAGCTAAGGAAAAGTTTGATAAATTTAAGATATTATAAAGATGAGAATAAACCCAAAATGAAGACACTTGCTCTCGACTATTTTCTTAACCCATTCGTAGCCAATTGCATTCAATTCCCATACAATTATAGGCAAAATTGTCTATATTTTCAGATTTTTCCTATGAAAACTATAGTTATTTGTGATCCGATTTCGGTAAAATTTTTTAAATTTAATTAAATTTTTATATAATATAATATAATTTTAAAGAAACCAACGTTTTATGAATTTATCTGAAAAAATATTTTTTCATTCCTATGAAAGCTTTAGGATATAGTTTTATGATCTCGATAATTTTAATCCAGTATCATCCTAAAAGCACAAAATTACGATTGGCAAAGTTTCAAGTTGATATCTTTAAAATTTTCGGAGTTATGTATTTTGGCCAAAAAGGTGGTCCGCTGAACCACAGTGCAATGTTGGATTTATATAACAATCCCAACTCAAAACTCAAAACAATAAACATTTTAATTTTCGCTGAATCACTTGGAACGATGTGGGGAATCTTCCAACAATTGCTATTTACAGCAATTTTATGCGCTTTTCCATCAACATTTGTAAAAAACATATCTTTCGTTTAACATTAACTTTCTTATAGTCTTCAGCAAATCCCAGCAACATTTTTTAAGGTACAGAAAAGCTGAAATGTCCTTCAGAAGGGATATCATCTTCTCCACTCCACCCAGCATTGCGGTAAAGAGCTTGTTCAGTCACGGCAGCGTTTATTCATAAGCAATAACATTTAGAATACTACAGAATAATTCTTCAGTCGCAGCAACATGCATTTGTCGTAAATAAAGTATCAGTTACCAGGTCAAGCGAATACGCAAAGCTGGCGGACATGAGGAAAGCGAAATAGGGCAATAAGTCTCAGGTAACTTAAAGCTGACAATAACCCACATACACAGTAACCCACATTCACAGTAACCCACATTAGTTTTGTTATACAATATTTGTTACCATAAGCATTTTGTACCTATATATACTGTTAAGTTGTTATTAATAAAGTCTTTAAGAGTTCTACCTTACAACAGAGCTTTTATTCATTCACCACATGCGCCAGACACCATCGCCGTGGCCGTGTGTTCATGGCCTTAACCTACCAAACCTCACCCAATCCCAATCAAACCGTCCAGCTAGTTCCAAGTGCTAGTTGCGACCACTACAGGCAATAGTTTATGCACTATCTGCCAGGCACCTAAGCCTCAACACAAACCTTTTGGTGACCCCGTCGAACACGTCAACCGACGTTAGTCAATAGGAAAGAATCCGTAACTCTTGGGATCTTCCTACTGTTGTCTCTTAAAGCAAATAAACATTTTGGTAATCCCGATGAACACGTCATGCGACGTAAGTCAAAAATAGGAAAATCCGTAACTCTTGGGATCTTCCTAGTGTCCTCATAAACATTTCAACAAAAGGAAAAATCCGTAACATTTGGGATTTCCTAATTGTTCTCACCCATCAAATAAACAACTTTGACCAAAATCCTTTTTGACCATTTGTTGATTCCTTCGACCACATCACGGTTGCGAATAGGAGCGTATCCAGCTGTCAAAGCAAATAAAACACTCCCAACGGTCAGGAACTAACAACAATTTTCAATATGTCTAATAAGGCAAGCAGTCACAGAGGCGTTAGACTTGCAGGAAGAAATCAAACAAGAAATATCGAAGCTGATCCGCAATTTTAAAAAAGACTCTGCGGAAAGAAAGCAAAATCCAAAGTATTATAAATACTTTGTAGTCATGCCGGCGACAAGTCAAACTTTTTTTTTTTTGTAATCTTTAACTGTAAATCAAAATTATAATAGTATTTTATACTAAGAAATAAAAAAAAATTGAATTAAAAACCTATATTTTATTAAAAAAAAAATAATATACTATGATTTGGTGGCAGAATCGAACCCAGGCCAATTGCATACAAAAATGGCGCGGCTTTATCCACTGAGCTACCGACTGTACTTTTGATTCAGCTGACATTTGCACTATATGTCAATTTGTCTCCGTTTCTTAGTTTTTGGCTTCTTATTCTCGGGAACCAAATCGAGCGGTACAGGGTACAGGGTATTCTACTGTCGGGACACCCGACTGTATGTCCATCTTGTTTTGGTATTGATAGTGTGCACATTGGTTTTAGGGTTGGTGAAAATGTCCCAAAATATTGTCTGTGTTATTAAGAATTGCCAAAAAATTGTTTTGGCAGACCAGCCCAGTTTCCATTGCTGGCTTTGCGAGGCAGTTCTACACGCTAAGTGCACCGAGATAAAAGGTCGAAGGGCTGACGCAGTTTCCAGCAAAAAGGGCCTGCGTTATTGCTGTGAGGCCTGTCGACCGGTTGAGAAGGAAATATCATCCTTCATGCGTCAGACCAGGAGTGGATTTTCTGAGATCATAAGCAAGGCGAATGACCTGTTCTCCGCGTTGGACGCTTAATTTAATAGTATGAAGTTATTAAATGTGTCGCCGAAACGCAAAAAATCCGCTGCTAGTCGGCTGCAACTGTGTGAGACACAGCAACCGATTTCCTGCCACTCTCCGTCGCCACAGCTCCTGGTCCCCGTTCCAATGGTTCTGAGATCAGGAACGATCAAAGATTCGGTAACCGAATCGGTAGTAGAGGTGTCGGAAGCCGCGCAGCCAGCAATTTCCGCGTCGTCCGTGGTGTCTGATGCGCAGCCCAATTCTTTGGCTCCGCAAATCACCGTAGAAAATTCTACCCAGGGTCCAACATTGCCCGGAATACCGGCCGTTGTTGGTAACAATTCGTTACATAAGACCCTAACAGCAGTCCCACCTTCGAAAACTATATTTGTTTCGGGGCTTGCCCCAGATCTCGCATCGGAAGATGTTCTAGCCTATATACAAGGCAAAACCCAAGCTGGCAATATCAAGGTGGAAAAATTCAAATTTCCTTATGCCAGAGGCATTTCGTCATTTAAGATAAATGTCTCATTTCAACTCTTTGACACTATTTGCTTGGGTGACTTCTGGCCCGAGTACGTTGTAGTCAAGGAGTACGAGGCACGGAAGAAAAGAAATCGGCCTGTGAGGTTCAACTGCCCAAGCCGTCACAACCTTCAGTGTCCACTCAAGCACCTTCTGTCCCAAAAAACTAACCTCTTCCCTACTACTTTCCTATCAGAATACTAGGGGCTTACGCAGGAAGCTCTCTAGATTATATTCTGATAGCCTTTCTTTCGCATCCCAGGTGATTGTATTTACAGAAAACCTGATTGAAGCCGGAGATCCTCTGCTCCGAAATTCTTCCATGTAAGTACACTATCTAACAGACTAGACCGTCTTCTCCAGCGTGGTGGCGGAGTTTTAATTGCCGTTGACTCCAGCCTCATCTCGGAACGGGTGGTATCTAATGACTTTTTGGACATCGAATTTATCTGCGTAAAACTTCTTTCACAGGTAGTTGCATTTATGTAACCTGCTCTTACATCCCTCCATCTTCGGAAGAGATAATTTATTGGAAACACCTTTCGGCAATTCGGGCAGTTTCCAATAGGCTTTCTGATAGGAACCAATTAGTGGCTTTGGGTGACTTCAACATACCCGGAGCTCACTGGTCTTCTGATGGGGTGTCTAATGTTCTTCACACTGCGGCACAGCATGACCTCCTAAATGGCTTGCTTGATTTATCCTTATCTCAAGTTAACCATATTTTTAATTCTTTAAACCGCTTACGGATCTATGCTTTGTCTCCGATCCTGTAGGTGTAAACCTAATTAGAGTTCCTCCATTGACGCAACCTGAAGATCCTTATCATCCAACTTTCGATGTGACTATCGACACTGGGACAGTCTTAGCTACTACACCTGATAGCAGTTTGAACAAAGTCCGCTGTTTCCGAAAGGCTGACTATCAGAGGCTAAGCACTTTAATAGCAGAATTTGATTGGTCTAATCTTTACACGAGCTCTGACATGGCATCAGCCGTTGACATTTTTTATAATGCCATGAACTCATTTTTCTCTTTATATGTTCCTAAATGCTACCCGTCGGTCTCTAATAAACCACTTTTGTTAAACAAGGAGCTGACGCGTCTAAAAAACGTAAAATCTAGGCTTTATAATAAATATAAAATCACTGGTTCAAAAACGGCTTTCTCATCTTATCTTAGTGCTCGATCTAACTTTACCGTGCTTAACGCTCAGTGTTACAAAAATTATTTGACTCGTTGTAAGGTCCAGTTCACGCAGGACCCTAAACAGTTTTATAACTTTGTTAACTCTAAACGTAAACCCACGTTATACCCTCCCTCGCTGTCATTTAAGAATACTACAGTAAATTCTGATCAAGCAATTGCTACTCTCTTTGCTGAGTTTTTTAAAACGACATATTCGCCCTCAACATCTTCAGATCATACATTTTCTACAGCTATGCCCAGTTCGTCCTCAATCTTCAGTCCTATTTTAAACGAAAGCTCACTTATTCTTGATCTTCAACGGGTTAAGCCAGTTTATTCGCCAGGTCCCGATGGTATACCTGGCCCTGTGCTTAGGTATTGCTCCGAGGCGCTGTGTAACCCCCTTCTTAAATTGTTTGCCTTATCTTTAGAATCCTCAGAATTTCCCCTTATTTGGAGGGAATCATTTGTTATTCCTCTCCATAAAAAAGGTAGCAAATATGATGCCAGTAACTATAGGGGTATATCTATGTTATCGGCTATCCCCAAACTTTTCGAGAATGTAATCACTCCTCACTTGCAACATCTATGCAGATCCGTCATTTCTCCATGCCATCATGGTTTTATGAGGCGAAGATCAACCACGACCAATCTTCTGGAACTTACCTCTTTCGTTATTAGGGGCTTCCAACAAAACTTTCAAACCGATGTTATTTACACGGACTTTAGTAAAGCTTTCGACTCGGTTAATCATTCTCTTCTGGTTAGGAAACTCGATTCAATGGGGTTTCCTAGTGATCTTCTTAAGTGGAGTTCGAGTTATCTAAGTGACAGGACCCAAAAGGTTCTGTTCGGAAACGTTCAATCCAATAGCCTTAGGGTCAAAACTGGCGTCCCACAGGGTAGTCATCTTGGACCACTTCTATTCACATTGTTTATCAATGATTTGCCGCATGTTCTAACCAATTCCAGAGTACTCATGTACGCTGATGACGTTAAACTTTGCTTGCAATATAGGGACATTTCTTGCCAATCTGACCTACAATCGGATCTTGATAACTTCCAAGCATGGTGTCATGCTAACGATTTACATCTCAACAGCTCAAAATGCAAACTGATGACATTCTCACGTGTTACTCCCCTGCTTGCAACCTATATGCTTAACGACTGCTCTTTGGAAAGAATTTCTATTGTTGATGATCTGGGTGTCCGCCTGGATCCTAAACTTTCGTTCTCTGAACATATTTCTTGTATGGTTAACAAAGCCAGAGGCATGCTGGGATTCATTAAAAGGTGGGCGAAGGAATTCGATTCTCCTTATGTAACGAAGACTCTCTTTACTTCGTTGGTTCGCCCTATATTGGAGTATGGTTCGTGCGTCTGGAGTCCTCAATTCGGGGTACATAGTAGCCGCATTGAATCTGTCCAAAAGAACTTTTTGCTTTTTGCCCTTCGTGGCCTACCCTGGGATGCAAACCTTAGATTACCGTCTTACTCTAGTAGACTTCTTCTACTTAATCTACCTTCTTTAGCTAACCGTAGGACGATGCTTGGCGTCGTCTTTTTACATTAACTTATTTACGGTGATGTGGAGAGCCCCTACCTTTTAGGCCAGCTCAATTTCCATGTTTTCCGTCTTTCATCTAGAACTTTTATACCACTAGTAGTTAACCACTGCAGGCGTTAGTTTGAAGTACATGAGCCCTTTAGGGTTTTATGAACTGATTACAATATTTTTAGTAGCATTGAAGGCATTGAAAGCCTTCAAAAACTAAAAACTGTATTGCTTGTAGTACTATCCCGTAGTGTATCCTAATTTTTCCTCGTTCTATTCTATTTTTTTCTTCTCTCGCGTCTATCTAGCACACACGACTGCGCCCCTCGGTCGGTTGGGCGGGAGGTGGGCGTGGGACCCGCGCGTAAAAAAAAAAAAAAAAAAAAAAAAACAAAGCGACTATTAAATTATAGCTTCACACAAAGGAATTCAACTTCGTTGCTTTCCTAGAAAGATACTAATTCTGACGTGACCGCTATGAGGACTCCACCCCCGCGCCTGACGGGCCGATCTAGCTGATAAATCATGAACGTAGCTGGGGAAACTTCGGAGCTAAGAATCTCCGGCTTTAACCAGGTTTCTCTGAACACAATAACATGGGAGGCGAATGCAAAACTATCAGAAAACAACTTAGGCAGCTTACTACGCAAGTTTCTTGCATTCTGGTAGGAGATTTACAAAGAAGTACTTCGTTTTCTTGGAAAGAGGCAGAGGACGTAGAGGGCACAGATTGGTCAGATCGGACTTAGGAAGAGATGAGAACATCTCTATCACCCATGAGGAGGGTTTTTACAAAAGGAATAACTTAGTTATGGCAAGCTGATCTGGTGGAAATGGGTGTCGTTACCTTTTAACAGTAATTGACACATTTTCCAATTTTGCGTGGAGCTAAGCACTTAAAACTAAGACTGCCAAGATGTTACTGAAGCAATGGAAAAAATATTCAAATCTGGTCGAGGTGTACCTAAACATCTACAAACAGATGACGGAAAAGAGTTTTTTAACACGCAATAGAAGTCTTTGATGAATCGTCATCAAATAAATCGTTATTTAACGTTTAGTACTCTAAAGGCTTTAGTTGTTGAGCGATTCAACAGAACAATAAAAAGGGTCATGTAAAAAGCGTTTTCTTATAACGGAACATATAAATGGATTGATATGTACAAAAAGTTGATTAACTTTTAGACCAAAAAAATTGTGCAGAATATACAAAGTTCAAAATACATATCCAACGACATATCTATTGGAAGATTCAAATGGGAATCCTGTTAAGGGTGGGTACTATAGGGAGGACCTGAAAAAAAATAATTTCCCAATACCTATCTAGTAGAGAAGGTACTGAAAAGAGAAGGAAAAAGATCTCTTGTACGTTGGTTGGGTTTCCCAAAAAGGAAGACAGCTGGATAAATAACTCTGAAATTTTGTAATGAAATAAATACAATTATATATTTTATTTTTTATTTCAAGTATTTTAAACAGTTTTCATCTTATTTTAGTACTATATACAAAAAATTTTTGAGCGAAGACCCACAAACTCTGTCCAATTCGATCTTTCTCTTCGTAGCGGACGGTCGTGTTTTTGTTTTGCGCTCCGATTTTTGTGTTGTTTTGAATCTAAACCACCGGGGTTTCATCTAAACTTATCACCTAATATTTTTAACGATATACCGTTTTGCTACCGCGCGTGCATGCACTTTTCTGTGTAGTTAATTTGTATAAATAATTACTTGTTAGTTTTGTGCTAAGACGGTTTATCTTATTTTATATTTCCTCTTTGCTCTTTTACCGTTTCTATTTTTCTCTCCCCCGCTCAAGTGCCGTTTGCTATTAGCTGCATCCAAGCTGTTCATAGCTCTCACCGCTCTTGTGATTTTCTGCTGCTCTAACTCTTGCGCTCTTTTATCTCTCTCTTTATCTCTTTACTTTTTTGGTATTGATAGTGTGCACAGTGGTTCTAGGGTTTGTGAACATGTCCCAGAATATTATCTGTGTGATTAAGAACTGCCAAAAAAATGTTTTGGCAGACCAGCCCAGTTTCCATTGCTGGCTTTGCGAGGCAGTTGTGCACGCTAAGTGCATCGAGATGACGGGTCGAATGGCTGACGCAGTGTCCAGCAAAAAGGGCCTGCGTTATTGCTGTGAGGCCTGTCGACCGGTTGAGAAGGAAATATCATCCTTCATGCGTCAGACAAGGAGTGGATTTTCTGAGATCATGGCCACTTTTCGCAAGGCGAATGACCTGTTCTCCGCGCTGGACGCTCAATTTAATAGTATGAAGCTATTAAATGAGTCGCCGAAACGCAAAAAATCCGCTGCTAGTCGGCTGCAACTGTGTGAGACACAGCAACCGAATTCCTGCCACTCTCCGTCGCCTCAGCTCCTGGTCCCCGTTCCAATGGTTCTGAGGTCAGGAACGATCAAAGATTCGGTAACCGAATCGGTCGTAGAGGTGTCGGAAGCCGCGCAGCCAGCAATTTCCGCGTCGTCCGTGGTGTCTGATGCGCAGCCCAATTCTTTGGCTCCGCAAAAAACCGTAGAAAATTCTACCCAGGGTCCAACATTGCCCGGAATACCGGCCGTTGTTGGTAACAATTCGTTACATAAGACCCTAACAGCAGTCCCACCTTCGAAAACTATATTTGTTTCGAGGCTTGCCCCTGATCTCGCATCGGAAGATGTTCTAGCCTATATTCAAGGCAAAACACAAGCTGGAAATATCAAGGTGGAAAAATTCAAATTTCCGTATGCCAGAGACATTTCGTCATTTAAGATAAATGTCTCATTCCAGCTCTTTGACACTATTTGCTCGGGTGACTTCTGGCCCGAGTACGTTGTAGTCAAGGAGTACGAGGCACGGAAGAAAAGAAATCGGCCTGTGGGAGTTCAACTGCCCAAGCCGTCACAACCTTCAGTGTCCACTCAAGCACCTTCTGTCCCAAAAAACTAACCTCTTCCCTACTACTTTCCTATCAGAATACTAGGGGCTTACGCAGTAAGCTCTCTAGATTATATTCAGATAGCCTTTCTTTCGCATCCCAGGTGATTGTATTTACAGAAACCTGGTTGAAGCCGGAGATCCTCTGCTCCGAAATTCTTCCATGTAAGTACACTATTTACAGATTAGACCGTCCTCTCCAGCGTGGTGGCGGAGTTTTAATTGCCGTTGACTCCAGCCTCATCTCGGAACGGGTGGTATCTAATGACTTTTTGGACATCGAATTCATCTGCGTTAAACTATCTTTCACAGGTAGTTTCATTTATGTAACCTGCTCTTACATCCCTCCATCTTCGGAAGAGCCAATTTATTGGAAACACCTTTCGGCAATTCGGGCAGTTTCCAATAGGCTTTCTGATAGGGACCAATTAGTGGCTTTGGGTGACTTCAACATACCTGGAGCTCACTGGTCTTCTGATGGGGTGTCTAATGTTCTTCACACTGCGGCACAGCATGACCTCCTTAATGGCTTGCTTGATTTATCCTTATCGCAAGTTAACCATATTTTTAATTCTTTAAACCGCTTACTTGATCTATGCTTTGTCTCTGATCCTGTAGGTGTAAACCTACTTAGAGTTCCTCCATTGACGCAACCTGAAGATCCTTATCATCCAACTTTCGATGTGACTATTGACACTGGGACAGTCTTAGCTACTACACCTGATAGCAGTTTAAACAGAGTCCGCTGTTTCCGAAAGGCTGACTATCAGAGGCTAAGCACTTTAATAGCAGAATTTGATTGGTCTAATTTTTACATGTGCACTGACATGGCATCCGCCGTTGTCATTTTTTACAATGCCATGAATTCTTTCTTCTTTTTATGTGTTCCTAAATGCTACCCGTCGGTCTCTAATAAACCACTTTGGTTTACCAAGGAGCTGACGCGTCTAAAAAACGTAAAATCTAGGCTTTATAATAAATATAAACTCACTGGTTCAAAAACGGCTTTCTCATCTTATCTTAGTGCTCGATCTAACTTTACCGTGCTTAACGCTCAGTGTTACAAAAATTATTTGACTCGTTGTAAGGTCCAGTTCACGCAGGACCCTAAACAGTTTTATAACTTTGTTAACTCTAAACGTAAACCCACGTTATATCCTCCCTCGCTGTCTTTTAAGAATACTACAGTAAATTCTGATCAAGCAATTGCTAATCTTTTTGCTGAGTTTTTTAAAACGACATATTCGCCCTCAACATCTTCAGATCATACATTTTCTACAGCTATGCCCAGTTCGTCCCTAATCTTCAGTCCTATTTTAAACGAAAGCTCACTTACTCTTGATCTTCAACGTGTTAAGCCAGTTTATTCGCCAGGTCCCGATGGTATACCTGGCTCTGTGCTTAGGTATTGCTCCGAGGCGCTGTGTAACCCCCTTCTTAAATTGTTTACCTTATCTTTAGAATCCTCAGAATTTCCCCTTATTTGGAGGGAATCATTTGTTATTCCTCTCCACAAAAAAGGTAGCAAATCGGACGCCAGTAACTATAGGGGTATCTCTAAGTTATCGGCTATCCCCAAACTTTTCGAGAATGTAATTACTCCTCACTTGCAACATCTATGCAGATCCGTCATTTCTCCATGCCAGCATGGTTTTATGAGGCGAAGATCAACCACGACCAATCTTCTGGAACTTACCTCTTTCGTTATTAGGGGCTTCCAACAAAACTTTCAAACCGATGTTATTTACACGGACTTTAGTAAAGCTTTCGACTCGGTTAATCATTCTCTTCTGGTTAGGAAACTCGATTCAATGGGGTTTCCTAGTGATCTTCTTAAATGGATTTCGAGTTATCTAAGTGATAGGACCCAAAAGGTTCTGTTCAGAAACGTTCAATCCAATAGCCTTAGGGTCACATCTGGCGTCCCACAGGGTAGTCACCTTGGACCACTTCTATTCACATTGTTTATCAATGATTTGCCGCAGGTTCTAACCAATTCCAGAGTACTTATGTACGCTGATGACGTTAAACTTTGCTTGCAGTATAGGGACATTTCTTGCCAATCTGACCTACAATCGGATCTTGATAACTTCCAAGCATGGTGCCATGCAAACGATTTACATCTCAACAGCTCAAAATGCAAACTGATGACATTCTCACGTGTTACTCCCCTGCTTGCAACCTATATTCTTAACGACTGCTCTTTGGAAAGAATTTCTATTGTTGATGATCTGGGTGTCCGCCTGGATCCTAAACTTTCGTTCTCTGAACATATTTCTTGTATGGTTAACAAAGCCAGAGGCATGCTGGGATTCATTAAAAGGTGGGCGAAGGAATTCGATTTTCCTTATGTAACGAAGACTCTCTTTACTTCGTTGGTTCGCCCTATATTGGAGTATGGTTCGTGCGTCTGGAGTCCTCAATTCGGGGTCCATAGTAGCCGCATTGAATCTGTCCAAAAGAACTTTTTGCTTTTTGCCCTTCGTGGCCTACCCTGGGATGCAAACCTTAGATTACCGTCTTACGCTAGTAGACTTCTCCTACTTAATCTACCTTCTTTAGCTAACCGTAGGACGATGCTTGGCGTCGTCTTTTTACATAAACTTATACACGGTGATGTGGAGAGCCCCTACCTTCTAGGCCAGCTCAATTTCCATGTTCCCCGTCTCTCTTCTAGAACTTTTATACCACTAGTAGTTAACCACTGTAGGCGTGAGTTTGAAGTACATGAGCCCTTTAGGGTTTTATGTACTGATTACAATCGTCTTTTTAGTAGCATTGAAGGCATTGAAAGCCTTCAAAAGCTAAAAACTGTATTGCTTGTAGTACTATCCCGTAGTGTATCGTAATTTTTCCTCGTTCTATTCTATTTTTTTACCTTCTCTCGCGTCTATCCAGCACGCGTTTCGTGCCGTACGTCACACGGCTGCGCCCCTCGGTCGGTTGGGCGGGAGGTGGGCGTGGGACCCCGCGCGAAAAAAAAAAAAAAAAAAAAAAAAAAAATTGACCTACCATGCATCTTTGAAGTACCCTAAGCGTTTTTTATTACACTGTGGGGAGTTATATTGCCTAGCCAATTCATCTGGATATTCAGATGTATCGAATTTTAATTCGACATCACCACGAATGTTCCTATATAACTCCTCCATTTTAATGGAATTTCGATTTCGATCTTTCTCTTCGTAGCGGACGGTCGTGTTTTTGTTTTGCGCTATGACTTTTGTGCTATTTTTTAAACCACCGAGGTTTCATCGTAACTTATAACCAAATATTTATAACGATATACCGTTTTGCTACCGCGCGTGCATGCACTTTTCTGCATTAATTTGCATAAATAATTACTTGATAGTTTTGTGCTAAGACAGTTATCTTATTTTATTTTTCCTCTTTGCTCTTGTACCGTTTCTATTTTTCTCTCCCCCGCTCGAGTGCCATTTGCTATTAGCTGCATCCAAGCTGTTCATAGCTCTCACCGCTCTTGTGATTTTCTGCTGCTCTAACTCTTGCGCTCTTTTATCTCTCTCTTCATCTCTTTACTTTTTTGGTATTGATAGTGTGCACAGTGGTTCTAGGGTTTGTGAACATGTCCCAGAATATTGTCTGTGTTATTAAGAATTGCCAAAAAAATGTTTTGGCAGACCAGCCCAGTTTCCATTGCTGGCATTGCGAGGCAGTTGTGCACGCTAAGTGCATCGAGATGACGGGTCGAATGGCTGACGCAGTGTCCAGCAAAAAGGGCCTGCGTTATTGCTGTGAGGCCTGTCGACCGGTTTAGAAGGAAATATCATCCTTCATGCGTCAGACTAGGAGTGGATTTTCTGAGATCATGGCCACTTTTCGGAAGGCGAATGACCTCAATTTAATAGTATGAAGCTATTAAATGAGTCGCCGAATCGCAAAAAATCCGCTGCTAGTCGGCTGCAACTGTGTGAGACACAGCAACCGATTTCCTGCCACTCTCCGTCGCCACAGCTCCTGGTCCCCGTTCCAATGGTTCTGAGATCAGGAACGATCAAAGATTCGGTAACCGAATCGGTCGTAGAGGTGTCGGAAGCCGCGCAGCCAGCAATTTCCGCGTCGTCCGTGGTGTCTGATGCGCAGCCCAATTCTTTGGCTCCGCAAATCACCGTAGAAAATTCTACCCAGGGTCCAACATTGCCCGGAATACCGGCCGTTGTTGGTAACAATTCGTTACATAAGACCCTAACAGCAGTCCCACCTTCGAAAACTATATTTGTTTCGAGGCTTGCCCCTGATCTCGCATCGGAAGATGTTCTAGCCTATATTCAAGGCAAAACACAAGCTGGCAATGTCAAGGTGGAAAAATTCAAATTTCCGTATGCCAGAGACATTTCGTCATTTAAGATAAATGTCTCATTCCAGCTCTTTGACACTATTTGCTCGGGTGACTTCTGGCCCGAGTACGTTGTAGTCAAGGAGTACGAGGCACGGAAGAAAAGAAATCGGCCTGTGAGGTTCAACTGCCCAAGCCGTCACAACCTTCAGTGTCCACTCAAGCACCTTCTGTCCCAAAAAACTAACCTCTTCCCTACTACTTTCCTATCAGAATACTAGGGGCTTACGCAGGAAGCTCTCTAGATTATATTCTGATAGCCTTTCTTTCGCATCCCAGGTGATTGTATTTACATAAAACCTGGTTGAAGCCGGAGATCCTCTGCTCCGAAATTCTTCCATGTAAGTACACTATCTAACAGACTAGACCGTCTTCTCCAGCGTGGTGGCGGAGTTTTAATTGCCGTTGACTCCAGCCTCATCTCGGAACGGGTGGTATCTAATGACTTTTTGGACATCGAATTTATCTGCGTAAAACTATCTTTCACAGGTAGTTGCATTTATGTAACCTGCTCTTACATCCCTCCATCTTCGGAAGAGATAATTTATTGGAAACACCTTTCGGCAATTCGGGCAGTTTCCAATAGGCTTTCTGATAGGAACCAATTAGTGGCTTTGGGTGACTTCAACATACCCGGAGCTCACTGGTCTTCTGATGGGGTGTCTAATGTTCTTCACACTGCGGCACAGCATGACCTCCTAAATGGCTTGCTTGATTTATCCTTATCGCAAGTTAACCATATTTTTAATTCTTTAAACCGCTTACGTGATCTATGCTTTGTCTCTGATCCTGTAGGTGTAAACCTAATTAGAGTTCCTCCATTGACGCAACCTGAAGATCCTTATCATCCAACTTTCGATGTGACTATCGACACTGGGACAGTCTTAGCTACTACACCTGATAGCAGTTTGAACAAAGTCCGCTGTTTCCGAAAGGCTGACTATCAGAGGCTAAGCACTTTAATAGCAGAATTTGATTGGTCTAATCTTTACACGAGCTCTGACATGGCATCAGCCGTTGACATTTTTTATAATGCCATGAACTCATTTTTCTCTTTATATGTTCCTAAATGCTACCCGTCGGTCTCTAATAAACCACTTTGGTTAAACAAGGAGCTGACGCGTCTAAAAAACGTAAAATCTAGGCTTTATAATAAATATAAAATCACTGGTTCAAAAACGGCTTTCTCATCTTAGTGCTCGATCTAACTTTACCGTGCTTAACGCTCAGTGTTACAAAAATTATTTGACTCGTTGTAAGGTCCAGTTCACGCAGGACCCTAAACAGTTTTATAACTTTGTTAACTCTAAACGTAAACCCACGTTATACCCTCCCTCGCTGTCATTTAAGAATACTACAGTAAATTCTGATCAAGCAATTGCTACTCTCTTTGCTGAGTTTTTTAAAACGACATATTCGCCCTCAACATCTTCAGATCATACATTTTCTACAGCTATGCCCAGTTCGTCCTCAATCTTCAGTCCTATTTTAAACGAAAGCTCACTTATTCTTGATCTTCAACGGGTTAAGCCAGTTTATTCGCCAGGTCCCGATGGTATACCTGGCTCTGTGCTTAGGTATTGCTCCGAGGCGCTGTGTAACCCCCTTCTTAAATTGTTTACCTTATCTTTAGAATCCTCAGAATTTCCCCTTATTTGGAGGGAATCATTTGTTATTCCTCTCCACAAAAAAGGTAGCAAATCGGATGCCAGTAACTATAGGGGTATCTCTAAGTTATCGGCTATCCCCAAACTTTTCGAGAATGTAATCACTCCTCACTTGCAACATCTATGCAGATCCGTCATTTCTCCATGCCAGCATGGTTTTATGAGGCGAAGATCAACCACGACCAATCTTCTGGAACTTACCTCTTTCGTTATTAGGGGCTTCCAACAAAACTTTCAAACCGATGTTATTTACACGGACTTTAGTAAAGCTTTCGACTCGGTTAATCATTCTCTTCTGGTTAGGAAACTCGATTCAATGGGGTTTCCTAGTGATCTTCTTAAATGGATTTCGAGTTATCTAAGTGACAGGACCCAAAAGGTTCTGTTCAGAAACGTTCAATCCAATAGCCTTAGGGTCAAAACTGGCGTCCCACAGGGTAGTCATCTTGGACCACTTCTGTTCACATTGTTTATCAATGATTTGCCGCATGTTCTAACCAATTCCAGAGTACTCATGTACGCTGATGACGTTAAACTTTGCTTGCAATATAGGGACATTTCTTGCCAATCTGACCTACAATCGGATCTTGATAACTTCCAAGCATGGTGTCATGCTAACGATTTACATCTCAACAGCTCAAAATGCAAACTGATGACATTTTGACGTGTTACTCCCCTGCTTGAAACCTATATGCTTAACGACTGCTCTTTGGAAAGAATTTCTATTGTTGATGATCTGGGTGTCCGCCTGGATCCTAAACTTTCGTTCTCTGAACATATTTCTTGTATGGTTAACAAAGCCAGAGGCATGCTGGGATTCATTAAAAGGTGGGCGAAGGAATTCGATTCTCCTTATGTAACGAAGACTCTCTTTACTTCGTTGGTTCGCCCTATATTGGAGTATGGTTCGTGCGTCTGGAGTCCTCAATTCGGGGTCCATAGTAGCCTCATTGAATCTGTCCAAAAGAACTTTTTGCTTTTTGCCCTTCGTGGCCTACCCTGGGATGCAAACCTTAGATTACCGTCGCTAGTAGACTTCTCCTACTTAATCTACCTTCTTTAGCTAACCGTAGGACAATGCTTGGCGTCGTCTTTTTACATAAACTTATAATCGGTGATGTGGAGAGCCCCTTCCTTCTAGGCCAGCTCAATTTCCATGTTCCCCGTCTTTCTTCTAGAACTTTTATACCACTAGTAGTTAACCACTGTAGGCGTGAGTTTGAAGTACATGAGCCCTTTAGGGTTTTATGTACTGATTACAATCGTCTTTTTAGTAGCATTGAAGGCATTGAAAGCCTTCAAAAACTAAAAACTGTATTGCTTGTAGTACTATCCCGTAGTGTATCCTAATATTTCCTCGTTCTATTCTATTTTTTTCTTCTCTCGCGTCTATCTAGTACGCGTTTCGTGCCATACGTCACACGGCTGCGCCCCTCGGTCGGTTGGGCGGGAGGTCAGCGTGGGACCCCGCGCGAAAAAAAAAAAAAAATATATATATATATATATATATAAATGAATCTGTATCCATCTAGTTTAATTTTAGTGCATACCGGAATTTCGGTTTTATATAAGAATAGTTAAAATCATACATCATCCATTTTGAAAGCTCCAACACTACAAAACCTAGGTAGGTTGGTTTATCACAAACGTTATGCAAAAGATTAATTTGGATAGCATACATGATTTCACTAATCTGTTGTGACGATGCCACTCATTTTGTAAATAAATATTTATATAGTAGGCTAAGATTAGGGTTAAGATTAGGTTAGATTTGTAAATAGTAGGGAGAAGGAGTTAGGGAATAGGGACGTAGGCGTAGGCTGGCCACACACCGGCAACACCTCCGGCAACATTCTCCGGCAGCATCGTCGGCAACATTATCGGCAACATTGCCGAGGAACGCCGGGCAGGAGAGCGGGACAGAACGGCCCGCATCCCAGAGGACCGGAACGGGAGCCGCGGACCAGCGAGCGGCGAAGAGAGCGTTCGGGGGCAAAGGCCTACGACGCAGAGCAGAGGAATTCGGATCCGCCACCTGCTCGCTCAGGAGAGACCGAGAGGTGAACAGTGCCGGCAGAAAGAACGGCTGGAACCCGGAACGTCCCAGCGATCGTGGCAGAGCTGCCGCCAGCGGGAGAGCCGATATTAGGTCAAGGCGAGGTTTGCAATCAAATTTGCATTCACTCGCGAATTGGCCTAAGCAGAATTCAGAAGTAAAATTGACAAGTATGTGTGACAAGTAAAGTGTGGCAAAAGGAAGAGAAGCAGCATCAGAAGTAAATTGTTGGAAAGATTGTATTGGGTAAGCGAGGCAAAGCTGCCCTATATTTTACATAAATACTCAGAGATTTCGGGGTGTGTATTAGTAAGAGAAAAGAAGAGCGGGGAAACGAAATTAAGAAACAATTAATAATTAAGACAGAACGCAATGAAAATAAACCCACAATGAATATATCCGCTCTCGACTTTTTACCCTATTCATAGCGAATTACATTACCCTCTGCTCCCCTCCTCCCCATCTCGGCCGCAGTTGGGCAATTACAGGCGCCGAATTGGGCAGGACGGGAACATGAGCGCCCAGCTGCTGAGATTAATTCCGGGCGCGGGCGGGGGCTGTTGGGTTCCCCAAGCCGCCTGTCCAATCTTAGAGTGCGCCGTAGGGATTAGCCCAGGCGCCCTCAGGCGATCGCGAGTCACGGGGAATATTTTTGCGAAGGGGGCGACGGCCCGCCGTTGGGTAATTCCAGGCGGAGCCGCCGCGCCGCGGCCGTTGGGTTCGGACCAGGCCGCGGGGTTAGGTTTGGGTTGCGGGCGTGGGAGCAGGCTGCTGGGCGATCCCGAGCCGACTCCAGTCTCTAGCGGAGGGTTTAGGCCGCTGGAAATTCCCGGCCGGTAGTAATTTGTCCCGCCCAGCGTGGGCAATTGGAAGTCGCAATTTTCTAAGCCCAAAACCCACCCCTAAAAATTCTCGCCAACCTCGGCCTCCTCCATGTTCTGGCGTTTCCAAATTATAAATTAATCTGGAAGGGACTCTGGGCCGCTGAGTTTATATCCCAGCCTTTGCATCCTTACAATCGGATCTAGATATTAAGCCCATTGCACATAACCTAGGCCGCCCACATTGAGAAGCTACAGGTGGGGATTCCCATTCTGTAATTAAGCGTATAAACGCTTCCCGTAAACGCTGTTTAGATCTATGGCTACATTGGACTATACCCCTCGAATTTCAGACTGAGTATATGTAATCATATCAATGTCAGTTAGAAACTCGAGGGATATCTGCGTACTTTTCAACATAGCATCCCATGACAAGCCTGGAGTTGTATAATAATGAGTTCATAGATTTTTGAACAAATACCACTAAATTCTGAAAAACGTCTGTGAGCAGCAAAACATTCGTTTTCAAATACAGCTCTAAGTAGTCCTTAAGCGTTTGACAATTGAAGTTATTCCAAACCTAAACTGCATTCGGAGTCCGTTAATTTGCTATAAAATAACCTGCTTGGTGGGAGAGAACTGTTGTTAGTTTCTGGTTATAGTTTCTGCTCAGAATGTAAGTATTCATAAGGGTAAATAAGTAAAGAAAAATCTGTAACATTCGGAAATTGATTTCGAAGAACCTTGAAATCCCCTTCATTTAAGTTTCCTGCAAGTGTATCTGGAACGATTTTATTTCCGTGAAAGGTGTATCATCTTCCCTTAACATAAATTCCGCAAATAGCTCGAAATTTATTTTTAAAGAAGTGTGATAGGGCAACACTCAATATGAGGCAGCAGCGCTTGCCCTGCTTCATGAAGGAATTCACCAGGGGATCTAAGAGCTGCTCCCTCATTCATGCGTCGGGAGACGGTCATGTTGTTAGCGTACATTTTTGATTGTAGAAGGTGGTGATGGTTGGTAAAGATGGTTGAAATTATGATAAACTTTCACTAAACTTCTGAGTTTTTCGTAGTGTTGGTTTTGCAATTTTTTATTTTTGAAATTTAGGTTTTGACGGGCGGGCGGAAATCTTTCACTTTATTGGAAAACTGAAGAACCGAATTTTGATCACAACCGTTTGAATCGCAAACTAGAAGTTATTCTTAAGTCAGAACTAGAGTATCCGCAAACCCACTGTTCAGTCACGGCACCGTTTATTCAAAAGCAATAATATTTTGAATAGTACATAATAATTCTTCAGTCGCAGAAACATGCATTTATCGTAAATAAAGTATTAGTTACCAGGTCAAGCGAATATGCATAGCATGCGAACATGATGAAAATGAAATAGGGCAATAAGTGTCAAGTCACTTATAGCTGGCAGTACCCCACATTCACAGTAACCAATATTATTTGTTATACGATATCTGTGTTACCATAAGCATTTTTTACCTATCTATACAGTTAAGTTTTACTGATAAAATCAGTAAAAGTTCTACCTCAACCAAGAGCTTTTATTCATTCATCAGAGGCTGTCGCCGTGTCTTCAGACCCTCAACCCTCCACCAAGACCAACCAAACCGTCCACCTAGTTCCAAGTGCTAGTTGCGACAACCAAAGGCAATAGTTTATGCACTATCTGTCATCCACAAAAATCAAAAGAGAAAAATTTCGGACAATCACTTTACATCCTTTCTTAACCGTTCCATCCTTTTTGAGATATGTCTCAACTTCAGAAACCGTTACAAATGTATCATTTTCACCTCATCCAAATGTCGCACAAATTCATTCAGAGTTTGTTAACTTACATTACTATTACGGATACGCTTACAATTACGACTAACAGATTACAATAATAACAATAATAAGAGGAAGAGAGAGAAGAAAGAAAGGAAAAGGGGGTGCGTGTACGCGGTATCGCCGCCTGGCATTGCTTCGCGAGAGTGGGGCCCCTTACTTCTGCTGCTTTTTCCGTCTACGTTTCAGGACCCTCAACCTCATCATGACTTCCAGCATCCTCGGGACGAGCTGATAGCTAGCTCCTGCCGTTCGAGGTCGAACCTGCGGCCTGCGAAGAGCACGTGCCGCGCGTCTTCCACAATGCCGATACCGCACTCTGGGCACTGGTCTTCCGTCTCGTGACTGAACCTGCGTGAGGTAGAAGTGAGGGTCATGGGTGTGTGCTCCAGAATTTTCATACACACCTTTCCCCGTCCCTTTTAAAGTGAGGGTCGTGGGAAAGTACACGTGCGATCTAGGATCGCACACGTGTTCATATCCTTGTTGGAGCCCTTGTAGATGCACTGACCCTAATTAATTGCATCTTTATTACCCCTCCCTATTAATTAATTGCATTTTTATTACCTAAATCTTGACAGCTAACCCATTATTTGAATTTTTATTACCCTTTTTGCCGACATCAAAGGTCCCGAAACTGAGGTTTTTATACTACTGTTAACCACCATATTCTCAGTACTAAACTAAAAACCCTTTTTAAATTTTCAAGTACTGCAGCTAGGTTTATTGAATCGTATCTGTATAATTAGCTTCAGGCAGTTGTTTCGGGTGATTGATTTCAAGCTACAGCGAGCTCACTCATGGCGTTCCTCAAAGATCAGTCCTGGGCCCTTTGTTGTTTTCTATGTAAATGATTTACCTACCCTTCAGAACCAAAATTTCCTTCCCTGCCTTTTCCTCGTGGCATGTCCGAAAACAAAAACAAATTGTATGGGCTTCATTGACAGAAGTCCGAAACAAAGTAGGCAAAGAAACTTTTACCTGCTTTCGGTCACTGATGATGATTTTCGAAGCTTCGAGTGAATATTATCGGCAACCCTGTGTTATTTCTCGAAGAATTCCCCAACGATCTCTTCCTGATTCCGCTCCGAATTTTTCATAGATTCATGTCCGATTCCTCCGGAATTCCTTTAAGATTCCCTGCAGATTCCGCTTAGAAATTCCCTTAGCATTCCTGACGGAATTTACTTCGAAATTCATCGAAATCCTCAAGGATGCTCGGACGAATCCTCAGGAACTCCGAATTCCCTATACCAACCGCCTTGTTATATGGAAATTCCCTGTAGTCTTGTATGGAAATTCCTTGACGATTCTCTGTGGAGCAAATCCCATTTCATCGCGATTCCTTAGGGATTCCAATAGAAACGGTACTTGTCTGATTGTGAAGTTCATTTGTATGCAGACGATGTGCAAATTTATGTTAGTACTCCTATTAAACAGTAAAATGTTTGTTTAATGCTTGAGTATTAACCCGACAAAGTCAAAGTGACTGGTAATTGCCGAAAAACGTGTTGATACAAGTAATATACCCAATTTACTAATCAATGATAGATCGATACAATTTGAAGAGCGCGCAGTTAATTTCGGTTTTACTTTCAGTAATACCCTTAGTTGGAGCAAACATACTGCCAAAGCTACTGGGCGAACATATGGTCAGCTCTCATATTCAAAGACTTTTCTTCAGACTGAAATTAGACTTTTGGTAGCAAAGGTCATTCTTATTCCGACTATGTTTTATGGGATAGAAGTTTTTGGACACTCTGACTCGTGGGATAGGCTCAAGCTAGTAGCAGCCTGAAACTCTATTGTTAGATATGTTTATACCCTTGCAGGATATTATAATTTCAGTCAAAAGTTTGCAACGCAGTGAAGGAGACATCTCCGACCCTATAAAGTATATATATTCTTGATCAGGATCAACAGCCGAGTCGATCTAGCCATGTCCGTCTGTCCTTCCTTCTATCTGTCTGTCCGATTATACGCGAACTACTCCCTCAGTTTTACAGCTATATAAATGAATCTTTGCGTTAGTCTTCTATATACTCTCACTCCTACATATGTCGGAACGGGCCGGATCAAACGTCTTTATCATATAGCTGTAATAGGAACGATCGGAAAATTTTTCGAAACAAAAATTATAACTATGTCAGTTTTTAAGATATTTTCACCAAACTTAATATTTGGCCATCTCGTATTATTTCAGAATTTCGGTTTTAATTTCATGAAAATCGGCCAAGTATGTATATCATGTATCTGACATAGGAACAATCAGAAAAATAAAAAAAAACATTACTTGGCCGTTTTCCAAACCATTTTTATCAAATTTGAGATTTGGCAACTAATTAATTCCTTTCTTGTTTTAATTTAAATCGTCTTGACCGTGTATCGCACTTAACTTATAAAATACTGGACCTAAAGTTGACTTCGTGGATTCAATATAGGACCCTAGTATATTTACACAAAATTGTAATATCTCATGAACCAAACAATTTGTTTGACAAACTCGTATCTGCCACTTCAACGAGAACTAATAATTTTATATGCCCAAAATATACTGCATTGTGCTCGAATAGGCAATTTTTTATAAACGCTATCCGTCTGTGGAACAATCTACTGCATAGATATAAGACAATTAGGGTCGCAACTCAGTTTAAATCTCAAATTAAGGAATTTTTTAAAATAATGAAAAAGAATAAAATTTGTTAATATTAAATAATAGTTATTAGTCTATGTAAGTAAATATGTTTTTTAACTCATGTGACTAGTGCTATAATTATAAGTGTAAACTTGTTGCGCTTGAATAAGAACTTAATAAAATTAAAATTAAAATAACCGAAACTATAATAATCAGACCAACCATAATTATATAGAGAAGCCAACATTGCTAACAAAAGTTACAACAGTAACAACAATAATAATAGCAACACAAATAGAAATAACAACAATAATAAGAATAATGTCCTAACTGTCCAAACCACGTCGGTAAAGCAATAACGACCCTTAAAATACAAAACCTAGTAAGGAATACGGTTCACACTATCAACCTTAACTATTTTTTATATTTATTTATTTATTATTTTTTTTTTTACTATTAGCTATTATACATAAAAGGTTTATTTTAATAATCAATTATAGAGAGGAGTAATTAGCTACTAAGGCCATCGACTCGATATTTAATACAACAGTTTGTTTCAGTGAGAGTTTATGGCTTAACAATTAATAAGAGTTATAACATGTCGTGCTGTTTAAATTAGGTTTATGATTTTACTTTTCGTTAAGAAAGATATTATTAGGATTAAATTGGTAGTTTAATCGTATGATTTAAAACTGGACACACAAAACTCACACACAAGCACATACTAAATGTCGAAAGACGGAAAAACTGTCCATGCATTGGGGGAGGAACTATCAGTTAAACATATACCAGATTCATGCAGACACTATCATAAAGTTAGTTAGCTGCCCTAAAAACTACCAGGGCAATGGGACGAAAATGATGGGAAGGCCTAGTAAGGACCAATTGCCTTACAAGGTTTAGAAGATAACTAGAAGAGATGTGACCGTAAATGAGTTTATGCATAAACATCACGCCATGGCAACTCCGACGGTCCTTCAGCGAAGGCAGGCCTGAAGGCCGCAGTATATCCATGTAAGCCGGTAGACGACGGTGTGGGTCCCAGTTTAAACCGCGAAGAGGGAACAAAATGAATTGTTTCTGTACCGATTCAATAAGGTCTTGATACTTCGCGTACTGGGGATACGCACGAGCAGTATTCGAGAAATCTCCGAACAAGAGAGATAAATAGGAGTTAAGTGGTATAGGGATCGTCGAACTCCTTAGACCTGCGCTTAACAAAGGCAAAGACGCCCTTAGCTTTGCCAACAATTACACCTATATGATCATTGAAGTTTAAGTTGTGGTAAACAAAACTCCAAGGTCAGTAACTTAATGGATGCGTTCAAGATCAACCGTCCCTAGAGAATAACTGCCGAGAAAGCAGTTTTTAAGATAAAAATATATGGATTTGCATTTTGAGTTGTCGAGAACCAATAAAATGTTGGTGCACCAAGATTGAATGTTGTTCAGATCAGTTTGTAGAAGCGTATGTGACGCAGAGTTTGCTAGAGGCAAGCTTAACTTTACATTATCGGCGTACATCCTCACATGGGAATGAGCAACAACATCAGGCATATCGTTAATAAATTTACAAAAAGAAGAGCTCCGAGATGGCTCCCTTGCTGAACACCAGAAGAAAAGTGCACAATGTGGGAAAACGCACCCTCAAAAGCAACTCTCTGAGTACAGTTAGATAGATATGTTGCAACCCAGCAGGTCAACAAAGGAGGAAAGCCCAATAAAGAAAGTTTTTTCAGTAATAACTTGTGATTTACTGAGTCTAACGCTTTGCTAAAATCAGTGAAGATAACGTCTGTCTGGATATTGTCTTTAAAAAAATTTAAAAGGACAGCACAGAACTCCAGAAGGTTTGTTGTGGTAGATCTCTTTTTCATAAAACCTTGCTGCGAGGAGGACATAAGTGAACTGCATTGGTGTTGTAGTTTAGCAGTAATTAAAGGTTTAAAAGCTTGGGAATCGCACTAAGTTTAGCAATGCCTCTATATTTCTCTATATTTGACATATTCCCTTTTTGATGAAGGGGAATTAAACATGATTCCTTACAATTGTCAGGAAAGAACGATAACTTCAGAGACAATTGAAAAAGCTTTGGCAAAGGACTACATAACGCATTGGCACAGTTTCTCAATACACAACTAGACACAAAATCGGGACTGGAAGGAAAGGATGGCTTGAGGGATTTCAGGTTCCGAAGAACATCGTCCTCTCCGATTGTGGGCATAAAAATGCATTTGGAATGCGGAAGAGAATAATTGTTTATACGGAGGCTTAGATGCCTGGCAGATAGTGCATCAACTATTGCCATTGGTTGTCGCAACTAGCACTTGGAACTAGGTGGACGGTTTGGTAGGTTTGGGTGAAGGGATGAGGATCTGAAGACGGCGACAGCCTCTGATGAATGAATAAAAGCTCTTGGTTGAGGTAGAACTCTTACTGATTTTATTAATGAAACTTAACAGTATATAAAGGTACAAAATGCTTATGGTAACATAAATATCGTATAACAAATAATGTGGGTTACTGTTAATGTGGGTTGCTGCCAGCTATAAGTGACCTGAGACTTATTGCCCTATTTCATTTTCCTCATGTCCGCATGCTATGCATATTCGCTTGACCTGGAAACTTATACCTTATTTACGATAAATGCATGTTGCAGCGACTGAAGAATTATTATGTAATATTCTAAATATTATTGCTTATGCCGTGACTGAAATTCTCCCGGCCATTGAAGAGTTGTTCAACCTTCAATAAGGTCGAACGAAAAACTCCGTGGGGTAGGTTCAAGTGCTGGTTGTTCCGTGCTCTGCCTGGGTTCGGGTGTCCTGCGTAAAAGCATTCGGCGTAGTGGTGTCATACAATGCCCACTAGGATTGACATTGCTAGGGCCACATAGGCAGCTACTTGATGATGTTGAGGAGAGACGAGCTGATCCTTCCAGGTCGTCTCCTTTAATTTGACCAACTGGTGTTGCAAAGCGCCCAGTTCCTCCAAGCTGACTTCCTTGGCTGCCGTGCTTTGGAGTGGCTCAGGCTAGTTCTTAAGGTCAATCTTTGTGATATTGCCAAAACGAACATATGTAGCCTTTGTTTCGCCACGGTGCTGAATGTGCTCATGCTAATTTTTGAATTGCGTGCAGTGCAGGCTGGGGCCAATGACAATAAGCCCGTTCCGTTAAGTTGCACTGTGGAAGCTATTGAAGTTTGAAGTTTTATGAGACTGTGTGTGGCAAACATCCATCTGTTGACTAAGAGACCTCACATATAGTTTCAGTTTGTTATTAAAATAATTAAATCCACGCCGATTTTCCACGCTGAATTTGGCTTGGTGGTTCAAACATATGTGCTCGTCATTTGGCAGCTCTATACATTGGTTGAAATCGTCCTTAGTCAATCCCATTACCTGGTCGCTATAGGCAATGACGGCTATGATTTTGGTTATTAGCCTAAATCGCTGCCAGCTTCCGGCCTTCCATGTTGGGATAGGCATGATGCTGAACACTTCCTGTTGTGTTACAGAAACCAGAGGTAGCGATTGCTTAAAGATGACGTGGTTGCTCGTTGTGGTGCCTTCGGCATGCATCATTTTGTAGAGTTGGATAACATTATCCGACGATACTGGAAGCAGTTGATCCAGTGGGATATGTTCCCGCATCTAGTTGCTCCCTTAGTTGCTTAGGAGATACTAGCATCGGACTAATCGTTGGATGGCGAACGTCAGTTAGCACATTCGCGATTTCATTCTGCATCCGCCTCATTCCCGTTGCCACCGGAGTTAACTGAGCTGCCAGAATCATAAACGCTTGCTGCAGATGATCGCCTTGGTATTTCCCTTTTTCCTGATTAATCGCACCTATCTGGTACTCAGCGTTTTCATCCGGTCGTTGGTGGCTGAGCTGCTCTTTCTGACTATGTTTATTTAGAATCTAGAATTGATGTTTGATTTTTCAAGAGCATCATCAAAACGTCTTCGTCAGACTTGACCTTGTTTATCACTTTGGACATGTTGTCGGCGTACTTTGAGTCCAGAACACCAAATAATGAATGCGCTCATTTGCGACTATATCAAGTGGTGCTCTTCGTTGTCGGGAATAATTAATCAACTCATTTCCTGCTTGTAGCTCGCCATATATATATTGAAAATGTTCATATATTGACTTACAAGCATTGACGTTTCACAGCTCTGAACATTTGTGTTTTAGTTCCGATATCCCGGCAGCCAGTATTCCCATTTCGCTCTAATATGGCTTCAAGTCATAATACGCAATTATGTTCCATTCCGAGATTGCCATTCTGGACATGCCGTTCGTAGAATATTCCCGGCTGACTTGCGAACGGAGTTAAGTTTACTGATGGTCCCATTTCTAACGGTAGTATGAGTAGCATTGCCAGCACCGTTGGGAGGATCGGGAATGACATCTTCTTCTTCTGCGTGGGGATCTCTTCTGCCCGCGCTGCATCCTCACCGGAGCTGTGTGGATGTTTTGTGGCTACTTCTTCCTTTATCAAAAGTGTCAAACGAGTAACTGGTCGTTTTAATGTTCCTGATGCTGTTTTGACGTCTTCTACGAGGTCCTGATTGTCTTTGCCCGAATATGTCTCTACTATCCGCCCCATGGGCCAGCTCATTACCGGCACGTTGTTTTCTTTTACTAGGACAAATAGTCCTTCCTAGACATTCTGGGCCATGGTCTTCCATTTAGTACGCATTTGCAGCTCTTATAGGTATTTCATGACCACTGATTCCAGAATGACTGCTTGAGCCTGGATACTAACTCCAATCTTTTTACCAGAGCTTTTCCGGGTAGGGCAAGATTCGCCGCTACATTAGGTTCACCAATTAAAAAATGACCCGGAGTGAGGGCTGATGTATCCGTGGAATCAGATGACATCGGATTGAGTATCGCTTCGACTTTAATGATAACCGTGTTGAGCTCTTCAAACGTTTGCGATGATGTGGATGTTACTGATACCAGTACCCTTTTCGCCGATTTTACCGCACCTTCCCATAGGCCGCCAAATGATGGCGCTCGAGGTGGGATGAACTTGAACTTCACCTGCTGCTTACTGCATTAGTTTATGGATGGTCTGACACTTTCCACGTCAACACAAGAACCGCCGAAGAGCGGCTTGGAAAGCGTCTGTTGTCAGGTCGCTTACCAATTCAAGATGTACTGCTTTAGTGGCAAAACAGCAGAACACTGAAATGTACGCCTTATCTGGTCCTTTTCCACGGATTTTATGGTGAATCCAGAAAGGCCCGCATAAATTTGGGTCTTGCCCTTGTGCATCTGACACAACTGTGTATGATGCTTCTGGCCATTGTCCTGTCCTTCAGAATCCAGTATTGTTATCTGGCTATAGCTCCCAACGATTGCGCTTCGCAATGCATATTCTCTTCATGCATCTCTCGTAGCAGCATTTCACAATTGAATCGTTGTATGGAAGCAAGATCTGATGCTTTGCAGAATATGGCAGGTTAGATTCTTCCAACCTCCTTCCGACTCTGATGCGTCCGTCATGTCCTATTATTGGAGACAGCGAGACAATTGAACTTCTTTTGTCCACTGTCCTGTGGATGCGAAGTTGTTTATGCTCAGCACTGAATTCAATTTTTTGAATAGTGCTTAAAATGAGTGTCCTAGCATGAGTTAGTTCACCTACACTCAGCGTAGTTGTAGGAGATCGGTTCTGCTTATGACAAAAGCGCAGCAGGTAAGCTACAATGCACTGTAACTTGTGAAAGGAGTTGCCGTGATTGCAACTGTATAGTTCGCTTCCCAGTTGATCTTGACATGTTGGCAAACTCACTTGCTTCTCTCGTCGTTCTAAATCGCTATGAGTGATGCTCAGTACCTTTGACCATTTTGACCAGAGGTTGTGCTCTGCTAATTTGCTTGCGGCAATCCGTCTTGATAGTACATCAGCTGGGTCATTCGCGGATGACACATGACGCCAATACGTTTGACGCGACACCGCCTGGATTTATGCGATCCGATTTGCCACAAACGTGTGGTATGATGATGCGGACGCATTTATCCAGAACAGGACTACAGTTGAATCAGTCCACAAGTACCCAGATGTCTTGTCCTCAGGCATGCGTAAATCCTTTCTGACCCTATGGGTCAGTTCAGCTCCCAAACTGCAGCACATAACTCTAGCCGCGGTAATGTCTCGTTAGCTGACGGCGCAACTCTTGACTTTGAGCAAAGCAACCGGACGGATACTTGATTATTTTTGTATGTGGCTCGCACATACACTGCTGCTCCACATGCTCGTTCTAAAGCGTCGAAACGTGTGTAATTCTTGTGTGACAGGCTTTCGAATATGCGTCTTGGAATTTGCATATTGTTTATTGCGATAATTTTTTCAATTTACCTGAAAGTGCTGAGGAAGCTCGTCGTCCCTGCCCATCTTTAATTCCCACAGGGTCTGCATGAACATCTTTCTTTTGGCAAATAATCCTAGAGGATCGAATATTTGCGATGATTCCGAACTTACCATTCGTTTGGTGATGGTTGAGGCTTCGCTTTTTTGGGATCGTCCACATAAGTGATCGTTTTGTGGCATCCAAAGCAAACCCAATGTCTTAACACTATACTGTTGGAGTGTTTTGTCTAACTTAACGTTAGAGACGATATCTTATTTGGGAATGTTGCTTAATACCTCTGAGGTATTGGAGCACCATTTCCTGAGCTTGAATCCGGAAGGCAGCAGTATGTTGTTTAATTCTTGTTGAATTGGTACGGCCTCTGGGATGCTGACTGCTCCTGTGAGACAGTCATCCACGTAAAAATCTGTTTAAGTACAAACGATCCAAGAGTTAGATGATTCTTGGCCTTCTCGGACAGATAACCCACACCTGCCGGGTGCATCCACACCTGCCGATACATCTTCTCTATATCTGCAATAAACACGTATCTGTGGGTGCGGAATAGTAGCAAAATCGCAAACAATTCGCTCTGCACTGTGGGTCCAGCGTACAATATATCATTTAATGATTTATTTACAGGACACATCAAAAACTAGCCGCAGTTTTGTGGTACTGCTTTCCGGCTTCAATACACAGTGATGTGGAATGAAGTAGTGATCCGAGGGTACGTGTATGGGATACACCAGTTTCATGTGTCCAAGACGTTCATATTCTTCCATGTAGTCTACATATCCTTTCCAGACTTTTAGTGTCGTTCGTCGCTCTAATGCCAAGAATCTGTTGGTTGCTGTTTTCTGAGATGCCCCCAGGGCCTAAGTTCCTTCAGAAAATTGAAGTTTTACAATGAATTTTCCATCTATTGCAATCTGTAGATTTGCTACGAAATGAGATTGGAGATCGAGCCTTTTCTTTGGTGTCTAGATTCTCTAGTGTCCAAAATCGCTCTAGTAGCGTATCCACCTCCTCTTTTGCGGTTGCCGCTGAACAAAATGCCGCTGAGACATGCTCACCAGGAATTTTCCGGCCACAATCTATCCTAGCTTTGTATTTTGGAGAATTGGGCCTTCCGGCTTCATCAGCATCTGATTTGGCAGAAGCAAAGAATAATAATGCTCTGCGCCGATAAGCATGTCACTTTTTCGAGACTTGTCAAAGTTTGGATCGATTAGGGTGTCGTTGTTTGGGACTAGTAGTTGTAGATGTAGTCGTGAGGCAATCAATTCATGAGCTGGTTGATCAGCTATGATATGCGGCAGCACAAAGGCTTCTTCTTGTTGAGAAAAGGCATTATGCATCGATTTCATAAGAACGTTTGCTCTAGCTCAACTGGTTTTTGGGTTGCCTCCAATGCCCTCGATGCTCAATGATGCACCATGTAGCTTTAATGATCAGATTAATTTGTGATCCTGAGTCTAGCAATGCTCAAAATGTGGCCATCTGACCATGGCTTGCTTTGACCTTGACTGTGGCTAGCCTCCTGGTGCAGCAATGTATGGTGTTTTTTGTCGCATTTAAAAAATGTACGGCCTCGGCTATCTTTCGCCTTGTGGTCACTGCTGAAACACTTAACACTTAACATGTCCGATTCCTCCGGAATTCCTTTAAGATTCCCTGCAGATTCCGCTTAGAAATTCCCTTAGCATTCCTGACGGAATTTACTTCGAAATTCATCAAAATCCTCAAGGATGCTCGGACGAATCCTCAGGAACTCCGAATTCCCTATACCAACCGCCTTGTTATATGGAAATTCCCTGTAGTCTTGTATGGAAATTCCTTGACGATTCTCTGTGGAGCAAATCCCATTTCATCGCGATTCCTTAGGGATTCCAATAGAAACGGTACTTGTCTGATTGTGAAGTTCATTTGTATGCAGACGATGTGCAAATTTATGTTAGTACTCCTATTAAACAGTAAAATGTTTGTTTAATGCTTGAGTATTAACCCGACAAAGTCAAAGTGACTGGTAATTGCCGAAAAACGTGTTGATACAAGTAATATATCCAATTTACTAATCAATGATAGATCGATACAATTTGAAGAGCACGCAGTTAATTTCGGTTTTACTTTCAGTAATACCCTTAGTTGGAGCAAACATACTGCCAAAGCTACTGGGCGAACATATGGTCAGCTCTCATATTCAAAGACTTTTCTTCAGACTGAAATTAGACTTTTGGTAGCAAAGGTCATTCTTATTCCGACTATGTTTTATGGGATAGAAGTTTTTGGACACTCTGACTCGTGGGATAGGCTCAAGCTAGTAGTAGCCTGAAACTCTATTGTTAGATATGTTTATACCCTTGCAGGATATTATAATTTCAGTCAAAAGTTTGCAACGCAGTGAAGGAGACATCTCCGACCCTATAAAGTATATATATTCTTGATCAGGATCAACAGCCGAGTCGATCTAGCCATGTCCGTCTGTCCTTCCTTCTATCTGTCTGTCCGATTATACGCGAAATACTCCCTCAGTTTTACAGCTATATAAATGAATCTTTGCGTTAGTCTTCTATATACTCTCACTCCTACATATGTCGGAACGGGCCGGATCAAACGTCTTTATCATATAGCTGTAATAGGAACGATCGGAAAATTTTTCGAAACAAAAATTATAACTATGTCAGTTTTTAAGATATTTTCACCAAACTTAATATTTGGCCATCACGTATTATTTCAGAATTTCGGTTTTAATTTCATGAAAATCGGCCAAGTATGTATATCATGTATCTGACATAGGAACAATCAGAAAAATAAAAAAAAAACATTACTTAGCCGTTTTTCAAACCATTTTCATCAAATTTGAGATTTGGCAACTAATTAATTCCTTTCTTGTTTTAATTTAAATCGTCTTGACCGTGTATCGCACTTAACTTATAAAATACTGGACCTAAAGTTGACTTCGTGGATTCAATATAGGACCCTAGTATATTTACACAAAATTGTAATATCTCATGAACCAAACTATTTGTTTGACAAACTCGTATCTGCCACTTCAACGAGAACTAATAATTTTATATGCCCAAAATATACTGCATTGTGCTCGAATAGGCAATTTTTTATAAACGCTATCCGTCTGTGGAACAATCTACTGCATAGATATAATACAATTAGGGTCGCAACTCAGTTTGTGACGGTCTGCCGTCCAATTTGCCAGATAGCTCAGGGACGGCCAGAGTCCGCCTAGTAGTCCGAGTGGTAGCTGCAAGAGAGATATTCCCCCGATTCCCAGTAAGAACAGGTGGAGAGAATTCGGTGACTTAAGTAGGTTTTTTCTGTTTATTCACGGCTTAAATTACAGAGTTTATTATCTGGCTCGAGGTTCTGCTGCAGCGTGTCTTCGATGCTCCGGGCTGCGGCCGCCGGTCAGTTCGGCCCAGAATTCGTCGGCGCTTCGGCACGCCCGACAGGTCAGCTCGGATGGGGGGGTGCCCGGGAGCCTGTGGAGAGAGAAAAGAACAGAAAGAGCGGTGGGGACTCGGAAGTCTTCCCAGAGGGCGGATTCGTAAATCTTCAGAGCGTAGGTGCGGCGGACTCGGAAGTCTTCAGTCGCAGGAGAGAATGCGCGGCGGACTCGTAAGTCTTCAGTTTGCGAGAGAGAGGGTGGCGGACTCGGAAGTCTTCAAAGAGAGAATGCGCGGCGGACTCGTAAGTCTTCAGTTTGCGAGAGAGAGAGAGGGGCGGGCGGACTCGTAAGTCTTCACCGAGAGAGAGAGGGGGGCGGGCGGATTCGTAAATCTTCACCGGGAGAGAGAGGGGGCGGGCGGATTCGTAAATCTTCACCGAGAGAGAGAGGGGCGGGCGGATTCGTAAATCTTCACCGAGAGAGAGAGGGGGCGGGCGGATTCGTAAATCTTCACCGAGAGAGAGAGGGGGGGGGCGGATTCGTAAATCTTCACCGAGAGAGAGAGGGGGCGGGCGGACTCGTAAGTCTTCACCGAGAGAGAGAGGGGGGCGGGCGGACTCGTAAGTCTTCAACCGAGAGAGAGAGGGGGCGGGCGGACTCGTAAGTCTTCACCGAGAGAGAGAGGGGGCGGGCGGACTCGTAAGTCTTCACCGAGAGAGAGAGGGGCGGGCGGACTCGTAAGTCTTCGGGGGGAAAAGAATCCGGCGGGCCGAATTCGCTTGTCGCGACTCGCAAGTCTATCGACAATTTATTGGGCACCCAAATCCTCGGATTCGGGTCGCCTCCAAAAAGTGACTTCGCTGCTGACTACAAGGAGTGTTACCGCTCCCGATCGCCGTCGGCCGCTAAGTGATTTTACTAGGCCAGCAGCGCTCCTTATATAGCGGGCCGCGGATTCCAGTGTGCCCGCCGCGATCGGTTGCTTCTTCTTCTTTTCCGGTGTGCCCGCAGCCGCTAGTACGGCCCTTTATCGGCGCGCGCGCGCATTTAATTCGAATTGAAATTATTTTGTGCGCGGCACGCGTCACACTCCCCCCCCGTTTCAATCGTGGCGCATGATCGCCACGTGGTTTCCTCTATTGGAAACTACTCTCCACATGACGCCTTCATCCTCCTGCAGCCTCTGACGCATGGTTCGGCATCTTTGGGCCTGCCACCAGGGACCTGACCGCCCTCGGTTGAGCGGGTGCCGTCGCCCCCGAGGTGGTCGTTCCCTGCCCTTCGATCCCTGATGTCTCGTGATCGGGTTCGTGCGATCCTTCCACATATGGTTTCGTGTCTCCAATATGTGCCCGCCTTATCTTCCGTGTTTGTTTGTTTTTCAACGTCAATATCACGGGTGAGACGAATTCCACCACCTTCCATGGGCCGTCGTACCTTGGTGCTAGCTTTGCGTTGAATTTCTGTACTGCATTTGACAGGTGGTGTGTCTTACACAGTACCCAGTCGCCAACCTTTGGTCTCCATTCTCTCTTCCTCAGGTCATAGCGTGCCTTTTGCTGTTCCGCCGCGCCAATCATGTTTTCTATAGCTCCCCTCCTTTGCTCCTCCATGCGTTTCCACCTGTCTTCGACCGTTTCCTCCTGGATTCCCGACCCTTCGGTGGCCTTGTCGAACACTGTCCCTGGCAGCCTTAGTTCTCTCCCCAGTATTAACTGTGCGGGACTATACTTCGTTGTCTCCGAGATGCTGCTATTGAACGCCAACATTAATTCTGGCAGTTGATCGTCCCATTTCGTTTGGTTATCTCCTGTTATCTGGGCAATCATTGTTTTTATTGTTCGGTTCGCTCGTTCCGTCGGGTTTTCCTGCGGCGTATAGGGTGCCGTGAACTGATGTTTTATGCCCCATCGCTCCATCGCCTGTTTCGTCTTCCTTCCCGTGAACTGGACCCCGTTGTCTGATACTAGAATTTTCGGTGCTCCGAACCTTGCCAATATCCGCTCCCGAAATACCCGCAAAAATGTTTCCGCCGTTGCTTGCCGGATCGCCGCTAGCTCCACCCACCTCGAGTACTTGTCGATCATCACCAGCAGTACCGAGTTCCCATGAGTTGTCCGTGGTAATGGCCCCACGAAGTCGACGCATACCGTCTCCCATGGTGTCTCCGCTACCTGCGTTAGCATCTTTCCGGCTGCCTTCTGCTGTGAAACCTTGTACTTCTGGCAACTGTCGCATGCCCGCACGAACTTCTTCGTGTCCCTGGTTAATCCGGGCCAAAAGTACCTCGCTTGTACTCTTTTAATTGTCTTGAATATTCCAAGGTGCCCTGCTTCCGCTGCGCTATGGTTCTCCCTCATGATCTGCGGTATTTCGCTTGCGGTTGCGCACAGCTTCCATCGTTGTCTGATACTAGAATTTTCGGTGCTCCGAACCTTGCCAATATCCGCTCCCGAAATACCCGCAAAAATGTTTCCGCCGTTGCTTGCCGGATCGCCGCTAGCTCCACCCACCTCGAGTACTTGTCGATCATCACCAGCAGTACCGAGTTCCCATGAGTTGTCCGTGGTAATGGCCCCACGAAGTCGACGCATACCGTCTCCCATGGTGTCTCCGCTACCTGCGTTAGCATCTTTCCGGCTGCCTTCTGCTGTGAAACCTTGTACTTCTGGCAACTGTCGCATGCCCGCACGAACTTCTTCGTGTCCCTGGTTAATCCGGGCCAAAAGTACCTCGCTTGTACTCTTTTAATTGTCTTGAATATTCCAAGGTGCCCTGCTTCCGCTGCGCTATGGTTCTCCCTCATGATCTGCGGTATTTCGCTTGCGGTTGCGCACAGCTTCCATCGCTGCTGGTCTCTCTCCCGTTCACCCCGCTTGTACAAGCGTCCTTCCGACATTTGGTACTCCTCACTATGTGTTCCTCCTTGTAGCTCCTCCACCTTCTGCCTTATCCAGTCGTCCTGGTGTCGCAATCCCTTGACTTCCACCTGCGGTAGTCTCGATAGGGCGTCCGCTACCACGTTAAGTTTCCCCTTCCTGTACTGCACATCGAACTGGTACGGTTGTAGACCTAGCGCCCACCTAGCGACTCTCCCTGCCGGGCTCTTGATCGAGTTCAGCCATCTCAGCGCCATGTGATCCGTTACCACCGTGAATTGATATCCCTCCAAGTACATCTTGAACTTGTCGATGCCCCAATAAATGGCCAGGCATTCCTTCTCCGTCGCGCTGTACTTCTGCTCTGTCGTATTCAACCTCCGGCTTGCGAACGAGATCACATGTTCCCCGTCCTCCGCTTCCTGCGTTAGGACCGCTCCTAACCCGAAGTCGCTCGCATCCGTTTGTAGCTTGAATCGCCTTGAGAAGTCTGGACACGCCAAAACTGGTGCCTGTGTTAAGCCCTGCTTTAGGCCATCGAACGCTCGTTGGTGCTTCTCCGTCCATTCAAATCTCTGTCCCTTCCGGATCAGCTCCTGCAGCGGCCCGGCTCGCTCGGTGAAGTTCGGCACAAACCTCCTATACCACGACGCCATCCCCAAGAAACTGTGCACCTCCTTTGTGGATTTAGGTGCTGGCAACTCTTGAATCGCCGCTACCTTCTCCGGGTCTGTATGGATGCCCTGGTTGCTCACCACATGCCCCAAGTACTTCAGCTCCTCTTGGAAAAAGTGGCATTTATCCGGATTTATCCGCAAGTTCGCCCCTTGCAACCGTTGAAACACTTCCCGTAACCTCTGCAAGTGCTCCTCCTTGGTCCTTCCTATCACAATGATGTCGTCCAAGTATGCAAACGCGTACGGCTCAATCTCCGGCCCGATGATTGTGTCCAATGCCCTTTGGAATGTTGCCGGTGCTGTCGTCAGTCCGAACGGCATCACCTTCCATTGGAACAATCCTCTCCCCGGTACCGTAAATGCCGTATATTGCCTACTTCCCTGGTCCATTGGAATTTGCCAATATCCCGCCTTTAGGTCTATAGTGCTTATGTACTTCGCCTCCCGTAGCTGATCCAGGATAAAGTTCATCCGTGGTACTGGATATGCGTCCTTCTCGGTCTTTTCATTCAGTAACCGATAGTCTATGCACATCCGCCACTCGTTGTTCTTTTTCCTGACCAGTACTACAGGTGCACTATAGGGACTTCTTGACTTCTCTATCAGGTCCAGGGACAATAACTCGTTCACCTGCTCGTCGATAATTGCCTGCTGCTTCGGGTTTCTTGGGTAGTACCTCTGTTTGATCGGCTTATCGTCCGTCAGGTATATCTTGTGCGTTGCTGCGTTACTGACCCCCTGCATCCTCTCGAATACTTGTCTTTGCTCCTGCAGGAAGCCCTTTATCCTCTCATCCAGCGTATTTTCCGGGTCCTGTGTGTCCTCTACTTCCCTTGCTTCGTCGTTGCTGCTCCCTGCCTCCTTTATCTCCAGCTCCAGATTCCCGCAACGTAGAGTGCTCCGCACCTTTGCCAAGAAATCCATTCCCAACAAAATGCCTCCCGCCACTTCTGTCATGATCATAAACACTGTTTCGACCCGTGCTCCTCCGAATCTGATCTCGGCGTGAAATTCTCCTATCGCATGCTGCTTCATCCCGTTTGCCAGCGTTATTTCCGCCCGAACTCCGCTCCATCTCCCGTGTTCTCGGAGCTCCTGGTACGAGTTCCTGCTGATCGCGCTCCGTGATGCTCCGGTATCTATGACTCCCTTCACTGTTCTCTCCCCGACTCCGATCCTTGCCACGATTTGGAATCCGTCGCATGTCAAGTCGTCCCTCGGGTCTGGCCTTTGATGCGTGGCCTGAGCTGCCAGTTTTAGTTGCTCAGGCCTTGGCGGGTCGCCACGATTGCGTGCTGCGTGCCCTGTGCCACCGCATCTAAAGCACCCCTCTTGCTCTATATGTTGCTGCATTGGTCGTATTGCGCCCTCCGTTGCTTCGATCTCCTCCACTTCCTCGGCTAATTTCAGGAACTCCGTTAATGTGCTAAACCCGTTCCTCCGCGTGTATAACTTTATTTTGCTCCTGCAATTTTTGTACACCCTGTCCAATTTTTCGCCTTCGGATAGCTTCGTGAATCGCATCAGCTTCCGTAATTCGGTTGCGTATTCCCTTACTGGCTCGTTTTCCCGTTGTCTCATCTGGGCGATCTGTTGTTCCAACTGTTCCTCGTACTTCAGTGGCAGGAAGTACTCCAGTAACTCCTCCCTTAGCTGATTCCAGGTCCTGATCTCCGTTGGCGTGGTGTTCCACCAATCCGCTGCGAGTCCTTCCAGAATGAATGGCATGGTTTGGATTAACTGGCCCATTGCCATTCCGTACCCTCTGGCCCACTGTTCTATCTTCTCCAAGAACTCTAGTGGGTTTGATGTACCCTGGTACCTTATCCCCCATCCTCGCACTCGGTCGATAATCTCTACTTCCACCTTTTTTCTCGGTTCCTCCATCCTGGACATGTTCTCCTGGTCTCGGGTTTCTCTTACTACCACTCTTCCTGCTCGGGTGCCAATGTGACGGTCTGCCGCCCAATTTGCCAGATAGCTCAGGGACGGCCAGAGTCCGCCTAGTAGTCCGAGTGGTAGCTGCAAGAGAGATATTCCCCCGATTCCCAGTAAGAACAGGTGGAGAGAATTCGGTGACTTAAGTAGGTTTTTTCTGTTTATTCACGGCTTAAATTACAGAGTTTATTATCTGGCTCGAGGTTCTGCTGCAGCGTGTCTTCGATGCTCCGGGCTGCGGCCGCCGGTCAGTTCGGCCCAGAATTCGTCGGCGCTTCGGCACGCCCGACAGGTCAGCTCGGATGGGGGGGTGCCCGGGAGCCTGTGGAGAGAGAAAAGAACAGAAAGAGCGTAGGTGCGGCGGACTCGGAAGTCTTCAGTCGCAGGAGAGAATGCGCGGCGGACTCGTAAGTCTTCAGTTTGCGAGAGAGAGGGTGGCGGACTCGGAAGTCTTCAAAGAGAGAATGCGCGGCGGACTCGTAAGTCTTCAGTTTGCGAGAAAGAGAGAGGGGCGGGCGGACTCGTAAGTCTTCACCGAGAGAGAGAGGGGGGCGGGCGGATTCGTAAATCTTCACCGGGAGAGAGAGGGGGCGGGCGGATTCGTAAATCTTCACCGAGAGAGAGAGGGGCGGGCGGATTCGTAAATCTTCACCGAGAGAGAGAGGGGGCGGGCGGATTCGTAAATCTTCACCGAGAGAGAGAGGGGGGGGGCGGATTCGTAAATCTTCACCGAGAGAGAGAGGGGGCGGGCGGACTCGTAAGTCTTCACCGAGAGAGAGAGGGGGGCGGGCGGACTCGTAAGTCTTCAGCCGAGAGAGAGAGGGGGCGGGCGGACTCGTAAGTCTTCACCGAGAGAGAGAGGGGGCGGGCGGACTCGTAAGTCTTCACCGAGAGAGAGAGGGGCGGGCGGACTCGTAAGTCTTCGGGGGGAAAAGAATCCGGCGGGCCGAATTCGCTTGTCGCGACTCGCAAGTCTATCGACAATTTATTGGGCACCCAAATCCTCGGATTCGGGTCGCCTCCAAAAAGTGACTTCGCTGCTGACTACAAGGAGTGTTACCGCTCCCGATCGCCGTCGGCCGCTAAGTGATTTTACTAGGCCAGCAGCGCTCCTTATATAGCGGGCCGCGGATTCCAGTGTGCCCGCCGCGATCGGTTGCTTCTTCTTCTTTTCCGGTGTGCCCGCAGCCGCTAGTACGGCCCTTTATCGGCGCGCGCGCGCATTTAATTCGAATTGAAATTATTTTGTGCGCGGCACGCGTCACAAGTTTAAATCTCAAATTAAGGAATTATTTAAAATAATGAAAAAGAAGAAAATTTGTTAATATTAAGTAATAGTTATTAGTCTATGTAAGTAAATATGTTTTTTAACTCATGTGACTAGTGCTATAATTATAAGTGTAAACTTGTTGCGCTTGAATAAGAACTTAATAAAATTAAAATTAAAATAACCGAAACTATAATAATCAGACCAACCATAATTATATAGAGAAGCCAACATTGCTAACAAAAGTTACAACAGTAACAACAATAATAATAGCAACACAAATAGAAATAACAACAATAATAAGAATAATGTCCTAACTGTCCAAACCACGTCGGTAAAGCAATAACGACCCTTAAAATACAAAACCTAGTAAGGAATACGGTTCACACTATCAACCTTAACTATTTTTTATATTTATTTATTTATTATTTTTTTTTTTTAATCAATTATAGAGAGGAGTAATTAGCTACTAAGGCCATCGACTCGATATTTAATACAACAGTTTGTTTCAGTGAGAGTTTATGGCTTAACAATTAATAAGAGTTATAACATGTCGTGCTGTTTAAATTAGGTGTATGATTTTACTTTTCGTTAAGAAAGATATTATTAGGCTTAAATTGGTAGTTTAATCGTATGATTTAAAACTGGACACACAAAACTCACACACAAGCACATACTAAATGTCGAAAGACGGAAAAACTGTCCATGCATTGGGGGAGGAACTATCAGTTAAACATATACCAGATTCATGCAGACACTATCATAAAGTTAGTTAGCTGCCCTAAAAACTACCAGGGCAATGGGACGAAAATGATGGGAAGGCCTAGTAAGGACCAATTGCCTTACAAGGTTTAGAAGATAACTAGAAGAGATGTGACCATAAATGAGTTTATGCATAAACATCACTCCATGGCAACTCCGACGGTCCTTCAGCGAAGGCAGGCCTAAAGGCCGCAGTATATCCATGTAAGCCGGTAGACGACGGTGTGGGTCCCAGTTTAAACCGCGAAGAGAGAACAAAATGAATTGTTTCTGTACCGATTCAATAAGGTCTTGATACTTCGCGTACTGGGGATACGCACGAGCAGTATTCGAGAAATCTCCGAACAAGAGAGATAAATAGGAGTTAAGTGGTATAGGGATCGTCGAACTCCTTAGACCTGCGCTTAACAAAGGCAAAGACGCCCTTAGCTTTGCCAACAATTACACCTATATGATCATTGAAGTTTAAGTTGTGGTAAACAAAACTCCAAGGTCAGTAACTTAATGGATGCGTTCAAGATCAACCGTCCCTAGAGAATAACTGCCGAGAAAGCAGTTTTTAAGATAAAAATATATGGATTTGCATTTTGAGTTGTCGAGAACCAATAAAATGTTGGTGCACCAAGATTGAATGTTGTTCAGATCAGTTTGTAGAAGCGTATGTGACGCAGAGTTTGCTAGAGGCAAGCTTAACTTTACATTATCGGCGTACATCCTCACATGGGAATGAGCAACAACATCAGGCATATCGTTAATAAATTTACAAAAAGAAGAGCTCCGAGATGGCTCCCTTGCTGAACACCAGAAGAAAAGTGCACAATGTGGGAAAACGCACCCTCAAAAGCAACTCTCTGAGTACAGTTAGATAGATATGTTGCAACCCAGCAGGTCAACAAAGGAGGAAAGCCCAATAAAGAAAGTTTTTTCAGTAATAACTTGTGATTTACTGAGTCTAACGCTTTGCTAAAATCAGTGAAGATAACGTCTGTCTGGATATTGTCTTTAAAAAAATTTAAAAGGACAGCACAGAACTCCAGAAGGTTTGTTGTGGTAGATCTCTTTTTCATAAAACCTTGCTGCGAGGAGGACATAAGTGAACTGCATTGGTGTTGTAGTTTAGCAGTAATTAAAGGTTTAAAAGCTTGGGAATCGCACTAAGTTTAGCAATGCCTCTATATTTCTCTATATTTGACATATTCCCTTTTTGATGAAGGGGAATTAAACATGATTCCTTACAATTGTCAGGAAAGAACGATAACTTCAGAGACAATTGAAAAAGCTTTGGCAAAGGACTACATAACGCATTGGCACAGTTTCTCAATACACAACTAGACACAAAATCGGGACTGGAAGGAAAGGATGGCTTGAGGGATTTCAGGTTCCGAAGAACATCGTCCTCTCCGATTGTGGGCATAAAAATGCATTTGGAATGCGGAAGAGAATAATTGTTTATACGGAGGCTTAGATGCCTGGCAGATAGTGCATCAACTATTGCCATTGGTTGTCGCAACTAGCACTTGGAACTAGGTGGACGGTTTGGTAGGTTTGGGTGAAGGGATGAGGATCTGAAGACGGCGACAGCCTCTGATGAATGAATAAAAGCTCTTGGTTGAGGTAGAACTCTTACTGATTTTATTAATGAAACTTAACAGTATATAAAGGTACAAAATGCTTATGGTAACATAAATATCGTATAACAAATAATGTGGGTTACTGTTAATGTGGGTTGCTGCCAGCTATAAGTGACCTGAGACTTATTGCCCTATTTCATTTTCCTCATGTCCGCATGCTATGCATATTCGCTTGACCTGGAAACTTATACCTTATTTACGATAAATGCATGTTGCAGCGACTGAAGAATTATTATGTAATATTCTAAATATTATTGCTTATGCCGTGACTGAAATTCTCCCGGCCATTGAAGAGTTGTTCAACCTTCAATAAGGTCGAACGAAAAACTCCGTGGGGTAGGTTCAAGTGCTGGTTGTTCCGTGCTCTGCCTGGGTTCGGGTGTCCTGCGTAAAAGCATTCGGCGTAGTGGTGTCATACAATGCCCACTAGGATTGACATTGCTAGGGCCACATAGGCAGCTACTTGATGATGTTGAGGAGAGACGAGCTGATCCTTCCAGGTCGTCTCCTTTAATTTGACCAACTGGTGTTGCAAAGCGCCCAGTTCCTCCAAGCTGACTTCCTTGGCTGCCGTGCTTTGGAGTGGCTCAGGCTAGTTCTTAAGGTCAATCTTTGTGATATTGCCAAAACGAACATATGTAGCCTTTGTTTCGCCACGGTGCTGAATGTGCTCACGCTAATTTTTGAATTGCGTGCAGTGCAGGCTGGGGCCAATGACAATAAGCCCGTTCCGTTAAGTTGCACTGTGGAAGCTATTGAAGTTTGAAGTTTTATGAGACTGTGTGTGGCAAACATCCATCTGTTGACTAAGAGACCTCACATATAGTTTCAGTTTGTTATTAAAATAATTAAATCCACGCCGATTTTCCACGCTGAATTTGGCTTGGTGGTTCAAACATATGTGCTCGTCATTTGGCAGCTCTATACATTGGTTGAAATCGTCCTTAGTCAATCCCATTACCTGGTCGCTATAGGCAATGACGGCTATGATTTTGGTTTTTAGCCTAAATCGCTGCCAGCTTCCGGCCTTCCATGTTGGGATAGGCATGATGCTGAACACTTCCTGTTGTGTTACAGAAACCAGAGGTAGCGATTGCTTGAAGATGACGTGGTTGCTCGTTGTGGTGCCTTCGGCATGCATCATTTTGTAGAGTTGGATAACATTATCCGACGATACTGGAAGCAGTTGATCCAGTGGGATATGTTCCCGCATCTGATCTAGTTGCTCCCTTAGTTGCTTAGGAGATACTAGCATCGGACTAATCGTTGGATGGCGAACGTCAGTTAGCACATTCGCGATTTCATTCTGCATCCGCCTCATTCCCGTTGCCACCGGAGTTAACTGAGCTGCCAGAATCATAAACGCTTGCTGCAGATGATCGCCTTGGTATTTCCCTTTTTCCTGATTAATCGCACCTATCTGGTACTCAGCGTTTTCATCCGGTCGTTGGTGGCTGAGCTGCTCTTTCTGACTATGTTTATTTAGAATCTAGAATTGATGTTTGATTTTTCAAGAGCATCATCAAAACGTCTTCGTCAGACTTGACCTTGTTTATCACTTTGGACATGTTGTCGGCGTACTTTGAGTCCAGAACACCAAATAATGAATGCGCTCATTTGCGACTATATCAAGTGGTGCTCTTCGTTGTCGGGAATAATTAATCAACTCATTTCCTGCTTGTAGCTCGCCATATACATATTGAAAATGTTCATATATTGACTTACAAGCATTGACGTTTCACAGCTCTGAACATTTGTGTTTTAGTTCCGATATCCCGGCAGCCAATATTCCCATTTCGCTCTAATATGGCTTCAAGTCATAATACGCAATTATGTTCCATTCCGAGATTGCCATTCTGGACGTGCCGTTCGTAGAATATTCCCGGCTGACTTGCGAACGGAGTTAAGTTTACTGATGGTCCCATTTCTAACGGTAGTATGAGTAGCATTGCCAGCACCGTTGGGAGGATCGGGAATGACATCTTCTTCTTCTGCGTGGGGATCTCTTCTGCCCGCGCTGCATCCTCACCGGAGCTGTGTGGATGTTTTGTGGCTACTTCTTCCTTTATCAAAAGTGTCAAACGAGTAACTGGTCGTTTTAATGTTCCTGATGCTGTTTTGACGTCTTCTACGAGGTCCTGATTGTCTTTGCCCGAATATGTCTCTACTATCCGCCCCATGGGCCAGCTCATTACCGGCACGTTGTTTTCTTTTACTAGGACAAATAGTCCTTCCTAGACATTCTGGGCCATGGTCTTCCATTTAGTACGCATTTGCAGCTCTTATAGGTATTTCATGACCACTGATTCCAGAATGACTGCTTGAGCCTGGATACTAACTCCAATCTTTTTACCAGAGCTTTTCCGGGTAGGGCAAGATTCGCCGCTACATTAGGTTCACCAATTAAAAAATGACCCGGAGTGAGGGCTGATGTATCCGTGGAATCAGATGACATCGGATTGAGTATCGCTTCGACTTTAATGATAACCGTGTTGAGCTCTTCAAACGTTTGCGATGATGTGGATGTTACTGATACCAGTACCCTTTTCGCCGATTTTACCGCACCTTCCCATAGGCCGCCAAATGATGGCGCTCGAGGTGGGATGAACTTGAACTTCACCTGCTGCTTACTGCATTAGTTTATGGATGGTCTGACACTTTCCACGTCAACACAAGAACCGCCGAAGAGCGGCTTGGAAAGCGTCTGTTGTCAGGTCGCTTACCAATTCAAGATGTACTGCTTTAGTGGCAAAACAGCAGAACACTGAAATGTACGCCTTATCTGGTCCTTTTCCACGGATTTTATGGTGAATCCAGAAAGGCCCGCATAAATTTGGGTCTTGCCCTTGTGCATCTGACACAACTGTGTATGATGCTTCTGGCCATTGTCCTGTCCTTCAGAATCCAGTATTGTTATCTGGCTATAGCTCCCAACGATTGCGCTTCGCAATGCATATTCTCTTCATGCATCTCTCGTAGCAGCATTTCACAATTGAATCGTTGTATGGAAGCAAGATCTGATGCTTTGCAGAATATGGCAGGTTAGATTCTTCCAACCTCCTTCCGACTCTGATGCGTCCGTCATGTCCTATTATTGGAGACAGCGAGGCAATTGAACTTCTTTTGTCCACTGTCCTGTGGATGCGAAGTTGTTTATGCTCAGCACTGAATTCAATTTTTTGAATAGTGCTTAAAATGAGTGTCCTAGCATGAGTTAGTTCACCTACACTCAGCGTAGTTGTAGGAGATCGGTTCTGCTTATGACAAAAGCGCAGCAGGTAAGCTACAATGCACTGTAACTTGTGAAAGGAGTTGCCGTGATTGCAACTGTATAGTTCGCTTCCCAGTTGATCTTGACATGTTGGCAAACTCACTTGCTTCTCTCGTCGTTCTAAATCGCTATGAGTGATGCTCAGTACCTTTGACCATTTTGACCAGAGGTTGTGCTCTGCTAATTTGCTTGCGGCAATCCGTCTTGATAGTACATCAGCTGGGTCATTCGCGGATGACACATGACGCCAATACGTTTGACGCGACACCGCCTGGATTTATGCGATCCGATTTGCCACAAACGTGTGGTATGATGATGCGGACGCATTTATCCAGAACAGGACTACAGTTGAATCAGTCCACAAGTACCCAGATGTCTTGTCCTCAGGCATGCGTAAATCCTTTCTGACCCTATGGGTCAGTTCAGCTCCCAAACTGCAGCACATAACTCTAGCCGCGGTAATGTCTCGTTAGCTGACGGCGCAACTCTTGACTTTGAGCAAAGCAACCGGACGGATACTTGATTATTTTTGTATGTGGCTCGCACATACACTGCTGCTCCACATGCTCGTTCTAAAGCGTCGAAACGTGTGTAATTCTTGTGTGACAGGCTTTCGAATATGCGTCTTGGAATTTGCATATTGTTTATTGCGATAATTTTTTCAATTTACCTGAAAGTGCTGAGGAAGCTCGTCGTCCCTGCCCATCTTTAATTCCCACAGGGTCTGCATGAACATCTTTCTTTTGGCAAATAATCCTAGAGGATCGAATATTTGCGATGATTCCGAACTTACCATTCGTTTGGTGATGGTTGAGGCTTCGCTTTTTTGGGATCGTCCACATAAGTGATCGTTTTGTGGCATCCAAAGCAAACCCAATGTCTTAACACTATACTGTTGGAGTGTTTTGTCTAACTTAACGTTAGAGACGATATCTTATTTGGGAATGTTGCTTAATACCTCTGAGGTATTGGAGCACCATTTCCTGAGCTTGAATCCGGAAGGTAGCAGTATGTTGTTTAATTCTTGTTGAATTGGTACGGCCTCTGGGATGCTGACTGCTCCTGTGAGACAGTCATTCACGTAAAAATCTGTTTAAGTACAAACGATCCAAGAGCTAGATGATTCTTGGCCTTCTCGGACAGATAATCCAAGCATTTAGTAGCCAGGAATGGCGCTGATGTTGTACCATATGTGACAGTTTAAAGTCTATAAAACTATAGATCGTCTAATGGTTTCTTCCGCCATACGATTAATTGGTGGAACTGGTGATCCGGGTGCATCCACACCTGCCGATACATCTTCTCTATATCTGCAATAAACACGTATCTGTGGGTGCGGAATAGTAGCAAAATCGCAAACAATTCGCTCTGCACTGTGGGTCCAGCGTACAATATATCATTTAATGATTTATTGCTTGTCGTTTTACAGGACACATCAAAAACTAGCCGCAGTTTTGTGGTACTGCTTTCCGGCTTCAATACACAGTGATGTGGAATGAAGTAGTGATCCGAGGGTACGTGTATGGGATACACCAGTTTCATGTGTCCAAGACGTTCATATTCTTCCATGAAGTCTACATATCCTTTCCAGACTTTTAGTGTCGTTCGTCGCTCTAATGCCAAGAATCTGTTGGTTGCTGTTTTCTGAGATGCCCCCAGGGCCTAAGTTCCTTCAGAAAATTGAAGTTTTACAATGAATTTTCCATCTATTGCAACCTGTAGATTTGCTACGAAATGAGATTGGAGATCGAGCCTTTTCTTTGGTGTCTAGATTCTCTAGTGTCCAAAATCGCTCTAGTAGCGTATCCACCTCCTCTTTTGCGGTTGCCGCTGAACAAAATGCCGCTGAGACATGCTCACCAGGAATTTTCCGGCCACAATCTATCCTAGCTTTGTATTTTGGAGAATTGGGCCTTCCGGCTTCATCAGCATCTGATTTGGCAGAAGCAAAGAATAATAATGCTCTGCGCCGATAAGCATGTCACTTTTTCGTGACTTGTCAAAGTTTGGATCGATTAGGGTGTCGTTGTTTGGGACTAGTAGTTGTAGATGTAGTCGTGAGGCAATCAATTCATGAGCTGGTTGATCAGCTATGATATGCGGCAGCACAAAGGCTTCTTCTTGTTGAGAAAAGGCATTATGCATCGATTTCATAAGAACGTTTGCTCTAGCTCAACTGGTTTTTGGGTTGCCTCCAATGCCCTCGATGCTCAATGATGCACCATGTAGCTTTAATGATCAGATTAATTTGTGATCCTGAGTCTAGCAATGCTCAAAATGTGGCCATCTGACCATGGCTTGCTTTGACCAATACCTTGACTGTGGCTAGCCTCCTGGTGCAGCAATGTATGGTGTTTTTTGTCGCATTTAAAAAATGTTTTTGTTTTTGTTTTTGAACCCAATTGACTCATTCGGGCATGGTTATGCTGCGGAACTCATCGCATTTGTATAGCCAGTGAGTCCGTTTTCAGAAGGGACAATTTAGTTGCCTTCCAGCGCTGGCAGAAGTGCAGGATGGGCTCTTCTGCTCCTTTCTCGGTTTTTGTTTGCGTTTTCCTGTTCCCAGTACTCGCCTTCGCTGGTCCAGGAACCTTACCATTGTATCGAGACCTTGAAGTTCTCTTAAACAATCTAACGATTGTTCGTAGTGGGCTCTATTTGGAAAATCCAGTTTTTGCTTGATGATGGCAATCATGGTTGTATCCCAGCTGGATATATCAATGCCTAGTTCCTTTAATGATGCTAGAGACTCAATTGTTTTGATATACAATTCTTTTAATGATTTTGAATCCTCACTGTTTGTATGGAGTTGCAGGAGACGATTGAGAATCGTATCTGCTAGATGGCGAGGATTGTTGTACGCGTCAACCAATATTGCCCATGCACATTTTTTTCTTTTTTAAGATCAATATGCCTTATTAGTCTTTCTGCCTCTCCAGTTACAGTGGTTTTGAGGTACTTCATCTTCCTGACTGTGGGCATGTTGGTATCATGAACCATGCATTTGAATAAATTGTAGAATTGAGTCCATTTGAGTAGATCCCCATCGAATTTTTGGATGCTGACTGTGGGCAAATGCACATCTTCATAGTTTTATGAATTTGTTTGTGCCCCCACAAGGGCGCTTAGTTCTAAGCGGCAGTGTAAGAACATTCCCGCTCTCCCTTGGCTCTCCCGCTCAGGCAAACCCACCACTCCGCGGTCCCGGGCTCTTTTTCCTCTTAGTCTTAAGTTAGTAATAAAATTGAAGTGTGATAATAAAGTGGATTCTGAAGACGACTTCGCCGTCCCTCTTATTTCGATCGGGACTTGGGATTTCTACAGCCATCCAAAATTTCTCCGGCCACGACGACATCCCCACGAGAGCCGGCCTTAATCTTTGGACAAAGCCGCCCACTCCGTTTCATGGTCCTTCGACGCCTACCATCTATCCTGATCACGATAAGTACGACTATTTTCCTAACCATACGTCCGTGGTCGCCATATTCCTTTCCAACGGCGTTATTTCCATCCGAGTCCAAATTTCCAAGTGAAAAGTGATATATATATGCCTATATACAAGAATATAGGAAAAAAATACACACGCCTAGCCGCAGTGAATTTTTTTTCTGTTTTAAAGTGCAAAAGTGCTTTGCCAATATTGGCCCTCTACATAGTTTTTTCACTGGGATCCGCTAGTTTCCAAGCGTACATACATATATAAATTCACATATATGCATATATATATTAATCCAAAAATCACTTTCACATATCCACGTCCGGCACTAAACTGCATGTTAAAAAATCCTAATATACAAACACACAAATCACATCAAGAATAAATAAATTATATTATTTACACATATGTCTACATATATTATTCCAAAGATCCATACACATATTATCTTCTACTATATAAAAATAAGTCCGAATTTCCTCCCTGACGCTATAACTCCAGAACGCACGAACCGATTTCCACGGTTTTCATTCGTTGGAAAGGTCTCGGGCTCCGTGAGGTTTATAGCAAAGAAAATTCAGGAAAAATTAAACAGAAAAGTGGGGAAATCGTTTTTCACATACAGCGCCTACTCTGATACATAGCATGTACTACAAACCAATATCCAACATACAGCGCCTACTCTGATACATAGCATGTACTACAAACCAATATCCAACATACAGCGCCTACTCTGATACATAGCATGTACTACAAACCAATATCCAATACTTCAAGTAGGCGCCGGTGCGTGATAAAGTGTTTGACAGCTACTCATTGTTCTCTGCTCAGTTAATTTCATTCAAGCTCAGTGTAAGTTATGTGGATCGTGCATTTGATGTTAAATTCAACACTCTGTCCATAGTCCAAAATGCCTAGAGTACAACGTGCGAGCATCGGCCGTCGCACAAGACATGCAAGCCAGCAACAAGTGAATTCAAGGAACTTAAGCGAAGAAAGACAAAATATAATAAGAGAAAATGACCGATTGAGACATCGCGTGAGCACACGAAGATCATTGGCATCATACAATCGCTTGGCATTCCAATATGATCCCACTGCAAACTACAGTGATGATGAAAATTTTGATATTGGACGAATGACGATTATATGCCGATATTGCAATGCGTTAAAGTTCAAAAGAGAAACGGCTGGATTGTGCTGCGCAAGTGGAAAAGTCAAACTGGATCCATTATTTACACCACCACAGCCACTGAAAACATTGTTCGATGGAAGTGATCCCGATTCCAGTCATTTTCTTCAACACATCCTTGAATACAATAACGTCTTTCGCATGACTTCCTTTGGAGCTAATATCATTCGAGAAGGCGGCTTCATGCCGACTTGCAAGGTAAAAGATACAACACACATAACCAATCACTCACACCAACACAATGAATTGCAACACATAACAACTGCATATACACCACACACTACACCATCACACAATTTACAACGTATTCTTCTTTAATGATTATTTGCAATTACAGATTGACGAAATCAGCAACTTCCAAATGGGCAGATACGTCAGTAATAATGAAGCACTGTGGCGATTATTGTCATTTCAAATTCATGAAAGATATCCCACAGTTGTACATTTACCAGTGCATTTGGAAAATGGCCAAAGAGTTTACTTCACTGAGGCTAATGCGGCACAACGAACTGAGAGACCACCATCGACAACATTGACTAGCTTCTTTGCAATGTGTGAAGCAGATCCATTCGCAGAGACGCTGATGTACGTTGAAATGCCCAAGAATTACACTTGGAATCAATCAACAAAGAAATTCCAACGTCGCAAATAAGGAACCCCAGTTCCAGACTGGCCACAGGTGTTTTCAACTGATGCACTAGGTCGTATGTACACTGTTCATCCTAGAAACGATGAATATTTTTATTTGCGACTGCTGTTAGTAAATGTACGTGGACCAAAATCATTTGCGCATTTGAAAACTGTCAATGTCCACCAATGCCAAACATATCGAGAAGCATGTCAACTATTGGGTTTGCTGGAGAACGATTCTTATTGGGATTTAACACTTGCAGAATCAGTTGTTTCATCAAATGCGTACCAAATACGAACGCTTTTTGCAATTATCATCACCACATGTTTTCCTTCAGAACCAATTCAGTTATGGAACAAATACATAGACGCCATATGTGAAGATATCTTGCTTCGCTTGCGCATTCAAACGAATAATCCTGACATCCAAATAACCGATGAAATCTACAATGAAGGATTGATTCTGATTGAGGATTAATGCTTGACTATTGCAAACAAGCTACTGATTGAAATAGGAATGATTGCGCCAAATCGATCGATGCACGATGCATTCAACCAAGAATTAAATCGAGAGCTGCAATACAATGTTGATACATTGCAGGAATTCGTTAGAAATAATGTTCCGTTGCTGAATGAACAGCAAAAACAAGTATACGAAACATTAATGCAAGCAGTGGACAATAATACTGGTGGTCTATTCTACCTGGATGCATCTGGAGGAACAGGGAAAACATTTGTCATTTCATTGATTTTGGCCACTATTCGATCAAGATGTGACATAGCTTTGGCGTTAGCATCATCTGGAATTGCGGCGACTCTTCTAGATGGCGGTCGTACTGCACATTCTGCGCTTAAGTTGCCACTTAATTTAAACACAATTGATACTCCAACATGCAATATTTCCCGATCCAGTGCAATGGGAAAATTGTTAATGAAATGCAAGCTCATTGTTTGGGATGAGTGCACAATGGCACATAAGAAATCACTTGAAGCACTTAACTTCACACTGAAGGATCTTCGGCGATATAACAAAATCTTTGGCGGCTTGATGATATTGTTGGCAGGCGATTTCAGGCAGACGTTGCCAGTAGTTCCTCGTGGAACACCTGCAGATGAATTAAATGCTTGCCTGAAGGCATCACCTTTATAGAATAACGTAAAAATATTATCGCTAAACACTAATATGAGAGTTCAACTTCAAAATGATCAAAGTGCTGCACAATTTTCCAAACAATTGTTAGATGTTGGAAATGGAAAAGTCCCAGTTGATGCGACATCTGGATTAATTACTCTTACAAACGACTTTTGCCGATTTGTAGACACTCAATTAGTTCTTCTTGAAAATGTTTTCCCAAACATTAGTGAGAATTATAAGAATTATGCTTTATTAAGTCAACGAGCAATTCTTGCCGCAAAGAATAATGATGTCCACGCACTGAATTTCACCATTCAATCAAAAATTGCTGGCGATTTGGTGACATACAAATCCGTTGATTCAATAACAAATCCCGATGATGTAGTAAATTATCCAACGGAGTTTTTGAACGCTCTGGAGATACCAGGATTTCCACCAAATAACTTGCAACTCAAAGTTGGTACAGTTATTATGATACTGCGTAATTTGAATCCACCTCGAATTTGCAACGGTACTCGACTTTCGGTAAAGAGACTTATGCCGAATTTGATTGAGGCAACCATTATTAACGGAAAGTACGCAGGTGAAAATGTATGTATTCCTCGAATACCAATGATTCCGACAGATCTTCCGTTTGATTTCAAACAATTGCAATTCCCAGTCCGCCTTGCGTTCGCAATGACAATTAATAAGTCGCAAGGCCAATCGCTTAGTGTTTGCGGGATAAATTTAGAAAATCACTGTTTTTCACATGGGCAGTTATAAGTTGCGTGTTCACGAGTTGGGAAACCATCCGCTTTGTTTGTGTTAACGTCAGACCAAAAAACAAAAAATGTGGTTTACCAAAGAGCATTACAATGAAACGGATAATTTGCGGACACGTATAACGCTTCCAATCAGTATTTACTTTGGATTTGTAGCGACGTCAAAGAGTAACTTTAATTTACTAGGGAAGTTCAACTATAACTATTTTAGTAGGTAATCGAAATGAATTTATTACTGTTGTGAAATGAAATAAATATTTTCCTTTTCAAATATAAAAAAAAAATTGTTTTTCTTTATCTTTTAATCACCAAACGAAATGTTACATAAAACGAATCTGGTGGCGAAACGGAGTTTGCCGGGTCTGCTAGTATACATATACATAAACCATTATACATTATAACAATTGAAAATACAAATTTACACGCAATTTTTACAAATACACACATATAAAATATTTACACCCGAAATTTATAGTTTTTTATATTTAAATTGTCAATTTATATGCGATTGAGCAAAAGTTTAATAAAAAATAAAAAATACACACAAAACTAAAATTTCGTTCCAGCAAAAAAAATTAAAAATCAAAATATATCAGATTCATATACATATATCCACAAAAATCAATTGTCTTTTAATTGCTATCCTGACATACATTTATATCTGCATACATAAGCTTCCCGCTATTCTGCGAGCAGCCAAAATTCACTTCACATACATACATACATATGTATATGGGCAGAACTTAGCGCTATTCTGTGCTAAGCATTGAACTCTATTACTCAATATACACACATACATTAATTTATTTCGTCTCCGTTTTGTTCACATACAGCACCTGCACTCATACGATTCAAGTAGTAACGAACAAAACACAGGTCACAAAAAATTATGCATCCAAGAAACAAAAAATTAATAATTTTCCAATATTTGTTAAATCATCGTCAAATAATATTTCCAAATTCGCTAGCTAGAGAGAGTCGATTTCAGCTAGGTTTTTTGGCTTCTTTTTTGTGTCGCACGAGTTTAAGCGTTTTTGTTGTGTTCCTAAATTACGAAAAATCGAGCCAGAGAATTTTAGAACAAATTCAAAGAATTCTGCTAGACACCTAGGCTATCGTTTCAAGCAATTTGTTTTCTGGCTATTTAATTTTTTTTTGACGTTGATATTCGTATTTTTTCTGGAGGTTAATTTGTCGTTCTTTCTCATCGGTTCTACGATTTGTCGTATTCCTGAACAAAAAAAAAAAAAACAAGGTCGGAATTTAGCGGAATTTTTAAGCTATATTTAGCTAATTTTTGTGGTTGTTTCCAGTGAGCATTCATCTATTTTTTTGAACTTTTAGCTATATTCAGTTATTTTTTTAAAAGTCAGCGATTTTCTTCTAATTATCGGCTATATTTAGCTATTTTTTTCTATCTATTTTTCTAGCTATATCAGCTAAATTGCTACAAACAGAGTTTTTTGATTCGGTGTTTCGATTCCTTAATTTTTTTGGCGGCGGGCAGGCCGTTCGTTTAGTGGCGCGTAGCTGAGTATGCCCGTCAAGGGTGACAAGAATCCAACACCTACACCAAAAAAGGAAACAAAAAGCGCTCCTTCTTCTCCGCTACCTTCTCGCGTCAAACAAGTGCCCAAGTCCGCTAGCCCAAGACCTAGGAGCTCGAGTGCCACGCCGAAGATCGGAGATCGTCAAACGACAAGCTCAAAAACAAGTCCGAAAATTTGTCGTCTCCCAAACGGTGGCGAAAGTTTCAAGCGAGTCTTCACTTGGGGAACAGCCAGAGAATCCCTCTGCATCCGGGACTAAATTCCTGAGGGTCACACGCGCTAGTAGCAAAATGACGGTAACTGAGCAGCCAACGGCCACAACCGCTGCGTTGAACAAATTCCTCGCCGTGAGCGATCGCGACAGCTCTTTCGAAGACAAGATCAACACTCCTGGTCAGGCTTCGCAATCTTCCCACACCTTGCAAGTCCGTCTGCACCAAGTGCGAGCCTTATGGGATAAGGTCGAAAAAGAGTACGAAATCTGCTCTGACCTTATTGCCCAGGAAGGATCCCTCAGCACCTTGCCTTTCCTACAAGCAAAGTATGACTATTGCTACTCCGTATACGAGACCTGTGCAGCACAAATTAGCGAAACGCTAGAAAGAGTGACGCCTCAAGCCGTTTAAGCTCCTCCCTGTCAACCGCATATTTCGTCCGGCTGCCGGCTACCGCCCTGCGATACAGAAGTTCTCGATGGGGACTACCTCCGATGGCCCACTTTCCGGGACCTGTTCACGGCAGTTTATGTTAACAACCCCAGGCTGACACCGGTCGAGAAGCTTTTCCATCTCCTCACAAAAACTAGTGCCGAGGCAAAGGCCATAGTGTCCAAATCCCCGCTTACAAATGACGGTTTCGCGTCAGCGTGGGAAGCGCTTCAAGACCGTTTCCAAAATAAAAGACTTTTAGTCAACAGCCAACTCAAGCTCTTGTTCAACTTGAGTTCCATTTCACAAGAATCTGGACATGCTCTAAAGGAGCTGCAGTCCACGATTCAGGGGTGTCTGACAGCGCTAGCACATTCCAATATCTCCACTGACAACTGGGATTGTCTGCTGGTCTTCCTGTGCGCAAGTAAACTGCCAAAGTTAACCCTTTCCTTATGGGAACAGTCCCAACTTCGAAGTCCGAAATTCCAGCTTGGGAGGAGATAAACACCTTCCTGAGCGAAAGGTATCGGACACTGGAGGCTATTGAGGACATGAAGCCGACTCAGTCAGTTCCCAAAAGGCTGCAATCCTTCGAAACCAAGGTCAGCATCAAACATAAAGGGTGTGACTTATGTTCTAAGGAAAATCATCCGATTAGAATGTGCCAGCGCTTTCTTCACATGTCTGTCGACGCGCGTTCCGGCTACATAAAAAAGAAGCAGCTATGCCTGAATTGTTTCGCTAGAGGCCATCAGCTACGTCATTGCACGAGCACACACAGCTGTTTTACGTGTAGGGGGAGGCATCATACACTGCTGCATCGCGGCTCCCCCAGTTCCTCAAACACGAGTTCCTCAAACGCTCGAACCACGAGTTCTCCAACCACGGCGCCCTCTACGCAAACGTCCTCGAGACCCTCCAGTCACAATGTATCCGCGAGCACCTCAACGGTGCAGAATTATTTTGCCTCAGGCACTACAGCCGTTCTGCTAGGCACGGCAATTATTGACGTGTGCCATTTGGGCACGAGTTACCGAGCCGGAGCCTTATTCGACTCGGGATCGGAAGCTACGTTCATCTCCGAACGTATGTTCAACCTACTCAAGTTGCCATTCCAAAAAATACAAACCCAAGTCTCAGGGCTAAACCAGTCGGTTTCGGCAGAGTCAACGAGACTGGGGTCGATCTGGGTCGATCCAAAGCATACATCCTTTCAAAGAATCCTGTTCCGCAATAAAGAGGGTGACATCCGAGACTTTGAATTGAAAACAGTTACCTTTGGGGTCAACTATGCGCCTTTCCTCGCTATTCGAGTGATGCAGAAGCTAGCAGAGGATATCCAAAGGCGTTTCCAAAAGCCAGCCATATTCTTTAACAACATATGTACGTCGATGACGTTCTAGCAGGGGCCAATTCCATACCTGAGGCCCATAGTTCGATTCAAGAGTTACAATCAGCTCTTAGCTCTGCTGGTTTCCCTTTGAGAAAGTGGAGTTCAAACCACACGAGCATTCTAAAAAGTATTCCAGCCAACCACCTCCTTCATAGCGAGTTCCTCGATATCGATACCGAAAGCACTGCCAAAACGCTCGGGATTCGATGGAGGGCTCGGTCCGACGAATTCTACTTTGTGCCGCCAGAAATTGTGGTGGAACCCTCCTTCACAAAGCGCGAGGTGTTATCCCAAATCGCGAGGCTGTTTGATCCAGCCGGATGGCTCGCTCCGTTTATAATACGTTCCAAAATGTTTATGCAGGAGATTTGGCTACAAGATTTAAGCTGGGATGATAAGCTTCCCAGCGAAATGAGTCAGAGGTGGCAGGCGTTTCTGCATGAGTATTCCGACCTCAACCAGATCCGCGTTCCGAGATGGGTCTTTTTTCAGCCTGACATCAAAGTGGCTTATCATGGATTCTGTGATGCGTCCCAAAAGGCTTTTGGAGCGGCGATCTACGTGCGTGTCGAGGTTGGTCAGCAAATCCTTTCTAACCTCCTCACATCCAAGACACGAGTCGCTCCAGTAAAGACCGTGTCACTTCCACGCCTAGAACTTTGTGGCGCCGTGCTATTAGCCGAAATGGTGACAGCTATTCTTTCCCATATGCCTACACCAAGTTCCGACATACGCTGCTGGACCGATTCGACAATCGTTCTGACCTCGTTACGGAAACCGGCGTGCAGCTGGACCACATTTGTAGCCAACAGAGTGGCCAAGATCACCCAGGCAGTACCAGTCGACTGCTGGACACACGTTCAATCCGAACAAAATTCCGCCGATTTAGCTAGTCGAGGCGTGTCCCTACTCGAGTTAGCGGATAGTCAACTTTGGTGGCACGGGCCAGAGTGGCTGCAAGGGCCACAAGAGCTGTGGCCAGCGCAAAGCGATGTGCAGCCGAACACAGAGCTCGAGCAGCGCGCGGTGAAAGTGCATTTCATCCAGGTCCCCTCTGACGAGTTTCTAGAACGTTTCTCGAAGCTGGACAAAGCACTGCGAGTCCTGGCGTATGTTCGGCGTTTCCTTAATCGCTGCCGTAAGGGCGCGATCCCCTCCACTTCACGACCCACGAGTGAAGAAATCCGAGAGGCAGAACGCGCGCTGATTTCCATGGCGCAGCGTCGAGCATACGGCCAAGAGCTGAAGCACTTGGCGGAGAAGAAGCCCCTTTCGGGGGCAAGTCCAATATTGAATTTATATCCGTTCACGGACCAACTCGGGCTCCTAAGGGCGTGTGGTCGCGTCACAGCTTCTAAAGCCCTCCAGTATGATGAACGGCATCCAATATTTCTGCCCTATGGCAGAAGGATGTCTCGCCGTCTCGTCCAATTCAGCCACCAGATTACTCTTCATGGCGGTAGTCAGTTGATCGTACGCCTGATCCGATCGAAGTATTGGATTCCAAAAATCAAGAATCTGGTCAAGGCAGTAGTGAATCCGTGTAAGATCTGCACGATTTACAAGAAGAGACTGCAAACTCAGCTGATGGGCGATCTTCCAAAGGACAGAGTCTCCTTCTCGCGGGCCTTTACATATACGGTCATTGATTATGCCGGGCCGTTCGATATCAAAAATTATACCGGAAGAGCGTGTCTCATTACCAAGGGATATGTATGTGTATTTGTGTGTTTTTCCACGAAGGCTATCCATTTAGAGCCGACATCCGATCTCACCGCCGAAAAGTTCCTAGCAGCCCCTGCTCGTTTCGTAGCTAGGCGCGGGTGCCCTCAGCGGATTTATTCTGATAATGGCAAGACATTTGTGGGGGCAGCTTCCCTACTTTCTCGGGACTTCCTTCAATCCGTTAAAGAGTCCGTGACTGATGCATACAGCCATCAGAGACTTGAATGGCGTTTCATCCCGCCCGGGGCTCCACATATGGGGGGTCTGTGGGAAGCAGGGGTGAAAAGTTTCAAAACTCTTTTCTACCAAGCTACGGCTGCCCGCAAGTATACCTGGGAGGAACTTGCGACGCTTCTAGCCAAGATCGAGGCTTGCCTCAACTCCAGACCCCTCTCCCCGATGTCGGAAGATCCCTCCGATCTGCTAGCCCTCACGCCTGGCCATTTCCTGATTGGCGGTCCGTTGCTTTCCACGGCTGAGCCTGAGATAAAAGGCGAAGCCAAGTCGATAATCAATCGCTGGCAACATTTGAAGGCCCAACATCAGCAGTTTAGTGCGCGGTGGAGAGAGCAGTATCTCAAAGAACTCCACAAACGCAACAAATGGCAATTTCCGACCCGAAACATCCAAATTGACGATATGGTGGTAGTCAAGGAGGACAATTTGCCCTCGAACGAATGGCGGCTCGGCAGAATTGTTTCTGTTTTCCCCGGAGCCGATGGCCGAGTTCGAGTGGCCGAAGTCCGTACGGCGCGCGGCACAATAAAACGCCCCGTGCATAAGGTTATCCTTCTCCCTATGGAGAGCAAGGAACCGGCTACTTCCAGCCATTAACCTATCTACGTCTGCGAGGTCCTGTATTAATTTATTTTTTCTTTTCGTTTCCTCGCAGAACCACTTCAGCATAATGGTGCCACGGCCGCGTATTTGGATCGCAGACGTACTCGAGGTATTGAACCCTACCGCTGCCGAGTCTTCCGGGGCATCCATCCTCTTCGGAAGTGCAAGAGGTCCCACAAACTGAGCGCTGAAAAGCGCCTTCGGGCGGTACTTATTAATAAGTACTGCTCGAACTGCCTCGCTCACGAGCAATCAGGAGGGACCTGCCGCAGCACCGAGGGCTGCCGCTGCTCCACATGCACGAGGAGCGGCCATCGACCTCTCGTCCGCGTCCGGAGCGCACCGCTCGTCAGCCCGTTTCCAGGGAGCCTGCTCGTCCGGCGGCCCCCACTCCATCTCCGGCGCGTTATCCCGGCCCGAAGGAGCCAGCGCGTGCATCGGCCCACACTCCATCTCCGACCGTGGCGGCCTATCTGCAGCAGAAGGTGGTGCATATCCTCCCGACAGCTTGCGTGCTGCTCGACACCGGGAGCACGACCTTCGAGATGGGGGCCATGATCGACCCGTGCATGCCGGTCAGCAGCATTGACCGGTCGTTGGCGGCGGCATACCGGCTGCCAATCACGCCGGCGGGCGAGGATGAGGTCTGCACGGCGACTCTTCGATCCCGCACGGGCGACTTCCGGCTGGAGGTCGTGTTAAGGCTCGATCCCAGCCTCAAAATTCGAACGCCCTTACGAGCTCTGAGCGACACCATCCGGGCTAGGTTCAACGATATCCGGCTCGCGGACGAGCTTTTCCATCGCTTATCGACCATTTCCCTCGCGTTGGGGTCCGACTTGTTCGCCAAGCTGATCCAACCGGGGTTCCTGAAGCTGGAAGATGGACTGCCCGTCGCTCAGAGCACCGTTTTCGGATGGACCGGGGGAGAATGTTCGCGCCACAAGGGCGCTTAGTTCTAAGCGGCAGTGTAAGAGCGAGCGCTGCACTGGCTCTCCCTTGGCTCTCCTGCTCAGGCAAACCCACCACTCCGCGGTCCCGGGCTCTTTTTCCTCTTAGTCTTAAGTTAGTAATAAAATTGAAGTGTGATAATAAAGTGGATTCTGAAGACGACTTCGCCGCCCCTCTTATTTCGATCGGGACTTGGGATTTCTACAGCCATCCAAAATTTCTCCGGACTAGACGACATCCCCACGACTGCCGGCCTCAATCTTTGGACAAAGCCGCCCACTCCGTTCCACTTTGCACATCCCCTTCTAGTTGGAGGAACGACTGAGTTTCGTATCCTCCCTTGGCCGGGTCTTCGTATTCTTCATGAACTGCGAAATGGACATTTTGATATTGGGACCATAATGAGTGTTCATGCCAGGGGGCTCTCCGCCGCCGCCTCTGCCCTCCGTGCACCAACATACGAGCGGACCTATGTTCTCCCGCTCTCCGCTCCTCGGCATTCCCGATCTGCGCTCACTGCGAGGCGAGCTGGGGATGGCTGGCCCGCTTCCGCCACTCGGGCCCGCTCCCGCACTGTTAAGCTGAGCTTATCGGTCGGGAGCGCGGCCCTTATGTTAACTTAGTTTAGTTCGATGTATGACGCTGAATCAAATACATGCGCCTTTGACTTATACCCACGACGCCCCGACTTGTTTCTTTCGCCCTGACGCGGGCACCCCCCGTTTGCGCCGTGGGACCTTTCGACCAACAACTTTCGCTTCTGGTTATCTTTTTTGCGGCACAAGCGCCCCTCTTCACATTTTGGTCCTTCGAGCCGGATTTTTTTGTGGATTCTCTACCAGCAGTTCCCGGCATTGGTCCGCCAAAAAGATAAGTACGACATTTCTCCGTCTTCGTCTCGCTGCCGGTCTTCAGCAGTGGTCCGAACATTAAATTTCGTTCACACTGCTGTAAGATTTGTTTTTCCGTCCGTGTCAGCTCCAAGTCCGAGTTTTTTCGACACAACGGCAGTAATTTTTATTATTCATTTTTTCGATTCTACTTCGCCTACTTCTACTTCAATCTCGGAAAAATTTTCCATCCGTCTCCGTTTTGTGTGCGTCATATTCCTCACCGTTTTCGGTCTCCCCGTTATATGTGCATCAATACATACAGACACATATACAATTGCGCACATATATATATTTTTTTTTGTGGTGCAATTAATCCGCGAAAGATTCGCAAACTTGGTGAAATTGAACAGTGAAATTGTGCGGTGAAGAAAAAAGGCATAATTAATATTGGCCAGCCGGTGTGCATTAGTTCCGAAAATTTCCAAATTCGCTGAACAGTCCGCCGCTGTCGCAATATTTTTTTTTCTCGTTCCAATCAGTGTCATTTTTTCATCGCATAACACTCCGTTCCCCCAGTGACATACATACATATATACAGTCCACTTATGCCCATACATACACACATATATTCCAATATATTTTCTGCCTCCGATTTCAGAAATTAACTCATATGCATATACATATCTCCGTATAAAATAAATGCCCATATATATTCCCATATATTTTCTGCCTCCGATTTCAGAAATAAATAAAGCTAATATTAAACCTACGAATTATATTATCTAAAAATCCGTGTTCCAAAAAAAAAAAAAAATTTTTTAACTCGGCCGCCGCAGCACCGTGAGTTTTTTTGTGGGGTGTTTTAATATTTTGTTTCGCCTTTGGTGACTTACGCACTGCGCTGCCGTCGGCGTAACCCAGTGAACTTTTTTCCCGCTACAACAACAACACCACGCAGAGTTTTTAAATTTGAATTTAAAACCCATTTATTTGATTTCCAATTTTGGAGCAAATACCACAACGCATTTAGTTATTAATTTTTGCGATCGGGAAGAAGCCGAAGTTTTATTCCACGTTTCCGGCCACATAATAATTAAATGAAAAAATTATTAATTTTTTAATTCCATCCGTCCGGCTAAATAAATTTAAAATAATTTAGTGGGGCAAATACCACAACGCATTTAATTATTAATTTTTGCGATCGGGAAGCAGCCAAAGTTTTTATTCCACTTTTCCGGCCACATAATAATTAAATTCGAAAATTATTATTTATTTATTTATTGGTTCTCCATCCGAAAAATAAGCCAAGGTCAATTCCACCTTTCCGGCTCCGCAACATTTAATTTCAAAAATAATTGAGGGTTCCTACCTATACCTATAAACACCGAAGCACTTAATATTATTGCGAAAAACAAAAATTCAGCTACTCAAAGCCCCCTCTAAATCCGAGTCTGTTAAGGATACACTATACGTACGTGTCATATATTTCCACAGACATAATTTTACACACAGCGTTTGTCATCCACTTGTTTCTGAACGAGCCCGGACTTTCCGATACTTTTTCATTTTCTGTGTCTCCAACACTGCTTCTACTTCGCATCAGGCACCATCCGCCGGCAATCACACCAAACCGCTTTGCCTTTTGGGTTTTTTTTGGGTTTTGGGTTCCTACTGTTTCTGTGTCCTCCACTTACGGTTCGTGCCGAACACGACTGGTCTTTCGACGTCTGCGCCGAGTTGCTAACGAGTTCCTTGTAAGCATTGCATCCGCGATCTCGTTAGTCTCAGCACATTAGTGTGACCAGCCACCGCTTCGGACGAGGCACTAATTGCGCAAGTCAGTCGACAAGCGCTGACCAGCAAGCTCGATTCTGAGAATGCCAAAGGGAGAAGACCAGAGCCCGCGTCCTATCCCATCCATTCGTCTGGACAGATCTAAATCCGCATCTCCGCGGGCGCCTTTTCTAAAGCCTAGGGCTACCAGTGCCATTTCAAGGGCAAAGAGCGACGAATCCGTCAATAAAACCCCCTGTCCTTCACAAAGGCAGACCCGCTCCGTGGCAAGAATGGCTCAAAGTGCGGTCGACGTGGCACTGAAAAAGTTCATCGCTACAACAGATCGGATCAGTCAATTTGAGGCCAACATGAATACTCCGGGCGTCCCAGAAATGGAATGCTCCCAGTACATGTGGGAAGTCCATCGGGACCAAATTCGGGCTCTGTGGGAGAAGGTAGAAAAGTCCTACGAGAGCTGCTCCGACGATAATACGGCCACCTCGACAGTGCTGGAATCAAAGTACAGCTACTGTTACTCCGTCTATTCGAGGTGTACTGCCCAGCTTCGGCAAAAAATTGCCTCTCAATCTACTCCGACTTCCGCCAATGTTATCACGCCCCCGTCGTCAGGCTGCCGGTTACCGCCAGTGGATACCGAGGTCTTTGCGGGTGATTATCTTCGGTGGCCCACCTTCAGAGACTTGTTCACGGCCATTTACATCCAGAACTCGCGGCTCACCCCGGTAGAAAAGTTGTTCCACTTGCTATCCAAAACAAGTGGTGACGCACACGCCATTGTTTCTAAGGCCCCGCTTACCCATGAGGGGTTTGTCGCGGCGTGGCAAAGCCTCACTGACCGCTTTGAGAACCGGCGGCTATTGGTCAACAGCCAGTTAAAGATCCTTTTCAACATCCAGGCTGTTCCTCAAGAGTCCGGAGTCGCGCTGAAGGAGCTGCAAGCCACCATTCAGAGTTGTCTGACAGCTCTAGAGATGTCCTCTATCAATGTTGAGGCATGGGACTGTCTCCTGGTATTCATGATTTCCTCAAAGCTCCCTAAAGTCACACTTTCTCTGTGGGAGCAATCCATACGCAACAAGACCGAAATTCCAACCTGGAAGGAATTAGATAATTTCCTGACAGAGCGCCATCGTACCCTGGAGGCCATCGACGACGTGAGGCCTAGTGGCTCCGGGCAAGTTCCGCCACGGTCGGTACCCCCCCCCCGTTCCAGCTCGGAGGCTCCATTCGTACGAACCACGGGTGGCTCCAGCAATTAGAGGGTGTGACCTGTGTTCCAGGGAAAACCACCCACTCCGTTTATGTCCGCACTTCCTCGAAATGCATTTTGGTGAGCGGTTGAACTATGTGCGAAGGAAACAACTCTGCTTAAATTGTTTCGCACGAGGCCATCAGCATCGTGAGTGTACAAGTGCCCACTCCTGCCTGACGTGCCACAGCCGTCATCATACTCTACTACATCGTGGCAATCCCTTGGCAACTGTTCCATTTCCTCCTGTTTCATCAAGTTTACGACCCGGGCCCACCGCGAGAAGCGCTGCAGCTCCTGACGACCGCACGAATGTGCAAATATGTTTTTCATCCGGGTCAAGAGCTGTACTGCTCGGAACAGCGATTATTAATATAAGTCATCTGGGTCGCGACTTCCAAGCTCGTGCTCTGATCGATTCAGGTTCCGAGGCTACGCTCATATCTGAGCGGCTCTTCGATCGAATCAGACTTCCATTTGACACAGTCCAGACTCAAGTTTCCGGTATCAATCAAACAGTTGCCGGGCACTCCACGAAGCGCTGCAAGTTCTCCATTCGAGTTCTCTCCAGACCCGGGATACAGTTAGAAGCGCAGGCCTATGTCCTTTCTCAACTGTCCGGACAACCTCCGTCCCACCCCGTTCCGAGAGATCTTCTAAGGGAACTTCCGGATCTCCCCTTAGCAGATCCAACGTTTTTCGAGAGCTCCGAAATCGATGTTCTGATAGGAGCTGACATTCTTCCGTCTGTGCTTCTGGGCGGCGTTAGGACCAACATGTTGGGCTCTCTTCTGGCCCAGGAAACAATTTTTGGCTGGGTACTTACAGGCCCAGTGTCAACGGCGCCCACTAACGGCGTTTGGGTGTTTTCCACACGCACTTCCTTAGCGTCCAACGGTTCATTAAGGAACTGTCCTACCAACCATAGTGGGGCTACCGTTGAAGGCAGACACTCCCGAGGTATTCGATCCTACCCATGCCGAGTCTGCCAAGGGAACCATCCTCTTCGGAAATGCCTACGTTTTCGGAGGCTTAGCGCTGAGAAACGACTCCAGGCAGTTATTAAACATCAGTACTGCTCCAATTGTTTGGCCCACGAACATACTGAGGGAACGTGCCGCAGTGGGGATCGATGCAAAAAGTGCAATCAGCATCACCACACGCTCCTGCATGCGCACGAAAGTCCAGGGCACGCAACGCGGTTGCAGCAACGAGCCCCATTCAGATCCGATCCGAGGTCTTCACTCGCGGGCACACCGTCCGCTCTGGAGGGTAGGTGTACCCGAGGTACTTGGTCCTACCAACGCCGAGCCTGCCCGCAATAATCAGGCACCCTTCCATTCCAATGTTCCTGTTTACTGTGCCGTCTTGTAGCTCTAATCGTAGTTCCAACTTTTATTTCGCATTAGTACTGATTCCATATTTTATTATTTCTCCGTCATATTCTGCCAGGAATTTACACCTCCACGCCCACGCAGCGCCAGCGCACCGGAGAGCAGATGTACTCGAGGTACCTAGTCCTACCGTGGCCGAGTCTGCGGTGGAATTCACCTGACGGAGCGCGACAGCGAGGGGGTTGCGGCAAGGCATGATCACCACGGAACGTGTCAGCCGCTTCGTCCGCCACTTTCCGGTACGGTTCAGACACTGTTTGGCCCTTGTCCGCCGCTGTCCGGGAATCTGCAGCCACTTCAGCGTCGCGGAATCAACGGAGGAACCATCTGCTACGCCTGCCATTAGCCATAAAAGGGTTTTTTGCAACCCGAGTGATTGCAAGGGGGGGGAGAATGTTCATGCCAGGGGGCTCTCCGCCGCCGCCTCTGCCCTCCGTGCACCAACATACGAGCGGACCTATGTTCTCCCGCTCTCCGCTCCTCGGCATTCCCGATCTGCGCTCACTGCGAGGCGAGCTGGGGATGGCTGGCCCGCTTCCGCCACTCGGGCCCGCTCCCGCACTGTTAAGCTGAGCTTATCGGTCGGGAGCGCGGCCCTTATGTTAACTTAGTTTAGTTCGATGTATGACGCTGAATCAAATACATGCGCCTTTGACTTATACCCACGACGCCCCGACTTGTTTCTTTCGCCCTGACGCGGGCACCCCCCGTTTGCGCCGTGGGACCTTTCGACCAACAACTTTCGCTTCTGGTTATCTTTTTTGCGGCACAAGCGCCCCTCTTCATAATGAGTTCCGGTTTCGGAATATTCTTTCAGGGCCCGTTTGATTAATTCGAGAATCGCCCTTTGTTGCCGACATGCTGATATCAGCTTACTTGCAGGTTGCGGTAACCTTGCAACGTCTGCATTTTTCAAAGCATTGCTCGAGGTTGCATTTCCGGGGGCACTGCATCGGTTATGATAGTTCTGTATCTGTCGTATGACTCACGACAGTCCACGTAAAACTTCAATATTCTGCGGTTCTATATTCCGCTCGATTCCGCAAATCGGTTCCATACTTCATCGATTGCGACCAACTTTGTTTTATAATACGTTGGATTTAGCTTTCTTTCCGCTGAGTCTTTTTTAAAGTTGCGGATGAGCTTCGAGATTTCTTGACTGATCCCTTCCTTCAAGTCTAACGCCTCTGTGACTGCTTGCTCCTCCTTATTAGACATATTGGAAATGGTCTTTTAATTCCTGACCGTTGGGAGTGTCTTATTCGCTTTGACAACTGGATACGCTCCTATTCGCAACCGTGGTCGAAGGAATCAATAAATGGTCAATTGACTTGGGGGATTTCTAGAATTTAGAGTTCTAAAAAAAAATTGTTCGTCCCGATAGGTTCGCAAGAGTTACGGAACTTTATCGGTTGATCTCAGGAAAATTCCCACGGGTTACGGAGTCTTTCCTGTGCGTTTGACGTATTCAGGACAATTTCCTGTGAGTCAAGGCTTCACCAAAACGTTTATTTGGTGGGTGAGAAAATTTACGGATTTTTTACGGAGTTACGGATTCTTTCCTATACTAAAAATTATTATTTTATGTATGAGAAAAAAATTAGGAAGATCCCAAAAGTTACGGATTCTTTCCTATTGTGGACTTACGTCGGGTTGACGTTGTGACGCTTGCCGCGCACAAAGGAACGTGTAAGTAAAATGTAAATAAAGGAAGTGGAAAACAATAGAAAGATTTGAATTAAATGCTCGCGCGCCAAGATAGGGCCACACTAACGGCCAGGGGCCCACTGGAAGGGAAAAGAAGAGGAAGCAGCCGATCGCGGCGGGCACACTGAAACACGCCAGGCCCTACAATGCGGGCCGCTGGCCATAGGAAGGCACTTAGCAGCCGACGGCGATCGGGAGCGGTAAGTAAGTCACTTTTTTGGGCGACCCGAATCTTGGGATTTTGGTTGCAATACATTGTCGAAAGACTTGCGAGTCGCGGCATCGTATTCGGCTTGCCGAATTCTCTCTCTCTGACGACTTTTGAGTCCTATCTCTCTCTCTCTCTCACGCAAACAGAAGACTTTCGAGTCCACCGCGAATTCTCTACTGAAGACTTCCGAGGCCGCTCTATCTCTCTCCCGCAAACCGAAAACTTTCGAGTCCACCGCGAATTCTCTCTCTCTGAAGACTTCCGAGTCCGCCCGCTGCTTTTCTAGCACACTGAAGACTTTCGAGTCCACCGCGAGTTCTCTCTCTGAAGATTTTCGAGTCCGTTCGGGAAGACTTTCGAGTCCCACACCTGTTCTCTTCTCTTCTCTCCGTAGGCTCCCGGGTCCATCGCCCCTCTGGACTGGCCGTCCCAGACTGCCGACGTACCCCGGCCCGAACTGACCTGTCGGGGCGTTCTGAAGCACCGACGACCAAGCAGCAGCGTACTCGAGATCCATCTATCCTACGATGTAAAAAGAAGCATTGAATAAACCACGAAACCTACTTAAGTTACCGAATTCTCTCCACTGTTCTTACTGGGAATCGGGGAACCTCTCTTACAGCTACCACTCGGACTACTAGGCGGACTCTGGCCGTCCCTGAGCTACCTGGGGAACTGGGCGACAGAACGTCACATTGGCACCTGAATAGGAAGAGTGGTAGTAAGAGAAACCCGAGACCAGGGGAGCGTGTCCAGCTGGGTGTACATGGCAACAAAATCCGAGCTGGCCGAGTACGCGGAGGAATTCAGGTTAGACCAAGAAGGGAAATTGGAAGACTTAAGGAAAGATTTGTCGGCGTTCTGTAAAAAGACGGATCATACAGAAAGCATAAGACAGAGACTGGCAATCTTGGCGGAGAGGTACAGAATAGAAAAAAGCCCCGCAAGAGACCCAACGATCGTGGTAACAGGCGAGATGGTGAGCCCAATGAAGGGGAAACCGGGAAGGAAGGTGGAAACAGAGATTATTACCAGGGAACATCAAACCCACTGGAGTTCTTGGAGAAGATAGAACAGTGGGCAAAAGGATACGGAATGAAAGTGGACCAGTTGATCCAAACCATGCCATTCATCTTGGAGGGACTCGCAGCGGATTGGTGGAACACCACGCCAACAGAGATCAGGACCTGGGATCAATTAAAGGAGGAGTTGCGAGAGTACTTCCTGCCACCGAGGTACGAAGAACAGCTGAAACAACAGATCGCCCAGATGAGGCAACGGGAAAACTAACCATTAAGGGAATACGCAACCAAATTACGGAAGTTGATGCGTTTCACGAAGCTTTTCGAAGGCGAAAAGTTGGACAGTGTGTATAAAAATTGCAGGAGCAAAATAAAGTTGTACACACGGAGGAACGGGTTCAGCACATTAACGGAGTTCCTAAAATTGGCAGAAGGGGTAGAGGAAATTGAAGCCGCGGAGCACAGTGGCCGATTTGGCTGTTCTAGCTTAAGATTAAGCAAATTTTCAACTGTTAAAATTGATCAAAATTTTGATCCCTACCGGTAGCCAAATGAACATTTATCGAAAAAATAATATCAAAACCGATAAATTCGATTAAATCAATCAGCTGTTAGCTCTCAAAGACAACATTTGGTTGCACAACACTTTTCCTCGGTGATAGCTTGATCTAAACACACTTTTTAAGATTTGCTGCAATTGGTTTAAATCTGCCTCTTGGGATTCTTTTTTCACATTTTTAATAAACTCAAGGTATGTATAAAAAAAAATTATATGTTTTGTGACCTGTGAATACATGTTTTACTCGTAATTTGTGTTTAAAACCGTCGATGTTTGTAGTACCCTCTTTGTAAGCAAATTTCAGCTTCTGTAGACTAAAACTTAGTGAGGCCCGTCTTGGCCGGTAAAAAATTAATATCTGTATTAAACTATGGTTCGTCTAGTATGTGAATTGTCCAAGATCAGCTGCCTTTGGCTGCCCCTGCTAAATTGCGGACTATTTTCAGCAGCCATGTCGGTCAGCAAACAAGCACTTTTTGCAGTTTTTTTTTTATATTGAGGGGCAAAATTTGCTTCTTGATTATGATAATAATCAAGAAGATTCAAATTCTGAGTAAAAAAAGTTAAAATGTATATTTTTTTTTGTGTGTGTATCACATCTAAAAGCAAAAAAAAAAAAATTTAGTTAAAAACGTAAAATAAAAAATAAAAAATAAAAAAATAAAAAACTTTAAAAAAAATTGTTTTTTAATTGCATTTTATTCTTTTTTGGGTTAATATTTCATAAAAATTACCAACATTGTGAAATCATTGTTAATATTCTTGTAATTCCTCATCTTAAGCTAGATTGGTCAAATCGGCCACTGTGCGGAGGGCGCAATACGACCGGTACAACAGCAACAGATAAAGCAGGAGATGTGCTTTAGATGCGGGGGCACAGGGCACGCAGCACACAATTGTGGCAACCCACCGAGGCTGTTCTGTTGGGTCTGCGGGAAGAACGAAATAAGAACTACACAATGCTGCAGGCCACGCATCAAATGTCAGACCCGAGGGACGATTTGACATTTGACGGATTCCAAATCGTGGCAAGGATCGGATTCGGGGAAAGAACAGTAAAGGGAGTCATAGATACGGGAGCATCACGGAGCGCGATCAGCAAGAACTCATACCAGGATCTCCGAGAACACGGGAGATGGAGCGGAGTTCGGGCGGAAATAACGCTAGCCAACGGGATGAGGCAGCATGCGATAGGAGAATTTCACGCCGAGATCAGATTCGGAGAAGCACGGATCGAAACATCATTCATGATCATGTCAGAAGTGGCAGGGGGCATTTTGTTGGGGATGGATTTCTTAGCGAAGACACGGAGCACTCTACGTTACGGGAATCTCGAGCTGGAGATAAAGGAGGCAGGGAGCAGCAACAACGAGGCAATGGAGGTAGCAGATACACAGGACCCGGAGGATACGCTAGAGGATAAGATAGAGAACTTTCTGCAGGAGCAGAGGCAAGTATTCGAGAGAATGCAGGGGGTCAGTAACGCTGCAACGCACAAGATATACCTAACAGACGATAAGCCAATCAAGCAGAGGTACTATCCAAGAAACCCAAAGCAGCAGGCAATTATCGATGAACAGGTGAATGAGTTATTGTCCCTAGGATTGATAGAAAGGTCAAGGAGTCCATATAGTGCACCCCCGGTGCTGGTCAGGATAAAAAACAACGAATGACGGATGTGCATCGATTATCGGTTATTAAACGACAAGACCGAGAAGGACGCATATCCAGTACCACGGATGAACTTTATCCTAGACCAGCTGCGGGAGGCAAAGTACATAGGCACTAAAGACCTTAGGCAGGGTACTGGCAAATCCAGTGGACCAGGAGAGCAAACAGTATACGGCATTTACGGTACCGGGGAGAGGATTGTTCCAATGGAAGGGCATGCCGTTTAGAATTACTACGGCACCCGCAACATTCCAACGGGCATTGGACACGATCATTGGGCCAGAAATGGAGCACTTACAGCGATTACAGGAGGTGTTTAAACGGCTGCAAAGGGCAAACTTACGAATAAACCCGGAAAAATGCCATTTCTTCCAAAAGGAGCTGAAGTACTTGGGGCACGTTGTCAGCAACCAGGGCATTCACCCGGGCATTCAGACCCGGAGAAGGTGGCGGCGATGGAAGTGCGTGTGAAGTCGCCGAGAATAGTTGCACCGCGGCGGTGCTTCCGCGAACAGTGCGTGCCGCACGGGTTGTGGCAAGACCCCGCGCGTCTCGTGGTGCAGGCCAGTTAAGGGAAGCAGCCGGGTGTACTCACCTGCAACAGTAAGCCCTGGATGTCCACGGATGAGCCGCTGTGTCCGAACGCATCCCCGGGGAGAAGGGCCAGCGGTGAGAGTGGTGAGAGCATTTCCTTTACTTTCCCCAGTGGTGTTGTTGGGCCGAAGTGAGAAATTTTCTCTTGAGGCCAAATGTGGCTGCCCCGCAGCATCTGCCAGTCACGCCAGCTGACCGCAAGATCAGCTGCGACCCTGGCCACCACACCGCCAACAGGGGGCGTGATAGGGAGTTTCGACCGGAAACCTGGCGCGCTAAACTTCCGCAGCGGGCGGAATGCTCAGTGTCACGAATATGCTATCTTTCGTATGCAGGGGATAGCATAATGTTTCGGGCTGCTGCTCCTGATCCTTTGTTGGAGGCGGAGGGATCGGGTGGAAACCCGACTCCAAGGCATGGACAAGTGGAAATTATGTGATTAAGGCTATGGAGCTGGCCAACAAGCAACCCCACCGCCTTGCGGTACACCACCAAAACGGGGCTCTGGTGACCGAGCAGGAGCGGTATAACTCCTCCCTGCCTAGTCACAGAGAAACTCAGGACCATCGAGGAACCCCAAAAAGTGCACACGGCAAGAGAAGAGAAGCAAGGCTTCTCAATGGCTTGGAAATCTTTCCGAGATGGGCAGGATTTTGGACGAAGTTCTTGCCGAGATCAATGAGAAGCAGGTCCGTCACATCACACTAGTGATGAAGACAAAGCTAGGGCGACTGAAGGACCTTCAAGTGGACATCGGCGATTGGCTGAACTCCGCTCGGGAAACCGAGGAAACTGAAGGCCCGGAGAAAGGAACAGTGTGCTCAAATTGCTGTCAATTTGAAGCAGAAATGTGGCACCGAGCGCCCGGAGGCAGCAGGACAAGGAGCAGCAGACTCCGAAAGTTTGGAGCAAAGAGTGCGCCACGCAGACGGAGCCCTCGGTTACCCCGACTATCCCGGAAAAGGAGCCATACAGGGCCGGGAGCAGCTCAGCGAGCATTAAGCCCCCGGGACGCGTTCCAGGGGGGAGAGAACCCCCGCCACGCCAGGGAAAACCCAAAACCCGCCCAAAGCCAGGGCATGCAATGCGCCTCCGTCGACGGCGGGCTCGAAAGGAAGCCAGGAGCGAAGCGCCTGGAGCACCGTGACCAGGAAACGGGAACGGAAGCGAAAGGCTTTCCCGACACGGTCTCGCCCGGACGCAGTGATTGTCTCAGCGGACGGGAAGACCTACAGCGAAATCCTGGCATTGGTTACCAGGAGGGAGGACCAACAGCTAGCGGCTCTGGGGAGCTGCGTGAACAAGGTGCAACTTGCTTCTGGAGGTGGCCAAGACTAGCTCCTAGAGCGCGCAGGTCATGCGGACGTGCATAGCGCAGGTGCTGGGCGATGCGGCAGAGGTCAGCGCCATGTCCGAGGACTCCAAGGTGTCCATACTGTAGATTCGGGAGCTGGATGCACTGACCAAGGAGCCAGAGTTTGTGACAGCGATCATCAATTCACCAATTCAAGATCGACAGGGGAAAGGTTAAAGTGCGGAGCATCCGCCATGGCTATGGTGCATCGCAGACGGCTGTGATCAGCCTTTCGTGCAGCCAGGCCAAGACGGTGCTCAAGAGCGGCGAGCTTCGCCTAGGCTGGTCCTCGTGCCAGATTACGAAACGGAGCGGCCCACCACGGTGCTATAGATGCCTGGAGCAAGGGCACTTGGCAAGCAATTGCAAAAGTGCAATCGACAGAAGCGGGTGCTGCATAAAATGCGGCGAGCGGGGGCACAAGGCTCTCAAGTGCCCCAACGCAGCGAAGTGCTACATTTGTGCTTCCTCTGACAATAAGGACACAAATCACCAGGCTGGTGACAAGAATTGCCCGTCCAGGTGTAGCAGCAGCTGGACCGAATCGCACAAAAGAGCATGCAATTGATTCAGCTAAACCTGAACCATTGCAGGGCCGCGCAGGACCTGCTCATGCAGACCGTGCGTGATACCAATGCGGAGGTGGCGGTGCTCAGCGAGTTTTACAGGGCTGCTAGCACACACGGATGGGCCTCTGATCTTTCTGGAAAGGCGGCCTTATGGTTATGTGGTGGAGGATCCGTCCAGCTGTGCGATGTCAGGTCGTCGAACGGCTTCGTCCGCGGAAAATTGGGCAGGACGTGGGTGTACACTGCTACCTGGCTCCCAGCCTCACCCTAGAGGCGTTCAGCAGGATCATCGACGAGCTCGCCAGCGACATCAGAGGAAGAGACAGCGTCGTTGTTGGCGGAGACTTCAACGCCTGGGCCCAAGACTGGGGCTCACCGACAACTAAACCAAGAGGTCGCATCGGCGTGGAGTCCTTCCCGTCATTGGACATTGTGCTGCTCAACGAGGGCACGCAGGAAACGTTCAACCGAGCGGGGGCGGGGTCAATCATTGACCTTACATACGCGGGCAGCACATTAGCTCGCCAGGCAACGTGGACGATCGGCGACCTCTATACCGCCAGCGACCATGAGGCCATCTTGGTCACCCTCGCCGGGAGGGCGCTGGGGAGAACGGTGCCGCCCAGCTCACAGCTAGCGTACAGGCAGGATACTCTCCGTGCACAAGCGTTTGCGAGCGCCCTTGACGGGCTGTGCATTGAGGTTGCAGTAGGCGCAAACGAGGCTGCGGACACGCTGGCAAGCGCCGTGGAACAAGCGTGCAACGCCAGCATGCAGAGGAGGAAAGTCAACAGCAGGCACCACGCTCCCGTCTTCTGGTGGAGCGAAAACATTGCGGCGCTGCGCACAGCCTGTCTCCGAGCCCGAAGGCAGGTCCAGAGAGCACGCAATTCGCCGAACCTGCAGCCACGCAGCGACGCGTATCGGGCTGCAAGGAAGGCTCTTAAAAAAGCTATTCGCTTGAGCAAAAAGGAATGCTTCCTAAAATTATGCGTCGACGTGGAGCATGACCCGTGGGGCGGCGCATACAAAAAAGTTGTAAAACGGGTGAGCGCCGGCAACAACACGCCATCGGACCCGGATGTCCTAGAAGGCATTGTCCGAGTTCTCTTCCCAGAAGGGCAGCCACTCACCTCCCCGTCGAGCATCGCCTCCGGGGAGATCTGCCCGGTCAATGAGCAAGAGGTCCTCGGGATAGCGAGGAGCCTGCACAACAGGAAAGCGCCAGGCCCTGACGCGATTCCGAACAGGGCTGCTGCTAGCATTGCACGCGAAGACGATAGCTGACTTGCTCAGCAAACGCCTCCGGGAGGGAACTTTTCCCACCAGGTGGAAGCGCCAGAAGCTGCTGCTCCTGCCCAAGCCGGGAAAGCCAGCAGGGGAACCCTCCTCCTACCGTCCCATCTGTCTGTTGGACACGATTGGGAAGAAATTTGAGAAGGTGATCGCATCTAGGCTGGAGGCAGCGATCGAGCGCGCAGGCGGACTGGCGACAAACCAGTTTGGCTTCCGCAAAAAGATGTCGACTCTGGACGCTATCGAAAAGGGCAAAAGCATGGCTGAAAGCGCCATCGCTGGCACGAGATGGAGGAACAGCGCCAAGAAGTAATGTCTAGTGGTGACCTTGGACGTCCGGAACGCCTTCAATTCGGCAGACTGGGGAAGGACGCTGGAGGCGCTGGAGGCTTTCAACATCCCCGGATACCTGCTGCAAATCATACGGGGTTACTTCAGTGAGAGGATCCTCATTCTGGATACTGCCCGGGGTTCCAGAACGCACGCGGTCTCAGCCGGAGTCCCGCAGGTCTCCGTCCTGGGCCCACTGCTCTGGAATACAATGTACAACGGTGTGCTGAACCTTCCGCTACCAACGAACACCTCCATTGTCGGCTTCGCAGACGATGTTGCGCTGGTGGTGACCGAAAAGGAGCTAGCCGCCGCTGAGGCCGCTGCTAACAACGCAATTCTGGCTATCGAATCGTGACTCGCCGTTGCCGGTCTGGAGCTCACCTCACATAAAACCGAAGCGGTGCTGATCTCGAGCAGGAAGCGGGTTGAGACGGCAGAAATCCGGGTCGGCGTGCTACCCATTACCTCGCAGCCCGCAATCCGGTACCTGGGGTCCTCCCGGACACCCGCCTCTGCCTCTCATTCAGAGAGCATTTGGCGTACGTGAGCGAGAAGGCCAGCCACACAGCCAGGGCGCTATCGAGGATCCTCCTGAATACTCGTGGCCCCAAGCAGTGGAAAAGAAAGCTGCTATCAAACGTGGTCACGTCCCAGCTTCTTTACTCAGCCCCTGTTTGGGCGGAGGCGAGCAGAGTGAGGAGCTACATGCGAGGCGTGGAAGCCACTTACTTGCGGGGCTGGTCCCGCTGGGCGAGTTAGCTCAGGAGGCGAGAGAAACCCATCTCACTCGGGCCGACCCAGGATCAACCAGCCGCGAGGCTAGACGGGCTGCTAGAAGCAGGAGCATCACCAGGTGGCAGGCAATGTGGGACAGCTCAACTAAAGGACGCTGGACCCACCGACTAATCCCCGACATTAGTAGCTGGGTAAGCCGAAGGCACGGGGAGGTAGACTTCTACCTGACCCAAGTACTGAGCGGACATGGGTGCTTCCGGAGCCACCTCAAGCGTTTCGGGCACGATGAGGAGGACAACTGTCCGGCTTGCTGTGCCGGAGTTGTGGAGGACGCTCAACACGTCCTTTTTGAATGCTACCGGTTCCACCACGAGCGGGAGGAGCTGGAAGCCGTCGTTGGAAAATTACTTACGGCTGAGAACTTCGTGCCGACAATGCTCGGAAGTGAGGAGGGCTGGGACGCGATAGCGAAATTCGTTGCTAGCGTACTTCAATCGCTGCGGTCCCTGGAGAAGACGAGACGGACAAGTGCGGAATAGGAGGCCTGCCGCTCGCGCGAAGCAATGCTTGGCGGCGGTACCGCGCGACTCGGGTTTTCTCTCTGTACATATTGTTTATTGTTAATTATTTAAATAAATTGAATACAAAAACAAAAACAAAAAAAAAAAGGTGGCGGCGGTTCAGGGGCTACCGGCACCAAAATCCACGAAAGAGGTGCTCAGTTTCTTGGGGATGGCATCGTGGTATAGACGGTTCGTGCCAAACTTCACAGAGCGAGCCGGACCGCTACAGGAGCTAATCCGGAAGGGACAGAAATTCGAATGGACTGAGAAGCACCAACGCGCGATCGACGGCCTGAAGGAGAGCTTGACACAGGCACCAGTTTTGGCGTGTCCAGATTTCTCGAGGCGATTCAAACTGCAAACGGATGCGAGCGACTTGGGATTAGGAGCAGTCCTGACGCAGGAGGCAGAGGATGGGGAACACGTGATCTCGTTCGCAAGCCGGAGGTTAAGTAAGACGGAGCAAAAATACAGCACGACGGAGAAGGAGTGCCTGGCCATTTATTGGGGCATTGACAAGTATAAGATGTACCTCGAGGGATATCCCTCCCGCAACCGCGGGCGAAATACAGCAGACATGAGAGAAAACCATAGCGCGGCCTAAGCAGGGCACCTGGGAATAAAAAGAAGAAAAGCAAGGTATTATTGGCCGGGATTAACCAGGGACACGAAAAAGTTCGTGCGGGCATGCGACAGTTGCCAGAAATACAAGGTCCCGCGGCAGAAAGCAGCCGGGAAGATGCTAACGCAAGTAGCGGAAGCACCGTGGGAGACAGTATGCGTCGACTTTGTCGGGCCATTACCACGGACGACACATGGAAACTCGGTGTTGCTGGTGATGATCGACAAATACTCGAGGTGGGTGGAGTTGGCGGCAATCCGGCAAGCAACGGCGGAGGCATTTCTAAAGTCGTTTCGGGAGCGGATACTGGCGAGGTTCGGAGCACCGAAAATTCTGGTATCGGACAACGGGGTCTAGTTCACGGGAAGGACAATCATGGTGACAATCATGCTGCATATGATAAAAAATGCCGCATTTATGCACTAAAGCTTAAGGGTGTTCTCCCTAAGGTGAAGCAGCAGCCTCATAATTCTACACGGTCTGCCTATAATAGGCAGTCTACGGTGCCCTCGGCTATGCTGCAGTCTGGGGTTTCTTATGCCAGTAGGACAAGAGCGCAGCAGTTCCAGCCTACTTCAAATCTGGGAGTAAGAAACAATCCTCCTGGATTTAAGCAGGCAGCCTATGACTTGCATGATGATTTCCCGTTGCTAGGAAGCCGTGGTAGGGCTAGCAATGACCAGCAGCCTCCCAACGCTGTCCCTGATTGGGATATGACAAGGGTAGTGACTATGCTTCTTTCCCTAAAGAACTCCGTGGAACAACTGGCCGCCTCCTTAACCACGATCTCGCTGGTGGTGCGAGATTTACAAGCTGGAAGGAATATCGCTCATGGGAATCATTAAGGTGGGCATATGGAATGCCAGAAGTCTCCTTGCCAATCGGGAGGAGCTTCTGGTGTACCTCTCTGGGCACAGCATTGATATAATGCTGGTGTCTGAGACCCACCTTAAGCACGGAGAGTACATAAGCTTTCCAGGATACAGTTTACACAGGGCGGACTTCCCGAGTGCGATTTCTAGGGGCGGAGCAGCTATTCTAGTTAAGCACGGCCTGACTTGTTACCAGCAAAGCCCGATACGATTGGGACTCCTACAGATGGCGAGGATTGTGCTCAGCACTGACATGGGTGAACTGGATGTATCTGCGGTTTACTTGCCGCCTCGTCCTGCCTGGACATGTGATGGCTTTGAGGCCATGCTTAACATTTGTGGAGACAAAGCCATTATCGGAGGTGATTTTAATGCTAAGCATCGTAGATGGGGTAGTGTCAGAGCGGATAGGAGAGGACCTGCAATTGTGGAAGCTCTGGACAACTTGGGAGCGGATGTGTTGGCCACAGGAAGACCCACCTGTTTCCCCTGTAATGGCGGAACTCCCTCTGCTTTGGATTTCGCACTCTTGAAAGGTCTTCAAGGTCGTAGGTTGACTATTGAAGACTCCTTTGAGCTCAGCTCGGATCACATACCGCTTATTGTTAGTCTCCACCTCCCAGGAAGCTTCACTGTGCCTAGGAAGCTGCTCCTGCCCACTGGATCCGACATCAGGTCTTTCCAGAGGACGCTGGATGACTCCATTCACCTCAATATGGAGATATGCACTGCGGAGGATCTGGATGATGCTGCACTTCTGCTGGAGGCTAAAATCTGGGAAGCATCAGAGCAAGCGGCGCCTCCCTCGGGTATTCACCCCAGGAGAGCCTGCTCTCCACTACCACCGGAAGTTAGTGCTCTTCTGGCGATGAAACACCGACTTAGGAGGGAGTATGGCAGAACCCATGACCCAAGGACTTTGCGTATCTTCCGCAGGCTGGGAAATCGAGTTCGGAAGTTGCTCAACCAACTGAGGGAGGAGTTGTTGGACAAGGAGCTGGAGGAGGCTACTCCAGATAAGGATTCCGACTTCGCGCTGTGGAGAATCGCGGGCAGAAGTAAGAGGCAAGCCTCCCCCAAATACCCGGTGAAGAAAGCGGATGGGACTTGGGCCAAGTCTCCGCTTGAGCGTGCCGAGGCGTTTGCCGAGAGTTTGGAGGAGCGGTTCACTCCATTCGAAACTGCGTCGAGGGAGAGAGTCGAAAAGGTTCATGCAGCACTAGAGGAACCTCACCAGATGACGCCTCCTATTCCCCCAATCCGGCTGCCTGAAGTCCAGGCCAAGATAAGGAAGCTGAAGCACCGGAAGTCGCCAGGAGCGGATGGCATTTCCAGCCGAGTAGCAAAACTCCTTCCGGAGAAGGCTCTCCTTTTCTTGGTCTTGATGTTCAACGCTGCACTCAGGCTGGGACATTTCCCGAAAAGCTGGAAGCATGCAAATGTTGTAATGATACACAAAAAGGGCAAGGACTCAAAGGATGTGGGCAATTATAGGCCGATTAGCCTCCTGCCGACCTTTGCTAAGGTCTTTGAACGGTGCATTCTGGAAAGATTGCAAAGGATACCAGAAGTCACACAAGCGATCCCCAGGCACCAATTCGGCTTTCTCAAAGGACATGGCACCCCCGAGCAACTTCACCGTGTAGTGGACTTCGTCGTGGATGGATTTCAAAGAAGGCAATATACGGTGGCTGCCTTCCTGGACATCCAGCAGGCCTTTGATAGGGTCTGGCACCAAGGGCTCCTATCAAAGGTCAAGGAACTGCTGCCTCCTCAACTGTTCGAGTTAGTCAGAAGCTACCTCAGCGATCGAACCTTCCAAGTGGTGCAGGATGGAGTAGCCTCAACTACCAGGAGGATAGCTGCCGGAGTTCCACAAGGTAGTGTACTGGGCCCTACACTATATAACTTGTTTGCGCACGATGCCCCACTTCATCTGAGCTCAAGAAGCGTGTGTGTAGCGACATATGCAGACGACACTGCAATCCTTGCAAGGTCCAGCTGCGTCTACAGTGCCACGGACAAACTTCAGATACTCCTGAAGAGGTTTGAAAACTGGGCCTGTAGATGGAATGTGGCCATCAACACAGACAAGTGTGCGGTGGTCACATTCGCCTTGAGAAGAGACACATGTCCAGGGGTCTTTCTTCATGGTCAGCTGTTGCCGCAACGCGAGGAGCACACATACCTGGGACTGGTCCTGGACAAGAGGCTGACGTTCGCGTCGCACATCAAAAAGACAAGGGCCAAGTTGGAAAACACTGCCAGGCGTCTAAGCTGGCTAACTTGCCCGAAGTCGAAGCTGAGTATTAGGTGCAAGACTCGCCTTTACCAGTCCCTGCTAGCACCGATTTGGCAATATGGAATGGCAATATACGGCAGTGCGGCCAGGACGCATTTGAATCGAATTCAAGCGTTTCAGGCGAAATTTCTCAGACGTATCACTGGAGCGGAGTGGTACATAAGAAATGCCGACATACGCAGGGAATTGCAAGTCCCTGCAATCGGAGACGCCGTGAACACCTTAGCTGCCAGACACAGAACCAGACTTTGGAGTCACCCAAACCCGCTGGCCAGGAGGATGAGCTGGACTAGGACCAGGAGACGCCTGAAGAGGGTCATAATCCGGGAGCTGCCAACCCGGCGTTTAAACTAATTTTTAATTAACATTGATACATATTCGATACATAAAATTGTTAAATAATAATAGATATGTAGCCAAATAAGTTTAGCAGCAAACTTGCATACAACCAAATAAATAAACAAACAATTAACGAAAAAAAAAAAAAAAAAAAAAAAAACGGGAAGGAAGACAAAACAGGCGATGGAACGATGGGGTATAAAACATCAATTCACGGCACCCTATACACCGCAGGAAAACCCGACAGAACGAGCGAACCGAACAGTCGAAACAAAATTGCCCAGATAACAGAGGAGAACCAAACGGAATGGGACGATCAACTACCAGAGTAAATGTTGGCATTCAATAGTAGCATATCGGAGACAACAAAGTATAGTCCCGCACAGTTAATACTGGGTAGGGTATTACGGAAACCAGGGGCAGTATTCGACAATTCCACCGAAGGGTCGGTAATTCAGGAAGAAACGGTCGTAGACCGATATAGGCGCATGGAAGAATAAAGGAAGGGCGCAATTGGAAATATGATCGGTGCGGCGGAGCAACAAAAGGCACGCTACGATCTAAGAAAGAGGGAATGGAGACCGAAGGTTGGCGACTGGGTACTATGTAAGACACACCACCTATCAAACGCAGTACAGAAATTTAACGCAAAGCTAGCGCCAAGGTACGACGGCCCATGGAGGATAGTAGAATTCATCTCACCCGTAATAGTGACGTTAAAAAACAAACAAACCTGGAAAATAAGGCAGGCACACATTGGAGACACGAAACCGTACGTGGAAATATCGCCCGAACGCAATCACGAGACATCGATACCCATTAGAGACAATCTCGATACATCAATACATAGGGGGCGGGGGGTCACTCTAATCCCAGATTTTAACCTTGCACTCATTTAGCATAGACCATTCAAAAAGCCTGTATAAAAATATATTACACGTGGCGACTCAACGAGATATACTAAGGAAATTTGTGTTCTCGTTACATGAATAATGGGAAAGTTCGAGGATAGCGCGGCAAAATTCAGGCAGCGGCAGGTGGCGGCAGCAGCAGCGGTGACTCGGCCAAGCTCGTGGAAGCAGCAGCAATCCCGGTAGCAGGGAGGGCGGTCAGGGCCCTGGTGGCAGGCCCGAAGATGCCCAGTCAGGCGCCGGCAGCGCAGGAGGACGAAGGCCCACCGCCGTTGGTACCACGGCCACAGACTCCGGACCGGGACGTAATAGAGCTGCACCCGGTGGAGCGGAACGAGCTGGGCTGGACGCTGGAAGCGCTGGCTCCAGGAGGACGCAGGCGTCGTCTGGAGGGTGATCTCCAACCGGGGAAATCACGTGGCGATCATGCGCCACGATTGAAAGGGGGGGGGGGGGGGGTGTGCCGCGATTGGGAAAATAAGAGGAAGCAGTCGATCGCGGCGTGCACACTGAAACACGCCAGACTCTATATAATGCGGGCCGCTGGCCATAGGAAGGCACTTAGCAGCGGCGATCGGGAGCGGTAAGCCTCTAGTAGCACACTCCTAGTAGTCAGCAGTCAAAGTCACTTTTTTGGGCGACCCGAATCTTGGGATTTGGGTTGCAATACATTGTCGAAAGACTTACGAGTCGCGCCATCGAATTCGGCTTGCCGAATTCTCTCTCTCTGACGACTTAAGAGTCCGCCCGCCCTTTCTCTCTGAAGACTTACGAGTCCTCTTTCTCTCTCTCCCGCAAACAGAAGGCTTTCGAGTCCACCGCGAATTCTCTCTCTGAAGTCTTTCGAGTCCGCCCTCTCTCTCTCTCCCGCAAACCGAAGACTTTCGAGTCCACCGCGAATTCTCTCTCTCTGAAGACTTTCGAGTCCGCCCTCTCTCTCTCTCCCGCAAACCGAAGACTTTCGAGTCCACCGCGAGTTCTCTCTCTTTTTTTGAGTCCGTTCGAGAATACTTTCGAGTCCCATACCTGTTCTCTTCTCTTTTCTCCGCAGGCTCCCGGGTCCATCGCCCCTCTGGACTGGCCGTCCCAGACTGCCGACGTACACCGGCCCGAACTGACCTGTCGGGCGTTCCGAAGCACCGACGACCAAGCAGCAGCGTACCCGAGATCAATCTATCCAACTCTGTAAAAAGAAGCATAGAATAAACCACGAAACCTACTTAAGTTACCGAAATCTCTCCACTGTTCTTACTGGGAATCGGGGAACCTCTCTTACAGCTACCACTAGGACTACTAGGCGGACTCTGGCCGTCCCTGAGCTACCTGGGGAACTGGGCGGCTGACCGTCACAACGTGTTCGTCGGGGTCACCAAAATGTTTATTTGGTGGTGGCGAAAGAATTACGGAGGCTTAAATGCCTGGCTGATAGTGCATAAACTATTGCCTTTGGTTGTCGCAACTAGCACTAGGAACTAGGTGGACGGTATGGTTGGTTTGGGTGAAGGGATGAGGGTCTGAAGACATGGCGACAGCCTCTGATAAATGAATAAAAGCTCTTGGTTGAGGTAGAACTCTTACTGATTTTATTAATGAAACCTAACAGAATATATAGGTACAAAATGCTGATGGTAACATTAATATCGTATAACAAATAATGTGGGTTACTGCCAGCTATAAGTGACCTGAGACTTATTGCCCTATTTTATTTCCTTCATGTCCGCATGCTATGCATATTCTCTTGACCTGGTAACTGATACTTTATTTACGATAAATACATGTTGCTGCGACTGAAGAATTTTTATGTAATATTCTAAATATTATTGCTTATGCCGTGACTGAACAATATTTATACAAGGATGTAAAATCGAAAAAAGTAGAAGAGTGAGTAGACTGTTAACATATTTTTGCGAATATGTTAGAGATATCAAGGGCCGTCAGCCAACGGGTACAACAGGGGGACCTACACGCAAGCAATTGCGTGCCGTAACTGTGTACACCGCTGGTAGTGCGACTATACTCTCCACGTGAGGGCTGCTGGTAACAGGTCCCGGTAAGGTCATGTCTCTGCCGAGGATGCTGCCTAATGGTAGTCGGGCGGGGAGAAGAACACTCCCTTCCTTAAATCACCCCAATCCAAGGTGGAACAGCATATGCCGAAGGATGCGTGTCCGAGGGGGGGGCTCGGACGTTAATATGCGAACTCTGGGGGACCGGCCGACCTCCCAGTTTTAACCAGGCTTATGGTGACAAGCGGGCTATGTCATGATGGACGAACCCCTTCCCGCCTACTCGTGGGACCAAAACATGAACACTATTCCAAACAAAAACCTAAGTGGAGAACGGAGCTCCCTAAAAAAGTCCGGAAATGGGGTCACTGACCCGTCAAACTCCAAGGCCCTCAAAAGCCAAGGAGTTGCTGAGATGAAGAAGCTCCCCACCGAATGGCGTGGAGAGGAAGACTCCCGGGTCAACCTCTAAACCAACCGGCGGGGCCCCTAAGGCGAACTCTGGTCCGGGAGCGTCTCACTCGACGCAGCGTAAAGGCTCCTACAAAGATAGGAGAAGAGAGCCTTCATTCTGATGAGGGCGGACCCATCGGCCGAAGCCAACCCGGACCAAGCCGAGATTATAAAGTGGGCAAGGGAAATCCTGCCCAATTTTAATCCGAAAAAAGCGGGAGTGAGGCAATCCGAGCAAACGCAATGGGTCAGACCCTGCCAAGGAGACAGCGCAAAGCGCAAAAAGGCAGAGGTCCACAGAGGGAGAAGCCCCCCAGGCCAAGAAGAGAAAGGCCCAGCCGCAGCCGTCCAACCGCTCGTTCGCCGAAGTAACGAAGGGAAAAACCCTAATTGGAGTCCTGGACAAGGGCTCCAAGGATGGGCTTATTCCCAAGGACCTTTGGCGACGAGTGGTAAACGAGTTGCATGGGCGCTTCGTGGAGGAGATGCTGCGATGCGGAGGACCCCCACCTGATAGCGAAGACGCAGGATGGTAATTGCCTGCCAAGACGCGAAATCGGTAGAGACTTACAAGCGTATGGTTGCATCGCTTGGAGAGGTCTACCCTGGAGCTAAGCTGGTGGCGGTTGACTGGGACGAGATCCCCAGCAAACCGAGGGCGCGAGTGTGGCTCACTGAAAAGCCAGCCGACCCTAAAACCATACTAACGATGCTTAGGATGTGCAACCCGACGCTTCCCACGGCGGACTGGAGAGTCGCCAAGGTCGAGGAAGCGGAGGGACTACGGAAGCAGGTCGTCCTCACGCTCAATGAGGAGACCGTTAAAGCCCTGGAGAGGACGGAGCACCGGCTGAAGTACGGATTCGAACACGTTTCGGTCCGTATCTACAAATCCGATGCGAAAGCCAAACCAGGAGGTATAGAGCTGGAGGCGGACACGCAAGAGCCAGACTTGGAGGAGCCGACCGAAGAGAAACACCCGGAAGGAATGTCGGATGTGGAGGAGGACATCCTGGAAGGGTACACCTCGGAGGAAAGCGACTTGGCAAGGGCACTTAGTGGAGTCGGAATGGAGGAGGACTCTCTGCTGAGCTCCGAAACGGAGGCGGAAATTACTGTGGTGGAGATTTGTAAGGATGTCCCTGACGATCTTGCAAATAAACCTCCATCACAGTAAAGCGGCGTCAGCTGCCCTCCTACTCCACCTCGCCGAGAGTGGAGCTGATGTGGCCCTCATCCAGGAACCCTGGATCCTAGGAGACAGGATTCTTGGGCTGGGGGCGTCGGAGTTTAGGCTCTGCAAAGCCGATACGACAGGTAAAAAGCGAGCCTGCATCCTCGCAAAAAAGAACCTTAACCTCTTTTTGCTACCCAATTTCAGCAATGAAGACCACGTAGCCGCAGCCATAAAGAGCCCAAATGGCCCTCTAAGGATATGTTCGGCATATATGGGCCACGACCAGGAGGCCCTCCCCCCGCACCCGCTACTCAAACAGCTGGTGGAAGACAGCAAGAAGCACAAGATCGACCTGATCATAGGTTGCGATGCTAACGCCCATCATCATCAGTGGGGAAGCACTGACATGAACGAGAGGGGTGAGTCAATCTTCGATTTTATCCTAGGCTCTTACCTTCTGGTGGGTAACAGGGGTATAGAACCCACTTTCATAGTCAAGAACAGAAGGGAAGTACTTGACGTCACTCTTTACTCTGAATCCCTAGCAGACAGGATTGTTAGTTGGAGAGTTCTAGAGAAACACTCCTTCTCGGACCACCGATACATAGAACTCGTGGTCAACTTTGAGAACTTTAATCGACTAACGGTACGTAATCCGAGGAAAGCGAACTGGGAGTTATACAGGAAAAAACTAGAAAGCTCCTTGGGGAAACCTCCAACAGGGGACGCTGACAGTAGGGAAGCCCTGGATGCCATGGTGGACACGCTTACGGCAGCGTGCGCCAGGGCATTCGACAAAGCTTGTCCCAAAAGCAGATCGGGCAATAGCAAGTCAAAGAAACCACCATGGTGGTCGAAAACACTCGCGCCCTTTAAAACCAAGGCCCGAAAGGCCTTTAATTTTGCGAGCAGAACAAACTCGGAGATAGCCTGGGAGTCGTATAAAGCGGACCTTAGGCAATATAACAAAGAACTTCGCAAGGCAAAAAGGAATGCATGGGCCAAGTTCTGCACGAACATTCAGGAAACATCAGAGGCCTCCCGACTAAGGAAGGTCCTTGCAACTACTGCACCAAAAGAAGGATATATTAAAACCTCAGAAGGTAACTGGACATCGTCCAGCAGAGAAACCCTAGAGGCTCTCACAGAGGCACATTTCCCGGGATGCTCTCGAGAAGACACAACCCTGGAAATGCAGAGACAGGGGAATAGCCCTTCCCTCCCCAACCAACTGGAATACCTATTGAGTGACAGGTATCTCAACTGGGCAATAAATAGCTTCAAGCCTTTCAAATCCCCAGGCCCAGATGGCATTGTCCCGGCTCAACTAATTAGAGCCGGTCCCAATCTGAGGTCTTGGGTCAAGAAAGCTTTCTCACCAATTTTCAGGATAGGCATCGTACCCGCAATGTGGTTGCGGACGAAAGTCGTATTCATACCCAAGGCGGGAAAACCATCGCACTGCACCCCTAAGGACTTCAGACCAATAAGCCTGTCGTCCTTCCTTCTCAAGACAATGGAGAGACTAATCAGCCTCCATATTAATCTTACTCTAAACCCAGATGTTATCTCGGGATCACAACATGCGTATAGGAAGGGCCGATCCACGGAAACGGCACTCCATGAAATCACTACTTTTGTCGAAAAGGCACTTAGTGACAAGGAATACGCACTCATTGCTTTTTTAGACATAGAAGGTGCGTTCAACAACATCCTACCGAGCTCGATAATCAATGCGCTAACGACACTAGGAATAGACAATCAATCCATACGCCTAATAGAGCAGATTCCTGGTAAACAGGACTGTTGAGGCGTCACTAGGAGGAGAATCTATTCATAGATACGTCAGAAGAGGCACTCCGCAAGGAGGCGTACTCTCACCCCTACTCTGGAACGTGGCGGTTAATAGCCTACTGCGATCCTTAGAAGGTGGTGGCTGCAAAATTATCGCCTACGCGGATGATGTCGCAATTGCCTTCTCCGGAAAATTTCCCCAGACTCTATGTGACCGCATGACGGACAAACTTAGGGTCCTCTCAACATGGGCAGTTAGAAATGGACTAGGGGTAAACCCGTCCAAAACCGAGCTCGTCCTCTTCACCAGGAAGTACAAAATACCAAACTTAAGGCTTCCGAAACTATTAGGAGAAACACTATCCCTTAGCGATAGCGCCAAGTACCTAGGGATTAAGCTAGACAGGAAACTGGACTGGAAGTCAAACACTATGGATAGAGCTAACAAGGCAACTATCGCGCTCTATACTTGTAGAAAAGCCATTGGCCTGAAATGGGGAATGTCCCCAAAAATAGTAAGATGGCTTTACACAGCGGTCATAAGACCCATCCTTTTCTACGGGGTGGTGGTCTGGTGGCCTGCTCTCACTAACTCCACAATATGAGAGAAACTTAGGAAAACGCAAAGGATGGTGGAGGTCTGCATCACAGGCAGCCTACGTACCACACCGACGGATGCCCTAGACTTCATACTCGACCTATTACCGGTAGAGATAATGGGGGTCAAGATAGCCACGCTATCGGCAATCAGGCTACGCGAGACGGGCATATGGAAATGGACTGACTATGGACATACCAAGTTAGATATAAACCACTGCACGCCAACGGGGTCTACAGACTACTGCGTACCTGTCGATCATCCCACCTTAAAATACAAGGTCTCCATTCCAACAAGGGAGGAATGGGCCACACAAATCCCGGGACCAGCCGGTTCCCTCCATATCTACACAGACGGTTCAAAATTGAATGGCCAGGTGGGAGGCGGTTTCCATTGTGAACGGCTGTGTCTCAATGAGTCCTTTAGACTCCCCGACCACTGTAGTGTGTTCCAAGCAGAAGTAATAGCTATCGGAGAAGCACTCAGATCCCCAGCACTTACTGGCAATCAGGACACAATATGTATCTTTTCAGACAGTCAAGCGGAACTCAAAGCCCTTGACGGATTTTCATCCAACTCCAGGACAGTAAATGACTGTCGCAGATCTCTTAACGAGATGGCAGAGCAGCATGACATCCACCTCATATGGGTGCCCGGGCATAGGGACCACGAGGGTAATTGCGCCGCCGACGAACTAGCAAGAGCAGGTACTACCAATCCTCTCCTACCGGAGAAGGAAACAGTAGGTATCCCCTTAGCTACGTGTAGGCTAAAATGCAGGGATCATTTTGACCGCGCATCACTGAGGAAATGGAGAAATCTCCAAAACTGCAGGAACTCACGCATGATATGGCCCATCCGATCTAGGAAGAGGTCAATGATGCTCATGGCCCTAAATAGGCAGGACTGTAGTCTGGCAGTCAAGGCCATTACGGGACATTGGTTAATAGGAGCACACGCGGCTAGACTAGCGGTGCCACATTATGACTACTGCAGGAGCTGTGGGGACGTGGAAGAGGAAGAGACAGTCGCACACCTTCTGTGTCAATGCCCTGCGCTGGGGCGCAGCCGACTCAAATTCCTGGGCGCAGTAACACTCACGGACTTAACAGACCTCGCGGAGGTCGCTCCACACAGACTCGTTGCTTTCATCCGAAAATCTGAATGGGACCGCGAGCCGCCGCAGGAAGGATAGAACACCCTTGGGCACACAAGTAAATAGGAAGGGAGAGGTCCTCCAGTAGGATCCTTGCCTATGCGGTATCACAAGGAGCCCAAGCGGCTCAAGTGGATGGGGGTGTCAGTCATCGGCACCACATCGCAGCCTCAACCTAACCTAACCTAGAGATATCAAGATCAGAGGAAGCAGACTCAGAATTGAGATGAAGACGGGGAGGGAAAATTTGAGATTTACGAATTGTATTTACAAAGCATTAAATTGCTTCGGATTTGTCGGACATAAGACAAGAAGTCAGAGCGAGTTACCAAAAAACCTGGCATGATCGGCTCCAGTCCAGTTTGACTGAATTTTTTAAAAAGTCTGGATTTCAAATTTTTTAAATACGGAAAACGAAGGAAACCCAGGGAGGCTTATGTGAAGTAAAAGGAGAGGGAAATTATGGGACAAATCACAACAAGAATATGAAATGTCATAGAAGCGTTCAATCAAATTAGAGGGATTGTTAGTATTATTTAAAAAGGTCCAGTCAGTAAAAGATAAGGGTGCATTCATGTCAGTGACATTGGCTTTGTGGAAGCAACGAATTAACACTGGCTCTGCAGCAGCTGAAGGAAATGAAGGAGCCGAGGCTTCAAGTATTATCTTTATGGTAGGGTGGTAAACATCTTCGGGAAAAGAAAGAGAATTAATTCGAGGGACAGATGCATTGGCGAAGTCAGAAACAAAAAGAAGTGAAGCTAACTTCGGCTCACCGAAGTTTGTATACCCTTGCAGAATTTAAGTAAAAATTAAAAACCGAAAATCTGGAATAATAATTAGTTGCCAAATCTTAACTTTGATGAAAATATGTTGAAAACTGACAAAGTTATGGTATTTTTTTTATTTTCCTGATTGTTCCTATGGAAGCTATAGGATACAATAGACCGATTTCTACGAAATTAAAACCGAAATTCAAGAACAATATAAAACGGCTAAGTCCCAACTTTGATGAAAATGTGTTGAAAACTGACAAAGTTAAATTTTTTTTCTTGAAATTTTCCGATTGTTCCTATGGCAGCTATATGATATAGTCGTCTGATCCGGCTCGTTTCGGCATATGTACGAGTGAGAGTTTATAGAAGACTGCAAAGGTTTATTCAGATAGCTCTAAAACTGAGGGACTAGTTTGCGTATAATCGGACAGACGGACAGACGGACATGGCTAGGTCGACTCGGCTGTTGATCCTGATGCAGAATATATATACTTAATAGGGTCGGGTCACTGCTTTGCAAACTTCTGACTAAAATTATAATACCCTGCAAGCGTATAAAAATGAGGTCTAAGATTTTGTCACAACGGTTCCTAACATAGTTTAATTGGCCTAATGAAAGGTCAATAAGTCCGTGAATTAAGTCATGAGGGACAGAGGGATGAGAACATTAAGTCAGGTAAGGGTATCAAGGATATAAGAGGGAGATTAAAGTCCCCTAAAACGATAAGTTGGTCATTAGCATTCAGAGTCTAGTGGATGGTTTGAATTAGGGATAGGTTCTGATAAATAAGAGCATGAAACATAGACAACAAAGTCAAAAACTTGAATGCGAACAGCAACAAACACCAAAATGCAGTCAAAATCTATTATCGGAACCAAATTGGAAGCAAGGCTGGAGAGATAAGGAGCATAAACCGTTCCTTTTACAAAATTTAGGGCCTCAAAGAGCTTGCACTTTATAATGCATAAACCAGTTAGTTCAGTAGTGTTTATAAACTTTTCAGCATCGGCTTGGGCTCTTCCTATCATTACTAAATTTCCGTCTCTGAGGCTCGAAATTGACTATCGAGATAGTTTTTAAGGCACGGTGGACGGCAAAGCATGAGAATTGGTTGATCGTATTTTCGGTGTTGTTGGAGGCTTTTATGTTATTATATACTTTGGATTGTCAGAAGGTCGGAAAATGCCATATCCAGTTTTTGGGGTTGTCTTCTTTTTTTCGATGGGGGGCTGGTGGCAAGCGGTGTGAACCGGTTATGTAAATAATTTTTTCAAAACCTAATGCGAGAAAATAGGATGAAGAGGAGGGAAAAATATGAACCACGTGGGTCGATAAGAAAGAGACCGATCTAGAACCGCTTTTGGTAGATAAGAGATGTCCGCTCGCAACGAGAGATAGTCGCAGACTGAATCTTAACTTTAATCTTTTTGTTTCACTCGAAAATGAACACATAAATAAATTTTATTTATTATTGGTTGATACAGGTGCATACATTTCATTAATGAAAGAAAATTCTGATTCATTTCATGATACTTATTATCATAATATTACCCAAATATCAGGTGTTGGTGAAGGAACAACCAATTCAAAAGGATTAATATCCATAGTACTTCTTTCAAGCAACTATGCTATACCGCATAATTTTCATAGTTATAGGCATAGGTTTTTGGCTGCCAAAAATCATCCATCGAAAGCTTCCACGATGGCGCCGACTGGTCAATGTGCACTATATTATCCCGGATAACGGGATGCATTACGGCTTGTTCCATCCGAGGTAATGCAGTGTCTAGCTAAGGCATCGGTTCAACTCCTTTTGCCGAAAACCAGGAAGAGATGAACCATTAGCCATGGTTGGAGGTGCCTTGCGGAAGGCATAAAACAAAGACAAAGAGATGTTGGTTCCCCAAACTAATCAGTTTTTCCGATGAATGGAAAACATAGATTCAACCGGGGCTGGGATATCAGCCCAAACGTCGGTGGAAGGCGTGACTGCTACCATTAGCGAGCACGGGGGGGAGCAATTCCCTCTGCGTGTCGCCAGCGGTCACACCTCTAGAACGACGGGAGCAGGTCGCGCTAGTTGTACTGTTACTGCCACAAAAAAAAACTCAGGGCAAACTTTGCCGTTCGGGTGCTGCCGTCAACCAATGACAGGAGGAGAGCCTCCCCAACTCACAGAAACCAGGCACCAGCTCCCTGCATAGGGACGGGCCGAAACGGTCAAGCGAGGAGATGAAGGCAAAGGCGCAGTATAAGGCTGCTATCGCGATCCAAAGCCGGCTCCGGGACAAAGCGAGTCTCTACCAATAGGAGAAGACAAAGCTTGCCTGGGCCGAGCAAAAGATCGAAGAGGTTATATTACGCCACCTTTATATGTCCATCGATCCTCAGCTCGATTATGGAATCAACGCGGACCACATTCTCTTTACCAAGAGATACAAGGTACCGCTATGGATCCCCCCAAAAATCAATGCAATCAGGTTGACCCTGATTTTGACAAGTTGACAAGTATTTGACAAGTCAAATACCTCGGCACTGTCCTAGACAGCAAGCTGGCATGGAAAACGAATGGAAAGGCCGCAAAATGCCTAGTAACATCAGGAAATATGTCGCAACAAGGATTCGGCCACAGTTCAATTGGCCGAGACATGAACAGTTCATCTGACTACATGATACCCAGAACCTGGCCAGATATCAAAATAACAACACTCATGGGACCGGAAGACTGGAAGACTGGCCAGGACCATACTCGACACCTTAACATATACACTGACGGCTCCAAGATGGAAGAAGGAGTAGGAGCGGGCTTATTCTGCACAGACCCTGAGATAAGGCTTTCATATTGTTCGCGCCACAAGGGCGCTTAGTTCTAAGCGGCAGTGTAAGAGCGAGCGCTTGCAATCCCGCTTACACTCCCGCTCTACCTTGGCTCTCCCGCTCAGGCTTAAGTTAGTAATAAATCTGAAGTGTGCCAATAAAGTGAATTAGCTGAAGACGACTTTGCCGCCCCTCTTTATTTCGGGACTTGGGATTTCTACCACCATCCAACAATTTTCCACGGCCACCGACGACCAACTCCGCCACGACAGCCGGCCTTCATCTTTGGACAAGGCCGCCCACTCCATTTCATGGTCCTTCGAATCCTACGATCTATCCTGATCAGCGTCCCCCTCTGCGGATTTTTCCAAGATAAGTGCGACTATTTTCCTAACCATTCGTCCGTGGTCGCCATATTCCTTTCCAGCAGCGTTATTTCCATCCGAGTCCAAATTTCCAAGTGAAAAGTGATATATATATGCCTATATACAAGAATATAGGAATAAAATACATACGCCTAGCCGCAGTGAATTTTTTTTCGGTTTTAAAGTGCAAAAGTGCTTTGCCAATATTGGCCCTCTATATAGTTTTTTCACTGTGATCCGGTAGTTTCCAAGCGTACATACATATATAAATTCATATATGTGCATATATATATTAATCCAAAAATCACTTTCACATACCCACGTCCGGCACTAAACTGCATGTTAAAAAATCCAAATATATACACACACAAATCACATCAAGAATAAATAAATTATATTACATATATTACATATATTATTCCAAAGACCCATACACATATTATATATACATATAACATTATACATATTAACAATTGAAAATAAAAATTTACACGCAATTTTTACAAATACACACACATATAAAAATATTTACACCCGAAATTTATAGTTTTTTATACTAATTGTTAAATTGTCAATTTATATGCGATTGATGCAAAAGTTTAATAAAAAATAAAATATACACCCAAAACTAAAATTTCGTTCCAGCAAAAAAAAAAAAATAAAAATAAAAATATATAAGATTCATATACATTGTAGTATGCACATATATCGAATACCCATTGTACTTAAAGGGCTCACACTGTAACACTTTGTTGCAGTGTTTACGCAATATAAATTGCCGATCATAAACTACCAGACGAAATATGAATCGCCCAACTTATACATTGGCCCGCACAATAAGAATGCAAGTGTCAGCATAATTGCAACACGAGCGGACCAATGTATATGTATATGTGTATATACCTCCGGGCTCAGCATAAGCGAGCATAGCTATGTACTTAAGAATATCTTATATATAACCGACTCTCCGCTGCCACTGTTGGCAGCGCAGCTTTAAGAATTAGGATTCCTGAGCCTTAAGCATATATCCATAAGACAAGAATCAAATATGACTTTGGACCGACAACAATGAATGCTCCAAAGATCTTATAAATTGGAGATACAATAAAATTACTGAACAACTACCCAAAACTGAATAATTACTTGGATAAATGGAACGGGACTAGAGCTGGAAGAAAGACCTTTTACAAACGATCTTTTACAACATATATCCAAAAAAATCAATTGTTTTTTAATTGCTATCCTGACATACATATATATCTGCATACATAAGCTTCCCGCTATTCTGCGAGCAGCCAAAATTCACTTCACATACATACATACATATGTATATGGGCAGAACTTAGCGCTATTCTGTGCTAAGCATTGAACTCTATTACTCAATATACACACATACATTAATTTATCTCGTCTCCGTTTTGTTCACATACAGCACCTGCACTCATACGATCCAAGTAGTAACGAGCGAAACACAGGTCATACAAAATTTTGCATCCAAGAAACAAAAATATTTATTAATATTTTTTCCAATATTTTTTAAATCATCGTCAAAGAATATTTCCAAATTCGATAGCTAGAGAGAGTCGTTTTCAGCTAGGTTTTTTGGCTTCTTTTTTGTGTCGCACGAGTTTAAACGTTTTTGTTGTGTTCCTAAATTACGAAAAATCGAGCCAGAGAATTTCAGAACAAATTCAAAGAATTCTGCTAGACTCCTAGGCTATCGTTTCAAGCAATTTATTTTCTGGCTATTTAATTTTTTTTTGACGTTGATATTCGTATTTTTTCTGGAGGTTAATTTGTCGTTCTTTCTCATCGGTTCTACGATTTGTCGTATTCCTGAACAAAAAAAACATACATTTCATTAATGAAAGAAAATTCTGATTCATTTCATGATACTTATTATCATAATATTACCCAAATATCAGGTGTTGGTGAAGGAACAACCAATTCAAAAGGATTAATATCCATAGTACTTCTTTCAAGCAACTATGCTATACCGCATAATTTTCATAGTTATAGGCATAGGTTTTTGGCTGCCAAAAATCATCCATCGAAAGCTTCCACGATGGCGCCGACTGGTCAATGTGCACTATATTATCCCGGATAACGGGATGCATTACGGCTTGTTCCATCCGAGGTAATGCAGTGTCTAGCTAAGGCATCGGTTCAACTCCTTTTGCCGAAAACCAGGAAGAGATGAACCATTAGCCATGGTTGGAGGTGCCTTGCGGAAGGCATAAAACAAAGACAAAGAGATGTTGGTTCCCCAAACTAATCAGTTTTTCCGATGAATGGAAAACATAGATTCAACCGGGGCTGGGATATCAGCCCAAACGTCGGTGGAAGGCGTGACTGCTACCATTAGCGAGCACGGGGGGGAGCAATTCCCTCTGCGTGTCGCCAGCGGTCACACCTCTAGAACGACGGGAGCAGGTCGCGCTAGTTGTACTGTTACTGCCACAAAAAAAAACTCAGGGCAAACTTTGCCGTTCGGGTGCTGCCGTCAACCAATGACAGGAGGAGAGCCTCCCGGACGGGCCGAAACGGTCAAGCGAGGAGATGAAGGCAAAGGCGCAGTATAAGGCTGCTATCGCGATCCAAAGCCGGCTCCGGGACAAAGCGAGTCTCTACCAATAGGAGAAGACAAAGCTTGCCTGGGCCGAGTAAAAGATCGAAGAGGTTATATTACGCCACCTTTATATGTCCATCGATCCTCAGCTCGATTATGGAATCAACGCGGACCACATTCTCTTTACCAAGAGATACAAGGTACCGCTATGGATCCCCCCAAAAATCAATGCAATCAGGTTGACCCTGATTTTGACAAGTTGACAAGTATTTGACAAGTCAAATACCTCGGCACTGTCCTAGACAGCAAGCTGGCATGGAAAACAAATGGAAAGGCCGCAAAATGCCTAGTAACATCAGGAAATATGTCGCAACAAGGATTCGGCCACAGTTCAATTGGCCGAGACATGAACAGTTCATCTGACTACATGATACCCAGAACCTGGCCAGATATCAAAATAACAACACTCATGGGACCGGAAGACTGGAAGACTGGCCAGGACCATACTCGACACCTTAACATATACACTGACGGCTCCAAGATGGAAGAAGGAGTAGGAGCGGGCTTATTCTGCACAGACCCTGAGATAAGGCTTTCATATTGTTCGCGCCACAAGGGCGCTTAGTTCTAAGCGGCAGTGTAAGAGCGAGCGCTTGCAATCCCGCTTACACTCCCGCTATCCCTTGGCTCTCCCGCTCAGGCTTAAGTTAGTAATAAATCTGAAGTGTGCCAATAAAGTGAATTAGCTGAAGACGACTTTGCCGCCCCTCTTTATTTCGGGACTTGGGATTTCTACCACCATCCAACAATTTTCCACGGCCACCGACGACCAACTCCGCCACGACAGCCGGCCTTCGTCTTTGGACAAGGCCGCCCACTCCATTTCATGGTCCTTCGAATCCTACGATCTATCCTGATCAGCGCCCCCCTCTGCGGATTTTTCCAAGATAAGTGCGACTATTTTCCTAACCATTCGTCCGTGGTCGCCATATTCCTTTCCAGCAGCGTTATTTCCATCCGAGTCCAAATTTCCAAGTGAAAAGTGATATATATATGCCTATATACAAGAATATAGGAATAAAATACATACGCCTAGCCGCAGTCAATTTTTTTTCGGTTTTAAAGTGCAAAAGTGCTTTGCCAATATTGGCCCTCTATATAGTTTTTTCACTGTGATCCGGTAGTTTCCAAGCGTACATACATATATAAATTCATATATGTGCATATATATATTAATCCAAAAATCACTTTCACATACCCACGTCCGGCACTAAACTGCATGTTAAAAAATCCAAATATATACACACACAAATCACATCAAGAATAAATAAATTATATTACATATATTACATATATTATTCCAAAGACCCATACACATATTATATATACATATAACATTATACATATTAACAATTGAAAATAAAAATTTACACGCAATTTTTACAAATACACACACATATAAAAATATTTACACCCGAAATTTATAGTTTTTTATACTAATTGTTAAATTGTCAATTTATATGCGATTGATGCAAAAGTTTAATAAAAAATAAAATATACACCCAAAACTAAAATTTCGTTCCAGCAAAAAAAAAAAAATAAAAATAAAAATATATAAGATTCATATACATTGTAGTATGCACATATATCGAATACCCATTGTACTTAAAGGGCTCACACTGTAACACTTTGTTGCAGTGTTTACGCAATATAAATTGCCGATCATAAACTACCAGACGAAATATGAATCGCCCAACTTATACATTGGCCCGCACAATAAGAATGCAAGTGTCAGCATAATTGCAACACGAGCGGACCAATGTATATGTATATGTGTATATACCTCCGGGCTCAGCATAAGCGAGCATAGCTATGTACTTAAGAATATCTTATATATAACCGACTCTCCGCTGCCACTGTTGGCAGCGCAGCTTTAAGAATTAGGATTCCTGAGCCTTAAGCATATATCCATAAGACAAGAATCAAATATGACTTTGGAGCGACAACAATGAATGCTCCAAAGATCTTATAAATTGGAGATACAATAAAATTACTGAACAACTACCCAAAACTGAATAATTACTTGGATAAATGGAACGGGACTAGAGCTGGAAGAAAGACCTTTTACAAACGATCTTTTACAACATATATCCAAAAAAATCAATTGTTTTTTAATTGCTATCCTGACATACATATATATCTGCATACATAAGCTTCCCGCTATTCTGCGAGCAGCCAAAATTCACTTCACATACATACATACATATGTATATGGGCAGAACTTAGCGCTATTCTGTGCTAAGCATTGAACTCTATTACTCAATATACACACATACATTAATTTATCTCGTCTCCGTTTTGTTCACATACAGCACCTGCACTCATACGATCCAAGTAGTAACGAGCGAAACACAGGTCATACAAAATTTTGCATCCAAGAAACAAAAATATTTATTAATATTTTTTCCAATATTTTTTAAATCATCGTCAAAGAATATTTCCAAATTCGATAGCTAGAGAGAGTCGTTTTCAGCTAGGTTTTTTGGCTTCTTTTTTGTGTCGCACGAGTTTAAGCCTTTTTTGTTGTGTTCCTAAATTACGAAAAATCGAGCCAGAGAATTTCAGAACAAATTCAAAGAATTCTGCTAGACTCCTAGGCTATCGTTTCAAGCAATTTATTTTCTGGCTATTTAATTTTTTTTTTGACGTTGATATTCGTATTTTTTCTGGAGGTTAATTTGTCGTTCTTTCTCATCGGTTCTACGATTTGTCGTATTCCTGAACAAAAAAAAAAAAACAAAGGTCGGAATTTAGCGGAATTTTTAAGCTATATTTAGCTAGTTTTTGTGGTTGTTTCCAGTGAGCATTCATCTATTTTTTTGAACTTTTAGCTATATTCAGTTATTTTTTTAAAAGTAGCGGTCAGCGATTTTCTTCTAATTATCGGCTATATTTAGCTATTTTTTCTATCTATTTTTCTAGCTATATCAGCTAAATTGCTACAAACAGAGTTTTTTGATTCGGTGTTTCGATTCCTTAATTTTTTGGCGGCGGGCAGGCCGTTCGGTTAGTGGCGCGTAGCTGAGTATGCCCGTCAAGGGTGACAAGAATCCAACACCTACACCAAAAAAGGAAACAAAAAGCGCTCCTTCTTCTCCGCTACCTTCTTGCGTCAAACAAGTGCCCAAGTCCGCTAGCCAAAGACCTAGAAGCTCGAGTGCCACGCCGAAGATCGGAGACCGTCCAACGACAAGGTCAAAAACAAGTCAGAGAATTGTCGTCTCCCAAACGGTGGCGAAAGTTTCAAGCGAGTCTTCACTTGGGGAACAGCCAGAGAATCCCTCTGCATCCGGGACTAAATTCCTGAGGGTCACACGCGCTAGTAGCAAAATGACGGTAACTGAGCAGCCAACGGCCGCAACCGCTGCGTTGCACAAATTCATCGCCGTGAGCGATCGCGTCAGCTCTTTCGAAGACAAGATCAACACTCCTGGTCAGGCTTCGCAATCTTCCCACACCTTGCAAGTCCGTCTGCACCAAGTGCGAGCCTTATGGGATAAGGTCGAAAAAGAGTACGAAATCTGCTCTGACCTTATTGCCCAGGAAGGATCCCTCAGCACCTTGCCTTTCCTACAAGCAAAGTATGACTATTGCTACTCCGTATACGAGACCTGTGCAGCACAAATTAGCGAAACGCTAGAAAGAGTGACGCCTCAAGCCGTTTAAGCTCCTCCCTGTCAACCGCATATTTCGTCCGGCTGCCGGCTACCGCCCTGCGATACAGAAGTTCTCGATGGGGACTACCTCCGATGGCCCACTTTCCGGGACCTGTTCACGGCAGTTTATGTTAACAACCCCAGGCTGACACCGGTCGAGAAGCTTTTCCATCTCCTCACAAAAACTAGTGCCGAGGCAAAGGCCATAGTGTCCAAATCCCCGCTTACAAATGACGGTTTCGCGTCAGCGTGGGAAGCGCTTCAAGACCGTTTCCAAAATAAAAGACTTTTAGTCAACAGCCAACTCAAGCTCTTGTTCAACTTGAGTTCCATTTCACAAGAATCTGGACATGCTCTAAAGGAGCTGCAGTCCACGATTCAGGGGTGTCTGACAGCGCTAGCACATTCCAATATCTCCACTGACAACTGGGATTGTCTGCTGGTCTTCCTGTGCGCAAGCAAACTGCCAAAGTTAACCCTTTCCTTATGGGAACAGTCCCAACTTCGAAGTCCGAAATTCCAGCTTGGGAGGAGATAAACACCTTCCTGAGCGAAAGGTATTGGACACTGGAGGCTATTGAGGACATGAAGCCGACTCAGTCAGTTCCCAAAAGGCTGCAATCCTTCGAAAGCAAGGTCAGCATCAAACATAAAGGGTGTGACTTATGTTCTAAGGAAAATCATCCGATTATAATGTGCCAGCGCTTTCTTCACATGTCTGTCGACGCGCGTTCCGGCTACATAAAAAAGAAGCAGCTATGCCTGAATTGTTTCGCTAGAGGCCATCAGCTACGTCATTGCACGAACACACACAGCTGTTTCACGTGTAGGGGGAGGCATCATACACTGCTGCATCGCGGCTCCCCCAGTTCCTTAAACACGAGTTCCTCAAACGCTCGAACCACGAGTTCTCCAACCACGGCGCCCTCTACGCAAACGTCCTCGAGACCCTCCAGTCACAATGTATCCGCGAGCACCTCAACGGTGCAGAATTATTTTGCCTCAGGCACTACAGTCGTTCTGCTGGGCACGGCAATTATTGACGTGTGCCATTTGGGCACGAGTTACCGATCGGGATCGGAGGCTACGTTCATCTCCGAACGTATGTTCAACCTACTCAAGTTGCCATTCGAAAAAATACAAACCCAAGTCTCAGGGCTAAACCAGTCGGTTTCGGCAGAGTCAACGAGACTCTGCCAGTTTGCAATCCGCTCCCCTACTACTACTATCGAAGCCGCAAGTACTTCACTTCTACACTTCGCGTAGACCTCATTTTAGTCAGCTGCAACATCTGCCACGCTTCCTTCTGCCTGTTACAGAATATCGCTCTCGCACAAAACTATAATACCTGTGTACCTTTGGTACAGGGTATAAAAAAAGAGAGGAAGAAAGAGAACAAAAGAGCTCAAGAGTTAGAATTTGAGCAGCAGAAAATCACAAGACATTCCGCTGTCTCAAGTCAACCATGTACGAAATTCCTAAGAGCGCTTGCTTGATCTTTGTTTTGTCTCTGATCCGGCGAGTGTCAGTTTACTTTCGATGTGACACTAGACATTGGTGCTGATATACTGAAGAAATCTGATAGACCAGTTAAAAGAGTTTACTGCTTTCGCAAATCTGATTTCGACCGGCTGAATAATTTTATTTCGGACTTTAACTGGTCTGATTTGTACAAATGCACTGACATGGCTGATGCCGTGGACATTTTTTACAATGCGATGAATTTATTCTTCTCGGAATGTGTTCCCTTATACTATCCCTCTATTTCAAATAAACCTCCTTGGTTTACTAAAGAATTGAGTCGCTTGAAAAATGTAAAGTCAAGGCTGTACACGAAATTTAAAAAAACCGGTTCTCGTTCTGACCTCTCTAACTATATATCGGCTCGGTCAAACTTCACCGTACTGAACGCACAGTGTTATAAAAACTATTTGACTCGTTGCAGGGTCCAATTTTCTCAGGATCCTAAACAGTTTTATAATTTTGTTAACACTAGTTGTAAGAAACGCAACTGTGAAGGCCGATCAGGCAATTGCCGATCTTTTTGCCCAATTTTTTCAAACGACATACTCCACTTCCACTGACCTTAATCAGACGTATTCTTATAGCTTGCCCAGATCGAACTAAATTTTCAATCCCTATTTAAACGAAAGCCACCTCCTTTTAAATCTTCATCGTGTAAAGCCTGTGTATCTGCCAGGTCCCGACGGAATACCGGGCTGTGTGCTTAGGTATTGTGCCGATGCCCTGTGCTCGCCCCTTCTGAAATTGTTTACCTTATCCTTAGAAACCTCGAACTTTCCCCTTATTTGGCAGGAATCATTCACTTTTCGAAAACATTATTACTCCACATTTGCAGCACCTTTGTAGATCAGTAATTTCTCCATGTCAGCATGGATTTGTAAAGTGAAGATCAACTACTACAAACCTTCTGGAGCTCACTTCCTTCATTATAAGGGGTTTCCAGAATAACCTTCAAACGGATGTAATTTATACTGACTTCAGTAAAGCATTTGATTCCGTTAATCACTCATTTCTCCTCAGGAAACTCGACTTGATGGGCTTTCCAATTGATTTTCTTAGTTGGATCTCTAGTTATCTGGCTGGCAGGATGCAAAAAGTCCTCTTTCAAAATAATGTATCTAAAAAAAAAAAAAAAAAAAAAAAATAATGTATCTAATATTCTCCAAGTCACCTCAGGTGTCCCGCAAGAGAGCCACCTTGGTCCTTTGTTGCTTACATTATTTATTAATGATATGACCTAAGTTTTGACAAATTCAAGAGTACTCATGCACGCTGATGATGTCAAGCTTTGCGTGCAATACAAGGACGTTGCTTACCAGTCTGAATTACAAAAAGATATTGATAGCTTCCAAACCTGGTGCGGCATAAACCTACTAAACTTAAATGGCTCTAAATGTAAGCTTCTGACATTCTCTCGTGTCGTTCCCAAGCTTGAAATTTACAAGCTTAATTGCTGCTTAAGAATTAACTCAGTTGATGACTTGGGTGTCCGCCTGGATCCCAAACTTGACTTTATCGATCATATTTCGTGCATGGTAAATAAAGCCATAGGTATGCTGGGATTTATTAAACGGTGGTCGAAAGAATTCAATGACCCCTAACAAAAACCTTGTATATTTCACTAGTTCGTCCTTTCTAAGGATATGGATCTTGCGTTTGGAGCCCCCAGTATGGGGTCCACAGTAAACGCATCGAATCGGTTCAAAAGAACTTTTTGCTTTTCGCTTTATGCGGCTTAAACTGGGATGCTGAACAGAGATTACCCTTCTATTATAGTAGATTTCTCCTTATTAACTTACCCTCCTTGGCTAATCGTAGAACTAAACGAGCTTGGTATTACCTTTATTTATAACCTTATTCACGGCGATGTGGAAAGTACTGATTTGTTAGGTCAGCTCAATTTCCACGTTCCGAGTAGAAATACTAGATCGAACATACCCTTAGTTTTGCGCCATTGTAGAACCTCCTATGAACTGCATGATTCCTTTAGAGTACTGTGTGCAAGTTAAAATGATTTGTATTCAGTGATCTCACATGTTGATATTCTTCCTAAACTAAAGACTTTAATCCTTACCCACTTAGATCGCATGCATGCAAACACTCAGGCAGCTTGCCGGTAGTTTATTTTCTCGTATTCTTTTCTTTATTTACCATCGCGTCTACTAATACCTAACCCTAACAGGCTCGTGCCTGGTTTCATAGTGGCCACTTGAGTGTACTGACCGTAGTGCATCAACGTATATATATTTATATTCTTTGATGAGTATGTCTGTATTTTCTTTTGGGAATCCTCCGTTTTTTATACGTCTTCTTTGAATGTTAAAATAACCATTCGTATCTAAATAGAGCCCCGTCTCCGTTTTCTCATATCGTTTTAAATTTATAGTGCTGTTTTTTTCATGAATATAAATCATTTGGATCATCCCAGTATACATAATTGGGTTTATTCCCCTCAAGTCTCATAAATACAGATCCGGTTACGGTAGTAGGCTTGTGCTTGGGTGTAGAGTTGGCGATCGGTAATTTAGCTAAGAGTGGAATTATAATCTGAGAATATTTTCATGCTCTCGTCCCCTTCACTTGACCATTTGGTAGAAAATTTCTTCGATGCACAATAATTTTTAATAGAATTTGTCTGTATATTCCGTGATCAGTATTATAATTTTTGAGAAGATGATGAAATATAAAGATAAAGTGTTAGGAATAATGAGAGCAGTGATTTCTTGAGTTTTAAAGTTGGTTTTATTTTATTCTTAATATTAGGAGGAAGCAGCGAGGGTGCCGCTTCGACCGGTTTGTCGTAAGTAAGTTTACAATATTCTTTTAGTTTAAATTTAGGCTAGGTTCCATCGCTGCGCTGCCCGCAGACGGCGGCAGAGCGACGGCTTATGTATATAGGCTATGCGTTCCTAGACGGACGCGCGAGGGTATATGCTCATGTGGTCAGCTCATGTTACAGAAGTGCATGCGTTAGCTCTTTCATATGCCGGCTTGAGTTTTATGACCGGGAAATTTGATAATTGTTTACATTGCAACAATTAGTTACAATACGCATTCTTTAAGTATTTATATTACAGTGGTTATTTAATGTGAGCATACTACATCTCCCTCCTTTTGAAAAATAACGTAATAATATGGAGTTATTTTTAGATTAATTAAATTTATTTATTTATTTATTTTTTTATTTTTTTTTTTTTTTTATTAAGAAAATGAAATTATGAAATGAAATATCTGCATTAATGCGGTTTTATGCATTTATTTATACTTATGCTTGTCTATTTATTTCTATGCATGGCCATGCTAAATACAATTATAAAATAAACATTTTTAATCTATCCTTATGAACTGTCTGTTTTTTTATTTTTATCGTTTGATATTATACTGTTATCTCTATCTTCTATTTTAATTACTTTATTCGGACCAGTGAATTTATAATCCAAATTGTGGCTTGTTTCATTTCTTAGCAAAACTTTATCTCCTACTGATATATCTATATTTTTTATTTTATTATCATAATATACTTATTTTCTTCTATACTTATTTTCTTCTAACATTACTCTAGCTCTTTTATATGCTACTTCCAGTCCATATTTGCTCTCTTATCTATACTATTAAATTCTTTTGGTAAATTGCTTGTTTTACCAAATACTAACTCATATGGACAATAATTATGTGCCATTGAGGGAGTCGTGTTGAAACAGAATGTGAAATATTGAAGCCATACATTCTAATCAGTTTTATCAACCGATATGTAAGATCTTATGTATTCATTAAATGTTCTATGACTTCCTTCAATTGTTCCAACTGTTTGATGGTGGTGTGCCGTAGGAGTTATGTTTTTAATTTTCAATTATTTGCACAAGTCACTTATAATTGAATTCTTGTATTCTGTTCCCATTTCCGTAATGAAAGTCTTCATTGGACCGTACTTTAGAATAAATGATTCAAAAATAGCTTTAGCGACAGTATTAGCGGTCTTATTTGGAATTGGTATATCAACGAGATATTTTGTTAAATCACATATTAACGTGACTACATATTCATTGCCATTCTCCGATTTTTGTAATAGACCAATGGTGTCCACTATTACTTTATCGAAGACATTTATTGGTGTATCTGTTATTGTTAATGGCGTCTTTGTATGCGATACAATTTTCGCTTTCTGACATTTTTGACATTTTCTTACGTACTCAATTATATCTTCAGATATATTTTTCCAGTAATAGTGTCTTTTTACTTTGGCCAATGTTTTTGATATGCCAGACAATATGTAGACAATATAGCTTCTTTTTCTTTTAAATTTTTTATTTGGGTCACCGGGTTGAGTAGCGCTACTCTTAACGTATTCAATATTTTATTGCCCATTAATTTAAAATTATCTATTGAAACATTTTCAAAGATATTTTCCCACGGTGCCAGTTTCAATTGGCTGATTTTATTTATACCGGCTTGCATTTCAAGCCTTTGAAAGAACTGACCTAAGTCAATATTCCCATTAGTATATAAATCGCTAACATTATATCTTGCGATTATTTTCTTACCATGTTTAAAGAAACATAGCATGTTTTTAATCTGCAAGGTCACTACTTTACGTAAGTCATCATTGTTTATGACTTCATATACGTTGGACTTAGAAGCTTTTTCAATAGTTTGCCTAGGCAATTCTTTTTCTTTATTTTCCGCGCGGAATTTTTGTCTACTTTGATATCTTGTAGTGACTTTCATAATATTTTCTGTGATATTTTGTAGCTCTTTAATAGTTATTCTCGACAATGCGTCAGCTACATGATTGTGTTTTCCCTTCAAATACTCGACTGTAAACTCATATTCTTCCAATTCGAGCCTCATACGTGTAAGTTTTGACCATTGAAAATAGATATATTAGGTCTGTTCTAACTACAAAATGTTTTCCATAAACATATGGTCGAAAATGTAGTATTGCCCAATGAATTGCAGCTAATTCCTGCTCAGTAGTACACTTGTTACTTTCTCCTTTTGTAAATGCTCTTGATGCGTATGCAATGCAAATGCTATACAAAAAAGTCTAGCGCTGTCCGCGTTGTGCGGTACTGGGTAGTTCATAATGATATCATATTTCTTCTCGTCGGGAAGTATTCCTTTATCAGTGCATTTATGACCTAGAAAAGTCACCTCATGCATAAAAAATGAACATTTTTCTGGATGTACATAACATCTGTTAAGTTTTTAAGCATATGTTTTTCGGAACAACCGATTACTATTAAGTCATCCATAAAAAGAAATGCTTGAGAAGGCTCTAGTCCAGAGAATGCAATAGTCATCATCCTTTGAAACGAGTTAGGAGCTATTTTTAATCCAAAAGGTAACCTGATGGTCGGTTATTACCTCGAACCTGTATCCTTCGATGTAACATCGCATCTTCCTTACGGCCCATACGATGGCGAGACACTCCTTCTCGGTCACCGAGTAGTTCCTTTCCGCGCTATTTAAGCGGCGGCTGGCATAGGCCACCACTTAAATAAGTTACTCCGGGTCCGTGTGGATCCCTTCCTCGCTTATTACGTGCCCCAAGTAGGTGATGTGCCGCTGGAAGAAATGACATTTGTCCCTATTTAGCCGCAGGTTGGCTCCTCCCGAAAATTTTCGACGTGTTCCTCCAGCGTCGACCCGATGACTATAATGTCGTCTAGGTAGGCGAACGCATGCGGCTCCATGTCCGGACGTATTACCGTATCCAGGGCTCGCTGAAACGTCGCTGGTGCCGAGTGAAGTCCAAATGGCATCACTCGCCAATGGAATAGGCCCCGGCCAGGAACCGTGAAAGCCGTACATTCCCGGCTCTCCTGAGCCACAGGAATTTGCCAGTAACCATTCTTCAAGTCCAATGTCGAAATGAACTTGGCGTTCCGTAATCGCTCCAATATCTGGTGGATCCTTGGCAGCGGGTACGCATCCGGCACAGAGTTCTCGTTTAACTGCCTGTAGTCGATGCACATCCGTGCGTCGCCGTTTTTCTTGGCCGCGATCACAATCGGGGCACTGTGCGGGCTCTTCGATGGCTCGATACGGCCATCCCTAAGCAGTTCGTCTATCTGCCTATCAATGACGGCTCTCATGGGCGGATTCCGGGGAAAATACCTCTGTTTTATCGGACGGTCGTTGCGCATTACGATCCGGTGCTCTGCGATGTGGGATATCCGGCCAGATTCTCAAATTCTCCCAATTCCAGTTCCAGGAATTCCTCCACCCAGGGCTCTGGGTATCCTTGTCCCGATTCCGGCTGGTCCGGTTTCTCGGGTGTATAGTTTACAGAGTCGACCGTGCCGCAGAGGGGCGCATTCTGCTCCGGCGTTTCCTCGGCGTGGTCCTGGAAGCGGACACGCTTCTTGGAGGTGCGAAAAGGATTTCTCTGCGCGGCGGTGGCGTTAGCCACAGGCAAAACATGGCTCCAGCTGTTTGGCCGACTGGTCGAGGATACCTCTATATCCCGGGTAGTTCTCATGCATGAACTTCAATTTGTTGCCCGAGGGGCAGGGGTCGGCGATCGTCCTTCTACAGTACGCGGCTTGGGTACTGGTCCTTGTGTGGCGGTCGGCCCCTCCTGGGTAACCGTGCTAAAAAATTCTCGATGCATTTCCTCTGTTATTCCTCCTGATTGTCTCATCGTCGACACTCCTCGTCGTTCCGCAGAAGGCCCGAGTGTGTCTGGCTCCTGGTGGCCCGCTTGTGACTTCCCTGGGAGTCCGGTTCCTGGTGGCATGCTAAGGGCTTCCCTGGGATCCGGCTCCTGGTGGCCCGCTCGTGGCTTCCCTGGGAGTCTGACTCCTTGACGAACTCCTGGTGGCATGCTAAGGGCTTCCCTGGGGGTTCGTCCTCTCGATCCTTCCCGCTGTTCCGTGCGTGTCTGATCCTCCTGTGTCCCTCGTTGTGTTCCTCGTTGTTCGTCGTCCCCTGTTCTCCGAGTCCGTGCCCACGGTGGCTTCGTGTGTTCGTCCGGCATCAAGCCGAGGGTCTGTCCCCCGCACTGGATGGTGGCTCCAATTCCACACAGGAAATCAATTCCTAACAGTACGTCGTCCAAGGCGTCCGCCATGACCAGTAGGATGGTCGGTGCGCTGCGATTCCCGCAATGGATATTTGCCGCTAGTGCCCTTGTCAACTCCCAGCATGTCCCATCGGCGAGTTTGACCTGTGTTCGTACGTCCCTAGTGTTTTGCTTGCTGTCTAATTCCTTGGCCAATCTTCGCCCTCGTATAGTGATGGTGGCTCGGATGCGTCCCTGGCGTTGGTGGAGGGTTCTCGGGGTGGGCTCGGGTGGGCTGGGTTCCTCGGGTGATTCCCGGTCACTCGAGGCCCGTTTCCGTTTCCCGAAGCCTGACGTCGGCAGCACTCGAATGTGCGTGTTCCTCGTCGTCCACAGTCCCAGCAGAAAAGTATCCCTGGGTTCCGGCATTCAGTTGAGAAATGCCCGGGCTGGCCGCAGTTCGTGCATGCCCCTCGCACATTTACTGGTGCCTGCTCCGGTGTCGTCGCTCGACTCGTATTCGCGTTTCTGCTGAAACTTCCTGGCATACGGTTCGTCGGCGGCCTGTGGGCCGTGCGGTCCGCATCCGTAGTGGTGCCCGAAGTGGGTGGTGCCCGTGGGTTCGGGTCCTGATGATTCTGAGCCCGTCCGCCCCTGCGGCGAGTCTCCTCGTGGTCGACCACTAAATGCGTCAGCTCCGCCAATGTGCGGAAATCCTGTCTCCTGACAAACAGTTGATACTCCGGCAGCATATTGTCGTAGACTCGCTCCAATTCCCGTTCCTCTGTGATTCCTGCCCGTCGCATCTGCAGGCGCAGGTCCACCAAATACTCCTTAAAAGGCTCATATGGCCTCTGAAAATGGGCCCTGATCTCGTCCTCCAACCGCTGATAATAGCGCGGCGGCAAGAAGAAATCCAAAAACTCCCTACGAACCTCCGTCCAAGTGGCATTTCGTAGGCCACTGGTCCTGTACCAGCTCTCGGCGCGGCCATTCGTGGCACTATCAAAGCCGGGGCGAGATACTTCTGGTCGATTCGACAAGTATCGGCCCATTCCTCGATATGCTCTATGAAACAGAGCGGATCCGTTGTTCCGTCGAACGAGAGTCCCCACTTGGTCATCCGATCCAAAAGTGCGGCTCCCGAGTCCCCATGGTAGCTCGTTGTGCGTCTCCCTGCGGCAGGAGAGGTACTCCTGGGCAGCAAAAGGGTAAGTGGTGCCGTCGGCGCCGCAACTCCTGGTGAGTTTGCCTCCGAGTCCAAATACATGTGCGACAGTAGCTTCGCGTCCCCGGTGGGAGCGTTCCCAAAATTTCTCTCTAACTCCTCCAGACGGACCTGTACCGCCTCCGAAAGGTCCTGCTGACGCGCGAAGGCAATCAGCCGCGATCGCATTTCCTCTACCGTGCCTCCACGTTCCAAACCAAATTCCAGGAGTATGGTCTCCAGTTCCAGCTTCTTCCTGTAACTGATCCAGGTGACGCCCATGGTTGGTTTAGTTTTTTTTTCTTTTCTTAAGGATTATTATTATTTTATGTGTTTCTTTTTGTTTATATAGCTTATTTTAATTATATATTTCTTAAAATTTTCGTGCCTGTATCCTTGTCGTTCTATACCTTATTTATTACTATTTATTCTATTGTCCTAGCCTGCTGTTTTTTGTGTTTATTAAAATTTATTATTCCCTTCCTTCCTCGATTTTTTCTCGGTCTCGCTCAATCCGTTCGTTCGCTTGCTTAACTTGTTCTATCCTTATTTGTTATTTATCATTTATTTAGTATTTATTTAGTATTATTAATTATATATTTTGGCTTATATCATCTACTTCCTTTTATTTCTTTATTATATGTTATTTCGTATGTTATTTAGCTGTCTTATTGTATTTTATTCCTGATCGTATATTACTATTTTATTATTCGCTACTTGATCGTATTTATTTTATTTATTTTACTTTTCTCTGTGTGTTTTCCCTGTATATCTCTTTTTTTCCGCTTCTCAAATTTTTTTTTTCATTTTTTTTTCTCAGTGTAACCGTAAATTTTCGATGTAATTTCTTTCGCTCTGTATTTTTATTTTATTATTTATTATATTTTATTATTTATTTTAGGGTCTAACCAGCCTTTTGTCTTTTTATTTCTCTCAGTGTTTATTAATCTATTAATTCCTTTATTTTATTTTATCATTTATTCTTTTGCTTTCTTTTATTTTATTATTATTATTGTTGGATTGAGGCTTAGATGCCTGGCAAATAGTGCATGAACTATTGCCTACAGTTGTCGCAACTAGCACTTGGAACTAGTTGGACGGTTTGAAGTGTGTTTGGGTGTGGTTGATTGGTTTGATTGATTGGTTGTATGAGGTTGATTGGGGGATGGAAGACACGGTTATGGTGTCGGGCACATATGAATAAAAGCTTTGTTGTGAGGTAGAACTCTTACTAACTTTATTAATGAAATTTTAACAGTATATATAGGTACAAAATGCTTATGGTAACAAATTTCGTATAACAAAATAATGTGGGTTACAATTAATGTGGGTTACTGTGTATGTGGGTTATTGTCAGATATATGACCTGACACTTATTGCTACTGTGTATGTAGGTTATTGCCAGCTATATGACCTGACACTCATTGCTCTATTTTGCTTATCTCATGTTCGCCAGCAATGCAAATTCGCTTAACCTGGTAACTGATACTTTATTAACGACAAATGCATGTGGCTGCGACTGAAGAATTATTATGTCGAATTCTAAATGTTATTGCTTATGAATAAATGCTGCCGTGACTGAACATTCTCCCGGCCGTTGAACAGGTGTTCAACCTTCAGAAATGTCGAACGAAAAACTTCGTGGGGTAGGTTCTGGTGCTGGTTGTTCCGTGCTCTGCTTGGATTCCGGTGTCCGGCGTAGAAATATCAGACGTCGTGGTGTCCATTTGCCGACCGTCCGGCTAAGAGCCCATACAATGCCTAGTAGGATTGACATCGCTAGGGACACATAGGCAGCTACTTGATGATGTTGAGGAGCGACAAGTTGATCCTTCCAGGTAGTCTCTTTTAATTTGACCAACTGGCGTTGCAAAGCGCCCAGCTCCTCCAAGCTGACTTCCTTGGCTGCCGTTCCTTGGGGTGGCTCAGGTGGATCCTTACAGTCAATTTTCGAGATATTGCCAAATTAAACATATGTAGCCTTCGTTTCGCTGACTACAGTGCTGGATGTGCTCACGCTAATTTTTGAATTGCGTGCAGTGCAACCTGGGGCCAATGACAATAAGCCCGTTCCGTTAAGTTGCACTGTAGAAGCGATTCCTTTGCACACCGCTTGAAGTTCTATGAGATTGCGGGTGGCAAACATCCATCTGTTTCGCTGATGCGTTGCCAGCCACAGCAGCTCGGATCTTGACTGAAAGACCTCACATATAGTCTCAGTTTTGTTGTTAAATAACTGAAACTCAGACCGATTCTCCACGCTGAATGTGGCTTGGTGGTTGAAACATATGTGCTCGTCATTTGGCAGCTCCATACATTGGTTGAACTCGTCTTTAGTCAACCCCATGATGTCTCTATGGGCATTGACGGCTATGATTTCGGTTCTTAGCCGGAATCGCTGCCAGCTGCCGGCTTTCCATGTTGGGATAGGCATGATGCTGAACACTTCCTGTTCTGTTACAGACACCAGAGGTAACGATATCTTGAAGATGACGTGGTTGCTCGTTGTGGTGCCTTTGGCATGCATCATTTTGTATAGTTGGATTACATTATCAGACGATACTGGAAGCCGTTGATCCGGTGGGATATGTTCCCGCATCTGATCTAGTTGCACCCTGAGTTGCTTGGGGGATACTAGCATCGGACTGATCGTTCGATGGCGAACGTCAGTTAGCACGTTAGCTATTTCACTCTGCATCCGCTGCATTCCCGTTGCCACCAGAGTTAGCTGAGCTGTCAAAACCATAAACGCTTGCTGCAAGTGGTCGCCTTGGTACTTGCCTCTTTCTTGATTGATTGCACCTATCTGGTACTCTAGCGTTTTGATTCGATCGTTGGTGGCTGAGCTGCTCTTTCTGACTATGTTTATCGTAGAGTCCAGAATTGACGTTTGATTTTTCAAGAGCATCATCAATACGTCCTCGTTAGACTTGACGTTGTTTATCATTTTAGACATGTCGTCGGCGTACTTTGAGTCCAGAACGCCAAATAATGAATTCGCTACATTTCCGACTATATCAAGTGGTGCTCTTCGTTGTCAGGAATGATTAATCATTTCCTGCTTGTAGCTTGTCATATACATGTTGAAAATGTTCATATATAGACTTGCAGGCATTTATTTTTCGCAACTCTGAACATTTGTGTTTTAGTCTTTTTGTCTTTTCCGGATACGTCTTTACTATCCGCCCCATAGGCCAGTTCATTACCGGCACGTTGTCTTCTTTTACTAAGACTAATAGTCCTTCTTTGACGTTCTGGGCCATGGTCTTCTATTTAGTACGCATTTGCAGCTCTTGAAGATATTCCATGGACCACTGATTCCAGAACGACTGTTTGAGCCTGGATACTAACTCCAATCTTTTTACCAGAGCTTTTCCGGGTAGGGCACGATTCGCCGCTACATTAGGTTCACCAATTAAAAAATGACCTGGAGTGAGGGCTGATGTATCCGTGGAATCATATGACATCGGATTGAGTATCGCTTCGAATTTAATGATAACCGTGTTGAGCTCTTCAAACGCTATCGATGATGTGGCTGTGACTGATACCAGTAGCCTTTTCGCTGATTTTACCGCAGCTTCCCATGGCGCTCGAGGCGGAATGAACTTAAACTCCACCTGCTGCTTACTGCATTGGTTTACGATCTTGGTCTGAGCCTGTTCTGTGAAGATTGTTTCTTCTAGCGCCTTTAACTGGTTGTTGGCACCTACAAAGTTCGTGGCGTTGTCACAATGAATTGTCTGACACTTTCCACGTCGACCCAAGAACCGCCGAAGAGCGGCTAGGAAAGCGTCTGTTGTCAGGTCGCTTACCAATTCAATATGTACTGCTTTAGTGGCAAAACAGCAGAATACTGCAATGTACGCCTTATCTGGTCTGTTTCCACGGATTTTATGGTGAATCCAAAAGGGACCGCAGTAGTCGACTCCAGAGTTGGAGAATGGACGAGCCTGTGTTACTCGATCTGCAGGCAAATTACCCATGATTTGTTGCATCAATTTGGGTCGTGCCCTTGTGCATCTGACACAACTGTGTATGATGCTTCTGGCCATTGTTTTGTCATTCAGAATCCAGTATTGTTGTCTGGCTATGGCTCTCAATCATTGCGCTCCGCAATGCATGTTCACTTCATGCATCTCTCGTAGCAGCATCTTTATAATTGGATCATTGTATGGAAGCAATGCTTTGCGGAATATAGCGAAACAATTGATCTTCTTTTGTCCACTGTCCTGTGGATGCGCAGTTGTTTATACTCGGCACTGAATTCAATTTTTTGAATAGTTCTTAAAATCAGTGTCCTAGCATAAGTTAGTTCACCTACACTTAGAGTAGTTGTAGGAGATCGGTTCTGCTTGTGACAAAAGCGCAGCATGTAAGCTACAATGCGTTGCAACTTGTGAAAGGAGTTGCTGTGATTGCAACTGTATAGTTCGATTCCCAGTCGATCTTGGCATATTGGCAAGCTCACTTGCTTCACTCGTCGTTCTAAATCGCTGGGAGTGATGCTCGGTACCTTGGAACATTTGTCTCGGGAACCGTGTAGGAATAGAGGTCCGAACAGCCAGAGGTTGTGCCCTTTTTGACTCTATGGGTCAACTCAGCTCCTAAAACTGCAGCACATAACTCTAACCGCGGTAACGTCACCTTAGCTGACGGCGCAACTCTTGACTTTGAGCACAGCAAACGGACGGATACTTGATTATTTTTGTATGTGGCTCGCACATACACTGCTGCTCCATATGATCGTTCTGAAGCATCGACAAATGTGTGCAATTCTTGTGTCACGGGCACCTGTCCTTCGAATATGTGTCTTGGAATTTGCATGTTGTTTAGCGCTTGTAAGTCAGCGCGATAATTTTTCCAATCCACCTGAAGGTGCTGAGGAATCTCGTCGTCCCAGCCCATTTTTAATTCCCACAGGGTCTGCATAAAAATCTTTACTTTGACCACCACGGGGGCAAATAATCCTAATGGATCGAATATTTGCGATGATTCCGAACTGACCACTCGTTTGGTGATGGTTGATGCTTCGCTTTTTTGAGATCGTCCACATAACTGATCCTTTTGTTGCATCCAAAGCAAACCCAAAGTCTTAGCACTATATTGTTGCAGTGCTTCGTCTAACTTAGAGACGATATCTTTTTTGGGAATTTGGCCTAATACCTCTGAGTTATTGGAGCACCATTTTCGAAGCTTGAATCCGGAAGGCAGCAGTATTTTGTATAATTCTTGTTGAATTTGTACGGCCTCTGGGATACTGTCTGCTCCTGTGAGACAGTCATCCACGTAAAAATCATGTTTAAGTACGGACGATCCAAGCGGTAGATGATTCTTGGCCTTCTCGGACAGATAATCCAAGCATTTAGTAGCCAGGAATGGCGCTGATGTTGTACCATATGTGACCGTTTTAAGTCTATAAAAATTTAGATCGTCTGATGGTTTCTTCCGCCATACGATTAATTGATTGATCTGGTGGTCAGGGTGCATCCACACCTGCCGATACATCTTTTCTATATCTGCAGTAAACACATATCTGTGAGTGAGGAATCGTAGTAAAATTGCAAACACTTCGCTCTGCACAGTGCATGTCGTATCCTTCTTTGACTGGGTCTTCGTATTCTTCGTGAACAGCGAAGTGGACATTCTGATATTGGGACCATAATGAGTTTATCGAATCCCTTGTTATGGCCATTCCGGTTTCGGAAAATTCTTTCAGGGCACGTGTGATTGATTCAGCAATCGCCCTTTTTCGCCGACATGCTGATATCAGCTTGCTTGCAGGTTGCGGTATGCCTGCAACGTCTGCATTTTTTGAAGCATGACTCGAGGCTTCATTTCCGGGGGCATTGCTCGAGGTTTGAACCATTGCATCGGTTATTAACGTTCTATATCTGTCGTATGACTCACGACAGTCTACGTAAAACTTTAAATATTCTGCGGTTCTATATTTGATGGTTTGATTGGTTTGATTGGGATTGGGTGAGGTTTGGTAGGTTAAGGCCATGAAGACACGGCGATGGTGTCTGGCGCATGTGGTGAATGAATAAAAGCTCTGTTGTAAGGTAGAACTCTTACAGACTTTACTAATAAAAACTTAACAGTATATATAGGTACAAGGTGGGCAGTGCTAAGTCAAGCACTTCCCAAACACCACGCCCACCCATCACAACCAAGGCGACCCACGCCAGGGTTAGTGAGGCTAGCGATAAGCCAAAATCGCTAACCCACCAACAGAGGAAAGTGCAGGTCAACTAGGCCCGCTTCATTCTGGCTAAGATAGCCAAGAATGAAAAGGAGGGCAAAGCTAACCAGCGCGACAGAGAAGACAAGGCCCGATTCCAGGCAGTAATCGAGGACTTTGAGAAATTCGAAAAGGAGCACCAAGAAGCATTCCTTCCTCCCCAGGCGAAGCGAAATCGCGGAAATCCTGTCTCCTGACAAACAGTTGATACTCCGGCAGCATATTGTCGTAGACTCGCTCCAATTCCCGTTCCTCTGTGATTCCTGCCCGTCGCATCTGCAGGCGCAGGTCCACCAAATACTCCTTAAAAGGCTCATATGGCCTCTGAAAATGGGCCCTGATCTCGTCCTCCAACCGCTGATAATAGCGCGGCGGCAAGAAGAAATCCAAAAACTCCCTACGAACCTCCTTCCAAGTGGCATTTCGTAGGCCACTGGTCCTGTACCAGCTCTCGGCGCGGCCATTCGTGGCACTATCAAAGCCGGGGCGAGATACTTCTGGTCGATTCGACAAGTATCGGCCCATTCCTCGATATGCTCTATGAAACAGAGCGGATCCGTTGTTCCGTCGAACGAGAGTCCCCACTTGGTCATCCGATCCAAAAGTGCGGCTCCCGAGTCCCCATGGTAGCTCGTTGTGCGTCTCCCTGCGGCAGGAGAGGTACTCCTGGGCAGCAAAAGGGTAAGTGGTGCCGTCGGCGCCGCAACTCCTGGTGAGTTTGCCTCCGAGTCCAAATACATGTGCGACAGTAGCTTCGCGTCCCCGGTGGGAGCGTTCCCAAAATTTCTCTCTAACTCCTCCAGACGGACCTGTACCGCCTCCGAAAGGTCCTGCTGACGCGCGAAGGCAATCAGCCGCGATCGCATTTCCTCTACCGTGCCTCCACGTTCCAAACCAAATTCCAGGAGTATGGTCTCCAGTTCCAGCTTCTTCCTGTAACTGATCCAGGTGACGCCCATGGTTGGTTTAGTTTTTTTTTCTTTTCTTAAGGATTATTATTATTTTATGTGTTTCTTTTTGTTTATATAGCTTATTTTAATTATATATTTCTTAAAATTTTCGTGCCTGTATCCTTGTCGTTCTATACCTTATTTATTACTATTTATTCTATTGTCCTAGCCTGCTGTTTTTTGTGTTTATTAAAATTTATTATTCCCTTCCTTCCTCGATTTTTTCTCGGTCTCGCTCAATCCGTTCGTTCGCTTGCTTAACTTGTTCTATCCTTATTTGTTATTTATCATTTATTTAGTATTTATTTAGTATTATTAATTATATATTTTGGCTTATATCATCTACTTCCTTTTATTTCTTTATTATATGTTATTTCGTATGTTATTTAGCTGTCTTATTGTATTTTATTCCTGATCGTATATTACTATTTTATTATTCGCTACTTGATCGTATTTATTTTATTTATTTTACTTTTCTCTGTGTGTTTTCCCTGTATATCTCTTTTTTTCCGCTTCTCAAATTTTTTTTTTCATTTTTTTTTCTCAGTGTAACCGTAAATTTTCGATGTAATTTCTTTCGCTCTGTATTTTTATTTTATTATTTATTATATTTTATTATTTATTTTAGGGTCTAACCAGCCTTTTGTCTTTTTATTTCTCTCAGTGTTTATTAATCTATTAATTCCTTTATTTTATTTTATCATTTATTCTTTTGCTTTCTTTTATTTTATTATTATTATTGTTGGATTGAGGCTTAGATGCCTGGCAAATAGTGCATGAACTATTGCCTACAGTTGTCGCAACTAGCACTTGGAACTAGTTGGACGGTTTGAAGTGTGTTTGGGTGTGGTTGATTGGTTTGATTGATTGGTTGTATGAGGTTGATTGGGGCATGGAAGACACGGTTATGGTGTCGGGCACATATGAATAAAAGCTTTGTTGTGAGGTAGAACTCTTACTAACTTTATTAATGAAATTTTAACAGTATATATAGGTACAAAATGCTTATGGTAACAAATTTCGTATAACAAAATAATGTGGGTTACAATTAATGTGGGTTACTGTGTATGTGGGTTATTGTCAGATATATGACCTGACACTTATTGCTACTGTGTATGTAGGTTATTGCCAGCTATATGACCTGACACTCATTGCTCTATTTTGCTTATCTCATGTTCGCCAGCAATGCAAATTCGCTTAACCTGGTAACTGATACTTTATTAACGACAAATGCATGTGGCTGCGACTGAAGAATTATTATGTCGAATTCTAAATGTTATTGCTTATGAATAAATGCTGCCGTGACTGAACATTCTCCCGGCCGTTGAACAGGTGTTCAACCTTCAGAAATGTCGAACGAAAAACTTCGTGGGGTAGGTTCTGGTGCTGGTTGTTCCGTGCTCTGCTTGGATTCCGGTGTCCGGCGTAGAAATATCAGACGTCGTGGTGTCCATTTGCCGACCGTCCGGCTAAGAGCCCATACAATGCCTAGTAGGATTGACATCGCTAGGGACACATAGGCAGCTACTTGATGATGTTGAGGAGCGACAAGTTGATCCTTCCAGGTAGTCTCTTTTAATTTGACCAACTGGCGTTGCAAAGCGCCCAGCTCCTCCAAGCTGACTTCCTTGGCTGCCGTTCCTTGGGGTGGCTCAGGTGGATCCTTACAGTCAATTTTCGAGATATTGCCAAATTAAACATATGTAGCCTTCGTTTCGCTGACTACAGTGCTGGATGTGCTCACGCTAATTTTTGAATTGCGTGCAGTGCAACCTGGGGCCAATGACAATAAGCCCGTTCCGTTAAGTTGCACTGTAGAAGCGATTCCTTTGCACACCGCTTGAAGTTCTATGAGATTGCGGGTGGCAAACATCCATCTGTTTCGCTGATGCGTTGCCAGCCACAGCAGCTCGGATCTTGACTGAAAGACCTCACATATAGTCTCAGTTTTGTTGTTAAATAACTGAAACTCAGACCGATTCTCCACGCTGAATGTGGCTTGGTGGTTGAAACATATGTGCTCGTCATTTGGCAGCTCCATACATTGGTTGAACTCGTCTTTAGTCAACCCCATGATGTCTCTATGGGCATTGACGGCTATGATTTCGGTTCTTAGCCGGAATCGCTGCCAGCTGCCGGCTTTCCATGTTGGGATAGGCATGATGCTGAACACTTCCTGTTCTGTTACAGACACCAGAGGTAACGATATCTTGAAGATGACGTGGTTGCTCGTTGTGGTGCCTTTGGCATGCATCATTTTGTATAGTTGGATTACATTATCAGACGATACTGGAAGCCGTTGATCCGGTGGGATATGTTCCCGCATCTGATCTAGTTGCACCCTGAGTTGCTTGGGGGATACTAGCATCGGACTGATCGTTCGATGGCGAACGTCAGTTAGCACGTTAGCTATTTCACTCTGCATCCGCTGCATTCCCGTTGCCACCAGAGTTAGCTGAGCTGTCAAAACCATAAACGCTTGCTGCAAGTGGTCGCCTTGGTACTTGCCTCTTTCTTGATTGATTGCACCTATCTGGTACTCTAGCGTTTTGATTCGATCGTTGGTGGCTGAGCTGCTCTTTCTGACTATGTTTATCGTAGAGTCCAGAATTGACGTTTGATTTTTCAAGAGCATCATCAATACGTCCTCGTTAGACTTGACGTTGTTTATCATTTTAGACATGTCGTCGGCGTACTTTGAGTCCAGAACGCCAAATAATGAATTCGCTACATTTCCGACTATATCAAGTGGTGCTCTTCGTTGTCAGGAATGATTAATCATTTCCTGCTTGTAGCTTGTCATATACATGTTGAAAATGTTCATATATAGACTTGCAGGCATTTATTTTTCGCAACTCTGAACATTTGTGTTTTAGTCTTTTTGTCTTTTCCGGATACGTCTTTACTATCCGCCCCATAGGCCAGTTCATTACCGGCACGTTGTCTTCTTTTACTAAGACTAATAGTCCTTCTTTGACGTTCTGGGCCATGGTCTTCTATTTAGTACGCATTTGCAGCTCTTGAAGATATTCCATGGACCACTGATTCCAGAACGACTGTTTGAGCCTGGATACTAACTCCAATCTTTTTACCAGAGCTTTTCCGGGTAGGGCACGATTCGCCGCTACATTAGGTTCACCAATTAAAAAATGACCTGGAGTGAGGGCTGATGTATCCGTGGAATCATATGACATCGGATTGAGTATCGCTTCGAATTTAATGATAACCGTGTTGAGCTCTTCAAACGCTATCGATGATGTGGCTGTGACTGATACCAGTAGCCTTTTCGCTGATTTTACCGCAGCTTCCCATGGCGCTCGAGGCGGAATGAACTTAAACTCCACCTGCTGCTTACTGCATTGGTTTACGATCTTGGTCTGAGCCTGTTCTGTGAAGATTGTTTCTTCTAGCGCCTTTAACTGGTTGTTGGCACCTACAAAGTTCGTGGCGTTGTCACAATGAATTGTCTGACACTTTCCACGTCGACCCAAGAACCGCCGAAGAGCGGCTAGGAAAGCGTCTGTTGTCAGGTCGCTTACCAATTCAATATGTACTGCTTTAGTGGCAAAACAGCAGAATACTGCAATGTACGCCTTATCTGGTCTGTTTCCACGGATTTTATGGTGAATCCAAAAGGGACCGCAGTAGTCGACTCCAGAGTTGGAGAATGGACGAGCCTGTGTTACTCGATCTGCAGGCAAATTACCCATGATTTGTTGCATCAATTTGGGTCGTGCCCTTGTGCATCTGACACAACTGTGTATGATGCTTCTGGCCATTGTTTTGTCATTCAGAATCCAGTATTGTTGTCTGGCTATGGCTCTCAATCATTGCGCTCCGCAATGCATGTTCACTTCATGCATCTCTCGTAGCAGCATCTTTATAATTGGATCATTGTATGGAAGCAATGCTTTGCGGAATATAGCGAAACAATTGATCTTCTTTTGTCCACTGTCCTGTGGATGCGCAGTTGTTTATACTCGGCACTGAATTCAATTTTTTGAATAGTTCTTAAAATCAGTGTCCTAGCATAAGTTAGTTCACCTACACTTAGAGTAGTTGTAGGAGATCGGTTCTGCTTGTGACAAAAGCGCAGCATGTAAGCTACAATGCGTTGCAACTTGTGAAAGGAGTTGCTGTGATTGCAACTGTATAGTTCGATTCCCAGTCGATCTTGGCATATTGGCAAGCTCACTTGCTTCACTCGTCGTTCTAAATCGCTGGGAGTGATGCTCGGTACCTTGGAACATTTGTCTCGGGAACCGTGTAGGAATAGAGGTCCGAACAGCCAGAGGTTGTGCCCTTTTTGACTCTATGGGTCAACTCAGCTCCTAAAACTGCAGCACATAACTCTAACCGCGGTAACGTCACCTTAGCTGACGGCGCAACTCTTGACTTTGAGCACAGCAAACGGACGGATACTTGATTATTTTTGTATGTGGCTCGCACATACACTGCTGCTCCATATGATCGTTCTGAAGCATCGACAAATGTGTGCAATTCTTGTGTCACGGGCACCTGTCCTTCGAATATGTGTCTTGGAATTTGCATGTTGTTTAGCGCTTGTAAGTCAGCGCGATAATTTTTCCAATCCACCTGAAGGTGCTGAGGAATCTCGTCGTCCCAGCCCATTTTTAATTCCCACAGGGTCTGCATAAAAATCTTTACTTTGACCACCACGGGGGCAAATAATCCTAATGGATCGAATATTTGCGATGATTCCGAACTGACCACTCGTTTGGTGATGGTTGATGCTTCGCTTTTTTGAGATCGTCCACATAACTGATCCTTTTGTTGCATCCAAAGCAAACCCAAAGTCTTAGCACTATATTGTTGCAGTGCTTCGTCTAACTTAGAGACGATATCTTTTTTGGGAATTTGGCCTAATACCTCTGAGTTATTGGAGCACCATTTTCGAAGCTTGAATCCGGAAGGCAGCAGTATTTTGTATAATTCTTGTTGAATTTGTACGGCCTCTGGGATACTGTCTGCTCCTGTGAGACAGTCATCCACGTAAAAATCATGTTTAAGTACGGACGATCCAAGCGGTAGATGATTCTTGGCCTTCTCGGACAGATAATCCAAGCATTTAGTAGCCAGGAATGGCGCTGATGTTGTACCATATGTGACCGTTTTAAGTCTATAAAAATTTAGATCGTCTGATGGTTTCTTCCGCCATACGATTAATTGATTGATCTGGTGGTCAGGGTGCATCCACACCTGCCGATACATCTTTTCTATATCTGCAGTAAACACATATCTGTGAGTGAGGAATCGTAGTAAAATTGCAAACACTTCGCTCTGCACAGTGCATGTCGTATCCTTCTTTGACTGGGTCTTCGTATTCTTCGTGAACAGCGAAGTGGACATTCTGATATTGGGACCATAATGAGTTTATCGAATCCCTTGTTATGGCCATTCCGGTTTCGGAAAATTCTTTCAGGGCACGTGTGATTGATTCAGCAATCGCCCTTTTTCGCCGACATGCTGATATCAGCTTGCTTGCAGGTTGCGGTATGCCTGCAACGTCTGCATTTTTTGAAGCATGACTCGAGGCTTCATTTCCGGGGGCATTGCTCGAGGTTTGAATCATTGCATCGGTTATTAACGTTCTATATCTGTCGTATGACTCACGACAGTCTACGTAAAACTTTAAATATTCTGCGGTTCTATATTTGATGGTTTGATTGGTTTGATTGGGATTGGGTGAGGTTTGGTAGGTTAAGGCCATGAAGACACGGCGATGGTGTCTGGCGCATGTGGTGAATGAATAAAAGCTCTGTTGTAAGGTAGAACTCTTACAGACTTTACTAATAAAAACTTAACAGTATATATAGGTACAAGGTGGGCAGTGCTAAGTCAAGCACTCCCCAAACACCACGCCCACCCATCACAACCAAGGCGACCCACGCCAGGGTTAGTGAGGCTAGCGATAAGCCAAAATCGCTAACCCACCAACAGAGGAAAGTGCAGGTCAACTAGGCCCGCTTCATTCTGGCTAAGATAGCCAAGAATGAAAAGGAGGGCAAAGCTAACCAGCGCGACAGAGAAGACAAGGCCCGATTCCAGGCAGTAATCGAGGACTTTGAGAAATTCGAAAAGGAGCACCAAGAAGCATTCCTTCCTCCCCAGGCGAAGCGAAATCGCTCCCAAGAGGTGAGCGAGAGCTCTCCGAACAGAGCGAAGGATGCCAAGGGGGCTCCAAGAGCGACGTCATTTGTCAGGCCGGCGAAGAGCTTCAGCGAGGTGGCTAGAAACAGCCTTGCCATGGCACTGGTGGACGAACTCAATGACGACGGGCGCCTGCTGGCGGAGAAATAGGAGGAGGTCGACACTCGACTGGCGGAGATGGTAACAGACAAGTTACTATCAGAGCCATCGGGTCCGACACCCTCCTTTGACTCCTCAGACATGGTGAGAGGGCACCGAGTAATCAGGTGCGACGATGAGTCTTCAAAGGACTTCCTGGCGGCATGCGTTGCCAGCATAAGCAACGCATGGAAAGGGCTACGCATTAAGCTAGTCCCCGCGAAGGATATCCCGAGGAGGCCCAGAGCTCGCATCTGGCTACCAAAGGGGCTAACTAGACATGACAGGGTGCTGCAGACGTTACGAGCTCAGAACCCAGATGTCGATATGGAGGACTGGGCCGTACTCAAAGCTGAGAGGGAGATGAAAACAAGTCAGCCTTTCTTGTTTCTCATCAACCGCCGATGCCTGGAGCAACTCAGGAAGTCCGACCACAAAGTGCGGTACGGAATAAGGAAGGCCAAGATCAAGGTCTTCCTGGCCGAGCCGGACGAAGCCCTCGAGGACGACGTCGACGATACCAACAGGCTGTTGGACGACCTAATCATCGACGACGTCACTCCAGACGCAACGCCACAGTAATGCCGAACGTCGTCCAGATCAATCTGAAGCGGAGCTCTCACGCTTCAGCGAATCTGGCAGTTCTTCTCGGCGAGAAGGACATCGACATCGGCCTCTTACAAGAGCCATGGACAAGAGACGGACAGATCTCTGGCGTGGCGACTAAAGGATATACAACTCTATACACGAACGAACGAAGCACGGAAGAATTTCAAGGTTGGGAAGAAGTTCTTGACATAACTCTCCAAATGGAGAACAGTGGGTACAAGGTAGGAAATTGGAGGGTTTCGACACAGAACTCTTTTTCAGACCACAGGTACACAATCTTTGAAATCTCGATGCCGATGCGCGAGACGACACCGAAACGCAACCCACGTAACACAGACTGGAACAAATTCACCAAAATTGTACAGACAAAGACAAAACACAGGAGGATCAAAGTCAGATTCGACCCGGAAAAGATATACAAAGAAGTTGAGGACCTCATAAATATCCTCAATAACGCGTACAAGGAGTCATGCAGAATCACATACTCCAAGAAGCAATACCCACAATGGTGGAGCAAAGAGCTAAGCGAGCTCAGACGTAAGGTCAGAAAGACCTTCAACAACAGCTACGGAACCAAAGACTGGGGACCGTACAAGGAAATACATAGAGTAAAAAAAGGCGATATACGTAGCCAAGAAAGAATCTTGGAGCAACAACTGCGAATCGCTAGACTGAATAAAAGACACGGCTAGGTTGAGCAAAATACTAGCAAGAGGGCAAGCAAGCCCCTCACTTATAAACAGACCTGACGGCACAGGAACGTCGTCAGCTGAAGAATCATTAGATATCCTGCTGGACACTCACTTCCCAGGAATAAAACCCACAGCAACGGATGCCCTAAGGGCAGTCCAACAGCCACAAGTCGAAGAGATCGCCACTAGGGAAAGAATCCACTGGGCGATAGACTCTTTTGACAAATACTAGAGTCCAGGGCCGGACGGAATCATACCAGCAATGCTGCAAACGACAAAGGAATACATATGAAACTGGCTGCAGGCAATCTTCCAAGCATGAGTAGTCTTTATACCCAAACCAAGGAAGAAGAGAGCACATCCTAGCCAAGGATTACAGGCCCATTAGCCTGACCTCATTCCTTATGAAAACAATGGAAAGGATACTAGATATCCACATCAGAAGAAAAACGGAGAAAACCCTTTCGAAAGCCCAGCACGCTTACCGAAAAGGCAAATCCACAGAAACGGCGCTACACGAAGTAGTACAATACATAGAGAAAGCCCTGCTGTTCAAAGACTGCACGTTGGCTACCATTTTAGATATAGAAGGGGCTTTCAACAACGTAACCGCGGACTCCATCCTGAGCTCCCTCAACAAAATAGGAGTTGAGGGAGGCATCAGATCATGGATAGGCGAAATGCTAACGAGCAGGAAGATAACAGCCGAACTAAGTGGCACTCATCACACCAGGTTTGTGAAGAGGGGCACACCTCAGGGGGAGTTATATCTCCACTGCTCTGGCTGATCAACATGGACGACAGATTGAAAGAATTCAATAGCGAAGGGATTAAGGTGGTAGCTTACGCGGACGACGTAGTCCTACTCACCACAGGACCATTCCCCGACGTAATCAGCGAACTGATGACAAAGGCGCTCACCAAACTGAACTCATGGGCTAAAGCCTGTGGACTAGGCAATTAACCGAGCAAAACGGAACTTATGCTCTTTACGAAAAGAACAAAGATCCCCCGGTTCACAAAACCACAGATAGATGGAATAGAACTAGAGCTATCACAACAAGCCAAGTACTTAGGGGTGATACTGGACACAAAATTATCATGGAAAAACAACATCAATGAACGAGTCAAGAAAGCGAGTATAGCATTCTACTCGTGCAGAAAGATGTTTGGAAAGAACTGGGGCATACACCCCGAGATCATAATATGGCTCTACACAGCGGTGGTGAGACCCATACTGACATACGGAGCACTGGTATGGTGGCCGGCACTAACTAGGGCATATAATAGACAAAAACTTCCAAGGATTCAAAGATCGGCATGCGCAGGTGACACGGGAGCACTAAGATCATGCCCCGCGGCGGCGTTGAACGCAATGCTAAACATGATCCTAATAGAACACTTCATCAGGAATGCAGCAGCCCAAAGCGCGGTACGACTGAAGGCAAGCCAAAGCTGGAAGAACTATCACACTGGGCACTGTACGATCCTGAATGAAAAAGACTATATGGGAACAACAGGAACAGACTACATGACAACCGAACTACGATTCGCATATACAACCAGATACCCCACAAGGAAGAATGGAGACGAGGGAGTGTATCCGAACGAGACGAAGTATACCTCTACACCGACGGCTCGAAAATGAGATGCGGTGTAGGGGCCGGAATCTTCGCCGACAGCTGGGGAGAAGAAGAGTCCTTCAACCTCCCAGCGTCAGCGACAGTGTTGCAGGCAGAGGTATTTGCAATTCTGAAAGCTGTCGAACTCTCAGAAAACCGAGACCTCAAGAATACTAAAGTTAGGATATACTCGGATAGTCAAGCGGCTATCAAATGTCTAGCATCAGCAAGAACAACATCGACTCTAGTTGCCCAATGTGAGGAGGCGCTAAATAGACTCGCGGAGGATAACACGGTACAAATAGTATGGGTACCGGGACACAACGATATTCCAGGAAACGAGAAAGTTGACGAGCTGGCCAGGAAGGGGTCAGAATGGAGTTCAGACACCTCAAACATACAAATCTCCTTAAACTCAGTCCAGAGGGAAATCCTCGACCATTTCAAACGACTAGCCAGCAAAGAATGGTCAACGATGACTGAGAACAGAAGATCTAGGCTATGCTGGCCAGAATACAATAGGAGAAGGACAGCAGACCTGATCTCCAAAAGCAAAAAGGACATCAGAAGAATAACGTCAACCCTCACGGGGCATTGGCCAATAGGCACTCATGCCATGGGCCTTCCCATAAAACATATTGCAGAAGCTGCAAAGAAGAAACCGTGAAGGAGCACCTGTTGTGTCACTGCCCGGCATTCAACCATCTCCGAGCCCGACACTTTGGAGTTCACCAGCTAGGGTCGCCAAGGGAGGTGGGGTTATCAGTGAATGCCATCCTAGCGTACCTGAACGACACTGGCTAGTACTGAAGTGAAGGAGCCAGCTACTACAGTCGAGGGTGTAGACCAAAACGGAGCTCAGATCTAATTGGAGGCTACCTACCATACAAAATGCTTATGGTAACAAATATTGTATAACAAAACTAATGTGGGTTACTGTGAATGTGGGTTACTGTGTATGTGGGTTATTCTCAGCTATAAGTGACCTGAGACTTATTGCCCTATTTCGCTTTCCTCATGTCCGCCAGCTTTGCATATTCGCTTGACCTGGTAACTGATACTTTATTTACGACAAATGCATGTTGCTGCGACTGAAGAATTATTATGTAGTATTCTAAATATTATTGCTTATGAATAAACGCTGCCGTGACTGAACAAGCTCTTTACCGCAAAGCTGGGTGGAGTGGAGGAGATGATATCCCTTCTGAAGGACATTTAAGCTTTTCCGTACCTTAAAAAATGTTGCTGGGATTTGCTGAAGACTATAAGAAAGTTAATGTTAAATTGTAGACATGAACTCATTCTTTTGCTTACGAAAAACACTAAAGATATGTTTTTTACAAATGTTGATGGAAAAGCGCATAAAATTGCTGTAAATAGCATTAGTTGGAAGATTCCCCACATCGTTCCAAGTGATACAGCGAAAATTAAAATGTTTATTGTTTTGAGTTTTGAGTTGGGATTGCTATATAAATCCAACATTGCACTATGGTTCAGCGGACCACTTTTTTGGCCAAAATACATAACTCCGAAAATTTTAAAGATATCAACTTGAAACTTTGCCAATCGTAATTTTGTGCTTTTAGGATGATACTGGATTAAAATTATCGAGATCATAAAACTATATCCTAAAGCTTTCATAGGAATGATAAAATATTTTTTCAGATAAATTCATAAAACGTTGGTTTCTTTAAAATTATATTATATTATATAAAAATTTAATTAAATTTAAAAAATTTTACCGAAATCGGATCACAAATAACTATAGTTTTCATAGGAAAAATCTGAAAATATAGACAATTTTGCCTATAATTGTATGGGAATTGAATGCAATTGGCTACGAATGGGTTAAGAAAATAGTCGAGAGCAAGTGTCTTCATTTTGGGTTTATTCTCATGCAGGGCACTAGGAGAAACATTTGTGGCTCACTCCTAGGCCAAGAGACCATCTTCGGGTGGGTACTTACCCGACCGATTTCCTATACTAAGGCCAACAGAGTCGCATCCTTCAGGACTCAAGTACACCACAAAAATGAAGATTCCCTAGACTCGCTTCTCAGCAAGTTCTGGGAGGTGGAGGATCTACCACTCCAGATGGTAAAAGAGTCAGATTCCTATTGCGAAAGGAACTTCCTCCAGACTACCAAGAGAGACGCAAGCGGAAACTCGGGGTCAGATTTCAAGGTCCATTGCGTTAGCTCAGTTTCTTCGAAACGAGAATCGTTTAAAAAGAGACTTTCCTTTAAAAGAGCAATATGACTGCGTGATTCAGGAGTACCTGGATCTGGGACACATGAACGAAGTTCCAAAGACTCATAGTTCCCACACGTACTATCTTCCACATCACGGGGTAATCAAGCCCGAAAGTACCACGACAAAGCTTCGCGTTGTATTTAACGCCTCCAGTCCATCTGCGAATGAAACCAGCTTAAATGATATTCTTCATGCTGGTCCAGTACTGCAATCCGAACTGACCATTCAGATTCTGAAGTGGCGATATTTCCGATACGTGTTCAGCGCGGACAACACAAAGATGTACCGTCAGATCTTGGTCGATCCAAAGCATACACCCTTTCAAAGAATCCTGTTCCTTAATAAAGAGGGTGATATCCGAGACTTGTGACGCGTGCCGCGCACAAAAACGTAAATAAAATGTAAATAAAAATATAAATGAAGCCGATGTAAATAAAATGAAGTTATACAATTGAATTGAATTTGAATCAAATGAAGTTATACAATTGAATTGAATTTGAATCAAATGCGCGCGCGCGCCGAGAAAGCGCCATACTAGCGCCCATGGTCACACGAGACACGCTGCACGCTATATAAGGCGAGCTGCTGGCCGGAGGAAATCACTTAGCGGCCGACAGCGATCGGGAGCGGTAAGCCTCTAGTAGCACACTCCTAGTAGTCAGCAGCCAAAGTCACTTTTTGGTAGGCGACCAGAATCCGAGGATTTGGGTTGCCAATACATTGTCGAAGGACTTGCGAGTCGCGTCATAGAATTCGGCCCGCCGAATTCTCTCTCTCGGTGAAGGATTACGAGTCCGCCCGCCCTCTCTCTTTGAAGACTTACGAGTTCGCCCGCCCTCTCTCTTTGAAGACTAACGAGTCCGCTCGAACTCTCTCTCTTCGAAGACTTACGAGTCCGCCCGCTCTCTCTCTCTCTCTGAAGACTTACGAGTCCGCCCGCTCTCTCTCTCTCTGAAGACTTACGAGTCCGCTCTCTCTCTCTCCCGCAAACCGAAGACTTGCGAGTCCGCCGCGAATTCTCTCTCTGAAGACTTACGAGTCCGCCCTCTCTCTCTCCCGCAAACCGAAGACTTGCGAGTCCACCGCGAATTCTCTCTGAAGACCTACTCTCTGAAGATTTCCAAATCCGCCCTCTGGGAAGACTTCCGAGTCCCCACCGCCTCTCTGCTCTTTTCTCCACAGGCTCCCGGGCCCATCCCCATCCGAGCTGACCTGTCGGGCGTCCCATCGCCCCGAGCTGATCTGTCGGGCGTCCCATCGCCCCGAGCTGACCTGTCGGGCGTCCCGAAGCGCACTGGTGGACGAAATCAATGACGACGGGCGCCTGCTGGCGGAGAAATTGGAGGAGGTCGAGACTCGACTGGACCCCACCCTTAGCAACCCAGACCTAGCAGTGGCCAGGTTTGAGACGGCGGATGGGACAGCAATACTAATAGCCTCCGGCTATATGGCCCACGATGAGAACGAACCCCCAGATGCGGTCATCAGGTTGATGAAGTGGGCTGAAGAGACCAAGACGACGCCACCGCCAGGCACACGCTGTGGGGAAGTAAAGAAACAAACGAAAGGGGTGAGTCTCTTTTCGATAGTATTATATGTAATAGAGGAGATATACCAACTTTCATTTTTCCAAGCACGGAAGAATTTCAAGGTTGGGAAGAAGTTCTTGACATAACTCTCCAAATGGAGAACAGTGGGTACAAGGTAGGAAATTGGAGGGTTTCGACACAGAACTCTTTTTCAGACCACAGGTACACAATCTTTGAAATCTCGATGCCGATGCGCGAGACGACACCGAAACGCAACCCACGTAACACAGACTGGAACAAATTCACCAAAATTGTACAGACAAAGACAAAACACAGGAGGATCAAAGTCAGATTCGACCCGGAAAAGATATACAAAGAAGTTGAGGACCTCATAAATATCCTCAATAACGTGTACAAGGAGTCATGCAGAATCACATACTCCAAGAAGCAATACCCACAATGGTGGAGCAAAGAGCTAAGCGAGCTCAGACGTAAGGTCAGAAAGACCTTCAACAACAGCTACGGAACCAAAGACTGGGGACCGTACAAGGAAATACATAGAGTAAAAAAAGGCGATATACGTAGCCAAGAAAGAATCTTGGAGCAACAACTGCGAATCGCTAGACTGAATAAAAGACACGGCTAGGTTGAGCAAAATACTAGCAAGAGGGCAAGCAAGCCCCTCACTTATAAACAGACCTGACGGCACAGGAACGTCGTCAGCTGAAGAATCATTAGATATCCTGCTGGACACTCACTTCCCAGGAAATCTAAGAATAAAACCCACAGCAACGGATCCCCTAAGGGCAGTCCAACAGCCACAAGTCGAAGAGATCGCCACTAGGGAAAGAATCCACTGGGCGATAGACTCTTTTGACAAATACTAGAGTCCAGGGCCGGACGGAATCATACCAGCAATGCTGCAAACGATAAAGGAATACATATGGAACTGGCTGCAGGCAATTTTCCAAGCATGAGTAGTCTTTATACCCAAACCAGGAAGAAGAGAGCACATCCTAGCCAAGGATTACAGGCCGATTAGCCTGACCTCATTCCTTATGAAAACAATGGAAAGGATACTAGATATCCACATCAGAAGAAAAACGGAGAAAACCCTTTCGAAAGCCCTGTACGCTTACCGAAAAGGCAAATCCACAGAAACGGCGCTACACGAAGTAGTACAATACATAGAGAAAGCCCTGCTGTTCAAAGACTACACGTTGGCTACCATTTTAGATATAGAAGGGGCTTTCAACAACGTAACCGCGGACTCCATCCTGAGCTCCCTCAACAAAATAGGAGTTGAGGGAGGCATCAGATCATGGATAGGCGAAATGCTAACGAGCAGGAAGATAACAGCCGAACTAAGTGGCACTCATCACACCAGGTTTGTGAAGAGGGGCACACCTCAGGGGGAGTTATATCTCCACTGCTCTGGCAGATCAACATGGACGACAGATTGAAAGAATTCAATAGCGAAGGGATTAAGGTGGTAGCTTACGCGGACGACGTAGTCCTACTCACCACAGGACCATTCCCCGACGTAATCAGCGAACTGATGACAAAGGCGCTCACCAAACTGAACTCATGGGCTAAAGCCTGTGGACTAGGCAATTAACCGAGCAAAACGGAACTTATGCTCTTTACGAAAAGAACAAAGATCCGCCGGTTCACAAAACCACAGATAGATGGAATAGAACTAGAGCAACACAACAAGCCAAGTACTTAGGGGTGATACTGGACACAAAATTATCATGGAAAAACAACATCAATGAACGAGTCAAGAAAGCGAGTATAGCATTCTACTCGTGCAGAAAGATGTTTGGAAAGAACTGGGGCATACACCCCAAGATCATAATATGGCTCTACACAGCGGTGGTGAGACCCATACTGACATACGGAGCACTGGTATGGTGGCCGGCACTAACTAGGGCATATAATAGACAAAAACTTCCAAGGATTCAAAGATCGGCATGCGCAGGTGACACGGGAGCACTAAGATCATGCCCCGCGGCGGCGTTGAACGCAATGCTAAACATGATCCTAATAGAACACTTCATCAGGAATGCAGCAGCCCAAAGCGCGGTACGACTGAAGGCAAGCCAAAGCTGGAAGAACTATCACACTGGGCACTGTACGATCCTGAATGAAATAGACTATATGGGAACAACAGGAACAGACTACATGACAACCGAACTACGATTCGCATATACAACCAGATACCCCACAAGGAAGAATGGAGACGAGGGAGTGTATCCGAACGAGACGAAGTATACCTCTACACCGACGGCTCGAAAATGAGATGCGGTGTAGGGGCCGGAATCTTCGCCGACAGCTGGGGAGAAGAAGAGTCCTTCAACCTCCCAGCGTCAGCGACAGTGTTGCAGGCAGAGGTATTTGCAATTCTGAAAGCTGTCGAACTCTCAGAAAACCGAGACCTCAAGAATACTAAAGTTAGGATATACTCGGATAGTCAAGCGGCTATCAAATGTCTAGCATCAGCAAGAACAATATCGACTCTAGTTGCCCAATGTGAGGAGGCGCTAAATAGACTCGCGGAGGATAACACGGTACAAATAGTATGGGTACCGGGACACAACGATATTCCAGGAAACGAGAAAGTTGACGAGCTGGCCAGGAAGGGGTCAGAATGGAGTTCAGACACCTCAAACATACAAATCTCCTTAAACTCAGTCCAGAGGGAAATCCTCGACCATTTCAAACGACTAGCCAGCAAAGAATGGTCAACGATGACTGAGAACAGAAGATCTAGGCTATGCTGGCCAGAATACAATAGGAGAAGGACAGCAGACCTGATCTCCAAAAGCAAAAAGGACATCAGAAGAATAACGTCAACCCTCACGGGGCATTGGCCAATAGGCACTCATGCCATGGGCCTTCCCATAAAACATATTGCAGAAGCTGCAAAGAAGAAACCGTGAAGGAGCACCTGTTGTGTCACTGCCCGGCATTCAACCATCTCCGAGCCCGACACTTTGGAGTTCACCAGCTAGGGTCGCCAAGGGAGGTGGGGTTATCAGTGAATGCCATCCTAGCGTACCTGAACGACACTGGCTAGTACTGAAGTGAAGGAGCCAGCTACTACAGTCGAGGGTGTAGACCAAAACGGAGCTCAGATCTAATTGGAGGCTACCTACCATACAAAATGCTTATGGTAACAAATATTGTATAACAAAACTAATGTGGGTTACTGTGAATGTGGGTTACTGTGTATGTGGGTTATTCTCAGCTATAAGTGACCTGAGACTTATTGCCCTATTTCGCTTTCCTCATGTCCGCCAGCTTTGCATATTCGCTTGACCTGGTAACTGATACTTTATTTACGACAAATGCATGTTGCTGCGACTGAAGAATTATTATGTAGTATTCTAAATATTATTGCTTATGAATAAACGCTGCCGTGACTGAACAAGCTCTTTACCGCAAAGCTGGGTGGAGTGGAGGAGATGATATCCCTTCTGAAGGACATTTAAGCTTTTCCGTACCTTAAAAAATGTTGCTGGGATTTGCTGAAGACTATAAGAAAGTTAATGTTAAATTGTAGACATGAACTCATTCTTTTGCTTACGAAAAACACTAAAGATATGTTTTTTACAAATGTTGATGGAAAAGCGCATAAAATTGCTGTAAATAGCATTAGTTGGAAGATTCCCCACATCGTTCCAAGTGATACAGCGAAAATTAAAATGTTTATTGTTTTGAGTTTTGAGTTGGGATTGCTATATAAATCCAACATTGCACTATGGTTCAGCGGACCACTTTTTTGGCCAAAATACATAACTCCGAAAATTTTAAAGATATCAACTTGAAACTTTGCCAATCGTAATTTTGTGCTTTTAGGATGATACTGGATTAAAATTATCGAGATCATAAAACTATATCCTAAAGCTTTCATAGGAATGATAAAATATTTTTTCAGATAAATTCATAAAACGTTGGTTTCTTTAAAATTATATTATATTATATAAAAATTTAATTAAATTTAAAAAATTTTACCGAAATCGGATCACAAATAACTATAGTTTTCATAGGAAAAATCTGAAAATATAGACAATTTTGCCTATAATTGTATGGGAATTGAATGCAATTGGCTACGAATGGGTTAAGAAAATAGTCGAGAGCAAGTGTCTTCATTTTGGGTTTATTCTCATGCAGGGCACTAGGAGAAACATTTGTGGCTCACTCCTAGGCCAAGAGACCATCTTCGGGTGGGTACTTACCCGGCCGATTTCCTATACTAAGGCCAACAGAGTCGCATCCTTCACGACTCAAGTACACCACAAAAATGAAGATTCCCTAGACTCGCTTCTCAGCAAGTTCTGGGAGGTGGAGGATCTACCACTCCAGATGGTAAAAGAGTCAGATTCCTATTGCGAAAGGAACTTCCTCCAGACTACCAAGAGAGACGCAAGCGGGAGGTACGTGGTTACGCTCCCATTCTGCGACCCCGAAAACTCGGGGTCAGATTTCAAGGTCCATTGCGTTAGCTCAGTTTCTTCGAAACGAGAATCGTTTAAAAAGAGACTTTCCTTTAAAAGAGCAATATGACTGCGTGATTCAGGAGTACCTGGATCTGGGACACATGAACGAAGTTCCAAAGACTCATAGTTCCCACACGTACTATCTTCCACATCACGGGGTAATCAAGCCCGAAAGTACCACGACAAAGCTTCGCGTTGTATTTAACGCCTCCAGTCCATCTGCGAATGAAACCAGCTTAAATGATATTCTTCATGCTGGTCCAGTACTGCAATCCGAACTGACCATTCAGATTCTGAAGTGGCGATATTTCCGATACGTGTTCACAAAGATGTACCGTCAGATCTGGGTCGATCCAAAGCATACACCCTTTCAAAGAATCCTGTTCCTTAATAAAGAGGGTGATATCCGAGACTTGTGACGCGTGCCGCGCACAAAAAACGTAAATAAAATGTAAATAAAAATATAAATGAAGCCGATGTAAATAAAATGAAGTTATACAATTGAATTGAATTTGAATCAAATGAAGTTATACAATTGAAATGAATTTGAATCAAATGCGCGCGCGCGCCGCTCTCTCTCTCTCCCGCAAACCGAAGACTTGCGAGTCCACCGCGAATTCTCTCTGAAGACCTACTCTCTGAAGATTTCCAAATCCGCCCTCTGGGAAGACTTCCGAGTCCCCACCGCCTCTCTGCTCTTTTCTCCACAGGCTCCCGGGCCCATCCCCATCCGAGCTGACCTGTCGGGCGTCCCATCGCCCCGAGCTGACCTGTCGGGCGTCCCGACGCGCCGACGTATTCCGGGCCGAACTGACCGGCGGGTGCGTTCCGAAGCATAGAAGACCAGGCGGCAGCGGAACCAAGATCCAAATCGATAACTCTGTACCACGAGCATTGAATAAACCGAGAAACCTACTTAAGTAACCGAATTCTCTCCACTGTTCTTACTGGGAATCGGGGGACTATCTCTAACAGCTACCACTCGGACTACTAGGCGGACTCTGGCCGTCCCTGAGTTATCTGGGAAACTGGGCGGCAGACCGTCACAGACTATGAATTGAAAACAGTTACCTTTGGGGTCAACTGTGCGCCTTTCCTCGCTATTCGAGTGCTGCAGCAGCTAGCAGAGGATGTCCAAGGGGCGTTTCCAAAAGCCAGCCACATTCTTCTACAACATATGTACGTCGATGACGTTCTAGCAGGGGCCAATTCCATACCTCAGGCCCATAGTTCGATTCAAGAGTTACAAGCAGCTCTTAGCTCAGATGGTTTCCCTTTGAGAAAGTGGACTTCAAACCACACGAGCATTCTAAAAAGTATTCCAGCCAACCACCTCCTTCATAGCGAGTTCCTCGGTATCGATACCGAAAGCACTGCCAAAACGCTCGGGATTCGATGGAGGGCTCGGTCCGACGAATTCTACTTTGTGCCGCCAGAAATTGTGGTGGAACCCTCCTTCACAAAGCGCGAGGTGTTATCCCAAATCGCGAGGCTGTTTGATCCAGCCGGATGGCTCGCTCCGTTTATAATACGTTCCAAAATGTTTATGCAGGAGATTTGGCTACAAGATTTAAGCTGGGATGATAAGCTTCCCAGCGAAATGAGTCAGAGGTGGCAGGCGTTTCTGCATGAGTATTCCGACCTCAACCAGATCCGCGTTCCGAGATGGGTCTGTTTTCAGCCTGAAATCAAAGAGGCGTATCATAGATTCTGCGATGCGTCCCAAAATGCATTTGGAGCGGCGATCTACGTGCGTGTCGAGGTTGGTCAGCAAATCCTTTCTAACCTCCTCACATCCAAGACACGAGTCGCTCCAGTAAAGACCGTGTCACTTCCACGCCTAGAACTTTGTGGCGCCGTGCTGTTAGCCGAAATGGTGACAGCTATTCTTTCCCATATGCCTACACCAAGTTCCGACATACGCTGCTGGACCGATTCGACAATCGTTCTGGCCTGGTTACGGAAGCCGGCGTGCAACTGGACCACATTTGTAGCCAACAGAGTGGCCAAGATCATTCAGGCAGTACCAGTCGACTGCTGGGCACACGTTCAATCCGAACAAAATTCCGCCGATTTAGCTAGTCGAGGCGTGTCCCTACTCGAGTTAGCGGATAGTCAACTTTGGTGGCACGGGCCAGAGTGGCTGCAAGGGCCACAAGAGCTGTGGCCAGCGCAAAGCGATGTGCAGCCGAACACAGAGCTCGAGCAGCGCGCGGTGAAAGTGCATTTCATCCAGGTCCCCTCTGACGAGTTTCTAGAACGTTTCTCGAAGCTGGACAAAGCACTGCGAGTCCTGGCGTATGTTCGGCGTTTCCTTAATCGCTGCCGTAAGGGCGCGATCCCCTCCACTTCACGACCCACGAGTGAAGAAATCCGAGAGGCAGAACGCGCGCTGATTTCCATGGCGCAGCGTCGAGCATACGGCCAAGAGCTGAAGCACTTGGCGGAGAAGAAGCCCCTTTCGGGGGCAAGTCCAATATTGAATTTATATCCGTTCACGGACCAACTCGGGCTCCTAAGGGCGTGTGGTCGCGTCACAGCTTCTAAAGCCCTCCAGTATGATGAACGGCATCCAATATTTCTGCCCTATGGCAGAAGGATGTCTCGCCGTCTCGTCCAATTCAGCCACCAGATTACTCTTCATGGCGGTAGTCAGTTGATCGTACGCCTGATCCGATCGAAGTATTGGATTCCAAAAATCAAGAATCTGGTCAAGGCAGTAGTGAATCCGTGTAAGATCTGCACGATTTACAAGAAGAGACTGCAAACTCAGCTGATGGGCGATCTTCCAAAGGACAGAGTCTCCTTCTCGCGGGCCTTTACATATACGGTCATTGATTATGCCGGGCCGTTCGATATCAAAAATTATACCGGAAGAGCGTGTCTCATTACCAAGGGATATGTATGTGTATTTGTGTGTTTTTCCACGAAGGCTATCCATTTAGAGCCGAGAGGGGGGGGGGGGGGGGGGGGGGGGATAATGTTCGCGCCACAAGGGCGCTTAGTTCTAAGCGGCAGTGTAAGAGCGAGCGCTTGCACTCCCGCTTACACTCCCGCTCTTCCTTGGCTCTCCCGCTCAGGCAGAACCCACCACTCCGCGGTCCCGGGCTCTTTTCCTGTTTAGTCTTAAGTTAGTAATAAATCTGAAGTGTGCCAATAAAGTGAATTAGCTGAAGACGACTTCGCCGCCCCTCTTTATTTCGGGACTTGGGATTTCTACCACCATCCAACAATTTTCCACGGCCACCGACGACCAACTCCGCCACGACAGCCGGCCTTCATCTTTGAACAAAGCCGCCCACTCCATTTCACATATAAGCAACCAAGCCAATGCAGCATATTCCAGGCGGAAGTCTTCGCCATCAGGAAGGCGACTGAGCTAGCGCAGAGAAAAGACCGCCAACGCGAGGCAGTAAACATGTTCGTAGACGGTCAAGCGGCGATCAAATCCATGCAATCGTCGGGGGTCTGCTCCAAAAATGTAATGGCAAGCAGAGAGGCACTAGATACCTTAAGCACGACAACGTCAGTGCGGATCTATTGGGTTCCCAGCCACCAGGGCATCGATGGCAATGAGACCGCAAATGAACTTGCAATGGAAGGCGTCGGATTGGCGAGTAACAGAACAAAAAACGTCCCCGTCTTCCTAAGAATGTTCCACAGCGGGCTAGAATGTAAGGCAGATGCACATGCAAGAAGCTGATGGAGAAGAAACTCTGGAACCTGCAAAATATCGAAAATCATGTGCAGAGAGCGCAACGAAAAACTCAGCCGCTGCACCTCCCAAGGAAAGACTGCAGATTACTAGGAGGAATACTCACATGACTCTGCCTGACACATGCATTCAAGATGGGCATCACCGACAACGGCAATCGCAGGAAATGCGATGAAATCGAGGCAACCGAAACTTTGGAGCATCTCATCTGCAAGTGCCCGACCCTGAATAAAGTACATAGGCGCCCCATTGATGGCCTCACTAGAAGAGGCCTCAAAGCGAACGCCAGGACAACTACTTGCCTTTGCGAAATGCGCCTCGATCCTCAAGGACTTCGAAGCCGCGTAAACCACTCCAGGTCCATTTAAGGAAAAGTTCCCTCTGGGTAACTAACTAACTGACCTATGCGTGGCCCCCCATGAGGGCCGCATGGGCTAACCTAACCTAGGCATAGATTTTATGAAAAAATACAATTGTCAAATAGATTTAAACCCAGAAAATGATTGGCTTATACTGAGACTAGATAACCTCCATACTTCCATTAATATTTCAATAAGCCATGCACTCGAAAATTGATTGTCAATTCTCCCAGCAAGGTCTGAAGAGAAATTGCTATAAATGCAGCAACCAGGTATATATTTAAACCAAACCAAGAAATCCGAAACGGAGTATTCATTGGACCCTCCATTACAGATTCAAAAAATCAATTTTTCCGAATTCGAAATACCACAATCAAAAAATAAGTTTATCAACTTAAACGAAATAAAAATTGAATCATTAGAAGACTATTTAATAGTATCATCAAATGAGGAAGAAAATAATACAGAAACTTTAAATAAATTGAATAAAAACTTCTCTTATCAATTCAAAGCAATACTTAATGAACTATTGTGACAGTCTTTTATAGTCTTTATTACTTTCTTCTTTTCAGTTCACTTATTCGTTTTGCTTCTTTATTAATTCGACTTGCTTCGTTCATAGTATTATAGAGAGTGCTGTTCGCAGGCAGCTTCTAAATCCACCCCTCTTTCTAACTCTCGATCTTCCTCTCTCCCTCTCTTGCTCTCTTGAGAGCGTAATCACAATGAGTCCAGATCCTCCCAATCCTACTAGGCCTGCTACAACTCGGCCGTCCTGACTTTAAGATAGCCCTCTATCTCTGCTATGTACAATTTCTTAATAACTAGTTTTTTCTTTTTTTAAATTAAATAACAAAATTTCTTATAATTACAGTACAATATTTCTTATAACTATGATTTACAATTTTTAAACTAATTATTTCACCCTAATGTTTTAATCTTACTTAATCTTCTTCTTTCATCCAATGCCTAATATTGTTCGCACTCCACACTACCTGGTATGGGTTTCGAGATAATTGAAACCCATCAATGTCTTTTAATAGGAATCTATCATTTTTTAATACTTTTTCAATAACGTGTCGTTCTTTGCTTTTCGGTACTAATTTTCTACAAATCCCAGCCGTACTATCAAAATTCTTTACCATAACATAATCTCCTTCTTTGTATTCAACATTGCTCTTTTTCTTCGCATTGTAAAGTTCTCGTTCCTTAATTGTGACTTTATTTGATTTCCCTCTGCCCTTTGTCTAAGTCGTTCCAAATTTTTTCTATTTTCCTCAATCAGTTGTTCATCGTCATCTAACCTTTCCTCATCCAATCTTTCCTAATCTAATATTTAATAATCTAATATATCTTCATTTAATATTTTGTTATCTAATAATTCTTCATCTAACTCTTCTCTGAATTCGTCACTCTCCTCTCCTCTTTGTGCGATTCCAAATAAAATTTCACTGGGCAATTGCTTAATGCTACTATGAAGCGTGTTATTTAACGAATATTCCACTTTTTCTATAACTACATCCCAATGTAATCCTTTTTCAGGCTCAGTTAGTTTTGCAATCATCGGTCCCAAACTCCTATTTACTCGTTTGACTTGACCATTGGCTTGTGGTGATCCTGTAGCAATTTTTATGTGTTTTATAATTCTTTCTTCTACAAAGTTTACAAAATCTGCCGATGTAAAACAACTAACTCTATCTGATATAATACATCGCGGCTTGCTATATGCCCGACAATAATCAGTGATCGCACTCAGCACTTCTTTTGTATTTGTTGTCTTTGTCGTGTACAGCCTAATAAATTTTTGTAAATATATCTATCACCACTAAAATGTGTTTTTTGGCCCATAGTAATCAATATGAATAACCTCAAACGGCTTGTTTCCTTTCGGTATGATGTGTAGCCATCCCTCTCCTTTTCCTACTATCGGCGAAAATGCTATACACTTTAAACAATTCTGAATGTGATCAGACACTTTCTCCTTCATGCTCGGAAACCATAACTTTTGCAAATGGCATCTAACATTTTATACCTTCCTATATGGCCGAATTCATCATGATACTTGTACATTACATGTTGCTCCATCCGACTTGGTACATAAAAACGTAACTCGTTCTTATATTTCCTGTATAATGCCCCATTTCTGATTTCAAACCACTTGTGTTCCCTTTTTTCTAAAATATTCCTAATTTCCTTTAGCTTGCTAACTCTTGCCTTGCAAATTATTGAATTATTTTCTTCTTAAGCACAAAATTTTTCCTGAAAAAATTTTCAAACTGGAAAAATAAATAATAATAATAATTTGTGTCGTGAAGCTACATTCCTTAAGTGCCTTAAGTGCTTAAGTGCTTGGCTTTCTTATATGCAGGAGCCACCCACAGGTGGCTCGAGTTTCGTATTGCTCGTTCAGGTGACCTGCTTATTTATGCTAAGGATTCCTCTACTCTCCGTATCATAACGAGGTCTTTGACAAAAAGAATGTTATTTATACTCATTTCTGTCTTAAGGAGGACAGGCTGCTCAGGATGGTTATCAAGAATTTGTCCTGCACCACGCCGAGGAACTTTGTTATGGATGAGTTCTCTAAGCTGGGGCATACGATAGTTAATCTGTATAACCCCCCGAGCCGTGCCCAGCGCCAAGGGAGTCAGGATGTAGTCACTGAGCAGGCCAGACAAAATGTCTGGTTCGTTGATCTCAAACATGGTGTAAACAACAGGGAGGCTCTGTTGATATCAAAGTTGGGTAGGCACCGAGTAACGGTGGAGCCCAAAAAGGACTCAAATAGACTGAAGCAATGTTTTAGGTGTTTTGGCTTCCATCACACAAAGAACTATTGTTTCAAGCCGCCTGTTTGCGGTAGATGTGCGAAGGATCATTGGACGGGATCGGAGAACTGCAGGGCTTTAGTTGCAGCTGACCTCTGCTGTGCCAATTGTGGTGACAATCATGCTGCATATGATAAAAAATGCCGCATTTATGCACTAAAGCTTAAGGGTGTTCTCCCTAAGGTGAAGCAGCAGCCTCATAATTCTACACGGTCTGCCTATAATAGGCAGTCTACGGTGCCCTCGGCTATGCTGCAGTCTGGGGTTTCTTATGCCAGTAGGACAAGAGCGCAGCAGTTCCAGCCTACTTCAAATCTGGGAGTAAGAAACAATCCTCCTGGATTTAAGCAGGCAGCCTATGACTTGCACGACGATTTCCCGTTGCTAGGAAGCCGTGGTAGGGCTAGCAATGCCCAGCAGCCTCCCAACGCTGTCCCTGATTGGGATATGACAAGGGTAGTGACTATGCTTCTTTCCCTAAAGAACTCTGTGGAACAGTTGGCCGCCTCTTTAACCACGATCTCGCTGGTGGTGCGAGATTTACAAGCTGGAATGAATATCACTCATCGGAATCATTAAGGTGGGCATATGGAATGCCAGAAGTCTCCTTGCCAATCGGGTCTTTCCAGAGGACGCTGGATGGCTCCATTCACCTCAATATGGAGATATGCACTGCGGAGGATCTGGATGATGCTGCACTTCTGCTGGAGGCTAAAATCTGGGAAGCATCAGAGCAAGCGGCGCCTCCCTCAGGTATTCACCCTAGGAGAGCCTGCTCTCCATTACCACCGGAAGTTAGTGCTCTTCTGGCGATAAAACACCGACTTAGGAGGGAGTATGGCAGAACCCAGGACCCAAGGACTTTACGTGTCTACGCAGGCTGTGAAATCGAGTCCGGAAGTTGCTTAACCAACTGAGGGAGGAGTTGTTGGACAAGGAGCTGGAGGAGGCAACCCCAGATAAGAATTCTGACTTCGCGCTGTGGAGAATCGCGGGCAGAAGTAAGAGGCAAGCCACCCCCAAATACCCGGTAAAGAAAGCGGATAAAACTCGGGCCAAGTCTCCGCTTGAACGTGCCGAGGCGTTTGCCGAGAGTTTGGAGGAGCGGTTCACTCCATTAGAAACTGTGTCGATGGAGAGAGTCAAAAAGGTTCATGGAGCACTAGAGGAACCTCACCAGATGACGCCTCCAATGCCCCCAACTCGGCTGCCTGAAGTCCAGGCCAAGATAAGGAAACTGAAGCACCGGAACTCGCCAGGAGCTGATGGCATTTCCAGCCGAGAAGCAAAACTCCTTCCGGAGAAGGCTCTCCTTTTCTTGGTCCTGCTGTTTAACGCTTCACTTAGGCTGGGACACTTCCCGAAAAGCTGGCAGCATGCTAATGTTGTAATGATACACAAAAAGGGCAAGGACTCGAAGGATGTGGGCAATTATAGACCGATTAGCCTCCTGCCGACCATTGCTAAGGTCTATGAACGGTGCATTCTGGAAAGATTGCAAAGGATACCAGAAGTCACACAAGCGATCCCCAGGCACCAATTCGGCTTTTTCAAAGGACATGGTACCCCCGAGCAATTTCACCGTGTAGTGGACTTCGTCGTGGATGGATTTCAAAGAAGGCAATATACGGTGGCTGCCTTCCTGGACATCCAGCAGGCCTTTGATAGGGTCTGGCACCAAGGGCTCCTATCAAAGGTCAAGGAACTTCTGCCTTCTCAGCGATCGAACCTTCCAAGTGGTGCAGGATGGAGTAGCCTCAACTACCAGGAGGATAGCTGCCGGAGTTCCACAAGGTAGTGTACTGGGCCCTACACTATATAACTTGCTTGCGCACGATGCACCACTTCATCTGAGCTCAAGAAGCGTGTGTGTAGCGACATATGCAGACGACACTGCAATCCTCGCAAGGTCTAGATGCGTCTACAGTGCCACGGACAAACTTCAGATACTTCTGAAGAGGTTTGAGAACTGGGCCTGTAGATGGAATGTGGCCATCAACACAGACAAGTGTGCGGTGGTCACATTCGCCTTGAGGAGAGACACATGTCCAGGGGTCTTTCTTCATGGTCAGTTGTTGCCGCAACGCGAGGAGCACACATACTTGGGACTGGTCCTGGACAAGAGGCTGACGTTCGCGTCGCACATTAAAAAGACAAGGGCCAAGTTAGAAAACACTGCCAGGTGTCTAAACTGGCTAACTTGCCCGAAGTCGAAGCTGAGTCTTAGATGCAAGACTCGCCTCTACCAGTCCCTGCTAGCCCCGATTTGGCATTATGGAGTGGCAATATACGGCACCGCGGCCAGGACGCACTTGAATAGAATTCAAGCGTTTCAGGCGAAATTTCTTAGACTGGAGCGGAGTGGTACATAAGAAATGCCGACATACGCAGGGAATTGCAAGTCCCTGCAATCGGAGTCGCCGTGAACACCTTAGCTGCCAGCTACAGATCCAGGCTCTGGAGACACACAAACGCGCTGGCCAGAAGGATTGCCAGGAGAAGGGCATGGAGACGCTTGAAGAGGGTCACAACTCGGGAGCTGCCCACCCGGCTTATAAACTAATTTTTAAATAATATTTCTCATAATCCTCTACTTAAAATTGATAACTAATAATATATAAGTAAAATAATAAGTAAAGCAGCATACTTACACATAACTAAATTTTGTAAATAAAAAAAAAAAAAAACAAAAAAAAACCTACTAGGTGCATCTACATGTTGCATATGTTTTCCTGCCCTATGCATATCATAGTCATACTCTTGTAACTCTAACGCCCACCTCGCAATTCTTGGGTTTAAATATATTTTGTTTATCGTTAGTGTTAATGAATTACAATCTGTTACGATTTTAAAATGCCTGACTTGTAAGTAAATCCTAAACCTTTTAAGCGCATAAATGATAGCTAATGTTTCAAATTTTGAAACTATGATACTTTGCTTCCGTTTTTTGAGAAATAAAATATTGGATGCAGTTTCTTATCTTCCTTTCTTTGAAACAGTACCGCTCCATACCCTAGCGCACTAGCATCGCAATGAAGTTCGACCTCGTCCTTATGATCATATAATGCCAGCACCGGTGCTGCAACTAACTTTCCTTTCAAAACTGTGAAACAATCCCACTCCTCTTTTCCAAATTCAAATGTCTCGTCTTTCCTTAATAAGTCATATAATGGTTTTGCTTGTATCGAAAAATCTTTTATGAACTGAGGAAAATATGTACAAAGGCCTAAAAAGCTTTGTACAGCTTGCACTTAGTTCGGAATTGTAAAATTTCTTATCGCTTCTAATTCTTTCTCATCCGCCATCATTCCTGCGTTCTCCATTAGAAATCCTAAATATTTTAGTTTATTTTGTAGAAACTTACATTTATCCATTCTCAACTCTAATTAATTCTCCACTACTCTCTTAAATACTTCTTCTGATATCTCTAAGTATTCTTTAATATCTTGACTTGCAATTAAAATATCACCCATATAAATTATCACTCTATTTGCCCGTATCACGTCCTCAAAAATATCATTGACAAATCTTTAAAATACCTGAGGTGCCAATCTCATTGGCATGCGCAAAAGTTCAGACTGTCCTAACGGTGTTGTAAACGATGTGTATTTCACCGATTCTTTATTCACGAACACATGAAAGTATCCATTTTTTAAATCCAATTTTGTAAGCATCGATTTTCCTACCAACTTTTAAACAGATCATCAATCAAAGGAATAGAATAATATTCCTTAATAATAATTTTTTTTAACCTACGAAAATCAATACATAATCTAAGTTTTCCACACTTTTCCTTGACTAACACTATCGGAGATGCATATTCTGACTTAAAACTTTGAATGATTCCTTTGTCTAAATATTCGTCTAATAGTTTCTTCAATGATTCCTTTTCACTATATGACAATCTCCGAGGTGCACAACTGAATGGTTTTGAACTTTCTAAACTTATACTAATTTCACACCTGTTTTTGAAATTCTGAGGTCGAGCCACCTGAATATATCCTTCCTCTAACAGTTTAATTAACTTCATTCGGGCAACATAATTAACTCCATCTCCAATACGTCCTATCCTCTGTCTCTTGTTTTTCCATATTTATTTGCAACATTTTCCTCTCAAAATTTTCTTCTAAGACTCTTTTTGTTCTGCTCCCCTGTTTGTATCTTATTTTGTACCTAGATCGTCTTTACCTAACTTTGTACCTGAATTATTTTCTGCTACACCTGCTCCCCCAACAATTTTCCCTAGCGTTGTAACTAAAACATCTTTCTTTAAACTTGTACCTAACCCATTTTCCTCTAAATATGTACAAAAACTATTCTCTCCCACACTTGTACCTAAACCATTTTCCCCTAACCTTGTACCTAAACATGTTTCTCCTAAACTTGACCACAACTTGATCTCCTAACCTTGTACCTAAACAATTTTATGTTAAACTTGTACCTAAGCCATTTTCTCCTAAACTTGTACCTAAAAACATTTTCTCCTAAGCTATTACCTAAAACATTTTCTCCTAACCTTGAATCTAAAACAATTTCTCCTAAAGTTTTCCTTAAACCATTCTTACCTAAACTTTCTTTAACTAAAACATTTCCTAATCTTTTCTCACCTAAGCCTTTTCCCAAATTTTCTTCACCTAACCCTTTTCCTAAACTTTCTTCACCTAAACCTTCTCCTAAACTGTCTTCACCTAAACTTCTTCCTTAGCTTTCCTGCTGACTTGTCATACTATTTCCCGATTTTCTAATTTCCATACAGTTTTCGGAAAGTACTTTCCAATTAGATTTTCTCTTGCAATCAGTTTCAATATTCTTGACCGTAACCAGTACAATATTGCAGCCTATAGACCCAACAGCCACTACAATTAATCTAAGCCAAATCTTAATCTCTTTCTTTAATATTAAACATAATATTTTCCTATAACCTTTTAATAAGCTCCTATTAATTCCCCAATAACTCTCTTCCTGTGGTTCTAACTTAGTATTTGTTGGTAAATATGACCGTTTTATCAAGGAGACTGGGCTTCCAGAGTCTATTAAACACTCTGCAATAATTGGCTGCTTTGAATTTTCCCCACAAAAAATTTTAAATATTCTTAAATAATTATTCTTCTTATTCTTGAGGCATACCGCAATTTGATGATCCTCCGCTCCGCATACGTAGCACGACCCCGACGACCTTTTGGGCCTGGTGCACTCTCTCATCCAGTGCCCCTTCCCGTTAAAAGTGAAGCAGCGAGCTTTCTTGCTCGCTACTACCGCCTTTACTGCATCCATTTTAGCCGCTGCTGACACCTTTTCCGGTAGTTTTATGTCCACAAACGCTCGTAACATCCTCGCTGGACTATCGAAGCATTGCAACTTCGCCTGCATCCTGAGACTTGGCATTGGGATGCCCTCCACTAATCCATCCACCAACTCGTCATCCCCATTGTCACCTCTTGAGCCAACCTACATTTCTCTTCAAAATATATGCCGAATTTTTTCGTCTGGTGACCAAATGAGCCCTTCAAACTTGCGTCTCAATGTTGCCCTGGACTCAATGCCTCCAAAAGCCAGCTTTAACTCCTCGAGGCTTAACAGGTTTCGTAAAGCGTCCCGTCTCTGAATGCAGCAACTGTAGGGAATCTCCCCTGAGCTTGCTGATTAGCAAACCTCGCCGCTGCATGTCCGCCAGCCTGTGCAGGGTCGAAATATTGGTCCACTGATCGATCCATGAGCGTACACCCGTTTTGCTGCCGAAGTCCATCATCATATCTCTGGCCATGTTAAAACCAGGCGTTGCCAAATTTTCCGCCGAAATTTCCGCCACTGCCACTGTTGTTGCCTGCGCCTTCACTGCTGCAGCCCCTGCCTTCGTTTCGACCACGACTGTTGTTGCCTCTGCCACGACTGCTGTTGCCTCTGCCTCCGCTTCGGCCACTATTGTTGCTGCCTCTGCTCTCGCCGCTGTCGCTCCCGTTGTCGCCTCTGCCATCCCAATTGCCATTTCTGCCTTCGCCTGTGCCGCTATTTTCTTTATCTCTGCCTTCTTTGTTGCCGTTTCTGCCTTCGCCTGCGCCGTTATATTCGTTGTCTCTGCCTCCACCGCTGCCGTCGCTCTGGAAGTTTCTTCCCCGTTGCTCTTCCGACTTCTTGGAACCGTTATAATTTTCACGTTCAGTCCCGTCATTTGTGAAATTGATCTTCGCGCCGGTCTAGTGACTCAAACTCTCCAGAGTCTTCCGTGCCTTTGCAATTTCATCCCGGAGTGTTTCCTTTTATCCAAATTCCCGTCGCTGCCCTCGCTCAGCTCCTCCGATTCTGCCACCTCTTGCAGCACATTCAGCGCCGGCGCGCTTCCTCGCACGTTGGCTAGAAGTCCCGCCAGTCTCGCGAAAAGCTCCACTTTCGTGGCCTTCGTGGACAACCCCAGCTATTCACATCCATTCCGCTTGGATCTTTACACTTATGTAGGCAAAAGAAAATTCGTATCCCACTTCTGAGATTGTGACAGTAATTCTTAGCTTTTATTATTTAGTTCAATTTATATGAGTTTGTTCTTTTTCAATCGACTTGCTTCGTTCGCCGAGCTTTTGAGAGTGCTGCTCGCAGGCAGCTCCTAAATCAGCCCCCCGTTTCTAACTCTCAATCTTCCTCTCTCTCCTGCTCTCTTGAGAGCGTAATTACAATGAGACCAGATCCTCCCAATCCTACTAGGCCTGCTACACTATGCACAAAATACCGTGACATATTCGGAATGGAAACCGAATCAATATCAACAAATAATTTTTACAAACAAAAACTAAGGATGAAAGATGATGAACCAGTTTATATTAAAAATTATAGAATTCCTAACAGTCAAAAATAAGAAGAAGTTGACAAAGTAATCAAAGATAAAATAATAGAACCCTCAGTCCTAGAATATAACAGCCCACTATTAATTGTACCCAAGAAGCCCGATAAAAGATGACGTTTAGTAATCGACTACCGTCAAATGAATAAGAAAATCTTATCTGATAAGTTCCCATTACGAAGAATAGATTATATTTTCGATCAGCTAGGCAGAGAAAAATACTTTTCGTGCTTAGATCCGATATCAATATTTTATCAAATAGAACTCGAAGAAAACTCTCGAAATATAACCTCATTTTCCACGAGCAATGGCTCTTATCGTTTCACGCGATTACCTTATGGCTTAAAAATAAAACTCCTTCCAAAGAATAATGACAATTGCATTTTCAGGTATCGAACCTTCACAGTCATCCTATATATGGATGACCTAATTGTCATCGGCTGTTCAGAAACGCATATGATTAAAAACCTTACAAACGTTTTTGATTTATGCAGGAAACACAACCTTAAGTTGCACCCAGAAAAGTGTTCTTTTTTTAGACACGAAGTAACCTGCCTTGGAAACAAGTTTACTGACAAAGGTATTTTACCAGACGATAAGAAATATGGCGTCATAGAAAAATACGGACACAGACAGCGCTACAAGATTCATTGTATTCTGCAATTTTTACAGAATATTCATAAAAATTGTTTCCGATTTTTCGCGACACATAACGCGATTATGTATACAATGTTTTGAGCGTGGGAGCGGGCCGACGAAATCTGCGCACAGGACGTGGAATATCATCCCGCCGGGTTTCGCCTGGTTTATTTTGTACCGCTGACAACTCTTGCAGTGGCGGACATAACGGACAATGTCGCGGGACAACCCCGGCCTGTTGACCCTTTTACCTGTGGTTGCTGCGCCAGCGGCAGCGGTTAGCGAGAAAGGGCGTCGGTCACTAGATTTTGGGCCCCTTTCCGGTAATGGACGTCATACTGATATTTTTGTAACTAAAGCGCCCAGCGTGCGATCCTGCCCGTCGGGTTACCGATCAAATTTAGCCATTTCAGCGGGTGATGGTCCATCAATATAGCACCGTACTTCCTAATTGCCCAGTTCGATGCGCAGCCCAATTCTTTAACTCCGCAAATCGCCGTAGAAAAATCTACCCAGGGTCCAACATTGCCCGGAGTACCGGCCGTGGTTGGTACCAATTCGTTACGTGACACCCTAACAGCAGTCCCACCTTCGAAAACTATATTTGTTTCGAGGCTTGCCCCTATTCTCGCATCGGAAGATGTCGTAGTCTATGTACAAGGCAAAACCCAAGCTGGCAATATCAAGGTGGAAAAATTCCAATTTTCGTATGCCAGAGGCATTTCATCATTTAAAATAAATGTCTCATCCCAACTCTTTGACATTATTTGCTCGGGTGACTTCTGGCCCGAGTACGTTGTAGTCAAGGAGTACGAGGCACGAAAGAAGAGAAATCGGCCTGCGGGAGTTAAACTGCCCAAGCCGTCACAGTCCTCAGTGTCCACAGCCGTACCTTCTGTCCCAAAAAACTAACCTCTTCCCTACTACTTTCCTATCAGCTCTCTAGATTCTATTCGGATAGCCTTTCTTTCGCATCCCAGGTGATAGTATTTCCTGAAACCTTGTTGAAGCCGGAGATCGTCTGCTCCGAAATTCTTCCATGTATGTACACTGCGGCACAGCAAGACCACATTAATGGCTTGCTTGATTTATAATTATCTCAAGTTAACCATATCTTTAATTCGTTAATCCGCTTACTGGATCTATACTTTGTTTCCGATCGTGCAGCCGTAAATCTAATCAGAGTTTCTCCAATGACGCAACCTGGAGATCCTTGTCTTCCAACTTTCGATGTGACTATCGACACTGGGAGAGTTTTAGCTACTACACCTGATAGCAGTTTAAACAGAGTCCGCTGTTTCCGAAAGGCTAAACACTTTAATAGCAGAATTTGATTGGTCTAATCTTTACACGAGCTCAGACATGGCATCCGCCGTTGATATCTTTTACAATGCCATTTTATTTGATCTTGAAACCTACCCGTCGGTCTCTAATAAACCACTTTGGTTTAACAAGGAGCTGACGCGTTTAAAAAACGTAAAATCTAGGCTTTATAATAAATATAAACTTACTGATTCAAGAACGGCTTTCTCATCTTATCTTAGTGCTCGATCTATCTTTACCGTGCTTAACGCTCAGTGTTTTAAAAATTATTTGACTCGTTGAAAGGTCCAGTTGACGCAGGACCCTGAACAGTTTTATAACTTTGTTAATTCTAAACGTAAACCCACGTTATACCCTCCCTCGCTGTCATTTAAGAATACTACAGTAAATTCTGATCAAGCAATTGCTAATCTCTTTGCTGAGTTTTTTAAAATGACATATTCGCCCTCAACATCTTCAGATCATACATTTTCTCCAGCTATGCCCAGTTCGTCCTCAATCTTCAGTCCTATTTTAAACGAAAGCTCACTTATTCTTGATCTTCAACGTGTTAAGCCCGATGGTATACCGGGCTCTGTGCTTAGGTATTGCTCCGAGGCGCTGTGTAACCCCTTCTTAACTGTTTAACTGTTTAACTTATCTTTAGAATCCTCAGAATTTCCCCTTATTTGGAGGGAATCATTTGTTATTCCTCTCCAAAAAAAAAGGGTAGCAAATCGGATGCCAGTAACTATAGGAATATATCTAAGTTATCGGCTATCCCCAATCTTTTCGAAAATGTAATCAGTGAGGACTTGCAACATCTATGCAGATCCGTCATCTCTCCCTGTCAGCATGGTTTTATGAGGCGAAGATCAACCACGATCTATCTTTTGGAACTTACCTCTTTCGATATTAGGGGCTTTCAACAAAATTTTAAAGCCGATGCTATTTACATGGATTTTAGAGTTTCGACTCGGTAAATCATTCTCTTCTGGTTAAGAAACTTGATTCAATGGACCCAAAAGGTTCTGTTCAGAAACGTTCTATCCAATAGCCTCAGGGTCACATCTGGCGTCCCACAGGGTAGCCACCTTGAACCTCTGCTATTCACATTGTTTATCAATGATTTGCCGCAGGTTCTAACCAAATCCAGAGTACTTATGTACGCTGATGACGTTAAACTTTGCTTGCAGTATAGGGACAGTTCTTGCCAATCAGACCTACAATCGAATCTTGATAACTTCCAAGCATGGTGTCATGCTAACGATTTACATTTCAACAGCTCAAAATGCAAACTGATGACATTTTCACGTGTCACCTGCTTGCAACCTATATGCTTAACGACTGCTCTTTGGAAAGAATTTCTATTGTTGATGATCTGGGTGTCCGCATGGATCCTAAACTTTCGTTCTCTGAACATATTTCTTGTATGGTTAAGAAAGCCAGCGGCATGCTGGGATCCATTAATAGGTAGGCGAAGGAATTCGATTCTCCTTATGTCACGAAGACTCTCTTTACTTCGTTAGTTCGCCCTATATTGGAGTATGGTTTGTGCGTCTGGAGTCTTCATTTGGAATCCATAGTAGCCGCATTGAATCTGTCCAAAAGAACTTTTTGCTTTTCGCCCTCCGTGGCCTACCCTGGGATGCGAACCTTAGATTACCGTCTTACTCTAGTAGACTTCTCCTACTTAATCTACCTTCTTTAGCTAACCGTAGGACGATGCTTGGCGTTGTCTTTTTACATAAACTTATTCACGGTAATGTGGAGAGCTCCTACCTTCTAGGCCAGCTCAATTTCCATGTTCCCCGTCTTTCTTCTAGAACTTTTATATCACTATTAGTTAACCACTGTAGGCGTGAGTTTGAAGTACATGAGCCCTTTAGGGTTTTATGAACTGATTACAATCGTCTTTTTAGTAGTATTGAAGGCATTGAAAGCCATCTAAACTAAAAACTGTATTGCTTGTAGTACTAGCCCGTAGTGTATCCTAATTTTTCCTTGTTCTATTCTATTTTTTCTTCTATCGCGTCTTACTAGCACGCGTTTCGTGCCGTACGTTACACGGCAGCGCCCTCGGTCGGTTGGGCGGGAGGTGGGCGCGGGACTCGCGAGACTTCGCGAGAAAAAAGCGAGGTACTCCTTTTCCGTCACCGAGTAGTTCCTCTCGGCCGGATTGAGCCGGCGGCTAGCGTAGGCCGCACGTCGGGTTACCGATTGAGTAATTAAAGCTAACAAAGTCACTGAGAGAAATTATGAAATGGCAATGGCCAGTTTAAAAAAGGTTTACGACAATGAATGCTGAGGTGTTACCCTGATGTGTTACATTGTGTTACACTAATAGAATAAATACAAACATTGTTGTAATGTTTTTGTATACTATAGTATTACTATATGTTGTATACATTATAAGAACTCCTGCTCGTCATCACGTAAGTAAATTATTTTATTATTTGGTACATTTTGTTACGTACATGACACGTACATAAACAAATGCAACACGTTATTAAAATAAATTTTCTAAAAAATGAGAAACACGTGGGGTGCTGCATTTAAAGTTTGAAGTTGATAATTTTTTACAAAATTACAGTCTCAAAATTTAGGGGAATTAGGAAAATTAACTCTTTGCTGATTTAATTTAAGAATTGAAGATTATCGGAATGCCGGAAAAATAGAAAAACCCGAAAAATCTAAAATATTCTTAATTTAGTAGAGAATTTCAATATGGACGTGAATTGACGGTCGGAAAATCTTTTGATTATAGATTTGTTTTGAAAATGGACGCGGATGATTCAAATGATAATGAAAGTGCTGATAATGATGATGTAAGAGTTGTTGCAATTATGGATCAGAATTGATACATTTTGTATACTATTTACTTATATTTACTCATTTAAATTAAACCACTTCCTTCGAATATAGTTTCTATATTATTACTGCATGTCCATTCAAAGAGTGCCCACATTGCTTCGATAATCTTTATTTTTATGTACAACTTCTCATGTCGTGAGGATACCTAAAAATGATCAGCCAAAAAAGTGGCCAACGCGCCATAAGTTCAGGTTTTCACTTCTGCCTTTACTCCCGGAGTGCAACCCCACCCCTTGTTTTTTATATTTTTTTGTTTTATATATTTATACGTTTGTTTCGAAAGTCACTATTAATTATTATAATTTCGTCGCCAATTGATTGGATTATTAAATATTTTTAAGGAAATAATTAAAATATTTAATTGAAAATGAGCACTAAAAATAAATCTCTTCTCAGGTTTGAAAAGCAAGCTCCAAATTTGGATCGATTCCGATTTTAGGGGAAGAATTAAAATGTCGACTCAGATAGAACAGATAGAAAACCTAGATAGTAACGACGAATATGGCGAAGAGTTGGAAGAACTCATTATAGTGACAAAGGCAAAATTAATATTGCTTTTAGCCGCCTAACATACAGCAACCAGTAGCGATACTCCGGGATCAGTTGCTGTAGGACCAACTCGTGCTCGCCTTCCGAATTTAGCGTTGCCAAAATTCAGTAAAAAATTATTTGGAATTTAAAGCTCTATTAGCCACTTCGAAACTTTAGTTCATAAAGATGCCAGCATTCCAAAATCGAAAAGTTTAACCATTTAATTTGATATCTTTCTGGTGAAGCATTAGGAACAATAAAAGCTTACCAAGTCGCCGAAAGCAATTACGAAAAGGTAATGGCCAGTTTAAAAAAGGCATACGAAAACGAATGCCTCATCTTTATAAATAATATTTTAACATTATTCAGTCTTCCGAAAATATCGCATCAGTCTACATCCTTCTTGAGAAATCTTATCGACACTGTTTCGTCGATCTGTACTCTGTTTTCGATAAAATGCCCAAAAATTTCGAAGGCAATGTTGACATATTTGGTATAGAATAGAGTCGACCCATATATATATCATCATATATATCTTTCTCCTTCCAAGTGAACGGTCGTGTTTTTTTGCACTCTCATTTTGTGTACTAATTTTGTGTGAAAACAATCGGAGTTTTTTTTTTTTAAATCTTCTACACTTTTTCTTTATAGTTCCCGGTCACTTCGTGTGTGCATGCAACTATAGTAATTTATTTATTTAATACCTTGTATTTTCATTATTTATTCGAGCTGCCAGTGTTGGTTTTTCTTATCTCTTTTTCATTCCCATTTGTGTCTCTCCCGTTTAGCCGTTGTTGCGCTGTCGCGACAGCTAAACGTCTCTAAGCTTGCTTACCCTCATGGGCTCCCGCTCTCTCGCGCTACAACTCTCTTTGTTGCACTTTTTCCTATCTGTCGCCCCCTCTTCCTATTGATTCAAGCACAGTGGTAAGTCTTTAAAATGTCTTCCGATTTCGTCTGCTTTTCCAAAACTTGTAAAAAGGTAGTTTTGTCAAGTGATCTTACCATCGGCCGCTGGCTGTGCGACAATATTTTTCACGCAAAGTGCATTGGGGTTGCCGGCCGGACTGTTGCGATGCCTGTCGTGACGTTAAAAGGGAAATGATGTCTTTCATGCGGCAAACCAGGGGCGGTTTTAAGGAGTTGTTATCGAGTTTTAATAAAACCCATAACATCTTCTTAGCGCTTGAGAATAATTTAATAGCCTTATGCTATTAAATGAGTCTCCAAGGCGGGCTCTCAACAGCAGCCGCCCATGATACCTCGACCTCAGAATTAAATCCCAGAATTCTGAGATCAAGTGTTAGGAAAGAGTCGGTATCGGAAGATGCAGGGGGACTGATCGTTCCCCCGTTAATCTTCTTTTCGTCCCCTATCCTATCAGAATGCAAGCTGCCTAAATTGTATTCTGATAGTTTTTCATTTGCCTCCCATGTTATTGTGTTCACAGAAACCTGGTTAAAGCCGGAGATTCTTATCTCCGAAGTTTTCCCAGCTGCGTTCAAGATTTATCGGCTAGATCGGCATGTTAGGCGCGGGGGTGGGGTCCTCATAGCGGTCAACTCCACTCTCACGTCAGAATTATTAACTTTCGAGGAAAGCAACGAAGTTTAATTCCTTTGTGTGAAGCTATCATTTAATGGTCGCTTTGTTTATTACATGTTCCTACATTCCTGATGCTTTCTGATAGAGATTATTTAGTAGTCTTGGGTGATTTTAGTATCCCTGGGGCTATTTGATCTCTAAATAACTCCTCTAACACACTTCAATCCTCAACACAACATGATTTTATTGCTGGCTTGTTCGACATTTCGCTGCCTCAAGTCAACCATCTACGAAATTCCCTAGAGCCCTTGCTTGATCTTTGTTTTGTCTCTGATCCGGCGAGTGTCAGTTTAGTGAGGGTGGCGCCGCTGCACTATGGTCCAGCGGACCACTTTTTTTGGCCATAATACATAACTCTTTTAAAGATATCAACTTGAAACTTTGGCAATCGTCATTTTGTGCTTTTAGGATGATACTGGATCAAAATTATCCAGATCATAAAACTATGTCCTATAGCTCTCATAGGAATGAAAAAAAAATTTTCAGATAAATTCATAAAACTTCGGTTTCTTTAAAATTATATAATTTTAATTAAATTTTAAAAATTTTACCTAAATCGGATCACGAGTAACTATAGTTTTCATAGGAAAAATCTGAATATATAGACAATTTTGCCTATAATTGCATGGAAAATTGATAATAAAATCGTTTAATAGTTTTATACTTTCTTTTTACATTCTATCTTATCAAGTTAACTTAACTCTATAGTTTTTTAGAGGATTTTTATCAGTTTGCATTAGTTTTAGGCCATTTTTAATGATTTTAAGATTTAATTTTCATACAAAATAGAGTACTCTTTAAATCAAAATTTTAAGAAATGTGGTCAAATGTGCCATTTCTGACTATATGTTAATGAATAAGTATACGTTTCCCTTTAAAACTCAATAGGTCTCATGGTGGGACTAGGTGGGACTCACTAGATATACCTTTTTTAAAAGGAGTTTAAAAAAAAAAAATGCAGATTTGGGGAGACATATTTTAACCTCAAATTACAAACTCATAACACCAGCTGGGGTCATTTAAAATTTTAAAATAAATAATTCGGACATTGTAGAATATATTTCAGCAAAAAAAATTTTACAGTTCGGAATGATTTTTCCGAGTTTTCATAATTAAAAAAATGTGATTTTGTTGCACTTTAACTCTGCCGATTTTCTGGTGAACAAACAGCTGACTTTAACAGCTCAGTGCGCGATAGTGGCGCCACCTACGAAAAATTGGGGTACGCCACATAGATGGTCATTCTATTTCCAATCGATCGCTACCAAAATCAATTAATTTTAAGAAATTTTAAAAAATGGCTTTTGGCCAACCAAAGTGGCCTGCTGGACCATAGTGCGCTGACGCAACCTATAGGGATCTCTAGGTTGCTTCCTACTTTCGATGTGACACTCGACATTGGTGCTGATATACTGAAGAAATCTGATAGACCAGCCAAAAGAGTTTACTTCTTTCGCAAGTCTGATTTCGACCGGCTGAATAATTTTATTTCGGACTTTAACTGGTCTGATTTATACAAATGCACTGACATGGCTGATGCCGTGGAAATTTTTTCAATGCGATGAATTCATTCTTCTCTGAATGTGTTCCCTTATACTATTCCTATATTTCAAATAAACCACCTTGGTTTACTAAAGAATTGAGTCGTTTGAAAAATGTAAAGAATTGAGTCGTTTGAAAAATGTAAAGTCAAGGCTGTACACGAAATTTAAAAAACCGGTTCTCGTTCTGACCTCTCTAACTATATATCGGCTCGGTCAAACTTCACCGTAGTGAACGCACAGTGTTATAAAAACTATTTGACTCGTTGCAACTGTGAAGGGCGATCAGGCAATTGCCGATCTTTTTGCCCAATTTTTCAAACAACATACCCCGCTTCCACTGACCTAAATCAGACGTACTCTCATAGCTTTCCCAGATCAAACTTAATTTTCAGCCCATGTTTAAACGAAAGCTCTTTCCTCTTAGATCTTCATCGTGTAAAGCCAGTTTATCTGCCAGGTCCCGACGGAATACCGGCCTTCGTGCTTAGGTATTGTACCTTATCCTTAGAAACTTTGCACTTTCCCCATATTTGGAAGGAATTATTTATTATTCCTCTCCACAAAAAAGGTAACAAATCGGAGGCCAATAACTATAGAGGAATCTCTAAGCCTTCGGCCAACCCTTAACTTTTTGAGAACATTATTACTGCACATTTGCAGCACTTTTGTAGATCAGTAATTTTCCATGTCAGCATGAATTTGTTAAGCGAAGATCCACAACTACAAACCTTCTGGAGATCACTTCCTTCATTATAAGGGGTTTCCAGAATAACTTTCAAACGGATGTAATTTATACTGACTTCAGTAAAGCATTTGATTCCGTTAATCATTCCCTTCTCCTTAGGAAACTCAACTTAATGGGTTTTCCAATTGTTCTTCTTAGGTGGATCTCTAGTTATCTGACTGGCAGGACGCAAAAAGTCCTCTTTAAAAATAATTTATCTAATGTTCTCCAAGTCACCTCAGGTGTCCCGCAAGGGAGCCACCTGGGTCCTTTGTTGTTTACATTATTTACTAATGATCTGCCCGAAGTTTTGACAATTTCTAGAATACTAATGTACGCTGATGATGTCAAGCTATAGGAGGGAGCAATACAGCAATACAATACAATACAAGCAATACAGGGACGTTGCTTATCAATCTGATTTACAAACAGATCTTGATAGCTTCCAAACCTGGTGCCGCATAAACCTACTAAACTTAAATGGCTCTAAATGTAAGCTAACGACATTCTCTCGTGTCGTTTCCAAGCTTGCAATTTACACGCTTAACTGCTGCTCTTTGGAAATTAACTCAGTTGATGACTTGGGTGTCCGCCTGGAACCCAAATGCTGAGATTTATTAAACGGTGGTCGAAAGAATTCAATGACCCCTATGTAACAAAAACTTTATATATTTTATTAGTTCGTCCTATCTTAGAATATGGATCTAGCGTTTGGAGCCCGCGGTTTAAACTGGGATGCTGAACAGAGATTAACCTCCTATTATAGTAGACTTCTCCTAATTAACTTACCCTCCTTGGGTAATCGTAGAACTATGCTTGGTATTACCTTTATTTATAACCTTATTCACGGCGATGTGGAAAATACTGACTTGTTAGGTCAGCTCAATTTCCACGTTTCGAGTAGAAACACTAGTTCGTACATACCCTTAGTTTTGCGCCATTGTAGAACCTCCTATGAACTGCATGATTCCTTTAGAGTACTGTGTGCAAGTTATAATGATTTGTATTCGGTGATCTCACATGTTGATAGTTTTCCTAAACTAAAAACTTTAATCCTTACCCACTTAGATCGCATGCATGCAAACACTCAGGCAGCTCGCCAGTAGTTTATTTCCTCGCATTCTTTTCTATATTTTCCATCGCGTCTAATATAGACGAATATAGACGCAAGCTCCATAAGCTCTCATGAATGCGTCGGCAGAGGCATGTAACTGCACCGGTGACATCGGATCGGTATGCACAAACCGAGGAGTACGTACCTCGTCTAATTGAAACAGGGTGGTTTTCAGCTAACCTAACAAGTCAGTACTTTCAACATCACAGTGAATAAGGTTATAAATAAAAGTAAAGCCAAGCATATTTCTACGGTTGCCTAAGGAGTGTAAGTTAAGAAGTCTACTATAATAGAAGGGTAATCTCTGTTCAGCATCTCAGTTTAAACCGCGTAAAGCAAAAAGCAAAAAGTTATTTTGAACCGATTCAATACATTTACTGTGGACCCAATACTGGGGGCTCCAAACGAAAGATCCATATTCTAAGATAGGACGAACTAATGAAATATATAAAATTTTAATTACATAGGGGTCATCAAATTCTTTCGACCACCGTTAATAAATCCCAGAATACCTCAGGCTTTATTCACCATGCACGAAATATGATCGATAAAGTGAAGTTTGGGATCCAGGCGGACACCCAAGTCTTCAACTGAGTTAATTCTTTCCAAAGAGCAGTAGTTAAGCGTGTAAGTTTAGTAGGTTTAAGTTTAGTAGGTTTATGAAAGCTATTAAGATCTGTTTGTAAATCAGACTGGTAAGTGACGTTCTTGTATTGCGCACAAAGATTGACATCAGCAGCGTACATCAGTACTCTAGAATATGTCAAAACATCGGGCAGATCATTAATATATAATGTAAACAACAAGGGACCCTGACACCTGAGGTGACTCGGAAAACATTAGATAAATTATTTTTAAAGAGGTCTTTTCGCGTCCTGCCTGTCAGATAACTAGAGATCCAACTAAGAAAATCAATTAGAAAACCCATTAAGTCGAGTTTCCTAAGGAGAAGGGAATGATTAACGGAATCAAATGCTTTACTGAAGTCAGTATAAATTACATCCGTTTGAAAGTTATTCTGGAAACCCCTTATAATGAAGGAAGTGAACTCCAGAAGTTTTGTACTTGTTGATCGTCGCTTTACAAATCCATGCTGACATGGAGAAATGTGGAGTAACAATGTTTTCGAAAGGTTTAGGGGTGGCGGAAAGCTTAGAGATTCCTCTATAGTTATTGGCCTCCGATGAGTTACCTTTTTCATGGAGAGGAATAACGAACAATTTTAGAAGGGGCGAGCTCAAGGCATCGGCACAATACCTAAGCACGAAGGCCGGTATTCCGTCGGGACCTGGCAGATAAACTGGCTTTACACTATGAAGATCTAAAAGGAAAGAGCTTTCGTTTAAATATGGGCTGAAAATTAAGTTTGATCTGGGCAACCTATAAGAGTACGTCTGATTTAGGTCAGTGGATGTGAAGTATGTTGTTTGAAAAATTGAGCAAAAAGATCGGCAATTGCCTGATCGCCCTTCACAGTTGCGTTTGCAAAAGAAAGTGATGAAGGATGAGTTATCGCCTTACGTTTGGTATAACCAAAAATTATAAAACTGTTTAGGATCCTGAGAAAATTTGACCCTGCAAAAAGTCAAATAGTTTTTATAATACTGAGCGTTCAGTACGGTGAAGTTTGACCGAGCCGACATATAGTTAGAGAGGTCAGAACGAGAACCGGTTTTTTTAAATTTCGTGTACAGCCTTGACTTTACATTTTTCAAGCGACTCAATTCTTTAGTAAACCAAGGTGGTTTATTTGAAATATAGGGATAGTATAAGGGAACACATTCAGAGAAGAATGAATTCATCGCATTGTAAAAAATGTCCACGGCATCAGCCATGTCAGTGCACATGTATAAATCAGACCAATTAATGTCAGAAATATAATTATTCAGCCGGTCGAAGTCTGACCTGCGATAGCAGTAAACTCTTTTGGCGGGTCTAGCAGATATTTTCTGTATATCAGTACCAATGTCGAGTGTCACATCGAAAGTGTGATGATAGGGATCTTCAGGTTGCGACACTCGCCGGATCAGAGACAAAACAAAGATCAAGCAAGCGCTCTAAGGAATTTCGTAGATGGTTGACTTGAGACAGCGAAATGTCGAACAAGCCAGCAATAAAATCATGTTGTGTTGAGGATTGAAGTGTGTTAGAGGAGTTATTTAGATATCAAATAGCCCAGGGATACTAAAATCACCCAAGACTACTAAAAAATCTCTATCAGAAAGCATCAGGAATGTAGGAACATGTAATAAAAACAAAGCGACCATTAAATGATAGCTTCACACAAAGGAATTCAACTTCGTTGCTTTCCTCGAAAGTTGATAATTCCGCGCCTGACAGTTTTTTTGCGCCTTGGAGACTCATTTAATAGCGTAAGGCTATTAAATTGTTTATTAAGCGCTAAGAAGATGTTATGAGTTTTGTTGAAACTCGATAACAACTCCTTAAAACCGCCCTTGGTTGCCGCATGAAAGACATAATTTCCCTTTCAACGTCACGACAGGCATCGCAACAGTATAATAATATATATAATGAAGCATTTAATAGGTTTCCCTTGCTGTTGACGAAACGCTCCAAATTTGTGCATCTGCACCATACTAATTTTTATGTCGGTACTCAAGCCCTTGTGAGCATCCTACGACAGCGCAGTCAGACAGTTCGATATTGTGTGAGCTGTTTTAAATGCATGTCCCGACTGATAACTTAAATTATGGAAAATCTTCCGGCAGATAGACTCCGTTCAACGTGTGGCATTGATTTTTGAGGCCCTGTTTATACGACATTGAAAAGTCCCACTTTGCCTTGCTCGGGTCTCAGCTGCTTGCAACCATGACTGCTTGTCTCGTCAGTCAGGCAAATGTTCTGGCAGCGATGGTCCCGGGAGTATGTCCTGGGCCGCAAAATCCGAAGAAAGTGGCACCACCAGCAGGACAACATCGAGGAGGGACAGCTCGTCGTCGTGGCAGAGGACAACCTAGCGGCTCATAGGACGGATCGTCGCGACGAACGCAGGGGAGAACGGCATGGCCAGGGTCAGGGTCGTCGACCTTAGGAGAAGCAATGGAGGGGTCTTCCGGAGGGCGGTCCGCTTCCAGGTTGTTAAAGCCGTGAGGGTGTCTTAAAGAGTATAAGGAATTCGTGACCCATGCATGCCGGTGAGCAGCATCAAATGATCGCTGGCGTCCACTTTTCACAGCCCACAGTTCGGCTGGAAGATGATGAGGTCTGCTCAGCGACTAATTCTAGGTGTCAAACGGGTAACTTCCCGCTCGATGTTATCCTGAAGCTCGATCCATGACTACAAATCCTAACTCCAATTCGGGCTCTGAGCGACGCAACAAAGACAAAGTTCAGCGACATTCGCTTCTTGAACCAATCCTGCGCCCAGCAACTATCTCCATCGGACATATTTTTGAAGCTGATCCAACCGCGGTTTTAGGATAGATTGCCTGTAATTTAGAGTACCTTTTTCGGATGGATCGTCTCTGGATCATTTATTATTATAACTATTATTTATAGCGTATATTATTAGTAAGAATTCTATAAAGTTTTATGTATGTGTAAATATTGTATAACACTGTAAAACATAGCTTTGTAATATATCTTTGGTTCTAGAAATGGTCTCAAAGACACTTTTTTGTAGAAGATATGAGCATCAAAAGTCTAAATTCTTTTTGTTGTATGCAATATCAAGGAAAGAATTTACTTGATGTTCTTTCAGGGTGTCTTACACAAAAAACATCGTAGTAGTTTTTCCTTTATATGATTGATAAAAATTAAAAAACCTGTAGTTTTTTTTGGGCTTGTACAGGTAAATTGTTACCTGCCAGGTGTACATTATATTTAAATTTCTTGGGCAAAGTCGTCTAAAACTTCTAAAGTTTCGAATAGCTGTTTAGAGGTAACTATAGCGACAACTGGCTTGCAGCATTAATATCTTGAATCTGTTTTTGTCTTTCTGTGTTTATTGCATTTTTGGGGCATGTAAATCGCCGAAAAAATATATAAAATAAATTGATTATAGTATATAAACGTTTAATATTCTAAATATAACTATAATATAATTCACATTTTTAGTAAGAAATAGTAGTAGGTAGGAGAAACGAAAATAAAATTTTATTTAATATTTTTTTTTAGCTTTCAAATTATTTCTTAGTTTTCAAATTATTTTAATTTTATTTAATAAATAAAGACAATTTTATGATTTTCTTAAAAATAGCATTTACCTGTTAAAAAGTCGTTGAACATATTCGATTATCTTATGTGACTTTAAAGTTATGATTTTAAAAAAGTGCTATTGTGCTATTGTAAATCGCTTCGCCGAAATCTCTCATCCCCTAACTGTAGACAAAACTTTGGATATGACAGTTCGGTACCCAAGTAATAATTCCTTACTCTAAGTTTATTTTATTGTCTTATATTAGTTAATAAGTTTCATCACTTACCTATACATAGGTTTTGGGTTCCCGTATGCCACACATGGCAATGCTAACGGATATCCAGCTCGAACTGTTAGGTTGGTAATTTGATCATTTATAATAGGTGGAACAATTTCATTTAAATCTGAAATATAATCTGCAATAAGTATTATTTCTACCGATTCAATTTTTTTAAATTAATTATTTTTTTTTCCTTGGATAATATAGTGTTCAGGCACGGCAGGCACGACTAATAATCGCAGCAAAATCCATTTATCGTAAATAAAGTTTCAGCTACCAGGTCAAGCGAATAGGCATAGCATGCGGATATGAGAAAAATGAAATAGGGCAATAAGTCTCAGGTCAATTATACCTGTCAATAACCCACATTCACATTAACCCACATTCACAGAAACCTACATTCACAGTAACCCACATTATTTGTTATACGATATTTCTGTTACCATAAGCATTTTGTACCTATATATACTGTTAAGTTTCATTAATAAAATCAGTAAGAGTTCTACCTCAACAAAGAAGTTTTATTCAGGCATCAGAGGCTGTCGCTGTTCAGACCCTCATCACTTCACCCAAACCGTCCACCTAGTTCAAAGTACTAGTTGCGACAACCAAAGACAATAGTTTATGCACTATCTGGCTGGCATCTAAGCCTCCGTATAAACATTTTGGTGACCCCGACGATCACGTCAACCCGACTTAAGTCAACAAAAGGAAAGAATCCGTAAGTCTTGGCATCTTCCTAAATTTTCTCACTCACCAAATAAACATTTTGGTGAAGTCTTGACTCACAGAAAATTGTCCTGAATACGTCAAACGCACAGGAAGATTCCGTAACTCTTGGAATCTTCCTGAATTTGGTTTGATCAACTCATAAAGTCCCATAACTCTTGGGAACCTATAGGGACAGTGTCAGCGAAACAGGACGTTGACGAACAATCCTTTTTTTAGAACTCTAAATTCTAGAAATCCCCAAATTAATAGACCATTTGTTGATTTCTTCAACCACATTACGGTAGCGAATAGGAGCGTATCCAGCTGTCAAAGCGAATAAAACACTCTCAACGGTCAGGAATTAAAAAACCATTTTCAATATGTCTAATAAGGAGGAGCAAGCAGTCACAGAGGCGTTAGACTTGAAGGAAGGGATCAGTCAAGAAATCTCGAAGCTCATCCGCAACTTTAAAAAAGACTCAGCGGAAAGAAAGCTAAATCCAACGTATTATAAAACAAAGTTGGTCGCAATCGATGAAGTATGGAATCGATTTGCGGAATCCAGCGAAATATAGAACCGCAGAATATTAAAGTTTTACGTGGACTGTCGTGAGTCATACGACAGATACAGAACTATCATAACCGATGCAAGGTTGAAACCTCGAGCAATGCCCCCGGAAAGGCTTCCTCGAGCAATGCCCTGGAAAATGCTGACGTTTCAAGCTTACCGCAACCTGCAAGCAAGCTGATATCAGCATGTCGGCGACAAAGGGCGATTGTCGAATCAATCAAACGGGTCCTGAAAGAATATTCCAAAACCGAAACTCATTATGATCCCAATATCAAAATGTCCATTTCGTAGTTCATGAAGAATACGATGACCCGGTCAAGGGAGGATACGAAATGCAGTCGTTCCTCCAACTAGAAGGGGATTTTCAAAGAGTTTTGGGGGCACAAACAAATGCATAAAACTATGAAGATGTGCATTTGCCCATAGTCAGCATCCCAAAATTCGACGGAGATCTACTCAAATGGACTCAATTTTTCGATTTATTCAAATGCATGGTTCATGATACCAACATGCCCACAGTTAGGAAAATGTGGTACCTCAAAACCACCGTAACTGGAGAGGCAGAAAGATTAATAAGGCTTTGCTCTTAAAAAACTGGATTATGCAAATAGAGCCCCCTATGAACAATCGTTAGACGGGTCAAGAGAACTTCAAGGTCTCGATACAATGCTAAGCTTCCTGGACCAGCAAAGCCAAGTACTGGAAACAGGAAAACGCAATCAACAACCGACGAAGGAGCAGAAGAGCTTATCATGCACTTCTGCAAGCGCTGGAAGGCAACCAAATTGTCCTTCTGCAAACGGACTTATTGGCTATACAAATGCGATGATTCCGCAGCAAAACCATACCTGAACCTCATTGGGTTCAAAAACAAAAATTATTTGTTAACAGTTTCACCAGTGACCACGGAAAAAAATATTTCCGAAGCCGTACGTGTTCTAAATACGATAAAAAACACCATACATTGCTGCACCTGGAGGCTACGTCAGGTGCGGCAACATAGCCAGAATCACCTTCTGTAGGCGCAGCAAGTAAGATGATTTACAATTTGCTGGCCACAGTCAAGGTATTGGTTAAAGCAAGCAATGGTCAGATGGCCACATTTCGAGCCTTGCTAGACTCAGGATCACAAATTAATCTGATCTCTGAACGAATGGCCTCTAAGCTGTCATTAAAGCTCCACGCTGCATCATTGCGCTTCGAGGGCATTGGAGGCAACCAAAAACCAGTCGAGCTAAAGCAAACGTTCTCATTAAATCGATGCAAAATGACTTTGCTTAACAAGTAGAAGCCTTTGTGCTGCCGCATATCATAGCTGATCAACCAGCTCATGAATTAATTGCCTCACAACTACATCTACAACTACTTGTCCCAAACAACGACACCCTAATTGATCCAAACTTTGACAAGTCAGGAAAAAGTGACATGCTTATCGGCGCAGAGCATTATTATTATTTGCTTCTGCCAAATCAGATGCTGATGAAGCCGGATTGCTCAATTTTCCAAAATACGAAGCTTGGATGGATTATGGCCGGGAAATTCCAGCTGAGCACGACTCAGCGGCAACCACAGAAGAGGAGGTGGATACGCTACTAGAGCGATTTTGCACACTAGAGAATCTAGACACCAAAGGAAAACTCGATCTTTAATAGAAGCTCACTGCGAATTTCATTTCATAGCGAATCTACGTTCAATCGGAACAAAACTGCGGCTAGTTTTTGATGCTTCCTGTAAAACAACAAGCAATAAATTATTGAATGAATTATTGTACGCTGGACGAACAGTGCAGAGCGAATTGTTTGCGATTTTGCTATGATTCCGCACCCACAGATACGTGTTTACTGCAGATATAGAGAAGATGTATCGGCAGGTTTGGATGCACCTGGATCACCAGTTCCATCAACAAATCGTTTGGCAGAAGAAACCATAGGACGATATAAAGTTTTATAGACTTATAACCGTCACATATGGCACAACATCAGCGCCATTCCTGGCTACTAAATGCTTGGATTATCTTCTTAAACATAATTTTTACGTAGGTGACTGTCTCACAAGAGCAGACAGCATCCCATAGGCCGTGCAAAGTCATCAAGAATTAAACAAAATACTGCTGCCTTCCGGATCCAAGCTCCGAAAATGGTGCTCCAATAATACAGAGGTATTAAGCCAAATTCTAAAAGAAGATATCCTCTCTAACGTCAAGTTAGACGAAACACTCCAACAATATAGTGTTAAGACGTTGTGTTTGCTTTGGATGTCACAAAAGGATCAGTTATGTGGACTATCCCAAAAATGCGAAGCCTTAACCATCATCAAACGAGTGGTCAGTTCGGAATCATCGCAAATATTCGATCCACTAGGATTATTTGCCCCCGTGGTGGTCAAAGCAAAGATGTTCATGCAGACCCTGTGGGAATTAGAGATGGGCTGGGACGACAAGCTTCCTCAGCACCTTCAAGTAGATTGGAAAAATTACCGCGCTGACTTACAAGCGCTAAACAACAAGCAAATTCCAAGACACATATTCGAATGACAGGTGCCCATCACACAAGAATTACACACGTTTGTCGACGCTTCAGAACGAGCATATGGAGCAGCGGTGTATGTGCGATCCACCTACAAAAATAATCAAGTATCCGTCCAGTTGCTCTGCTCAAAGTCAAGAGTTGCGCCGTCAGCTAAGGAGACATTACTGCGGCTAGAGTTATGTGCTGCAGTTTTAGGAGCTGAACTGACCCATAAAGTCAGAAAGGATTTAGGTTGACTGATTCAACTGTAATCCTGTCCTGGATAAATGCGTCCGCATCATCATACCACACGTTTGTGGCAAATCGGATCGCAAAAATCCAGGCGGTGTCGCGTCAATCGTAATGGCGTCATGTGTCATCCGCGAATAACCCAACTGATGTAGTATCAAGAGGGATTGCCGCAAGCAGATTAGCAAAGCACAATGTCTGGCTGTACGGACCTCTATTCCTACACGGTTCCCGAAACAAATGGTCCAAGGTACCGAGCATCACTCCCAGCGATTTAGAACGACGAGTGAAGCAAGTTAGTTTGCCAAGATGTCAAAATCAACTGAGAACTATACAGCTGCAATCACAGCAACTCCTTCCACAAGCTACAACGCATTGTAGCTTACATGCTGCGATTTTGTCATAAGCAGAGCAGATCACCTACAACTACGCTGAGTGTAGGTAAACGACACTCATTTTAAGCACTATTCAAAAAATTGAATTCAGTGTTAAGCATAAACAACTTAGTATCCACAGGACAGTGGACAAGAGAAGTTCAATTATCTCGTTGTCTCCAATAATAGGAAATGATGCACTCATCAGAGTCGGAGGGAGGTTGGAAGAATCTAACTTACCATATTCCGGAAAGCATCAGATCTTGCTTCAATACAATGATTCAATTGTCAAAATGCTGCTACGAGAGATGCATGAAGAGAACATGCATTGCGGAGCGCAATCATTAAGAACCATAGCCAGACAACAATACTGGATTCTGAATGACAAAAAACAATGGCCAGAAGCATCATACACAGTTGTGTCAGATGCACAAGGGCACGACCCAAACAAATCATGGGTAATTTACTGGCGGATCGAGTGACACAGGGTCGTCCATTCTCCAACTCTGGAGTCGACTACTGCTGTCCCTTTTGGATTCACCATAAAATCCGTGGAAGACGATCAGATAAGGCGTACATTGCAGTATTCTGCCGTTTTGCCACTACATCTGGAATTGGTAAGCTACCTGACAACAAACGCAACAAACTCCAGGTCATTTTTGAATTGGTGAACCTCTAGTAGCGCCTCCTGATGCTAAACTTGCCTTACCCGGAAAAACGGTGGTAAAAAGTTGGGAGCTAGTATCCAGGCTCTAACAGTCATTCTGGAATCAGTGGTCCATGGAATATCTACAAGAGCTGCAAATGCGTACTAAATGGAAGACCATGGCCCAGAATATCAAGGAAGGAATGTTAGTCCTAGTAAAAGAAGACAACGCACATTCGAACGACCAGTTACTCGTTTGGCAGCTTTGATAAAGAAAGAAGTAGCCACAAAACGTCCACACAGCTCCGGTGAGAATGCAGCGCGAGTAGAAGAGATCCCTACGCAGAGCAAGAAGATGTCACTACCGATCCTCCCAACGGTGCTGGCAATGCTACCGTTAACAATGGGACAATGAGTAAACGTAAGTCCACTTGCAAGTCAGCCGGGAATATTCTACGAACGGCTCGGCACGTCCAGAATGGCAATCTCGGAATGGAACATAAATGCACATTACGACTTAAAGCCATATTAAAGCGACATGGGAATATTGGCCGCCGGGATATCGGAACTAAAACACAAATGTTCAAAACTGCGAAAAGTCAATACAGGCAGGAAATGAGATGATTAATCATTCCCGACAACGAAGAGCACCACTTGATATAGGAGGAAATGTAGAAAATTCATTATATAGCGTTCTGGACTCAAAGTTAACAAGGTCAAGTCCTTGATGAAACATCATCAATATCAAACATGAAATATTAAACATCAAATCTGGACTCTACGATAAACATAAACAGGTGGCAACGGGAATGCAGCGGATGCATAGGCTAATGTGCTCACTGACGTTCGCCATCGAACGATTAGTCCGATGCTAGTATCACCCAAGCAACATCATCAAGAAGTTACCAATATGGCCCTAGCGATGTCAATCCTATTAGGAATTGTATGGGCTCTCAGACGGACGATCAGCAAATGGACACCACTAAGCCAGACACCTCTACGCCGGGCTTCCGAACCCAGGCAGAGCACGGAATCACCAGCACCAGAACCTACCCCACGGAGTTGCTCGTTCGACCTTACTGAAGGTTGAACACGTTGAGCGTTTATTCCTAAACAATAATAATTAGACACAATAAATATTACATAATAATTATTCAGACGCAGCAACATGTATTTATAAATAAAATAAAATATGGTAACAAAACAATCGTATAACAAATAATGTGGGTTACTGTGAATGTGGGTGATTGCAAGCTTTAAGTGACCTGAGACTTATTGCCCTATTTTATTTTCCTCATGTTCGCACACTATGCATATTCGCTTGACTTGGTCACTGATACTTTATTTACGATAAATGCATGTTGCTGCGACTAAAGAATTGTTATATGCTATTTATTGTATCTGAATATTATTGCTTATAAATAAACGCTGCCGTCACTGAACAGAACCCAAAACTAAATAAAAAATGTATTAACCATCCTACCGTCACTCTGCCTTAGTTACTGAATTTTCAAGATGTAGAATCTGTCTGTAACATAAATCGGTTAATATGGAGGAAATGAAGGCAGCTTTAATTAAGTATGAAGGGACTCTGGCCGCTCTACTTGGACAAATAGCCGAAGTAAAGGAAGACATCAGGAAGTTTAATGACAAGGTGGGCCTGGGTGGTGGCGAAGTTATATATAGTTCCCGTTCACTTCGCGTGTACATGTAACTTTATTAATTTATTTAATACCTATAATTTTACAACTTAATTGTGCTGCCAGTGTTTGTTCTCCTTGTCTTTTTTGCATTTCCTCTCTATACCTCTAATGTTTAGCCTTTGTTGCTCTATCGCGACAGCTAAACGTTCTCTAAGCTCGCTTACTCTCACACAGAACAGGGGAGCTCTCTAGCACTTCAACTCTCTCGGTGCAGCTGCACTTTTCTTCTCATATCTGTCGCCCCCTCATCTTAATGCTACAAGTACGGTGGTAAGTCTTCAATAATGTCTTCTTCTTATCGTCTGCTTCTCCAAAACCTGGGCAACACGGGCAGTTTTTTCAAATGATCTTACTATCGGCTGCTGACTGTGCGCCAACATTTTGCACGCAAAGTGCATTGGGGTTGCCGGACGGACTGTTGATGAAGTGAGAAAAAACATCGGCTTGCCCTACTGCTGTCTTTCATGCGGCAAACCAAGGGCGGTTTTAAGGAGTTGTAATCGAAATACAAAAAAACTCATAACATCTTCTTAGCGCTTGATAAAAAATGTAATAGCCTTACGTTATTAAATGAGTCTCCAAGGCGCAAAAAAACTGCAACTGGAGTACAGCAACCTTTGTCACAGCATTCGAATTAAATACCAGAATTCTGAGGTCAAGTGTTAGGAAAGAGTCGGTATCCTAAGGTGCTGTGGGACTAAATGTTCCACCGCTAATTTCATTTTCGTCTCCTATGGGAGCACAAATTTCGACCCACCATAGTCCCGTAAATTTAAATTTATCCCCGCAGGAACTACCGGCCAATATGGGCACTCCAGGCGCTCAGTCTGTCTCACCTCAAGCCCTCATCGCTATCCCACCTACGAAACAGATAATTGTTTCGCGGCTCTCCCCTGGTCAAACATCTGAAGCTGTCATTGCCTTTATATGAGGCATAGTTAGAGCTGAATATTAAAATTAAAGGAAATATTACAATTTTCTTACGCTAGGGATATTTCATTTTTCAAAATAAATGTCCCTAATGACTTCTTTTGCACGATATGCAAATTCTGGCCTGAGTAAGTTGTTGTCGAAGAATATGAAGCTAAGAATACCGGGCTTAGGTATAGTGCCGATGCCCTATGCTCACCCATTCTGAAATTGTTTACCTTATCTTTAGAAACCTCGCACTTTCCCCTTATTTGGAAAAAAGGTAACAAATCGGAGGCCAATAACTATAGAGGAATCTCTAAGCTTTCGGTCATCCCTAAACTTTTTGAGAACATTAATACTCCACATTTGCAGCACCTTTGTAGATCAGTAATTTCTCCATGCCAGCATGGATTTGTTAAGCGAAGATCCACAACTACATACCTTCTGGAGCTCTGTTCTTTCATTATAAGGGATTTCCAGAATAACTTTCAAACGGATGTAATTTATACTGACTTCAGTAAAGCATTTGATTCCGTTAATCATTCTCCTCAGAAAACTCGACTTGATGTGTTTTCCAATTGATCTTCTTAGGTGAATCTCTAGTTATCTGACTGGCAGGAGTTCTCCGAGTCACCTCAGGTGTCCCGCAAAGGAGCCACCTGGGTCCCTTGTTTTTTCATTATTTATTCTAGAGTACTCATGTACGCTGATGATGTCAAGCTTTGTATGCAATACAAGGATGTCGCTTACCAGTCTGATTTACAAACAGATCTTGATAGCTTTCAAGCCTGGTGCCGGATAAACCTACTAAAATTAAATAACTTTAAATGCAAGCTAGTTACATTCTCTCGTGTCATTCCCAAGCTTGCAATTTACACGCTTAACTGCTGTTCTTTGGAAAGAATTAACTCAGTTGATGACTTGGGTGTCCGCCTGGATCCTAAACTTCACTTTATCGATCATATTTCGTGCATGGTGAATAAAGTCAGGGGTATGCTGAGATTTATTAAACGGTGGTCGAAAGAATTCGATGACTTTATATATTTTATTAGTTCGTCCTATCTTAGAAAATGGATCTTGCGTTTGGAGCCCCCAGTATGGGGTCCACAGTAAACGCATTGAATTGGTTCAAAAGAACTATTGCTTTTCGCTCTACGCGGTTTAAACTGGGATACTGACCAGAGATTACCCTCCTATTATAGTAGACTTCTCCTAATTAACTTACCCTCCTAGCCAATCGTAGAACTATGCTAGGCATTACCTTTATTTATAACCTTATTCACGGCGATGTGGAAAGTACTGACCTGTTAGGTCAGCTCAATTTCCACGTTCCGAGTAGAAATATATAGAAATAAATGGATCGTACATACCCTTAGTTTTGCGCCATTGTAGAATCTCCTATTAACTGCATGGTTCCTTTAGAGTACTGTGTGCAAGTTATAATGATTTGTATTCGGTGATCCCACATGTTGATAGTCTTCCTAAACTAAAAACTTTAATCCTTTAATCGCATGCATGCAAACTCTCAGGCAGTTTGCCGGTAGTTTATTTCCTCGTATTCTTTTCTACATTTTTAATCGCGTCTACTAATACCGAACCCTATCTGTCACGTGCCTGGTTTCATAATGGCCACTTGGGTGTACTGACCGTAGTGCATCAACGCCCAAAAAAAGTATTTTGTAGGTGGAACAGCAACTAGGGCATTGGGCGAGGCAGACAGATTATCCGCATTGCCCTTTTCGTCCGGCAAACCGGGCCTACTTCCCTGCGGGGAATATTAATTGGGCTTTGAGGGGTCGTTATTTCAGATGCCCCCTTAGGAAAAAACGGATATCACTGTTACGGGCACTAAACATACGGTTACCGAATCCATTCTAACATTTGATCTAAAGATTCATAGAAGTCATTGTTCCGAACTTGTTTGTGAAAAATTATTGTTCAAATAAATAATCTTGTGGTGTTGATTGCAATTAATTAAATTTTAAATCAAAACTATCTTATTTATTTCCAAATTTAAAAATTGCATTCAAAAAAGCGCCGTGCCTTTGTTTGTTCGCTAACCTCTAACATCAAACTGCTTTAAACTCATTCGTCGATTGGCTGCACATACCACTATAAACTAACTTGTTCAGTCACGTTAGCATTTAGTTATAAGCAGTAATAGTCAAACACAATATAAATTATGTAATAACTCTTCAGTCGCAGCAACATGCATTTATCGTAAATAAAGAATTAATAACCAGGTCAAGCAAATAAGCATAGTCTGCTGGTATGAGGAAATGAAACGGCGCAATGGTCTTTGTTCACTTATAGGTAGCAATACCCACATTCACAGTAACCCAAATTATTTCCTATACGTTATTTCTGTTAACATGAGCTTTTTTGTACCTATAACTCTTGGGATCTTCCAGATTTTCTCACCCGCCAAAGAAACATTTTGGTGAGCCCTGACTCACAGGAAATTCTTTTGAATACGTCTCAAACTCTCCCCCTGTCAGCGAAGCTACAAGTTGACGTACAATCCCTTTGAAGAATTCTAAATTTTAAGTCTATTGACCATTTATTGATTCCTTTGACCACACCACGGTGGCGAATACGAGCGTATCCAGCTGTCAAAGCAAATAAATCAATCTGAACGGTAAGGAGTTAAGAAACAATTTTTAATATATCTAGCAAGGAAGAGCAAGCAGTCAGAGAGGCGTTAGAATTGCAGGAAGACATCAGTCAAGAGATCTCTAAGCTCATCCGCTACTTAAAAAAGGACTCCGTGAAAACAAAATTTGGTGTACGATGAAGTATGGAATCGATTTGCGGATAATGATAAATATTTTCAAGCGAAATATAGAACCGCTGAATATTTCAAGTTTTACCTGAGTCAAGCGATAGATACAAAACCATCATAACCGATACAATGGCTCAAGCAATGCCCCTCGAAAATGCAGACGCTGCAAGCTTAGAGCAACTTGCAAGCCAGATGATATTAGCATGTCGGCGACAAAAGGCGATAGCCGATTCAATCAAACGGGCTCTGAAATAATATTAAGAAAGGGCCATCACAAGGGATTCTATAAACACATTATGGTCCCAATATCAAGACATCCATTTTTCGGTTCGGATGGGGAAGGAAATGATTTGCAGTCGTTCCTCCGACTAGAAAAAGAGTCTTGGATGCGCAAGCAAATGCATCAAACAATGAAGATGTGCATTGGCCCATATTCATATATTATTTGATGCATACAATCCCCGTCATGTAGCAGAACACGATTCTTAATCGACTCCTGCAATACCATACAAACAGTGAGTCATTAGAGGAGTTGTATATTACAACAATTGAGTCTACAGCAACATTAAAATGACTAGGCATTAATATATCTAGTTGGGATACAAACATGATTGCCGTCATCAAGCAAAAACTGGAACATGCTAATAGAGCCCTCTACGAACAATCGTTAGACGGGGCAAGAGAACTTTAAGGTCTCGATACAATGTTCAGGAAGCTTGAGCAGCGAAGCCGATTTCTGGAAAAAGGAAAACGCCGCCAGCGCTGGAAGGCTGCCGAATTCTCCATTCTGAAACGGAATCATTGGCTATATACATGTGATGATTTCCGCAACAAAACTGTACGCGAAGGAGTCAATTGAGTACAAAAACAAAAATGGTGCGTTAACTGTTTCACCAGTGACCACAAGGCAAAGGATTGCCGAGGCCGTACGTGCTTTAAATGCGACAAAAAATACTATACATTGCTGCATTTTGAGGCTAAATCAGGTGCAGCCACAGAGCCACATTCACCTTCTGTAGGTGCAGCAAGTAACAGAAGTTACAATTTGCTGGCCACAGTCAAGGTATTGGTCAAAGCAAGTAATGGTCACATTTCGAGGCTCGCTAGATTAAGGAAAACAATTTAATCATATTTCTGAACGAATGGCCCCCAAGCTATCACTAATATTCCACGGTGCATCATAGGCATTGGAGGCAACCCAAAAACCAGTCGAGCTAGAGCAAACGTCCTCATGAAATCGATGCATAATGACTTTGGTCAACAAGTAGAAGCCTTTGCTCTGTCGCATATCATATCTGATCAACCAGCTCATGAATTAATTGCCTCACAACTACTAGTCCCAAACAACGTAACCCTAATCGATCCAAACCAGGAAAAATTGACATGCTTATCGGCTCAGAGCATTATTATTCTTTGCTCCAACCAAATCAGATGCTGATGAAGCCGGAAGACCCAAAATACAAAGCTTGGATGGATTGTGGCCGGGAAAATTCCCGCTGAGCACGACTCAGCGGCATTTTGTGCAGCGGAAACCACAGAAGAGGAGGTGGATACGCTACTAGAGCGATTTTGGACACTAGAAAATCTAGACACCAAAGAAAAGGCTCGATCTCCAATGGAAGCTCATTGCGAATCTCATTTCGTAGCGAATCTACAGGTTGCAATAGATGGAAAATTCATTGTAAAACTTCAATTTTCTGATGGAACTTCGGCCCTGGGGGCATCTCCAAAAACAGCAACCAACAGATTCTTGGCATTAGAGCGACGAACGGCGCAAGAAGACTGGAAAGGATATGTAGACTTCATGGAAAAATATGAAAGTCTTGGACACATGAATATGGTGCATCCCACACACATACTCTCGGATAACTACTTTATCCCACATCACTGTGTATTAAAACACAAAAGCAGCACCGCGAAACTGCGGGTAGTTTTCGATGCGTCCGTACCCACAGATACGTGTTTACCGCAGGCATAGAGAAAATGTTTCGCTATGTGTGGATATACCTGATCACCAGATCCATTAATAATGGCGGAAGAAGCCATATGACGATCTTAAGTCTTATAGACTTAAAACCGTCACAGAGGGTAAACTAAATACTTGGATTATTTGGCAGAGAAGGCCAGGTATCATCTACTGCATGGATCTTGTAACGACCCGTTCTCGGGGTTGCTCGGCTTCGCTCGCTGGGGTCGGGATTCGTGCAGAAATGTATAGGTTCTGAGCCCCGTCGTTCCATTACCCATTAAGAACACAGAATGAATTGCTCGATATTGTGGTGAACTATTGATGCCATATATTTATGATATCCTTTGTAGCGTAAAACACAAAGGGTTTAGTTTGGTGATCTTTATTTAGGAGCAACATGTACGTGTCGCTCCAATTGTTGGACAATATCTGTTTTATACAAAATCATTAAGGCTATGCTTAGGCTAAACCGCGTAGCTGCGCTGCCGGTAAAGCCAGCAGCGGAGCGGCTGCATTATGTATACATATATATGTTGTTATATATTGGCGGAAGGGATGTGTTATGCGCGCTCTTTGTTATGTATGTAAAAGTGCGACGGCCAGCGAGGAAACGCGTGGCCAGCACTTTAAGTTCATAGCGCATATATATGATCATGTTATACATGCATTTGAATTGGAATGTTTACAATAACACTGCAATAAAGTGTCATAGTGTATTCATACATATAAATTATTTGTATTATTATTATGTATTATTGTTTTATTTTCTTCGTAAGAGGTGTCTGCTTAGGGTCACCTTGTTGCTACCCTGGTTATGTGATGTCCGCGGAATCGATGCTAGGTGATTTGCCACTGCGGGCAGATGGGTCAGGGATTGGCACTCGCCATGGTGTGCGAGCCTCCTGCTAGTCTCTTCCGAGTTCTACCGGGCTCCGACTGCTTCACTGTACTGTGTGCGAGCTTGGCTTAAAAGCCTTACTCGACGATCCCAGCCTCCACAAGATCAGCTAGTAAAAGCTTGCCCTCCTACCTTGACTGATACCCTGTATTACGTGTGAGTTTGGGTGCAGGAACCTTCCTTGACTCTCCCAACCTCTGCAAGATCAGCTAGCAAAAGCTTAACCGTGGCCCTCCTATGCTTGGATGCTATCCTGTGCTATGTGTGGGTTCGGTTTCAGGAACCTTACTCGACTATACCAGCCTCTGCAAGATCAGCTAGCAAGAGCTTAACCTTGGCCGTCTTATGCTTGAATATTACTCTGAACTAAGTTAGTTCTACCTAGATACTTAGGACTTACCCGTTGTGCTGCGCGTGCCGAATGTACCGGCTATGAGCTGTCCGTCGCCTTATGTAGGCCATGATCAGCTATTGGTTCCCTTATCGACATTCGACTTCGATAGGCCATGGTGTTGCCATATCGCCGATATGTATTTTTGATTAGTCTCAGCTGTGCCGTCGGCGTTGCCGTACAGGACCAGTGTGCCCGTATTTCAGGGATGACCTCCTCGGGAGAGTCTTCTTGCTCCTGACCGCTCGGTGACAGTCTTCCCGTTGTCGCTCTCTGTCGGAGATTTTCTGCGGCGCCCTCTAGGGGATCTGCTCCGTCTGCTCGTCCCACAGGGTCTCCCGTTTCGCCGAATTCCGCTCCAGTTGCGGTTCGGGCTCCGTCGTAGCAATGGTACCTGTCTTACCACCGGGGTTGCTATGGGTCGTCGCTTGCGTCCTTCGGGTTGTGCCTTGATCACCAGCGTCCTCTTCCTGCTGCCGTCTAACTCGTTCATCCGTTTCTGGAAGCGCTGTTTTCTTGCCTCGAAGGTATTCATGTTTGATTTGTTGCTGTTGGGCTGTGCTTATGTTATTGCTTGCTTCTTCTTCGTTTGTTTTTAGTCCCTCACTGCCTACGTATGCTTTCATGTGATTAACATATGTCCTCTATGTTTTACCTGACTGGACGTTCTTCACTACCGCTTTTACTGGGGATATAAATTCTATGACTTTGAATGGACCCTCGAACTTCGGTGCAAGCTTAGCTGAGAATTTTTTACATGCCTTTGATAACGGGTGTTGTCTGACCCACACCATTTCCCCCATTCGTGATTTACACTCTCGTTTCCTGAGATTGTATGTTCGTGCCTGTTCTTGTGCCGCTTTCTCCATGCTCTGCCTCACCAAAGTGCAGGTTTCCTGGATCCGTGTGACTCTCTCCGCTGGTGTTTCCTCTTCCATCGCTGACCCTTTCGTTTTTTCGTCGAACAGGCTGCCGGACATTCTGGGTTCGCGTCTTTTCAGTAAGTATGCTGGGTTGTACCCAGTTGACTCTGATTTGCTGCTGTTGTATTTGCAGTTCTGTATTTAAGTTCTAAATTTATGACTCGTAAATTGTACTCCGTTGTCCGAGTTTATGCTCTTTTGTGTCCCTGTGCGTGACATGATTTTTTCCCGGAATGTTTTGAGTACTGATTCCGTACCGCTGTTAGCTCGAACCATTTCGATAATTTGTCGATAAAAACTAGCAACATGTTGTTGCTGTGACTTGTCCCCGGAAGTGAGCCCACGAAATCGACACATACTGTTTCCCATGGCACTTCTGCGATCCTTGTTAGCATTTTCCCTGCTGTTTGTCTTTGTACCACCTTGTATTGTTGGCATGTCCTGCCTCTGTCCACGAACTGTTTCACGTCTCTGTACATTCCGGGCCAGTAGTACCTGTTTGCTATTCTATGCTTGGTCTTCCTGATTCTTAGGTGTCCTGCCGCGATGGTTTGGTGGTTTGCTACCAAGACTCGCTCCTTCTGCTGTTTGTTTGCACATAGCTTCCATGGTTGTATGTCCTCGTCCGCTGCCCATGATGGTAGGTACCTGTATAGTTTACCTCCTTCGATGCAGTAGTCTGGCCAAGTGCTGGGGTCTTTCCGTATTCCTAGCATCTTTTCCGCTTCTTCCGTTGGTTGTCTTGATAGAGCGTCCGCTCTTACGTTTAGCTTGCCCTTTCGGTACCTGACCTCCAATGAGTACAGCTGTAGGGCCAATGCCCATCTTGCAAATCTTCCTGATGGACTTTCATTCCTTCTCGGAAACTGAATAGTTCCGATCTTCCTTACGTAGTTTCCGGCTTGCGTATAAGATCACATGTTCTCCCTCGGAAGCAAAATTCGATTTGCAATTTAAATTTAAATCAAAATTGTTTAATTTATTGGCATTATTAACTTTTGCAATCAAAACAACGCCGTGCCTGTGTGTGTTCGCTAGTCTCCAACTTCAAACTTGCTTCGAACTTATTCGTTGATTTACTGCCCACATCACTTCAAACTAACACTGATAAGGAAGCTGCTCCAATACACTGAAGAAGCTACACAGAAATCAAATATGTCGACAATATCCAGCAGACACTGGCGCAGCTGAGCGCCTCTCAGATGCTCCGTCACCACAGCTGCTGGATCTGATGAAGATGCGTTTCCAGGAGCAGACCGACGCAATTGCTAGCCTGGTAAAGGAAGCTGAAATTCGCATTCTCAGCAGCCTATCGGAGCGACTTGATGTGATTGCGGGTGAGGTTAAGCAGACGGGTGACCGGGTTTCCAACCTGGAGCGGGAGGTGGCCGTACTTCGCTCTCAACGGGAGCAACTGAACGAGCGAGTAGAGCACTTGCACCAGGAGGACGCGGATATGAGGGCGATGAGAGAGAGGGTGGGAACTGTAGAGGCCAAACTAGCTGCCCAAAATAATGTATGCAACGCGTTCGATTTACGAATGCATGGAGTGCCCTATGTAGACGGCGAAAACTTGCGGTCACTTTTCAATCAACTTTGTTTCTCACTCCACATGACTCCGCCGCCTCGAGTTCGGCACATTTTCCGTGCCCGAAAGTCGCAGCAGAGTAATGTTGACCCGGTCATTATTATTCGAATGGACAACGTGAGAGAAAAGATCGCGGTGCTTCGTGTAATCGCTGCATATAGGCGAGAAACTAAAACTCCGCTGAGCTTAAAACACGTAGGCTACGACTCTGATGCAGCTATCTATAATGAGCAACTGCAAAGAGAGCACTATCTGATTTTCAAAGAGTCGATGCGTCTAAAGAGGAGAAAAATCCTGACTGCGGTATTTACCCGTCGTGGATTGTGCATGTGCGATGCAAAGGGAGTGAGAGCATAAATTGCATCGAACATATGGAGGAGCTAAGGAAATTAGCTGATAACGACGGTGAATCTCGTGCTGATCCCTCTCCCTCTTCTACGCCTGCTCTTACTAAGTTAAGTGTTTATTTAAGTTATGTTTACATCTTCTGTTTTTTATTGTACCTTATAATTCTGAGTTTGCGATGCTAAAATGTCATTATTATTTCTATGTCGGAATGTTGCAATTACCACAGTTGGAAGCGTTATTCGAAGCGTTTTATGTAAACAAAAAAGGGCTTAAAAATAGTTCTCATAAATGCTTAGAGCCTATACAAAAAGATCGACGAGTTTAGGTCACTATTTGTTCAGTCTGATGTTGATGTTATTTGTGTTTCTGAAACTTGGTTTACGTCTGATTTGTCTAGTTTGTTAATTAATTGTGAGAGCTATGTTTTGTTTCGTTCTGATCGCGTTGGTCATGCTGGTGGTGTAGCTATATATGTTAAAAGTTCGCTAAATTGTAGTGTTAAATGTAACCAGCCTAGAGACAGCATAATTGAATATCTATTTTTGGAAGTCTCAAACAAATTTTCTCGCAGTAAAGTGCTCATTGGTTGCATTTATCGCCCGAACCGAAATACAAACTTTGCGCCCCTAATTGAGATTTTTAGTGAGTTATCAGCTTCATATAGAGACATCATCTTTGCAGGAGACTTTAATAGCAATATACTAAATGAAAAAACATTATTAGATGGATTTGAGTCTTTGGGTCTGTACGCTGTTACTACAACTACGCCCACGCACTTTAGTAACTACTGTGATACTCTACTTGACCTTTTTTTCATTAAGATTTTACTATACGACCAGGTCTCCGTACCAGTATTTTCCAGACATGATCTTATATTTCTCATCTGTGATATATTTATTGACGATACTGAAAAATCTTTTAGCTATAGGGATTTCAAAAATATAAATTATACAGATTCAGTGTGAATATAATGCATGTGATTGGCGTCCGATTTATCAATGTTGTAGTGTTGAGTCCCAACTGAGTGTGCTAAACGATAATTTGGTGTATTTGTTCAATAAATGTGTCCCTATTAGAACTAAAGTAATTAAACCGAGACAAAATCTTTGGTTTAACAATGAGATAAAAAGATATTAAGCTGAGGGATGTAGCCTATTTTAAGTGGAAGCGATACAAAACTCACCACTTCTATTTGCAGTTCAAGGTTTCAAGAGCTATTGTTATAAAAATGATCAAAGCGGCTAAGTGTGAGCACTTTAAGTCTAAATTTAACAACAATGTAACGTCAAAGCAAACATGGAGGGATTTAGGTAGCGTAGGCATAGGGAAGAGTAGGTCAAGAGTAGACCCCAACGTCGATGTGGAAAAACTGTGTCGATAGCTCTCACAGGTTGATGTACCTGATGCAACATCTAATCAGTACCTGAATAATGCAATAAACAGTGATACTAGTTTTAACTTTGTGTGTGTCGATCAATGTGATGTGTTGGAATGTAAGTCAAATGCTGAAGGCCTTGACTATGTTAACCCTAAATTTATTAAAATTATGTTACCATTCTTACTTCCTCACATTACATTTATTTATAATTCAGCAATTACCACATCCACTTTACCTTTAGCTTGGAAAAAAGCTAAAATAATCCCTCTGTTGAAACCCAATAAGGAATACAGGCCTATTTCAATTCTACCTTTCCTAGCTGATGTACTTGAAAATTTAATATCGCTGCAAATTCAGAAATTTCTTGAAAGGAATTCGCTGTTGTCGCAGAAGCAGTCGGGGTTTAGGAAAAAGAGAAGTTGTGTTAGTGCAATTACTAACATCGTGAAAGATATCAGTAAACAACTTGACAATAATTGTGTGACTTTTTTGACCCTTCTTGACCATAGTACAGCTTTTGACTCAGTTAACCACCATATTCTAAGTACTAAACTAAAAACCCTTTTCAACTTTTCAATTACTTCCGCTAGGTTTATTGAATCGTATCTGTGTAATAGGCTTCAGGCAGCCGTTTCGGGTGATCGAATTTCAAGCTACGGTGAGCTAACGCGTGGCGTTCCCCAAGGATCAGTCCTGGGCCCTTTGTTGTTCTCTATGTATGTAAATGATTTACCTAGTCTCTTGTGAAGTTCATTTGTATGCAGACGATGTGCAAATTTACTTTAGTAGTCCTATTAAACAGTTAAATGTTTGTGTTAGTGCTAGTAATAGAATGCTTGGAGTAATTGATAATTGGGCAAGAAGTAATGGTTTGAGTATTAACCCGACAAAGTCAAAGTGCATAGTAATTGCCAAAAAACCTGTTGATACAAGTAATATACCCAATTTACTAATCAATGATAGACCAATACAATTTGAAGAGCACGCAGTTAATTTAGGTTTTACTTTCAGTAATACCCTTAGTTGAAGCAAACATATCTCCAAAGCTACTGGGCGAACATATGGGTTGCTGCGTCAGCTCTCGTATTCAAAGACTTTTCTTCCGACTGAAATACGACTTCTGGTAGCAAGATCATTCTTATTCCGACTATGTTTTATGGGATAGAAGTTTTTGGACACAGTGACTCGCGGGATATGCTCAAGCTAGTAGCAGCTTTAAACTCTATAATTAGATATGTTTTTAATTTAAATCGTCTTGACCGTGTATCGCACTTGACGTATAAAATACTGGACCTAAACTTGACTTCGTGGATTCAATATAGGGCTCTAGTATATTTACACAAAATTGTAATGTCTCATGAACCAGAATATTTGTTTGACAAACTCGTATCTGCCACTTCAACGAGAACTAATAATTTTATATGCCCAAAATATACTGAATTGTGCTCGAATAGGCAATTTTTTTATAAACGCTATCCGTCTGTGAAACAATCTACCGCATAGATATAAGACAATTAGGGTCGCAACTCAGTTCAAATCTCAAATTAAGAACTATTTAAAATAATGAAAAAGAAGAAAATTTCTTAATATTAAGTAATATTTATAAGTCTATGTAAGTAAATATGTTTCTCAATTCATGTGACTAGTGCTATAATTATAAGTGTAAACTTGTTGCGCTAGGATAAGAACTTAATAAAATTAAAATTAAAATTAAAATTAAAACTGCCCCTAGTCCGCAATCGCTACCGTCCATTTGCGCTTATTACGTGGCCCAAGTACTTTAGCTTCTCCTTGAAGAAATGGTATTTTTCCGGGTTTATCCTTACAATGGCCTTTCGTAATCTGGCCAGCACCTCTTTTAATTTATCCAAGTGCTCTTGTTTTGTTCATCCAATGACCACTATGTCGTCGAGATAGGTGAACGCAAATGGCTCCATCTCTGGCCCTATCCTGAGTCCAGTGCCCGCTGAAAAGTCACATGTGTTCCATTGGAACACACCTCGTTCCGGTACTGTAAATGCCGTGTATTGTTTGCTCTGGTCTTCCATGGGTATCTGCCAGTAGCCGCTTTTCAAGTCCAGTGTATTTGGCTTCTCTTAGATGATTCAGGATATGGTCATTCGCGGGACAGGATTGCAGATCGTTGGCTGGATTTTTCGGGTAGTACCGTTGCTTCAAAGGTCTATTGTGTTTCAGAAAGATCCTGTTGTGTGCGAAGATCTTCCGGCCGTCGAATTTCATTATTCCCTTCGGTGATTGTTTTTCTCTGACCCTGGGTTCCCCACCTGCCTCTCCTCCTCCTCCTCTCCTTCTCCGTTCTTCTGCAACACTGAATCGTGCGGATGTTATCACGGCCGCTTACCCAACATAATAGGTGTGGCGGGTTGTTGCATTGTCTTGCTTGGTGCCCTGGGCCCTTACACCGCAAACAGAGGTTGCTCATATTAAACGTTGTCGCCATCTGTGCTGATGCGGGTCGGTTTGTCTGTGTTTGCCCTGTTTGTTTCACGGCTTCAAATTCTTCCGCCAACCTCAGATAATCTTTCAGTGATGCTATTTCCCGGCATTTAGCGTAATACTTGAAGCCCGCTCTGCTGTTCCGGTAGATCCATTCTAGTTTATTTTCCTCGCTTAGCGCGGTGTGCCTCATTACTTTCCTCATTTCTCTGATGTAATATTTTGCTGGTTCCCTGTTGTACTGTTCTTGTTATTTGATCCATGGCCCTCTCCTGGTAGTCCGCCGGTACATAGTACTGTTTTATCTGGTCCCTGAAGGCTTCCCAGCCCCGTATTTCTTCCGGGTTTGTGCGCCACCAGTCTAGTGCAGCTCCCTTCAGCAGGACTACTGCCGCTGCTGTTACGTGGTTTAATTCTTTGTACGCTGCTGCTAGTTCTTCGACCCGGGTCAGGAATTCCAAAGCATCTCCTGTTCCGTCGAACTGTTCGCCCCATCCGCGAATGGCTGCCGCGCGTTCTCCCGTTTTGATACTCACTGTCTTATTCGGTTCTGGATTCCCTTTCTGTTCCCTTCCTATTGGTATGAAGTGCGTCTCTGCCGTTTTTACTTCCCAACATATATCATTGCGGGTAAGCGGATTTCAAGCCTGGAGCGGAGTGTGAACAATGCGTTCGATTTACGCATGCATGCTGAGGCCTACGTTGACGGCGAAAAATTACGGACATTTTCCGGGCCTGAAAGTCGCAGCAGAGTAATGTTGACCCGGTGCTGTGCTGCGTTGAATACAACTTGTCGACGAAAAACAAAACTGAGCTTAAAGCATATAAGTTATGACTCTTATGCAGCTGTATATATTAAAGACGAACACAGAAAACACTACATAATATTTAAAGGAGATCAAACTCTGAACTCACTATGGCTAGACGTGTTTTTCCGGGATCCGAAAGTGTATTCCTTGTCAGATAGTGCAATGCCGCGTAAAACTTTGAAAAATTTCAATGTTATAGTCCGAAACTCTTGGGGACAGGACAGGCTCCGGTGGGCTACCTAGACGCCCAGAATCCTGGTTGAGGAAACTGAAGATAAGAAGGGATACACCTTGCGAGAGCATCCTTATCCCGAAAACTCGTCCCACGTTCATAGCTTCCACAAGCAACAACTTTTCGCTGGATAACAACATAATACAATCAGCTGATCACAGTTGTGACGGTCTACCGCAGGTTCCCAGACAACTCAGGGACGGCCAGGATCCGCTTAGAATGAGTCAGTCCGAGTGGTAGGTGTAAGAGAAGTTTGCCCGTTTCCCAGTGAGAACAGTAGAGAGAATTCGGTTAACTTAGCTATAGTTTTATTGACGGATAGCTGGCAAAGTTTAAGTACTCAGCTCCGGGACTCCACAGGTGCCGGGTTTCGGCCGTCCGGGCTACTCGCGTCTATGGCTTCTCGCGTCTATGGCTTCTCGCGTCTATGGCTTCTCGAGTCTATGGCTTCTCGCGTCTGAGCCTCTCGCGTCTCGAGGCTCTTCGGTGCATGGTCTCGGAAGTCTTCTGTGGCTGAGAAAGGTGGTCTTCTGAGAGAAGTGGACTCGCAAGCCTTCTGTTGTGCGGACTTGTAAGTCTTCTGAGAAGGGCGGACCCTTAAGTCGTCTGGTTGCGGACTCGTAAGTCTTCTGAGAAGGCGGACTCGTAAGTCTTCTGAGAAAGACTCGAAAGTCGTCGGGCAGACTGGGCAGACTCGAAAGTCAACTGGTGGACTCGAAAATCGTAGGGCGGACTCGCAAGTCATCGGGCGGACTCGGAAGTCAACTGGCGGACTCGAAAGTCGTCGGGAGGACTCGAAAGTCGTCGGGAGGACTCGAAAGTCAACTGGCGGACTCGAAAGTAGTCGGGCGGACTCGAAAGTCTTCGGACGGACTCGAAAGTCAACTGGCGGACTCGAAAGTTGACTATGCATTTGCAATCCAAATCCTAAGATTCGTTTTGCGGAAAAAAATGACTTTGGCTGCTGACTATTGGAGGTGTGCTGCGAGAGACTTACCGCTTCCGATCGCTTTCGGCTGCTAAGTAAGTTGCTACGGCTGGCGGTCCGCTGTATATAGGGCATGGCATGATCTAGTGTGCCCGCCGCGATCGGTCTCTTCTTCTTATTCCGGCTTAGTGTGCCCCTGTCCATTAGTGTGCCTCTTCCTTAAATATTTCTATTATGTGCGCGGCACGCGTCACACCCCCTCCTCGCTTCGGAGGCGGTGTGATACCACACCGTAAGCTTTTCCCTCGGTCAAAGACGCTCCTCCATGACCCTGCCTTTTGTCCGGCTGACCTGCGTGTCACCGGTGGAATAGTCCATTCCCATCTGCTCCTCTTTCTCTGCGGGTCCTCCCTCGCTGTCACATCCTTGTCTGATATTGCCGGCTGCACCGTTATTCGTTCTGCCCTGGGTTGTCGCGTCACCGTTGTGCTTCTCGCCTCCCCTTGTTGCCTTCTTTGCTGCCTCTGCTGTCTCGTCGGTTCCATTTCTATTTCGGTTTCTTCTTCTTGATCTCCTTCCTTCATGCCTGTCGTTATCTGCTCGTCTTCCTTGCTTTGAACCTCCTCCTTGTCCTTCTCCTGCACCTCTGCGTCCGTGCCTTCCTTCACCACGGCTGACCTTATGTATACCAGAGTCTCTCCATCTTCCCGTGTATACCGGTCCGGCACCGCCTGTCTGCTCAGGTGGGCTCTCCGCCGTCTCACAGCATTCGATGGTTTTTTTTTGTGGCCATTGTATTCTGCCCCGCACCGTCGAATCCCAAGCCAATCTCTGGGCTGATTCCGTGCTGTGGTTGTGCGAGATCTTCTGATTCGATGATCTCGACTATTTCTGCCAATCCGAGAAACTCGGGCAGTATTTTAAATGCCGTTCTTCGTGCAGACAGTTTTATACTGCTTCTGCAATTGGCGTAGATCTAATCTAATTTTTCCTTCCCTGTCAGGTCTGTAAACCTCATCATCTGCCCCAGGGCCATTGAGAATGCTCTCGTTGATTCTGCCTCTCCTTGCCTTCGCTGTGTGATTTGCTCCCTGAGCCGTCACCGATGCCCCAGCGGTAAGAGTTGTTTCACCAGTTCTCCCGTCAGCTTCTCCTAGCTGTCTATTTTGTTTGGAGTGCAGTTCCACATATCAAGCGCGGCGTCCTCCAGAATGAATGGCATCGTTCGCACCAATTGGTCATGCTGGATCCCGTATCCCGTCGCCCATTTCTCCATCTTCCGAATGAACTCCAATGGGTGTGATGTTCCCTGGTGTCGTATTCCCCAACTTCGTACTCGGTCCAAACTCTACGTTTATCCGCTCCATATTTGTCCTCGGTCCACTCGTATTCTTCGTATATCCAGCAAAGTAAGGTTATGTTGTCATATACACCCCGCTTCAGAGAAGAATGAATTCATCGCATTGTAAAAAATGTCCACGCCCTTCAGTACCGTTCATACATTATTGTTGCAGGAATCTTGTAGGACTAAACGTGAAACCTGCGTGAAAGATGGAGAAAGTTAGCGTGAATCCCCGGAATCCCAAATAAATTTGTTCCTTTTTTTATTTAAATTTCATATTTGTATTTATGTTAAATTTTTTAAAGCATTATTTCAGCATTAACGCCAAGTGTCACTGGTTTCCTCCGGCTACTAAGGATCCCTCCGGGAATTTTTGTTATCTGTAAATTAAATGTTAGAATTAATTAAAAAAACTACTCTGTTTGCACATAAATACATACATATGTACAAAGATACATACCAGTTTTAGCTGAAAAGAATGTCCGCAAACCATAACAGTCTAGGTTGAAGTCATATTCATGCTTATGATGAATTCTGCAAGGGATTTTTAATTAAGTGAAAATAACTTTACTTACCTCATATGTTATTAAAACTATTTCGCAACTTTTACTACACAATGCGCGATCACGTGTGAATCAACAGAAGAAGTAAATAAAAAGAGAATTAGGAGAACAAGACAAAACGGAATGACTGAACAGAATGGAACGGAACGGAATGAAATACGTTGTCCGAACTTCGCAAGCCGTCGGCGGTAGCCGAATGCAGTTCGAATTTGGTTTGCCTACTTCATTTCGGACTTCTGTCCACGAAGCCCATACAATTTGTTTTTGTTTTTCGGACATGCTATACAATTTGTTTTTTTATTTTATTTTCGGATTCGCATCCAGGAAAGAGCCGTGTGGGGAATTTTGGTACTGAAGGGCGGCATAAGCCATGTCAGTGTATATGTATATGTATAAATCAGACCAGTTAAAGTCCGATATAAAATTATTCAGCTGATCGAAATCAGACTTGCGAAAGCAGTAAACTCTTTTGGCTGGTCTATCAGATATATTCTCTATATCAGCACCAATGTCGAGTGTCACATCGAAAGTAGGATGATAGGGATCTTCAGGTTGCGTCAGCGGCGCCACCCTCAGTAAACTGACACTCGTCGGATCAGAGACAAAACAAAGATCAAGCAAGCGCTCTAAGGAATTTCGTACATGGTTGACTTGAGACAGCGAAATGTCGAACAAGCCAGCAATAAAAGCATGTTGTGTTGAGGATTGAAGTGTGTTAGAGGAGTTATTTAGAGATCAAATAGCCCCAGGGATATTAAAATCACCCAAGACTACTAAATGATCTCTATCAGAAAGCATTTCGATACATAAAATTGTTAAATAATAATAGATATGTAGCCAAATAAGTTTAGCAGCAAACTTGCATACAACCAAATAAACAAACAAAAAAAAAAAAAAAAAAAAAAAAAATCAGAAAGCATATTGGAAACCATTCGAATAGCGGAAAGATGGTTCCAAAAAGAAGGCAGTTTCGACAATGGAAGAATGTAGGAACATGTAATAAAAATAGAGCGACCATTAAATGATAGCTTCACACAAAGGAATTCAACTTCGTTGTTTTCCTCGAAAGTTACTATTCTGACGTGAGAGTGGAGTTAACCGCTATGAGGACCCCACCCCCGCGCATGATAGGCCGATCTAGCCGATAAATCGTGAACGCAGCTGGGAAAACTTCGGAGCTAAGAATCTCCGGCTTTAACCAGGTTTCTGTGAACACAATAACATGGGAGGCAAATGCAAAACTATCAGAATACAACTTAGGCAGCTTACTACGCAAGCCTCTTGCATTCTGATAGGAGATTAACAAATAAGTATTTAGTTTTTTTGGACAGAGTCAAAGGATGTAGAGGGCACAGTGGTCAGATAGGGCTTAGGAAGAGTTATCCTAGCCAACATGTACGACAATGCTATTAATGGCGATGCAAACTCCGCCGCAGCCATAATAACTGCGAGCATAAGGACTATGCTTCCATGGCGTACTCCGCTAGGGGATATGGATGGCGGCCAGTCCCCTGATGGAACCAAGAGATAGACGTTGCTAGGAGGGAGTGCTTCGCTGCAAAGCCAGGAACCATTCGGCTCGGCTTATAAGCTGGTCATGGGCAAGCTATACAGGCCGCCGATACCAACCTCCCAGGAACAACTTGGAGCAATATTCTCCACGCTGACTCCTAGCATAGCTGCGTCCGAAGCGATCTTCATCAGCGAGGAGGTAAGGCCGCCATCAAGCAGCTAAAGCCCCGGGACCAGATGGCATACCCAGCGCTGCATTCCATGCCATAATAAAAGCATATCCAAGCCAGTTCGCAGAGGTTTACAACAGGTGCACCACAGAGTAACTTTCCCGAAAGCCTGGAAGGAAGAAAGGCTTGTCCTCATACAGAAACCAGGCAAGTTGCATCGTCATGCACGGGTCGTCACCCGTCCTCATATCGCTCCCTTTGCATGCTTAAACCAATGGGGAAGATATTCGTGCGCATCTTCTGTGTTTAGGTAAGGGGCACATTGTGCCACCTCGGCTCACCAAACTTTAAGAGCGCATCCGCGCTCGCCCTAGTCCTAGTCCTAGCGTCTGCCGTCGCCGATCTCGATCTCACTCTTCGTTTTCCGCCAATCGGGCCACTCCCGCACTGTTAAGCTTAGCTTATCGGTCGGAAGCGCGCTCCCATGTTATGCTATGTGAATTCCATGAATTCAGCCGAATAATTTTTTAGTAATTATTTGAAACTACCAACGACGCCTCCGACTTATTCCTTCGCACCAATTTCGGTACCCTCCGTTTGCTCTATGGGAATTTTCTTGTGCTACCATCGGCCCGTCTTTCTCGACATCATCATACTTTTGGAATCTACTTTGGGGCAGACGCGCCCCTCTTCACATTTCGGTCCATCAGAGCGGGATATTTCCGCCCTTCACCAAGCAGTTCTCGGCGTTTCGGTCTGCCAAAAGGTAAGTAGGACATTTTGTGCGTCTTCGTCTCTCTGCCGGTCTTCAGCAGTGGTCCGAACATTAAATTTCGTTCACTCTGCTGCAAGATTTTTTCCTTCCGTGTCAACTACACGTCCGAGTTTTCCGACACAACGGCAGTTTTGAGCATTTCAACTACGAAATTTCTCCAAAATTATCCATCCGTCTTCGTTTTGTGTGCGTCTCATATTCCTCGCCGTTTTCGGCCCCCCGTTATCCATCGCTTGCCAACGGTCGAGGCATATGTGCATCCATGTACGTATACATATATACACACACAAGCGTGAAAACTTGTGCACATATATCTATATACTGTACAATTACTCCACGAAATATTCAAAGTGAATTCTGAAATTGTGTATAACAAAAAGGGCATAATTAATATTAGCCAGCCGGTATGAATTATATTCGAAAATTTCCAAATTCGCCGGACAGTCCAAAGCTGTCGCAATATTTTTTTCCCAATCAGTGCCATTTTTACACCAAATAATTTTCCTGCTCCTCCAAGATGTATACAGACCACTTTCAATGCTCCACTCTAATAACACATGCCCTTACACATACATACTTATATCCGTAATTGCATGCATGTTCATATCGATGTTCGATTTCAGGAAATATACAACTAATAAAATTAATATAAAAAAACGAATATTAATGTGTGATTGTGTTACTAAAAAATTTCAACTTAGCCGTCGCAGCAGCCCTGTTATTTTTGTTGCTGTGTTTTTTCTCCATTCCACCTTTCCGGCAAAATAACCTATTAACTTTCTGTGCGAATAAAAGCCAAGCTTTCAACTCCACCTTTCCGGATCCGTGATAATTAAATCCGAATACAATTAATTAAAGATTACGGGTTTTTCTACCCTTCCGGTCACGGAATTTAATTCAATTCAAATTAAATTCGAAAACATTGAATCAATCATTAATTTTTATTAATTATTTCATTATTATTTTTTCGTTCAATTAAAGCCAAGGTTTTAATTACATCTTATCGACTCCGCAACAGTTAATTTCGAATTTTTATCCGAACGAGCGTACGGACTTTCCAGTACTTTTTTTTGTTTCTCGTGCCTACAACAAGCCTCTTCTTCATTGTGGTTTTTGCTTGCGGTTTTTCTGCTTGTATTTCTCCACATACAAATTGTGCCGCACGAATCGAGCCGCACTCGATTTTCCTTTCGACGTCGGCGCCTTGCATCTCGCCCAGCCCAAGCGGTCCCAGAACCGCGGATCCCGAATACTTGCGTCCCACCGTCTCCGTCTTCCGCTTCGTACGAGTCAGTCGACCAGCGCTGACCGGCGAACTTGATTGTGAGAATGCCCACGGGAGACGAAAAGAAGCCGCGTCCTATCTTTTCTGTCCGTCTGGACAGATCTGAATCCGCATCTCCGCGGACGCCTCTTTTAAAGCCGAAGGCAACCAGTGCCATTTCAAGGGCAAAGTGCGACGAGTCCGTCGGTACGATTCCCGGTCCTTCAGAAACGGCACACTCGCTCCGTTGCGAATATGGCACAAAGTACTTTCGGAGTGTCGTTGAAGAAATTGCCACAATAGGTCGGATTAGCCAGTTCGAGGTCAATATAAATACTTCGGGCGCCCCAGAAACGGAAAGATCCTCCCCTTACATGTGCCAATTCCATCGGGACCAAGTCCGGGCCTTGTGGGGAAAGGTGGAGACAGTGCTGGAATCAAAGTACAGCTACTGCTACTCCGTCTTTTTGACGTGTGTTGCCCAGCTTCAGGAAAAAATTAAAAGAAGCGCCTCCCAGTCGACTCAATCTAGTGCCCAAACGCCCTCGTCTACAGGCTGCCGGTTACCGCCAGTGGATACCGAGGTCTTTGCGGGTGTTTATCTTCGGTGGCCCACCTTCAGAGACTAGTTCAATGCGATTTTCATCCAGAACTCAGGACTCATCCTGGTAGAGAGTTTATTCCAGTTACTATCCAAGACGAGTGGTGATGCACACCCCAATGTGTTCAAGGCGCCGTTTACCCACGAAGGGTTCATCTCGGCGTGGCAAAGTCTCACTGGCCGTTTCGAGAACCGAAGGCTATTGATCAACAGCTAGTAGAAGATCCTCTTCAACATCTAGGCTGTTGATGTCTGACAGCTCTAGAGATGTCCTCCATCCAGGTTAAAGCTTGGGACTGCCTCCTGGACATTATGGTTTCCTCAAAGCTCCCTAAAATTATTCTTTCTATGTGGGAGCACTCCATACCTAATAAGGCCGAAATTCCAATCTTGAATAAGGTAATTTCCTGACAAAACGCCATGGTATTCTAGAGTTAATCGACGACGTAAGGCCTAGTGGCTCCGGGAACCTTTCACCAAGATCGTCAAATGCCCCCCACCTGTGCGCAGGCTCCATGCTTACAAATCACGGATGGCTCCGGCAACTAGAGGGTGTGGCCTGTGTTTCAGGAAAAACCACTCACTCCGTTTTGTGTCCGCGGTTCCTTGAAATGCATGTCGATGAGCGATCGAACTATGTTCGAAGGAAACAACTGTGCTTAAATTGCTTTGCACGGGGCCATCAGCATAGTGAATGTACAAGGGCCCACTCCAGCCTTACGTGTCACAGCCGTCATCATACTCTGCTACATCGAGGCGATGCCATAGCAACCGTTCCATTTTCTCCCGTTTCGCCCACCACTCCTGACGATCACTCGAATGTCCAAGTGTGTTTTTTATCCGAATCAACAGCTATCCTGCTCGGCACAACGATTATTAATATTAATCATCTTAGCCGCGACTTCCAAGCTCGTGCTCTGATCGATTCAGGTTCCGAGGCTACGCTCATATCATAGCGGCTTTTCAATCGACTCAGACTTCCATTTGACACAGTCCAGACTTTAGTCTCCGATCAATCTAACAGTTGCCGGGCACTCCACGAAGCTCTGCACAGCAGAGGTCAGCTGCAACTAAAGCCCTGCAGTTCTCCGATCCCGTCCAATGATCCTTCGCACATCTACCGCAAACAGGCGGCTTGAAACAATAGTTCTTTCAAAGAACTTCTTTGTGTGATGGAAGCCAAAACACCTAAAACATTGCTTAAGTCTATTTGAGTCCTTTTTGGGCTCCACCGTTACTCGGTGCCTACCCAACTTTGATATCAACAGAGCCTCCCTGTTGTTTATAGCATGTTTGAGATCAACGAACCAGACATTTTGTCTGGCCTGCTCAGTGACTATATCCTGACTCCCTTGGCGCCGGGCACGGTTTGGGGGGTTATACAGATTAACTATCGTATGCCCCAACTAAGAGAACTCATCCATAATAAAGTTCCTCGGCGTGGTGCTGGACAAATTCTTGATAACCATCCTGAACGGCCTGTCCTCCTTAAGACAGAAATGAGTATAAATAACATTCTTTTCTGTCAAAAACCTCGTTATGATACGGTGAGTAGAGGAATCCTTAGCATAAATACGTAGGTCACCTGAACGAGCAATGCGAAGCTCGAAGCCATCATCTTCGACCACCTGGAGGAGCTCATTCTCCATCGCCTCCACGTTGTTAACATTTGGCACTGTGATCGGCTTTGGCTTGGCCAGAGCGAAAGGAGCAGGGCTAGCTGCCAGCTGGGAGACAGCAGCCCTCTCCTCAACATCTTCCACAACATCCATATTTTGCGGAAGAACATCCATATCAAGGGCAGAAAACCTATTTGTATTATACGGTTTGCTGGTTTTGGCCTTTGTACACATTGCATTTACAACAGGGGCACGCCTCTTACTAGACGACTTCTTCTGGACGGTCTGCCATTTCGGCTGGGGATTTTGAAAGAGTTCCCCAGGAGCGGCTCCTCTCCATTGTGGAAGTGTGGAAGTTTGAACCGTCGACGCCCATTGAGGAAGTGGCTCAGATTTTGGAGTGTCCATGTTTTGTACCGCGCTTGGTTTGATTACCTCCTTGCTGCGGAGCGAGTAACTATTGCTCAGAATAGACTTACTCTTAACTTTATCACCAGCATTCAGTAGTATATCAATGTGCTCTCTCAACTGCCTGGGAGATGATGGTCGTTCACTGCCGCTCAGAGCTGGAGCCGGAGTCGACGATCTGGAACTATCACTAGATAACCCCATTTCATGAATTTCCTTAATTTTTTGATCGTGAAAGGAGCGACGAGACCTCGGTCCTTTTGTCCCCTTGTGAATAGAGGAGCCACCTGTGTGTGGCTCCTGCATAGCAGAAAGCCAAGCCACTGAGACTTATTATTATTATTATTTATTTTTCCTGTTTGAAAAATTTTCAGGAGAAATTTTGTGTTTTTAGAATTTTTCTTCGAAAAAAAAAAATTCGATTCCGTTTTTTTCTTTTTTTTTAGAGCTGAATGAATCGAGACGACCGAACTGGTTGATAATTTCCTGACAGAGCGCCATCGTACCCTGGAGGCCATCGACGACGTGAGGCCTAGTGGCTCCGGGAACCTTCCGCCAAGATCGTCAAATGCCCCCCACCTGTGCGCAGACTCCATTCTTACGAACCACGGGTGGCTCTAGCAATTAGAGGGTGTGACCTGTGTTGCAGGGAAAACCACCCACTCCGTTTGTGTCCGCACTTCCTCTAGATGCATTTTGATGAGCGATCGAACTATGTGCGAAGGAAACAACTCTGCTTAAATTGTTTCGCACGAGGCCATCAGCATCGTGAATGTACAAGTGCCCACTCCTGCCTGACGTGCCACAGCAGTCATCATACTCTACTACATCGTGGCAAGCCCTTGGCAACTGTTCCATTTCCTCCCGTTTCATCAAGTACACGACCCGTGCCCACCGCGAGAAGCGCTGCAGCTCCTGACGACCGCACGAATGTGCAAATATGTTTTTCATCCGGGTCAAGAGCTGTACTGCTCGGAACAGCGAGTATTAATATAAGACACCTGGGTCGCGACTTCCAAACTCGTGCTCTGATCGATTCAGGTTCCGAGGCTACGCTCATATCTGAGCGGCTCTTCAATCGAATCAGACTTCCATTTGACACAGTCCAGACCCAAGTTTCCGGTATCAATCAAACAGTTGCCGGGCACTCCACGAAGCGCTGCAAGTTCTCCATTCGAGTTCTCTCCAGACCCGGGATACAGTTAGAAGCGCAGGCCTATGTCCTATCTCAACTAGCCGGACAACTTTCTTCTCCCCAATTCCCGGAGATCTTCTAAGGGAATTTCCGGATCTCCCCTTAGCAGATCCAACGTTTTTCGAGAGCTCCAAAATCGATGTACTGATAGGAGCTGACATTCTTCCATCTGTGCTTATGGGCGGCTCTAAGAGCAACATTTTGGACTCTCTTCTGGCCCAGGAAACAATTTTTGGCTTGGTACTTAGAGGCCCAGTGTCAACTGCACTCACCAACGGCGTGTTAGTGTTTTCCACGCACATTTCCTTCGCGTGCAACAGTTCATTAAGGAACTGTCCCACCAAACGTAGTGCGGCCACCGTTGAAAGCAGTCGTTTCCGAATTATTTAAGCCTAGCCATGCTGAGTCGGCCAAGGGAACCACCCTCTTCGGAAATGCCGCTGTATTCGGAGGCTTTGCCCTGAGAAACGGCTCCAGGCCGCTGTTCAATACTGTTAGGTCCGGGAACATTCCGAGGGAACGTGCCGCAGTAGGGATCGATGCAAAAAGTGCAATCAGCAACACCACACCCTTTTGCATACGCTCGAAAGTCCAGTGAACGCCACCTGGTCGCAGCAACGAGCGCCATCCAGATCCAAACCGATATTTCCATTCGCGCGCACACCACACGCTCTGGAGGGCAGGTTTACCAGAGGATCTTTGTCCCACCAATGCTGAGCCTGTTCGCAACCCACCCACTCCAATGTTTCTGTTCACTGTGCTGTCTCGTATCTTTAATTGCAGTTCCAACTTCTATTTTGCATCAATACTGATTTAATTTTTGTTTCTCCGTCATATTCTGCCAGTCATTTGCACCTTCACGCTCAAACAGCGCCATTGCACCGGAGAGCAGATGTACTCCAGATACCTAGTCCTACCGTTGCCAAGTCTACAGTGGAATTAACCCGTTACGGAAATGGCGTTATTTTTCTGCGTTTAGCTGCCGGGAAGTGACACGTGGCCCTCATGCATTCCGAAGGAACACGTCAGCGTCAGCGGCAAGATATGAGGTCAGAATCGCCATGGAACTTTTCAGCCGCTTCGTCCGCCACTTTCTTTGCAGCAACACTTTCTTTCAACAAAATTTAAATTAAATTTTATTCTACCTACCTACAAAATTATTATATTTTAATTACATACAATATTACATAGTATATTTACGCTTGTAATATAATTATCATAGAATATGATATTCTTAAAAATACTGAACGAAACAATTAAAATAATGGAGACCGTAAACTAAAAATATTTCATCTCTGCTGATGTGCCCGCAATCGTAGGATATCAAAAGAATTCACCGGAGACATACCTCCAAGAAAGTTTGGTTCGGTCTCACAAGCTTTTGTAGCATGCGCACAGATACTGTTCTTGAAATAAGTAAGCAACACATTGTACCACGTTGTTGCAGTGCTTACGTAAACTTAAGCGCAACTATGCTACTCTTAGCTAGGACAACTCTATGTTTAAGACATAAGACATTCAATAAACACACTCAGCTAGAACAGACGCAAAAGTCTTTCATTCATCTCATATGCAAAACCGAAAAACCTAATATAACATGGCGATCATAACAGGACTCTGGAAGACTGGAGACGTATAACAGGTAAAATAACAAGAAAAGAAAGCAAAAGGAAAATTGGAGCTTATAGAACGTCAATTAATACGCACATACAAATATATAAAAATGCCACTAATAGATCTTGCTATTAATATTTCTGTTATAAAAATATATTCAATACTGAAAAACAATCTCCACCAAAATAAAAAGTGATGCCGAAGCTGAAGAAGGCTTGCCTGAACGACTGCGAGAGACCTCTATATACACCATATTTCCGATACACTTGTGCAGCCTCCACCGGCGCCTCATCAGAGAAGTAACAACCTTTGTTGCCAGCACCGATGCAGTCTGACACACCAAGTGTGGTCACAGATAAGTGAACCGACAGCGCTTCCAAGTGCGAATTTTTTTCTCCATTTCACAGCGATGCATTGTTGTTTAGGTATTAATATAAAAAATTTACAATTGAGCGACATTTAAGTTGCCCGATTAGCATGTGGACTGAAAACCATACATAACTAGGTAGAAAAATATGTAAAATAAAAAACAATTAAAGTGAAGAAAATAATTTTTATATCAAACAATGATATTAAAATATAAATTAAATTTCATTTAATATATAAATGAATAACAAAAGAATTAGAAAATCTGTCAAAGCATTGAAACTGCCGAACATACATAGATTTCACTGCAAATGTTATTAATAAAATAGAAAAAGCAGATGTAACAATAATTACAACGCTACTGATATTAATAGTTATAATAATGATTGCCAGTCATTTCTTTAAAGTACACAATAAGTGCTTGCAAAAGAAATATCTCAACAAGGTCTGAATAAGTAATATCAATTACAAGCAGTAACGACGTTTAAAAATATATACGAGAATTTAAAATATACATATACAAGAAATGCCCACTAATAAACTAACTAACTATTTCTAAAAGTTACCAGTTTGTTTAATTGTCCCATTATTTTTCCCATGTGACGAAGTCACTTGTATATACATAAATATAGTAGGTTTAAGCTGTACATATTAGTTTAAGATAGGATAAGGGATAGGTTAGGTTATAATCAGCAATCAGTGAAAGAAATATTTACAAGTGCGGAAAAGCGCGGAAAGTACAGTGTACAAACAAGTAAGAGACGTAAGACTAGAAGCAGCAACGAACAATTGGCTGGAGGAGTAATTCACGGTGAGTGAAAATATTATCGCAAATAAATTTGCGGGCGAAAACATTCGGTAGAACAAGGAGTAAGAGCAAAGCAAGAGTGGGGGAAAAATTGTAGCGAAAGAAGATAAATTAGATTATAAGAAATAATAGAAGGTATAAATAAAATTAAGATGAATATACTGGCTATTGAATATTGTCTTATTGAATTCGGTGCCACTCCTACCACCCTCTGCTCCCCTCTTTCCCATGTCGGCGGCCGTTGGGCAATCCCAGGCGCCGAATTGGGCAAGACGGGAACAGGAGCGCCCCGCTGCCGAGATTAATTCCGGGCGCGGGCGCGGGCGCGGGCGCGGGCGCGGGCGCGGGCGGCGGATGTTGAGTTTCCCCAAGCCGCTTGTCCAATCTCAGGGAGCGTCATAGGGATTAGCCCGGGCGCCCTCAGGCAAATCGCGAGTCACGGGGGAATCTTAGGGGAAAAGGGGGCGACGGCCGCCGGGAATTAATTCCAGGCGGGACCGGCGCATCGTGGCTGTTGGGTTCGGACCAGGCCACGGGGTTGGATTAGGGTTACTGTGGGCGCGGGTGCAGGCTGCTGGGCGATCCCGAGCCGGTTCCAGTCTCTAGCGGAGGGTTCAGGCCGCTGGAAATTCGGTAGCAATTTTGTCCCGCCCAGCGTGGGCAATTGGAAGTCGCAGTTTCTAAGCCGAAAAACCCACCCCTAAAAGTTCTTGCAAAATCTCGGCCTCGCTCATGTTCTGGCGTTTCCAAAATATAAGTTCATATCTCGGCCTTTGCATCCTTACAGTGGCGCCCGAGCAGGGACTCGTCAGGACATGGGGAGAAGTAAGAATCCTTACTAAGGTGGATTAAAGCCCCGCCAGCCGAACAAGAGATTTTTAGCTGTAAAAACCTATAAATACATACGCATATTGTCATATTTACATACATTCATTACTACAGATATGATTACTAGATGTATATATGTACGTTAATAGAGCTTTCAATAAGTTAGACTAAGCTTTCCGACCTCTTGTTAGCTCCCTTAGAACATTAAGCTAGATCTATAATTAGTCTAAAACGGATCACGAGTCGAGAAGGACTTGCTAAACGTTGTTAAAATTAAAGGAGATTAATAAAAAGCAACTCTAAAACACAAGGTTCTTCAAAAATAGTTAATCACAAGGGAATAACATAACTGGCGACGAGGATAAAAACAATAAAAGTTATTTTTGGAAAAAAAAATAACAGCATTGCACCAATCATCACGTGCACTGACAATTTTGGTACACCTGGCAAAGCATCGGGAAAAGAGAGCGGCAGAAGATCTCTAGCAGAGGAAGCGACAGCGGAAAATTACTGGCGAGCACATCAGCAGCACCCAGCTCAAGGGCATTTCATAAACGGAAGGTCAAATATAGGTAAACGGAGGGACAATTTTTTTTTTTTGGAGTAACCTATTTACAAATTAAAAAAAAAAAAAGGGAAAATGGACCCAAACTCAATAAACGCATTTAATTTAACATTGAACTGCTTAAAGAATGTACAAAATTTCGACGGTAGCGATCATAACCAACTATCCGACTTTATCTCCCAAATCAATTCTATTGAACCAATGGTTAATGGAATCGATGATAACACAAAAAAAATTCTCTTTGGCTTTATACGAAAAAAATGCACAGGGTTGACAAGACCAGTTATTCATCGTTATGGGGTAGTTGAATCATGGGGTCAACTAAAAGAAATCTTGATTAAAAACTTCGTTAAAAAGAAAACAGTGACACGTTAATGGACATGCCAAAAGTATGTAGAGTTGATTCAACCATTGAACAATATTATGACAAAATAAACCAAATAGCGAATCGTCTCCATAACCGCATACTGACCAATAATCTCTGCGGGTTTTTAGGGACAACCTACCGGAACCCTCAAAAACCATGATCTTCGCTAGAGACCCACAAACACTTGATGACGCATATAAAATAATAGAAGACGCACGTCAACAAAACTATACAGTTTATGGGCCAATTCGTAAGACTAGGGCTAATAAACCGAACTACCGAACAAATTTCAGTGACGATACTCAGAACACAACCGAACAACTTACTATCGCCCCACATAACGAGGAAGCTCATAAGCAAACCCCCTATAGGCCCGCTAACAGAACAAATGAGGCGTACAGAAACCCAAACTTTAGAGGCCAAGACAACCAACATTTTATTAAAGATAATACAGCTAGCACAAATACAAAAATGTCAACAAATAGTACAATTAAAAGCATAGGTCAGAACAAGCAGCCCGTAGATATGATGGATATAAATAATCTTAGCGTAAATTTTCAAATAGAAGGGTCAGACGATTACCCTATATAAAAATTAAAACAAAGATTCGAACTCTTCTATTCGTAATCGACACAGGTGCAGAGTTCAGCATTATTAACGAAAATGTTTGTAATCCAAAATGGAAAACAGATATTGATATCGAAGTTCGAGCACTAGCCTACAAAGTAAAAATAAACAAACTATGTAGGTTTCCATGCTTCAAAGAGTTCAAGCAAGATAATTACTGGTGCGAATCCCTTGAATATAATTTCCACACCGATTTTGACGGCTTAATCGGGGGAAACATCCTTAGTGACCTAAATGCAATTATAGACTATCCAAATAAACAAGTGATAATCAATAATGTTGCGTTAAAATTATATCTACAAGAAGACCAAAATAAAACATCCAGCATAGCAATAAATAATAACTTCGAAATTAAATATATTAATCAGAATATAAGCGAGCCATTGAAACAGCCATTGCTAAAATTCGATCCCCTTTTTTACAAAGAAGGCCAAAATCTCAGCTTCACAAGCGAAATTAAACATAGCATTAACACAAAGAACGATATCCCATGTTATTCAAAAGCCTATAGATACCCAGAAATCCATAAGGATGATGTAAACAAACAAATCGTTGAAATGCTTAAAAACGGCATAATTTGGCACTCGAAAAGCCCTTATAACAGCCCGCTGTGGGTGGTCCAGAAAAAGTCTGTTTCCTTAAATCCGAAAAAGTGGCGGCTAGTTGTCGATTACCGGAAACTCAACAAAGAGACTATTGAAGATCGGTTTCCCATACCAAATATCGACAAGATATTTTTACAACCTTAGACCTTGCGAAAGGATTTTATCAAATCGAGATGAACCGCGCCGACATTCACAAGACAGCTTTTTCGACCACAAATGGGCACTACGAATTCCTAAGAATGCCCTTTGGCCTCAGAAATGCCCCATTTACTTTCCAGCGCTTAATGAATCATGTCCTTAGGCCCCATATAGGCAGCATATGCTTGGTGTACATGGACGATGTTCTGATTTTTTCAAAAAACCAAGAAAAACATGTAGAGCACATTAGCTTGACTGCTTCGCAAAAGCAAACCTAAAGCTCCAAATCGACAAATGCAAGTTTGCCAAAGAAGAGATCGAATTTTTAGGACACACAATTAATTCCGAAGGCCTAAAACCTAGCAAACAAAAAGTAGATGCTATAAATTGAATAAAACTACCTACAAATCAAAAACAGATTAAAAGTTTCTTGGGCATGACAGGATACCTGAGACGTTATATAAAAGACTATGCTAGAACTGCACAGCCTCTTTTTAAATATCTAAAGAAAAATGCAAAGGTAAATTCAAGCGACTACGATTATATAGAAGCTTTTAATAAACTAAAATTAATAATCACTAGCGATCCGATCGTTGTCTACCCTGACTTTAATAAGGAGTTTACACTCGTCACAGACGCAAGCAACCATTCGCTAGGAGCTGTACTAATGCAAAACGACAAAGTTATTTGCTATGCAAGTAGATCACTGAAACGCAACGACCTGAATTATAGCACAATTGAAAAAGAACTCTTGGCAATATACTGGGCAACAAATCACTTTAGGTACTATATATATGGAAGGAAATTCTTAATAAAAACGGACCATAAACCATTAGTATGGCTTCACAACCTAAAAGAACCTAATTTAAAACTGCAACGCTGGAAAATCCAACTTAATGCATTCGATTTTGATTTATCTTTTATTAAAGGAAAGGAAAATGCGTTAGCAGATGGCCTCAGTAGGATTGTATAACCAAACACCGAACATGACGAAAACAGTTTACACGAGACAATCGATATTGACGTTTCAGATACATTCCTAATCGAAACCGAAAGATACACCGTTCACGAAAATATGAACGTCGAAGCGCAAGATCAAGATTTCTCAGAAGACTTAATTAATTTGTTTACTAGCAAATATGATCTAGAAACTATTCATAGTGCAGAGACTGACGACCGAAACTTTATTAAAATCACAGAAAAATGTTTAAATATCTTCAAGACAGAAATAACTATAATAGCTGCAGAACATGATTCGCGAACCACAAAAATTTTGTACAAGAAAAAAGTAAGACACATTGTTAAATCGAAAGGTTTATTAAAACAAATGCAAGAAATAATACCAGAAAAGGGAATTGTCGCTATCTACTGTGAAGACCTTACTTTATACTTAAAATTTCAAGAGAACTATAGACAATATTTTTCTAATAATATACATTTAAAAATTATAAAATAACCCACCTTATTAGAGGATATCACAGATAAAGAAAAAATTCTTTGGATAATCGAAAAGGAACATTTAAAAAATAACCATAGAGGTATTCAAAAAGTATTTTTAGAAATTAAGCAATCATATTATTGTCCTAATCTGTTAAAAGAAATACAAAAATACATCAATAATTGTACGGTATGTAATTTAGCAAAATTCGATCGCCACCCTGTAAAATATAACCTTTGTCTAACTGAAACGCAACAAAAACAAAATGAAATCATTCATATGGATATTTGGTATCCTCAAAGAAATTTAATGTATCTCACTACGATCGATAAGTTAAGTAAGTATGCGACTTGTCATTATTTAAAAGATAGATCATGGATATCGCTACTAAACGCAATAAAATATAGAATACAATATTTAGGGAAACCAAATAAAATTGTAACAGACAACGAATTTAAAATATTAACTATACAAGAATATCTAAGGGAAAATGAAATTCAAATCCATTTTACCACTCCATACAAAAAAAAAACAGGGAATTCGGATATAGAAAGGCTTCACCTTACACTAAACGAGCACATTCGACTCCTTAACGCTGATAACAATAACATAGATACTATTCAAGAAAAAGTTTTAAAAGCTATTATTTGTTACAATAACACTATACACAGTACCATTACCGCTAGGCCGATCGACCTCTTAAATAATCTACTTTCTACTAGCGATATAGAAGAGTTAACTAAAAAATTGGCAAATAATAAAGACATATATCATTCAAAACAAACTAACGAAAATAACACAAATTTTAATAACGAATTCGTAAGAAATAATGCTGTTGGTAAATCAAAACCCAAATTAAACAAATCAACAATTATAGACAAGACGAAAACTATATCGTATCTAATAGCAATCCACATCAAAAAATCTACAAAGACCAAGTAAAGAGAATACATAAATGTCAAAATTAGATATGTAAGCTCTCTTGTATTTACTTAAGTTATAAGTTATTCAAGAACACAAATGTATTCTTAAAACTTGCGCTGGGGATGTCATATATACGTACATTCATTACTACAGATATTATTACTAGATGTATATATGTACGTTAATAGAGCTTTCAATATGTTAGACTAAGCTTTCCGACCTTTTATTAGCTCCCTTAGAACATTAAGCTAGATCTATAATTAGTCTAAAACGGATCACGACTCGATAAGGACTTGCTAAACGTTGTTAAAATAAAAGGAGATTAATAAAAAGCAACTCTAAAACACAAGGTTCTTCAAAAATAGTTATTCACAAGGGAATAACATAACTATATGCATGCATATGTACAGGCTAGAAATTGCCAGAAACTTCCAAATTTGCGACGCACATGCAGCCGCCACAACGGCGCCTCGTTTTTTCGGGCCGTCAACGAAAGACAAGGGGAAGAGGAGATGGTGATAGAAAATTCCATTCAGGGGACAAATAGTACAGCTTCGACAAAAACAGGGCATCAAAGTTGCAAGTTACACGTGCTTATACATATGCTTATACATATTTTCTCTTATTAATAATCTTCGCTCTTGGTTGCGCCGCCATCAGGGCGGGATCCAATTTATATGCTGGCCCTTCAATTTGAATGAACACACTCAGAGAATTCTCGTCGTTGAATAAACATCGGAAAATTGGAAAAAAAAATTAAATTGAATCCTGTGGAAAAAAAAGAGGAGGTCCTGCGCAAATTAAATATATCAACGGATAAAATAAACGGAAGGAATTAATTAAATAAATAACGGAATTAAATAAAATAAAATAAAATAAATTTAATAAAATCAAATAAAGGGAAATAAATAAAATAATAAAATAACACAAATCGTTTAAAATAAAATTAAATAATAAAATAAAACAACTAAAATAAAATAAAATAAAATAAAGGCAAATAAATCAAATTAAATAAAAGGAACAAACGAAATAAATTAAACAAATACACTGGGAGAATCGAGCACGTGGAAAATAAAGGAAACAGACGGAGTGAATAAATAATTAAGTTAGCGGAATTAAGCGAGCGGAATAAAATAACAAAATAATAAAACAAAGCGAGGCGATAAATTAATCGGATTACACTGGAAAAAGAGAGAAGGGAATAATAAATAATAAAATAAATAATAATAATAATAATATAATAAAATAAATAATTATAATAAAATAAAATAAATAAATAATAAACTCGGGTTACACTGAGAAAAATCAATAAATATAAAAGGTTGGTTACACCCTAAAATAAATAAAAAAATACAACAAATAATAAAATAAAAATACAGAGCGAAGGAATTATGTTAGAAATTGACGGGTACACTGAGAGAAAAAAGAGGAAATGAAGGGAAAATAATTTCACAAACGAAAGAGAAAATTTTAAGAAAGTAGTAAAACGCGGAACAGCGGCTAGGCTGAAGGAACGAAAATACACTGAGGAACATAAATAAAATAAAAATAATTAAATTATAAATAAAATAAAAACACACGATAGGGAATAAAAATACAGCAAAATAAGGAATAAAGCGGAATAAATAGGAGAAGAATAAGAGAAAATTTAAGGAATTAATTAAGATTGAGGAAAGAAATTAGGAAAGGATTTAATTAATTGGATTGGATTAATTAATTAAGGTTAAGGAAAGAAATCAGAAAAAATTAATTGGATTGGATTAATTAATTAGGATTAAGGCAGGAAAGTTAAGCCGGACAAAAGAATTTAATTAATCGGCTTGGATTAATTAATTCAGACTAAGGAAGAAAATTTAAGCCAAGAAAGGCGGAAAGTAATAAAGAAAAGGAATAAGGGAAAGGAGAAGAAAGAAAGGAAACTAAATAAGAGAAGAAAAGAAAAGGCTAGAAATTAAATAGCGGTAAAGGAAAAAAATTTAAATAAGGACAGTAGGTCATAGCGAAAATATAAATAATAAATAATAAAACATAAATATTAAAACAGCGAGAACAAAGAAGAAGACCATGGACGTCAGGTGGATCAGTTATCGCAAGAAATTGGAGTTGGAGACCATCCTTCTCGAGTTTAATTTGGAGCGCGGAGGCACAGTGGAGGAAATGCGAATGCGACTGATTGCCTTTGCGCGTCAGCCGGACCATGCGGAGGCGGTACAGATCCGTCTGGAGGAGTTAGAAAGGAATTTTGGGAACGCTCTTACGCTTTTACTACCTAGGAGTACTTCTCCGGCTGCAAAAAGACGCATGCCGACGAAGACGGAGGAACCCTCGCGTGCGACGAACCTCCATGGGGACCCGGGAGCCACACTTTTGGACAGGATGACCAAGTGGGGACTCTCGTTTGATGGAACAACGGATCCGCTCTGTTTTATGGAACACATCGAAGAACGGGCCGATACTTGCCGGATCGATCAGAAGTATCTCGCCCCGCGGTTGGAAGACGAAATCCGAACGCATTTTCAGCGGCCCAATGAGCCGTTTAAGGAATATTTAGTGGACCTGCGCCTGCAGATGCGACGGGCAGGAATCACGGGAGAACGGGAATTGGAGCGAGTCTACGACAATATGCTGCCGGAGTATTAACTGTTTGTCAGGAGACAGGATTTCCGCACAACCCGGGGAATTAACAGGAGGAACCCTCCACCAACATCAGGGACGCATCCGAGCCGCCATAGAGATGGAAGGGCGACGATTCATGGCCACCCCGGACACGGGAGCTACGCATAGCTTAATAAGTGAAGATTTGGCCAAGGAGTTAGACAACAAACGGAACATGAGGGACATAAGGACACAGGTTAAGCTCGCCGACGGAACATGCCGGGAGCTGACGAGGGCGCTAGCAGCAGTCATCCACTGCGGGGATCGCAGTACGCCGACCACCCTGCTGGTAATGACGGACGTTCTGGACGATGTGCTGCTGGGCATGGATTTTTTGTGCGGGATCGGAGCCACCATCCAGTGCGGGGGACAGGCCCTCCACTTGATGCCGGATGAGCACACCAAGCCGCCATGGGCGCGGACACGGGGAACAATGGGAGCTACAGGGCTACGCACGGAGCAGCAGGCAGAGCCAGGCGCGGAAATCGTGACGGGAAAGGTCGCGGGAAGGCGTGACGGAAAGGTCACGGGAAAACGGGAGGGACAGGTCCCGGGAAAGCGTGACGGAAAGGTCGCGGGAAGGCGTGACGGAAAGGTCGCGGGAAGGCGTGACGGAAAGGTCGCGGGAAGGCGTGACGGAAAGGTCGCGGAAAGACGTGACGGAAAGTCCGCGGGAAAGCGTGACGGAAAGGTCGCGTGAAGGCGTGACGGAAAGGTCACGGGAAAACGGGAGGGACAGGTCCCAGGAAAGCGTGACGGAAAGGTCGCGGGAAGGCGTGACGGAAAGGTCGCGGGAAAGCGTGACGGAAAGGTCGCGGGAAGGCGTGACGGAAAGGTCGCGGGAAGGCGTAACGGAAAGGTCGCGGGAAGGCGTGACGGAAAGTCCGCGGGAAAGCGTGATGGGAAAGTCACGGGAAAAGGTGAGGGAAAGGTCACCGGAAAAGAGGAACGTGGGGAAGGGTCCACAACAAAGCGTGACGGAAAGGTCGCGGGAAAGCCTGATGGAAAGGTCACGGGAAAACGGGAGAGACAGGTCCCGGGAAAGGTCGTGGGAAAGCGTGATGGAAAGGTCACGGGAAAAGGTGATGGAAAGGTCACCAAGGAATCATGTAGGAGAAGTAGTCGAAGGAACGGATCAATTATCATTTGGCACGGTTACTCAGGAGAAGCCGGTGGCCACCACAGGACCGGTACCCAAGCCGCGCACTGTTGGAAGACAGTTGCCGATCCCTGCCCCGCGGGCAGCGAGTCGGAACTTGAGCAAGGGAGCAGTCATGGATACGGAGGTACCCACGGCTAGTCGAGATAGCAGTTGGAGCCATGTTTTGCCTGTGGCTGACGCCACCGCCGCGCAGCGAAACCCTTTTCGCACCTCCAAAAAGCGTGTCCACTTCCAGGATCACGCCGAGGAAACGCCGGAGCAGAACGCGCCCCTCTGCGGAATGTCGACACAGTGAGCCATGCACCGGAGGAGCAGGACCCGAAGGAGTCGGAGTCGGAGAGATACCCAGAGCCCTGGGTGGAGAAATTCCAAGAGCAGGAATTGAGGAAATTTGAGGAAATTTGGGAAGAAAGCGGACCGTTTTATCAACGCATAGGGTTACGGCCACCACCCGACCGGTGGAAATGACTCCACGCTCGGCGGACGGAACTGGACGGTAGCACCGTCGGATACTCTGACAGGGTCAGAGTTCACGGAGTCCCTTGTTGACGGGCGCGCCCGTCCAACACTCCGGGCCAGCTAGGGGAAAAGTAGGCATCGCGGAAAAGAAACGCGAGATGGGTTAGGTGGATAGGAAATGCAGGTCCGGGATAGGGCCGGGTAAAGGGAAATACACTGTTAGGTAGGGACTCCTGATAAATTGAGTATTAATCCCATTTCCTCCACAGAACAACGAAGACAGCAATCATGGCGGGACGGGGACTGCCAACTTACTTGTGGCCTGAAGGATGCCCGCTGACGAGAGTGGCAGGCACGGCTCAGCTAATGCCGACCCCACTCACGCAAGCGCGACGGGCCGGCGATCCACCACCACGCCGAGACCTATCCAGGATGTCGGAGGCCGTGGAAGCGTGCTTCCAGGGCCTGCACCTGGACGACAGACGCCGCCCAGTGCCGGGAGACGACCCGCCGGAGCTGGCGGTGCCGGAGGAGGAGATGCGCCCACTCTATGTGGACGTGGGCCCAGTCGAAGAGAGAGACCCCCGCCGGCCAAGAGGGCCGCTACTATTGGCAACGGTGCCAATGACCGGAGAGCGCGGACCCGCCTCGCCGGAGGGCCCGGTTACGATCGTCATCTCTGACGTTGAGGACATCGACGACGACGACGACGAGGACGACAGCAACGTGGCGCCAAACGGGCGTTTCGGCGCTATGCGGCCGGACGCCACACCACCCGGCAGGGTGGCATCACCGGCCTTTGCATCACCCGCGATATCGACGCCTCCATCGCCGGGATCGCCGACTCTGCTGCCCTGGGAGGACCCACCATCGGATGAGGGACCCAGGGTAGTAACGGAAGAGCAGCAGGCAGAATTGACGGCTTGCTTTGGGGTATGGACCCCGGAGATGCTGGCGGAGTTAGCGCCGATCCCTGGACCATGGGGAGAGGCTCTACAAGGGCTTGGGCCACCACCTTTAGTGACCAGGCCAGGCACCCCGACGTCGGCCACCACTCCGGTCGCGACGCCGGGAGCAACGACGACCCAGCAGACCAGGAGCGACGGGAGATACCGCGTCGGCTCCGGTAGAGCCCGACCCGAGACCAGGCGCTACCTGAAGGCGCTACCTGGAGGAGGAAGACGGCGAGCGCTTCCGGGTACAGATTGGAGCGACCGGGAAGGTCAGAGTCTTCATCCGCCCCCCGAAGTAGGGAGGGGGTGTGACGAAGTCACTTGTATATACATATATATAGTAGGTTTAAGCTGTACATATTAGTTTAAGATAAGATAAGGGATAGGTTAGGTTATAATTAGGTAGGGAATAGGGAATAGGGAGTAGGGACGTAGGCGTTGGCCGCCCACCGGCCACGCCCATACCGGCCATACACATCGGCCATACACACCGGCCACACATCGGCAACGCTCGCCGGCAACATCGGCCGGTAGCATCGCCGGCAACATCGGCTAGCAACAACTGGCTAGCCGGAAGCAGCAACATTGTTGCGGGACAACGGCCCGGGAGCGGGACGGAACGGTCCGCATCCCGGAGGACCAACGGAAGCCGCGGAACGAGAGCGGCGGAGGGAGAGAGAGAGCGCGTCGGGGGCAGAGGCCTACGACGCGGGCAGCGGCAGCGGAATGCAGCCAGCGGAATGCAGATCCGCCACCTGCCCGCTCAAGCTAGAGCGAGAGGCAGATAGTGTCATCGGGAGAGAACGGGTGGAACCCGGAGCGGCGCGTGCCAGCGATCGTGGCAGCGCTGCCGCCACGGGAGCGACAGATTTAGGTCAGGGCGAGTTTCGCAATTAAATTAGCAATTACTCGCGGTTTGGCCTTAGGAAGGAGCAGCAGCAACTGACAACTGGCTGGCGGATATTATTTCGGTGAGCGAAAAACATTATAGCAAATATATTTGCGGGCGAGGATACTCGGTAAAAATAAGGAATAAAACCAAGAAAAACTGGGGAAGATTTATAGCGAAAGGAAATTAACTAGCTTATAAGAAATTATAGAGGTGTAAATAAAACTAAGATGAATCTACTGGTTATTGAATATTTTCTCATTTCATTCGCTGCCACTCCTACCACCCTCTGCTCCCCTCTTTCCCATGTCGGCGGCCGTTGGGCAATCCCAGGCGCCGAATTGGGCAAGACGGGAACAGGAGCGCCCCGCTGCTGAGATTAATTCCGGGCGCGGGCGGCGGATGTTGAGTTTCCCCAAGCCGCTTGCCCAATCTCAGGAAGCGTCATAGGGATTAGCCCGGGCGCCCTCAGGCAAATCGCGAGTCACGGGGGAATCTTAAGGGAAAAAGGGGCGACGGCCGCCGGGAATTAATTCCAGGCGGGACCGGCGCATCGTGGCTGTTGGGTTCGGACCAGGCCACGGGGTTGGATTAGGGTTACTGTAGGCGCGGGAGCAGGCTGCTGGGCGATCCCGAGCCGGTTCCAGTCTCTAGCGGAGGGTTCAGGCCGCTGGAAATTCGGTAGCAATTTTGTCCCGCCCAGCGTGGGCAATTGGAAGTCGCAGTTTCTAAGCCGAAAAACCCACCCCTAAAAATTCTTGCAAAATCTCGGCCTCGCTCATGTTCTGGCGTTTCCAAAACATAAATTATTCTGGAAGGGACTCTGGGCCGCTGAGTTCATATCTCGGCCTTTGCATCCTTACACCCAATAATAAGAGCACACCTTAGCCTGTAGAAAAGTAGAAATAAAACTTACCAGTTAGTTGAACTTTCCCAGCGTTATTACTACTAATAGTAACCTGCGTTAGCCTGTGAATTGTTCGACAACGATATAATTTTTGGGCATCTTTTTTTGTAATATTGTATATAACAAGTTCACCAGTAAGCAACATATGATTTTTACCATCTGTATTTAAAATAAAATTACAAAAATATATTTTTTATTGTCTCAATTTAAATGTTTACCTCCTTCAATTGATGGATAAATGTTAAAGTTCGGTTCTTCTAGCCAAGAAGTTACAGTTACATAATCCTTAACAAATGATGGTATCGAGCATTTAAAAAGCACATTGCTTCCAAGAAATCCTCCAGGATTTTGCACTAATGGTTCGTATCTTTGCGAAACCACTATAAAAAGATATCATAATTGTGATTAATTTAAGCAAGCTAGCAGATAAGTCTTGGTGAATTAGTTTCATTGTACAGTAAAGTCTTAGCCCTTTCTTAATGCGATAATTATTAACCGTTGATGTAGATCGTACTTCAAACAATTTAGCGCGATAACACACAAGCATAACTGAGAATTAAGACTTGTAAATATATAGTACACAGAAACGTATACTTGCACCTAACGTCGCACAGTAGCGCCTCGCAAAAAAAAAGAGTTGTGAAAAATAAAAAAGTGACAGTCGCAAACGAACTGTACTTAATCGACAGAGAATTTCCAACCATTTCGGACCATTTAGAAGTTATGAACATTCAAAGTTAAAAAATATTTCCGTTTTTGCAACACACAAAACAGAAAGTGCAGTTGGTTAACTTTCAGGTAATATTACATAAAAACTGTTCAACCAATCGGAATGATTTTGGTTTTAAGTTTAGATACATTCATAAACTGTATATCAAACCAAAAAACAATAAATCGTTACCCTCCAGGTGTCCATTTTTAATACATTTTGTTTATGCCATGAGCCTCTGCCCTCCGCGCACCAACATCCGAGTGATTCCCGATCTGCGCTCGCTGTGAGGCGAGCTGGGAATGGCTGGCCCGCTTTCCGCCACTATACATATAAATAGTGCACACATACATAGATACGGTGCAATTATTCCATGAAAAATTCAAAGTGACTAGTGAAATTGTGTAATGACAAAAAAGGCCTATTTAATATTGTCCAGCCGGTGTGAATTCTTTTTCGAAATTGCCAAATTCGCCGGACAGTCCGTCGCTGTCGCAATATTTATTTTTTCAATCAGTGTCATTTTTTTCACCACATAATTTTTCTGGTCCTCCCAGTATATACAGTCCACTTATCAACGCTCCACTGTGCCAACGCATGCCCTTACACATACATACATATCTCCGTATTAAATGCATGCCCATATACATACATATATTCCAATATATTTTCTGCCTCCGATTTCAGAAATGAATAAAACTAATAATAAAACGACGAATATCAAAGCGCAAGTTCACTTAAAATCCGTGTTCCTTAAGATTTAAATAAGCCGCCGCAGCGCCGTGTTGTTTTTTGTGTTGATGTTTTCTTCCTTTGGGTGACTTACGCACTGCTCTGCCGTCGGCGTAACCCAGTTAATACTTTCCGCCCAAACAAAGCGCAGGTTTTTAATTCCATCTGTCCGGCTAAATAAATTTAAAACAATTTAGTGGTACAAGTACTTCAAATTATTTAATAATTAATATTCGCTCGGAAACACCCAAGGGTTTAATTTCACCTTTCCGGAAACGTAATAATTAAATTCGAAAATTATTAATTATTTGAAATATCAGCATCTGTCCGAACAAAAACCGAGGTTTCAACTCCACCTTTCCGGCTACATAAAAGTAATTTCGACAACGATTAATCAAAAATGTAATTATTATTAATTATTTAATTATTAACTTTACATTCGAACAAAAGCCGAGGTTTCAACTTCACCTTTCCGGCTTTTCTTCCTTTGGGTGATTTACGCACTGCTCTGCCGTCGGCGTAACCCAGTGAACATTTTCCGCCCAAACAAAGCGCAGGTTTTTAATTCCATCTGTCCGGCTAAATAAATTTAAAACAATTTAGTGGTACAAGTACTTCAAATTATTTAATAATTAATATTCGCTCGGAAACACCCAAGGGTTTAATTTCACCTTTCCGGAAACGTAATAATTAAATTCGAAAATTATTAATTATTTGAAATATCAGCATCTGTCCGAACAAAAACCGAGGTTTCAACTCCACCTTTCCGGCTACATAAAAGTAATTTCGACAACGATTAATCAAAAATGTAATTATTATTAATTTATTAATTATTAACTTTACATTCGAACAAAAGCCGAGGTTTCAACTTCACCTTTCCGGCTTTTCTTCCTTTGGGTGATTTACGCACTGCTCTGCCGTCGGCGTAACCCAGTGAACATTTTCCGCCCAAACAAAGCGCAGGTTTTTAATTCCATCTGTCCGGCTAAATAAATTTAAAACAATTTAGTGGTACAAGTACTTCAAATTATTTAATAATTAATATTCGCTCGGAAACACCCAAGGGTTTAATTTCACCTTTCCGGAAACGTAATAATTAAATTCGAAAATTATTAATTATTTAAAATATCAGCATCTGTCCGAACAAAAACCGAGGTTTCAACTCCACCTTTCCGGCTACATAAAAGTAATTTCGACAACGATTAATCAAAAATGTAATTATTATTAATTATTTAATTATTAACTTTACATTCGAACAAAAGCCGAGGTTTCAACCTTACCTTTGTAGCGTCGCACAGTGGCGCTTTTCTGGCTTTTGACCTTGCAAAAATCATAACTTTTGAACCAAATAAGATAATCGAATAATTTAAACGGCATTTGACAGTGAATTGGTGTAAAATTTATATATCTAGTGGACAATGTGCCACGCCCACCCATTCGCCCATTTATAGGGCGTCAAAGTGAAAAAATAGAATTTTCTCATTGAAAACGATTTTTAAATAAAAAAATTTGTTTAATTTTTTTGCTCAAATAAAAATATTTTAAAAAATGTAGAAAAAAAATAATTTACACAAAAAATTTTTTTAATTTCGATTTTTTTTTTATTTGTTGATCATTTTCTAACATTTTGACTAACAATAAACCTATATTGAGGGAATTTCTAATAGCTGAAGCATTTCTGGACTATAAACATTTGATTCCTCATCCTTTCACGTCTTATTAATATTATTTAAAACAAAAAATCACGATTTTAACACTGCAAATGCCCTTGCGCGCTGCCGTTACCCCTGAAGCGTTTTCACCCATATTTCGTGTTTTTTGACCCTGAGTTGTTTCACTAAAATCGCTGCCAAAGGTGGAGTCGCAGCTAGACGCAGACTATCTAAACGGATCCTGGTTCAGGAAAGATACACGGAACAGACCTATATAGTGTAGTTGAGTGCTCTGTAGTGCCAAAAAAGTTATAGACTACTTTAGGCAAAAAAAGTTGTTAAAAATGGACACCTGGCAGGTAACGATTTACCTGTAGAAGCCAAACCCAAACTGCCGGTTTTTTGCTTTAATTTACAGTTTATGAATGTATCTATAATTTAAAACCAAAATCATTCCGATTGGTTGTCTAGTTTTTGTGTAATATTACCTGACAGTCGACCAAATTCTCTTTTTTTTTTTTTGTGTCGCAAAAACGGAAATATTTTTCGACTTTGAATGCTCATAACTTCTACAAAAATGGTCCGATTGTTTTGGCAACGGATTTGGAATCGTGGTGAAATTCTCTGTCTTATAAATTAAATCGTTTTTGCGACTATGAATTTTTGATTTATGCAACGCCAAATGCGCCAATGGCGCCACTGTGCGCCGCATGATTTTTCAACTTTCTTCTTAATTGAACCGGCGTGGCAGTCAGACGTGGAAAATTTATTCGCCCCAATTCGGTAAAGCTTCGATATATAAAAGCACGCGGCTTATCTAAGGTCGCTGAAAGTGATTTTTTTTAAATTTTACAAATCTCAACAAAGAAGTGAGTTATTTTCTGTTGCGCAAAGATAATTTCGAGTGCTGAATTTTTGGCTTTTTGAAGGCTGAAATTCGACGCTTTTCGATACGGTCGCCCAGGCCGCCACGGCCGCCACGACAAATCAACGCGAGTGCATTTTTTTGCAAGGTTGGTAGAAAAGTTCTCAGTGATCGAAGGTTTTTTTTTCCTAACATGTAGGTCGTTTTATTCGCTAGGTATCCAGTATCTTCGTTCGTTGTTCTGGGGAGCACCCACATCGGCCGGCAATCCCAATCTGCCCTGAGGAGCACCCACATCGACCAGCGTTTTGAAATTGACCTGAGGAGCACCCCATTGACCGGCGATTCGGAGTTGCCCAGAGGAGCACCCGCATCGCCCACCAACCCTATTTGTCAAGCCTTCGGGTTCGTCTTGGGGAGCGCCCCTATTTGCCCAGCAGTGCCTTCAAGAGCACCCCTTGCTTGTCAACGATCAGCAGCGGCTGCAGGGAGCACCCAGTTTATCTCAACGAGGAATTTCCTCGGCCCAATAATCCCGTAAATTACAAAAACATGCCTGTCCTAACCCTTACCTTCAAAAACATGTAAAATCTACCGCTGGGGCAGCGATCTTAACCTTAGACATTTGTATACTGGAGCAATAACGATACCTACATTATGGGAAAAAAAAGTTCAAATAAATAATTAATAATATTAAAAATAAGTTAGGTTCATTTAGTGCGCGGTTAATTTACGGTTACTCTCTCCCTGGCAAAAGTTTTCTTAAATTCGTTTTGATTCGAAAAATGATGAAGCGTTTATAAATGTACATATAACCTATATCAAAGCAGAAAATTCCTTGAGTTCTTTTCCAGCCTACCTGCGTCGGAAGATCGATCGTCCGCCGAGGAACCAGCTGTGTGAGTGGTTTTACCTTCATTTTAATTTACCAGAAAACCAATGAAAATATCTGTGCCAATTAACCCTTCATTAACGATAGAAAATATCGATGCCGAAAATTTAAGAAAGCCGTTATTTGAAATTTAATGATGCCAAAAAAATGAATTAAACCAAAAAAAAAAATTAATTATTTCCATTTTTACTGAAACTTTCCTCTATGGTAAAAGTAATAAATTTTAATAAAAATGAAAGTAAATAACTAGCGAGTCACTGATGAATACTGAAATAATAATGAATATTAATATTGATAAAAGAACAAATTATTGAATTTCTTTTGAACCTAAAACTAATTTTGAACCATTATTTTATTATATTTTTATATAATCCTTATATTAAATCATTTCTCTGCACAGGTTCATACACCCATTATACGCATATACTTTACATTTATAATTGAATACACCTGTGAAGCCCAGTATTTACCTATGCGGTTCAATACTTATTATATCTTATTTTTCTCGAGGAAATTGTTTTACCCTTTTTTAAATTATTTTATAAATTAAATATGTCATCTGCCAATGAAATTCATTAAAATGGAAGCTTGAACAATTAACTAACTGAACTCAGCTGATGTCTCTGCGGTCCTAGGGTATACAAGGGATCACCAGAGTTATGCTCTAGCGGCAGGTGGTCATAGGTAGGGTGGGCAGAATACGAGCCCAATTACATCCAAGGCTTTGCAAACAATAAATCTCTCTTTCTTTCACACCTTCCTCTTTCAATAACTTTCTTCTTGCTTCTTAATACTTCAATTTTCTAAATTATGCATCTTTTCTTCCGGTTTAGTAACTAGCTTTCAATATTGTCGCACGCACGCTCAATTTCTGATCCTATTAATAGTAATGCGTAGACAGTGTCAAGATCTGTACAAGCAAGACCTCCACCCCGCAAGCCGACGAGCTAGTGCCGGAATATATAGCGTGCCCCGCCAATACAGATCCTTGAAAACATTTAAAGTACTTTGCACTTTAGTCGAACGTTACACGCTACACCTTTCCGTCTCCATAATAATTAAATCCGAGAACAATTAGTCAAAAAATTAATTATTATTAATTTTATTTTATGTTGTCAAATTCAAGCCAAAGTCAACTCCACCTTTTAGGCTCCGCAACAATTAATTTCGAAAATATTCTCCACATAAACAATTTATTATTTTATTGCGGAACAAAATCAGCTATTCGAAGGCCTCTCTAAATCTGAGTCAATTAAGAATACAATATCTACGTACCAGCCAAATATCTATATATATAAAAGTAGAGAAAAAATGTTTGCAATCGCATCACAAAAGAACGGCTGGGTCGATTTGGCTAAAGGTTATTACAAAAGAAAATTTTGTAAAAGCCTCCTGAAAAAGCCGCTAGCGACTCAACAGATGTACACACTGATGTATGTAAAACTGTTATTTTACATCTGTTGTAATATACAGCTGTGAAGTACCGGCACAATTAAAATGGGTATCAATATTGTGTTTCGATGAAATCGGTAAAAAAAAAACATTTAAACAAACAATAGAGTTAACGAAGCATTACCAAAGTGAGCTTAAACAATTGGAAATAATGTCCTGTTAGACGATCAAAATTTGGACGATGTACACATAACACAATAAATAGTCAGAATGTCCGTAATAGTCGGACATAAACGAAACGTACCGATTTCGAGTCAAATAAATTTTTATAAAATTTGAATTACCAGTGGTGCATTATTACTCTGGGGTTATATAAAGACGTGAAATTGGGCCGAGACAAAGCTCGAAGGGTCGGCTAGTATATATATAAATGTACATATATAGAATGTCATTTATTTTTTTCGAACGAGCACGAACTTCCGATACCTTTTCATTTTCCGTGCCTCCAACTTCTCCTCCGCATCAGGCACCATCCGCCTGCAATCACAACAAACCTTTTCTTCTTTTGGGTTTTTGGTTCTTGCCGCTTTTTCCTCCACACGACTTTCCTTTCGACGTCGGCGTCTAGCTTCAACCTAGTTCCTTTTAATCGCATTTCATCTGCGATCTCACCGTTTTCATCACATTAGTGTGACCGGCCACCGCTTCGTACGAGGCACCTATTGCGCAAGTCGACAAGCGCTGACCATCTAATTTCATTCTGAGAATGCCCACGGGAGACGACAAAAAGCCGCGTCCGATCCCATCCATCCGTTTGGACAGATCTCAATTTGCATCTCCGCGGGCGCCTCTGTTAAAGCCTAAGGCAACCAGTGCCATCCCAAGGCCAAAGACTGACGAATCCGTCGATAGAATCCCCATAATCCATTCTTACGAAGCACGGGTGGCGCCAGTAACCATATAGCCTGTTCTGACCTGTGTTCTAGTGGATGGTTTTCCCACTCCGTTTGTGTATGCAATTCCTCGAAATGCATGTCGATGAGCGGTCGAACTATGTTCAAAGGAAACAACTGTGCTTAAATTGTTTCGCTCGAGGCTATCAGCATCGTGAATGTACAAGTGCCCACTCCAGCCTTACGTGCCACAGCCGTCATCATACTCCACTACATCGTGGCAATCCCATGGCAACCGTTCCATTTCCTCCCGTTTCGTACCCGTACCCACCGCGAAAAGCGTTTTTTTTTTTTTTTTTTTTTTTTGTTTTGTTTATTTGGTTGTATGCAAGTTTGCTGCTAAACTTATTTGGCTACATATCTATTATTATTTAACAATTTTATGTATCGAATATGTATCAATGTTAATTAAAAATTAGTTTAAACGCCGGGTTGGCAGCTCCCGGATTATGACCCTCTTCAGGCGTCTCCTGGTCCTAATCCAGCTCATCCTCCTGGCCAGCGGGTTTGGGTGACTCCAAAGTCTGGTTCTGTGTCTGGCAGCTAAGGTGTTCACGGCGTCTCCGATTGCAGGGACTTGCAATTCCCTGCGTATGTCGGCATTTCTTATGTACCACTCCGCTCCAGTGATACGTCTGAGAAATTTCGCCTGAAACGCTTGAATTCGATTCAAATGCGTCCTGGCCGCACTGCCGTATATTGCCATTCCATATTGCCAAATCGGTGCTAGCAGGGACTGGTAAAGGCGAGTCTTGCACCTAATACTCAGCTTCGACTTCGGGCAAGTTAGCCAGCTTAGACGCCTGGCAGTGTTTTCCAACTTGACCCTTGTCTTTTTGATGTGCGACGCGAACGCCAGCCTCTTGTCCAGGACCAGTCCCAGGTATGTGTGCTCCTCGCGTTGCGGCAACAGCTGACCATGAAGAAAGACCCCTGGACATGTGTCTCTTCTCAAGGCGAATGTGACCACCACACACTTGTCTGTGTTGATGGCCACATTCCATCTACAGGCCCAGTTCTCAAACCTCTTCAGGAGTATCTGAAGTTTGTCCGTGGCACTGTAGACGCAGCTGGACCTTGCAATGATTGCAGTGACGTCTGCATATGTCGCTACACACACGCTTCTTGAGCTCAGATGAAGTGGGGCATCGTGCGCATAAAAGTTATATAGTGTAGGGCCCAGTACACTACCTTGTGGAACTCCGGCAGCTATCCTCCTGGTAGTTGAGGCTACTTCATCCTGCACCACTTGGAAGGTTCGATCGCTGAGGTAGCTTCTGACTAACTCGAACAGTTGAGGAGGCAGCAGTTCCTTGACCTTTGATAGGAGCCCTTGGTGCCAGACCCTATCAAAGGCCTGCTGGATGTCCAGGAAGGCAGCCACCGTATATTGCCTTCTTTGAAATCCATCCACGACGAAGTCCACTACACGGTGAAGTTGCTCGGGGGCGCCATGTCCTTTGAGAAAGCCGAATTGGTGCCTGGGGATCGCTTGTGTGACTTCTGGTATCCTTTGCGATCTTTCCAGAATGCACCGTTCAAAGACCTTAGCAAAGGTCGGCAGGAGGCTAATCGGCCTATAATTGCCCACATCCTTCGAGTCCTTGCCCTTTTTGTGTATCATTACAACATTTGCATGCTTCCAGCTTTTCGGGAAATGTCCCAGCCTGAGTGCAGCGTTGAACATCAAGACCAAGAAAAGGAGAGCCTTCTCCGGAAGGAGTTTTGCTACTCGGCTGGAAATGCCATCCGCTCCTGGCGACTTCCGGTGCTTCAGCTTCCTTATCTTGGCCTGGACTTCAGGCAGCCGGATTGGGGGAATAGGAGGCGTCATCTGGTGAGGTTCCTCTAGTGCTGCATGAACCTTTTCGACTCTCTCCCTCGACGCAGTTCCGAATGGAGTGAACCGCTCCTCCAAACTCTCGGCAAACGCCTCGGCACGTTCAAGCGGAGACTTGGCCCAAGTCCCATCCGCGTTCTTCACCAGGAATTTGGGGGAGGCTTGCCTCTTACTTCTGCACGCGATTCTCCACAGCGCGAAGTCGGAATCCTTATCTGGAGTAGCCTCCTCCAGCTCCTTGTCCAACAACTCCTCCCTCAGTTGGTTGAGCAACTTCCGAACTCGATTTCCCAGCCTGCGGAAGATACGCAAAGTCCTTGGGTCATGGGTTCTGCCATACTCCCTCCTAAGTCGGTGTTTCATCGCCAGAAGAGCACTAACTTCCGGTGGTAGTGGAGAGCAGGCTCTCCTGGGGTGAATACCCGAGGGAGGCGCCGCTTGCTCTGATGCTTCCCAGATTTTAGCCTCCAGCAGAAGTGCAGCATCATTCAGATCCTCCGCAGTGCATTTCTCCATATTGAGGTGAATGGAGTCATCCAGCGTCCTCTGGAAAGACCTGATGTCGGATCCAGTGGGCAGGAGCAGCTTCCTAGGCACAGTGAAGCTTCCTGGGAGGTGGAGACTAACAATAAGCGGTATGTGATCCGAGCTGACCTCAAAGGAGTCTTCAATAGTCAACCTACGACCTTGAAGACCTTTCAAGAGTGCGAAATCCAAAGCAGAGGGAGTTCCGCCATTACAGGGGAAACAAGTGGGTCTTCCTGTGGCCAACACATCCGCTCCCAAGTTGTCCAGAGCTTCCACAATTGCAGCTCCTCTCCTATCCGCTCTGACACTACCCCATCTGCGATGCTTAGCATTAAAATCACCTCCGATAATGGCTTTGTCTCCACAAATGTTAAGCATGGCCTCAAAGCCATCACATGTCCAGGCAGGACGAGGCGGCAAGTAAACCGCAGATACATCCAGTTCACCCATGTCAGTGCTGAGCACAATCCTCGCCATCTGTAGGAGTCCCAATCGTATCGGGCTTTGCTGGTAACAAGTCAGGCCGTGCTTAACTAGAATAGCTGCTCCGCCCCTAGAAATCGCACTCGGGAAGTCCGCCCTGTGTAAACTGTATCCTGGAAAGCTTATGTACTCTCCGTGCTTAAGGTGGGTCTCAGACACCAGCATTATATCAATGCTGTGCCCAGAGAGGTACACCAGAAGCTCCTCCCGATTGTCAAGGAGACTTTTGGCATTCCATATGCCCACCTTAATGATTCCCATGAGCGATATTCCTTCCAGCTTGTAAATCTCGCACCACCAGCAAGATCGTGGTTAAGGAGGCGGCCAACTGTTCCACAGAGTTCTTTAGGGAAAGAAGCATAGTCACTACCCTTGTCATATCCCAATCAGGGACAGCGTTGGGAGGCTGCTGGGCATTGCTAGCCCTACCACGGCTTCCTAGCAACGGGAAATCATCGTGCAAGTCTTAGGCTGCCTGCTTAAATCCAGGAGGATTGTTTCTTACTCCCAGATTTGAAGAAGGCTGGAACTGCTGCGCTCTTGTCCTACTGGCATAAGAAACCCCAGACTGCAGCATAGCCGAGGGCACCGTAGACTGCCCATTATAGGCAGACCGTGTAGAATTATGAGGCTGCTGCTTCACCATAGGGAGAACACCCTTAAGCTTTAGTGCATAAATGCGGCATTTTTTATCATATGCAGCACCTCCGATAATGGCTTTGTCTCCACAAATGTTAAGCATGGCCTCAAAGCCATCACATGTCCAGGCAGGACGAGGCGGCAAGTAAACCGCAGATACATCCAGTTCACCCATGTCAGTGCTGAGCACAATCCTCGCCATCTGTAGGAGTCCCAATCGTATCGGGCTTTGCTGGTAACAAGTCAGGCCGTGCTTAACTAGAATAGCTGCTCCGCCCCTAGAAATCGCACTCGGGAAGTCCGCCCTGTGTAAACTGTATCCTGGAAAGCTTATGTACTCTCCGTGCTTAAGGTGGGTCTCAGACACCAGCATTATATCAATGCTGTGCCCAGAGAGGTACACCAGAAGCTCCTCCCGATTGTCAAGGAGACTTCTGGCATTCCATATGCCCACCTTAATGATTCCCATGAGCGATATTCCTTCCAGCTTGTAAATCTCGCACCACCAGCAAGATCGTGATTAAGGAGGCGGCCAACTGTTCCACAGAGTTCTTTAGGGAAAGAAGCATAGTCACTACCCTTGTCATATCCCAATCAGGGACAGCGTTGGGAGGCTGCTGGGCATTGCTAGCCCTACCACGGCTTCCTAGCAACGGGAAATCATCGTGCAAGTCTTAGGCTGCCTGCTTAAATCCAGGAGGATTGTTTCTTACTCCCAGATTTGAAGTAGGCTGGAACTGCTGCGCTCTTGTCCTACTGGCATAAGAAACCCCAGACTGCAGCATAGCCGAGGGCACCGTAGACTGCCCATTATAGGCAGACCGTGTAGAATTATGAGGCTGCTGCTTCACCTTAGGGAGAACACCCTTAAGCTTTAGTGCATAAATGCGGCATTTTTTATCATATGCAGCATGATTGTCACCACAATTGGCACAGCAGAGGTCAGCTGCAACTAAAGCCCTGCAGTTCTCCGATCCCGTCCAATGATCCTTCGCACATCTACCGCAAACAGGCGGCTTGAAACAATAGTTCTTTGTGTGATGGAAGCCAAAACACCTAAAACATTGCTTAAGTCTATTTGAGTCCTTTTTGGGCTCCACCGTTACTCGGTGCCTACCCAACTTTGATATCAACAGAGCCTCCCTGTTGTTTATAGCATGTTTGAGATCAACGAACCAGACATTTTGTCTGGCCTGCTCAGTGACTACATCCTGACTCCCTTGGCGCCGGGCACGGTTTGGGGGGTTATACAGATTAACTATCGTATGCCCCAACTAAGAGAACTCATCCATAATAAAGTTCCTCGGCGTGGTGCTGGACAAATTCTTGATAACCATCCTGAACGGCCTGTCCTCCTTAAGACAGAAATGAGTATAAATAACATTCTTTTCTGTCAAAAACCTCGTTATGATACGGTGAGTAGAGGAATCCTTAGCATAAATACGTAAGTCACCTGAACGAGCAATGCGAAGCTCGAAGCCATCATCTTCGACCACCTGGAGGAGCTCATTCTCCATCGCCTCCACGTTGTTAACATTTGGCACTGTGATCGGCTTTGGCTTGGCCAGAGCGAAAGGAGCAGGGCTAGCTGCCAGCTGGGAGACAGCAGCCCTCTCCTCAACATCTTCCACAACATCCATATTTTGCGGAAGAACATCCATATCAAGGGCAGAAAACCTATTTGTATTATACGGTTTTGGCCTTTGTACACATTGCATTTACAACAGGGGCACGCCTCTTACTAGACGACTTCTTCTGGACGGTCTGCCATTTCGGCTGGGGATTTTGAAAGAGTTCCCCAGGAGCGGCTCCTCTCCATTGTGGAAGTGCTGTGGACTCAATAGCGTCCATAATTTGTGCCGAGCTTAACTTACTCAACGCTTTGCTGGAGAGCAGGTTTTTTCCGTCAGAGTTCGTCTTACCCACCAGTCCCTTGTTGGCCTGAACGAGCTGAAATTGCCGTTCCCTTGCTTGTCGGGAGGTTGAAGGTTGCTCCGAATCAGTTTGAACCGTCGACGCCCATTGGGGAAGTGCCTCAGATTTTGGAGTGTCCATGTTTTGTACCGCGCTTGGTTTGATTACCTCCTTGCTGCGGAGCGAGTAACTATTGCTCAGAATAGACTTACTCTTAACTTTATCACCAGCATTCAGAAGTATATCAATGTGCTCTCTCAACTGCCTGGGAGATGATGGTCGTTCACTGCCGCTCAGAGCTGGAGCCGGAGTCGACGATCTGGAACTATCACTAGATAACCCCATTTCATGAATTTCCTTAATTTTTTGATCGTGAAAGGAGAGACGAGACCTCGGTCCTTTTGTCCCCTTGTGAATAGAGGAGCCACCTGTGTGTGGCTCCTGCATAGCAGAAAGCCAAGCCACTGAGACTTTAGGAATGCAGCTTCACGAAACAAATTATTATTATTATTTATTTTTCCTGTTTGAAAAATTTTCAGGAGAAATTTTGTGTTTTTAGAATATTTCTTCGAAAAAAAAAAATTCGATTCCGTTTTTTTCTTTTTTTTTTTAGAGCTGAATGAATCGAGACGACCGAACTGGTTGATAATTTCCTGACAGAGCGCCAACGTACCCTGGAGGCCATCGACGACGTGAGGCCTAGTGGCTCCGGGAACCTTCCGCCAAGATCGTCAAATGCCCCCCACCTGTGCGCAGACTCCATTCTTACGAACCACGGGTGGCTCTAGCAATTAGAGGGTGTGACCTGTGTTCCAGGGAAAACCACCCACTCCGTTTGTGTCCGCACTTCCTCGAGATGCATTTTGATGAGCGATCGAACTATGTGCGAAGGAAACAACTCTGCTTAAATTGTTTCGCACGAGGCCATCAGCATCGTGAATGTACATGTGCCCACTCCTGCCTGACGTGCCACAACAGTCATCATACTCTACTACATCGTGGCAATCCCTTGGCAACTGTTCCATTTCCTCCCGTTTCATCAAGTTCACGACCCGTGCCCACCGCGAAAAGCGCTGCAGTGTGCAAGTGTGTTTTTTTCATCCGGGTCAAGAGCTGATCTGCTCAAAACAGCGATTATTAATATAAATCATCTTGGCCGTGGCTTCCAAGCTCGTGCTCTGATCGATTTAGGTTCCGAGGCTACGCTCATATCTGAGCGGCTCTTCAATCGAATCAGACTTCCATTTGACACAGTCAAGACACAAGTTTCCGGTATTCATCAAACAGTTGCCGGGCACTTCACGAAGCTCTGCAATCCCATGGCAACCGTTCCATTTCCTCCCGTTTCGTACCCGTACCCACCGCGAAAAGCGCTTTTTTTTTTTTTTTTTTTTTTTGTTTGTTTATTTGGTTGTATGCAAGTTTGCTGCTAAACTTATTTGGCTAGATATCTATTATTATTTAACAATTTTATGTATCGAATATGTATCAATGTTAATTAAAAATTAGTTTAAACGCCGGGTTGGCAGCTCCCGGATTATGACCCTCTTCAGGCGTCTCCTGGTCCTAGTCCAGCTCATCCTCCTGGCCAGCGGGTTTGGGTGACTCCAAAGTCTGGTTCTGTGTCTGGCAGCTAAGGTGTTCACGGCGTCTCCGATTGCAGGGACTTGCAATTCCCTGCGTATGTCGGCATTTCTTATGTACCACTCCGCTCCAGTGATACGTCTGAGAAATTTCGCCTGAAACGCTTGAATTCGATTCAAATGCGTCCTGGCCGCACTGCCGTATATTGCCATTCCATATTGCCAAATCGGTGCTAGCAGGGACTGGTAAAGGCGAGTCTTGCACCTAATACTCAGCTTCGACTTCGGGCAAGTTAGCCAGCTTAGACGCCTGGCAGTGTTTTCCAACTTGACCCTTGTCTTTTTGATGTGCGACGCGAACGCCAGCCTCTTGTCCAGGACCAGTCCCAGGTATGTGTGCTCCTCGCGTTGCGGCAACAGCTGACCATGAAGAAAGACCCCTGGACATGTGTCTCTTCTCAAGGCGAATGTGACCACCACACACTTGTCTGTGTTGATGGCCACATTCCATCTACAGGCCCAGTTCTCAAACCTCTTCAGGAGTATCTGAAGTTTGTCCGTGGCACTGTAGACGCAGCTGGACCTTGCAAGGATTGCAGTGTCGTCTGCATATGTCGCTACACACACGCTTCTTGAGCTCAGATGAAGTGGGGCATCGTGCGCAAACAAGTTATATAGTGTAGGGCCCAGTACACTACCTTGTGGAACTCCGGCAGCTATCCTCCTGGTAGTTGAGGCTACTCCATCCTGCACCACTTGGAAGGTTCGATCGCTGAGGTAGCTTCTGACTAACTCGAACAGTTGAGGAGGCAGCAGTTCCTTGACCTTTGATAGGAGCCCTTGGTGCCAGACCCTATCAAAGGCCTGCTGGATGTCCAGGAAGGCAGCCACCGTATATTGCCTTCTTTGAAATCCATCCACGACGAAGTCCACTACACGGTGAAGTTGCTCGGGGGTGCCATGTCCTTTGAGAAAGCCGAATTGGTGCCTGGGCATCGCTTGTGTGACTTCTGGTATCCTTTGCAATCTTTCCAGAATGCACCGTTCAAAGACCTTAGCAAAGGTCGGCAGGAGGCTAATCGGCCTATAATTGCCCACATCCTTCGAGTCCTTGCCCTTTTTGTGTATCATTACAACATTTGCATGCTTCCAGCTTTTCGGGAAATGTCCCAGCCTGAGTGCAGCGTTGAACATCAAGACCAAGAAAAGGAGAGCCTTCTCCGGAAGGAGTTTTGCTACTCGGCTGGAAATGCCATCCGCTCCTGGCGACTTCCGGTGCTTCAGCTTCCTTAGCTTGGCCTGGACTTCAGGCAGCCGGATTGGGGGAATAGGAGGCGTCATCTGGTGAGGTTCCTCTAGTGCTGCATGAACCTTTTCGACTCTCTCCCTCGACGCAGTTTCGAATGGAGTGAACCGCTCCTCCAAACTCTCGGCAAACGCCTCGGCACGTTCAAGCGGAGACTTGGCCCAAGTCCCATCCGCTTTCTTCACCGGGTATTTGGGCCAGAAGAGCACTAACTTCCGGTGGTAGTGGAGAGCAGGCTCTCCTGGGGTGAATACCCGAGGGAGGCGCCGCTTGCTCTGATGCTTCCCAGATTTTAGCCTCCAGCAGAAATGCAGCATCATCCAGATCCTCCGCAGTGCATTTCTCGATATTGAGGTGAATGGAGTCATCCAGCGTCCTCTGGAAAGACCTGATGTCGGATCCAGTGGGCAGGAGCAGCTTCCTAGGCACAGTGAAGCTTCCTGGGAGGTGGAGACTAACAATAAGCGGTATGTGATCCGAGCTGACCTCAAAGGAGTCTTCAATAGTCAACCTACGACCTTGAAGACCTTTCAAGAGTGCGAAATCCAAAGCAGAGGGAGTTCCGCCATTACAGGGGAAACAGGTGGGTCTTCCTGTGGCCAACACATCCGCTCCCAAGTTGTCCAGAGCTTCCACAATTGCAGCTCCTCTCCTATCCGCTCTGACACTACCCCATCTGCGATGCTTAGCATTAAAATCACCTCCGATAATGGCTTTGTCTCCACAAATGTTAAGCATGGCCTCAAAGCCATCACATGTCCAGGCAGGACGAGGCGGCAAGTAAACCGCAGATACATCCAGTTCACCCATGTCAGTGCTGAGCACAATCCTCGCCATCTGTAGGAGTCCCAATCGTATCGGGCTTTGCTGGTAACAAGTCAGGCCGTGCTTAACTAGAATAGCTGCTCCGCCCCTAGAAATCGCACTCGGGAAGTCCGCCCTGTGTAAACTGTATCCTGGAAAGCTTATGTACTCTCCGTGCTTAAGGTGGGTCTCAGACACCAGCATTATATCAATGCTGTGCCCAGAGAGGTACACCAGAAGCTCCTCCCGATTGTCAAGGAGACTTCTGGCATTCCATATGCCCACCTTAATGATTCCCATGAGCGATATTCCTTCCAGCTTGTAAATCTCGCACCACCAGCAAGATCGTGGTTAAGGAGGCGGCCAACTGTTCCACAGAGTTCTTTAGGGAAAGAAGCATAGTCACTACCCTTGTCATATCCCAATCAGGGACAGCGTTGGGAGGCTGCTGGGCATTGCTAGCCCTACCACGGCTTCCTAGCAACGGGAAATCATCGTGCAAGTCTTAGGCTGCCTGCTTAAATCCAGGAGGATGGTTTCTTACTCCCAGATTTGAAGTAGGCTGGAACTGCTGCGCTCTTGTCCTACTGGCATAAGAAACCCCAGACTGCAGCATAGCCGAGGGCACCGTAGACTGCCTATTATAGGCAGACCGTGTAGAATTATGAGGCTGCTGCTTCACCTTAGGGAGAACACCCTTAAGCTTTAGTGCATAAATGCGGCATTTTTTATCATATGCAGCATGATTGTCACCACAATTGGCACAGCAGAGGTCAGCTGCAACTAAAGCCCTGCAGTTCTCCGATCCCGTCCAATGATCCTTCGCACATCTACCGCAAACAGGCGGCTTGAAACAATAGTTCTTTGTGTGATGGAAGCCAAAACACCTAAAACATTGCTTAAGTCTATTTGAGTCCTTTTTGGGCTCCACCGTTACTCGGTGCCTACCCAACTTTGATATCAACAGAGCCTCCCTGTTGTTTACAGCATGTTTGAGATCAACGAACCAGACATTTTGTCTGGCCTGCTCAGTGACTACATCCTGACTCCCTTGGCGCCGGGCACGGTTTGGGGGGTTATACAGATTAACTATCGTATGCCCCAACTTAGAGAACTCATCCATAATAAAGTTCCTTGGCGTGGTGCTGGACAAATTCTTGATAACCATCCTGAACGGCCTGTCCTCCTTAAGACAGAAATGAGTATAAATAACATTCTTTTCTGTCAAAAACCTCGTTATGATACGGTGAGTAGAGGAATCCTTAGCATAAATACGTAGGTCACCTGAACGAGCAATGCGAAGCTCGAAGCCATCATCTTCGACCACCTGGAGGAGCTCATTCTCCATCGCCTCCACGTTGTTAACATTTGGCACTGTGATCGGCTTTGGCTTGGCCAGAGCGAAAGGAGCAGGGCTAGCTGCCAGCTGGGAGACAGCAGCCCTCTCCTCAACATCTTCCACAACATCCATATTTTGCGGAAGAACATCCATATCAAGGGCAGAAAACCTATTTGTATTATACGGTTTGCTGGTTTTGGCCTTTGTACACATTGCATTTACAACAGGGGCACGCCTCTTACTAGACGACTTCTTCTGGACGGTCTGCCATTTCGGCTGGGGATTTTGAAAGAGTTCCCCAGGAGCGGCTCCTCTCCATTGTGGAAGTGTGGAAGTTTGAACCGTCGACGCCCATTGAGGAAGTGCCTCAGATTTTGGAGTGTCCATGTTTTGTACCGCGCTTGGTTTGATTACCTCCTTGCTGCGGAGCGAGTAACTATTGCTCAGAATAGACTTACTCTTAACTTTATCACCAGCATTCAGTAGTATATCAATGTGCTCTCTCAACTGCCTGGGAGATGATGGTCGTTCACTGCCGCTCAGAGCTGGAGCCGGAGTCGACGATCTGGAACTATCACTAGATAACCCCATTTCATGAATTTCCTTAATTTTTTGATCGTGAAAGGAGCGACGAGACCTCGGTCCTTTTGTCCCCTTGTGAATAGAGGAGCCACCTGTGGGTGGCTCCTGCATAGCAGAAAGCCAAGCCACTGAGACTTATTATTATTATTATTTATTTTTCCTGTTTGAATAATTTTCAGGAGAAATTTTGTGTTTCTAGAATTTTTCTTCGAAAAAAAAAAATTCGATTCCGTTTTTTTCTTTTTTTTTTAGAGCTGAATGAATCGAGACGACCGAACTGGTTGATAATTTCCTGACAGAGCGCCATCGTACCCTGGAGGCCATCGACGACGTGAGGCCTAGTGGCTCCGGGAACCTTCCGCCAAGATCGTCAAATGCCCCCCACCTGTGCGCAGACTCCATTCTTACGAACCACGGGTGGCTCTAGCAATTAGAGGGTATGACCTGTGTTCCAGGGAAAACCACCCACTCCGTTTGTGTCCGCACTTCCTCGAGATGCATTTTGATGAGCGATCGAACTATGTGCGAAGGAAACAACTCTGCTTAAATTGTTTCGCACGAGGCCATCAGCATCGTGAATGTACATGTGCCCACTCCTGCCTGACGTGCCACAGCAGTCATCATACTCTACTACATCGTGGCAATCCCTTGGCAACTGTTCCATTTCCTCCCGTTTCATCAAGTTCACGACCCGTGCCCACCGCGAAAAGCGCTGCAGTGTGCAAGTGTGTTTTTTTCATCCGGGTCAAGAGCTGATCTGCTCAAAACAGCGATTATTAATATAAATCATCTTGGCCGTGGCTTCCAAGCTCGTGCTCTGATCGATTTAGGTTCCGAGGCTACGCTCATATCTGAGCGGCTCTTCAATCGAATCAGTCCAGACACAAGTTTCCGGTATCAATCAAACAGTTGCCGGGCACTCCACGAAGCGCTGCAAGTTCTTTATTCGAGTTTTCTCCAGACCCGGGATACAGTTAGAAGCGAAGACCTTTGTCCTTCCCCATCCGTCCGAACAACTTCCGTACCATCCAGTTCCGAGAGATCTTCTTAGGGAACTTCCTGATCTCCCCATAGCAGATCTATCGTTTTTCGAGATTTCCGAAATCGATGTTCTAATAGGAGCATACATTCTTCCTCTGTGCTTCTGGCCTAGGAAATGATTTTTGACTGGATACTTACAGGCCCAGTGTCGACGAAGCACACAAAGGAATAGTTTCTGTACCGTAGACAAGTAGTCGCAGATATTATTTTCCAAAGCTTTTGCTGACTGATCTGCATTTGATGATGACAGGAAGCCAACCTTCTTAAGTCGAGGATACAATGTAGTTGTCAATCTACGGTTCTTACATCGAAGTGCATACCCTTTATTCAATAAAGCGCGCTTGCATAAAGCCAGCTAAGTACTGGAAACTACTTTTCCTTCAAATGTCTCTAATTTTGATTTCATGTTTAAAATTTGTGTATTTAATTCGCATATCAGATGGCTAAGAATGGAAATTGAAATCATCCGCGTCCTCGAAAGGATATTAGGTAGGTCTTCCAAAACAAACACTATGAAGAGCGATCAGCGTGCATGTACATACATATACATCTAAATATGCAACCATTTATATATACATGAATTGAATGTGTTTTCGGCTTGTCATGTAACGAAGTTATCTGGTCTAATCTACTAAAAGATCGAGAAGCTGGCGATGCCAAATAAATGCACAATAATAAATATGAAGAACTAAAACTCTAAATAAAATTTTTTTGGATGATTTCGGGCGGAACATTAAGTTGGAATATCAAATCTACTACAAAAGCAAGGAAGACCCTTTTAAAACTAATGGCCAGCAGCCTTCACTGGCTCATGAACTACCGCTCTTCCCTCCCACTCGAATAAAAAGTCCTACTGTATAACTCATGCTTAAAGCCGATCTGGACCTACGGTTCGGAGCTCTGGGAAGCGCAAGCAGCAGCAACATAGAAATCATTCAAAAAGTATAATCTAAGACCCTAAGAACAATATCCGGAGCCCCCTGGTACATCCGCAACGAAAACATTTAGAGAGACCTGGATATAAATCCCGTTTCCAGAAAAATTAAATATGTATATAGCCAGACTAACAATTCACCCAAACCTGCTAGCCAGAAAACTCAACCGGTAAAGCTATCATTCCCGTCTACAACGAAATAATTTCGCATATCTTTTTAATAACATAAATTAACGTAAAATGGATTAAGAATTGAAAACTTATTGTAAGTCTCTTAAGTACTACCGAATATCCAATAATATTCTTCTGGCGAAAGAAATTTTTTACCGCAGCAAAAACACCACAATCGCTAATCATTCAGCAGCCATCGACGACCGGCTTATTTTTGGATTTGAACCGCCTACTCAAGTTTCTCTTTATGCTCTCCTGCTTTACGGCTGGTCGATGGCATTCCTCCTATGTTCCTCCATCCGCTCCTATCGCTCCTCGACCACTGTACCCTATCGAGCACTGTACCTGGTAGTCTCAGCTCCTCGCCCAATACCAGTTGAGCCGGACTATGTTAGGTTGACTAGAAAGTGCTGCTGTTGAATTAGCTTCTGTAGGCGTTTATTCCACTTCTGTGAATTGTTGTTTTATGCCCCATTTTTCCATAGCTTGTTTTGTTTATCGTCCCGCGAATTGGAGTTCCTGTCCGATATCAAGATATTCGGGGCTCCGAATCTCAATATTATCCGTTCCCGGAATACCCGTAGGAACGCAGTCGCCATTGCTTGTCGAATTGCCGACAACTCTACCCACTTCGAGCACTTACCTACAATCACGAGTAACATTGGTTCGCCGCAGCGGCCCAGAAAAGTCCACGCATATTGTTTCCCACGGCACTTCCGCTACTCGGGTCAGCCGTATCCAGTCATCCTGGTGTTTCAGTACTTTCAATTCTACCGTTGGTTTACTTGACAAGGCATCCACCACTACGTTAAGCTTCCCTTTCTTTACTGAACCTCGAACTGGTACGGCTGTAACCCCAGTGCCCACCTGGCTACTCTATCTGCTGGGCTCTTGATGGATGTTAACCACATACACTCCTCGCCACTAGAATAGGACACCCCTTTGTACTCATATTTATTCCGCCATACCATCCAAATAAAGTGAGATAGAGAGATAAGTTTTTTTGAATAATAATGTATATTTTATTGAGATAATATAAACAAAAGATAAATTAATTTCGTTGCCTGCAACTAACTAAAAAAAAATAAATAAAAAATTCTTCTAATTTCGGGCACGAATTTTTGCGCCACTTGAATAGGACATGTGTTAGTTTTATACTATTTCTCGGCGGGAGGAGGCGTAAAATTTTTTCTTCAAACTTATTTTGTGAGTTTTTAGTAAAATACGTTAAAATATCTTAAAATGGGTCGTAGTAAAGCCCTGACTGAAGAGGAAAAAGGTAAAATTCAAGCGTATAATGGCGCTGGCTTTTTGATTGCCAAAATTTCTAAAAATATTGGGCGGAGTCGGAATGTTATATCCTCATATTTAAGAAATAAATCGAAATATGGAAATAACATGAAAGGACGAACAAGTAGTGTGCTCACTTGTGCGGAAAAGCGGCTAATATTGAGAAAAGCGTCCAATTCGCACGACTCTGTGGCTAAAATCAAAGAAAAGGCTGGAGTTAAAGCCAGTCTTACAACATTACGACGAGTTATTTCAAATGCTAAACATTTAAAAAGACTAAAAATTAAAAAAAAAACCCCCCTTAACCCGTCTCGTAAAGCGCAACCCCTCAGTTTCAGCCGTGCACATATCACGTGGGTGGCCGAATGGCAGAGAGTGGTCTTCTCCGATGAGAAAAAATTTAATTTAGAAGGACCGGATGGATATAGCTACTATTTCCATGATGATGAGTTTCCTTACGGAGATCATGGAAATAGTAGCTATATCCATCCGGTCCTTCTAAATTAAATTTTTTCTCATCGGAGAAGACCACTCTCTGCCATTCGGCCACCCACGTGATATGTGCACGGCTGAAACTGAGGGGTTGCGCTTTACGAGACGGGTTAAGGGGGGTTTTTTTTTTAATTTTTAGTCTTTTTAAATGTTTAGCATTTGAAATAACTCGTCGTAATGTTGTAAGACTGGCTTTAACTCCAGCCTTTTCTTTGATTTTAGCCACAGAGTCGTGCGAATTGGACGCTTTTCTCAATATTAGCCGCTTTTCCGCACAAGTGAGCACACTACTTGTTCGTCCTTTCATGTTATTTCTATATTTCGATTTATTTCTTAAATATGAGGATATAACATTCCGACTCCGCCCAATATTTTTAGAAATTTTGGCAATCAAAAAGCCAGCGCCATTATACGCTTGAATTTTACCTTTTTCCTCTTCAGTCAGGGCTTTACTACGACCCATTTTAAGATATTTTAACGTATTTTACTAAAAACTCACAAAATAAGTTTGAAGAAAAAATTTTACGCCTCCTCCCGCCGAGAAATAGTATAAAACTAACACATGTCCTATTCAAGTGGCGCAAAAATTCGTGCCCGAAATTAGAAGAATTTTTTATTTATTTTTTTTTTTAGTTAGTTGCAGGCAACGAAATTAATTTATCTTTTGTTTATATTATCTCAATAAAATATAAATTATTATTCAAAACAACTTATCTCTCTATCTCACTTTATTTGGATGGTATGGCGGAATAAATATGAGTACAAAGGGGTGTCCTATTCTAGTGGCGAGGAGTGTATGTGCCATATGGTACGTTATGACGGTGAACTCGTATTCTTCTAAGTACATTTTATACTTCTCTATGCCCCAATAAATGGCCAGGCACTCCTTCTCCGTTGCTCGCAAACGTGATTACATGTTTCCCGCCTTCGGCGTCTTGCGTCAGCACTGCTCCTACTCCAAAGTCTGTATGTAGTTTGAACCGCTTCGTGAAATCGGGACACGCTAGCACCGGTGCTCGCGTCAAGCTCTCCTTCAGGCTGTCGAATGCCCTCTGGTGTTTTTCTTTCCATTCGAACTTCTGGTCCTGCTTATTCCGTAAAGTTCGGTACAGACCGCCTATACCAAAAGGCCATTCCCAGGAAACTATGCACCTCTTTTGTAGATCTTCGCGCCGGTAGGTTTTAAATTGCTGCCACTCCGGGTCTATTCGTATTCCCTGGTTGCTTACGACGTGCCCCAAGTCCCTCAGCTCTTCCTGAAAGATCTGGCCTTTGTCCGCGTTTATCCGCAGGTTTGCTTGTTGTTGCCTTCTGAATACATCCCGCAGCTTCTCCAAATGTTTTCCCTGGTCCGACCTATCACGATGATGTCGTCCAAGTATGCAAACGCATTAGGTTCCATCTCGGGCTGGAACGTCGCAGGTGCTATTGTTAGCCCGAGCGGAATCACCGTTTACTGGAACAGCCCTCGTGCCGGCACCATGAATGCCGTATATTGTTTGCTGTCCTTGTCCATCGGAATATGCCAGTATCCCGATTTGAGGTCTATAATGCTGATGAACTTTGCCTCTCGTAACTGGTCCAGGATGAAGTTCATCCCTGGTACCGGGTATGCATCTTTCTCGGTTTTATCGTTCAGTAACCGATAATCGATGCATATTCGCCATTCGTTGTTTTTTTTCCTACCACGGGCGCGCTGGTTACCTTGACTACTCTATGAGGGATAGGGCCAGTAACTCATCCACTTTGTCATTGATTACCGCCTGTTGTTTTGGGTTTGTCGGGTAGTATCTCTCCTTCATCGGATTATCGTCTTTCAGGTAAATATTGTGAGTTTCGCCGTTGCTCATTCCTCGCATATTCTTGAATACTTGCCTGTTTTCCTGCAGGAACTCCACTTTTCGCTCCTCTGTTCCTGGTGGCCTAACTTCCCCTTCCTCCCCTTCCCTGTCCTCCACCTCCTTTATTTCCAGCAGTTTTTCAACTCACTAAGAGACCACTTCATAGCAGCAAGAGACTACAACGCCAAACACACACTGGGGATTTTGTCTCTCTCAATCACTAAAAAAGACCTCACGGAAAACTAATTCGGTTAAGTAGAGAAAGTATATAGCTTACACATCTCAACGATGAAGCTAACATTTTTTAGCGTCACTGGAGTCTGTACTCGTCTTTGTAGCTCGAGCTTCAACACCTGAAACTATAAATATACATTGCAATCAAAAGGCGACCAATCTACAAATCGAACAGCTCGTCCTCAAAAGTGGCGAATTCCACCGATCGCCAGATCGACTTTATCAGATAAGCTTTTGATTAACCATGAGTCAATTGAGTTTAACCAAACTGAAATTTTAACATCATCAAAAATCAAATGAATCCGAAAAAATCGTCTGGCTGTGACCTCATAACTCCCAAAATGATCATTGAGCACCCATATTGTGCTATTTGTAATATTACCCAGCCTTTCAATGCTATCGCAAAACTTGGCCACTTTCCATATTCCTAATTTCATGCTTATCTAAACTCTTTAAAACAATTTTATTGACCTGGATAAACACATACCTAAGAATCCAGGAGGGAATCCCGTCACATCGATTTGGGTTTCGTGAAAAACGCGGAACGATTAAGTAGGTGAACAGAATAACATCAGAAATTCGAAACGCGTTCGAAAAACGAGAGTACTGTATTGCCATATTTTTAGATATCTCTCAAGCATTTTATCGAGTCTAGCTAGAAGGTCTAATGTACAAGATCAAGACAATGCTCCCCTACAATACCCACAAGCTTTAAGAGTCTTACTTTTACGACCGAAAATTTGTTGTAAGGTGCAACACTGTCAGCCTTGAATACAAAGTCCTTCTGTACAACTCGATACTAAAACCTATATGGATGATCCCAGTTATGGGGGAATGCCAGCAATAGCCATATTAGCATAGTCCAGCGAAAACATACAACGCGACTTAAAGACAAAGAAGACAAAGAAGTGATCGCAGAAAAGAAGGAAACCTACTTTACCAAGCTATTTTTGCACCCTAACAACCTGACGAGTAGTCTAACAAGGTTGAGCAGCCAATCACATCTTCGTCGCAATGACTTACCCACCCAGCGACCAACTTAAGGGACGCACAATCAGAACGTAGTCTTAGTATACTGTTAATTAAGTGTTAATGATAAGATTCGTAAACTGTTGTTCTATTAAAATCTTTTGTCACGTTTCGCTCAAATCCTTGGTTGAATCGAATTTTCGAAAAGTGAATTTTGGATTTGTAGCGTGCGAATATGTCATATTTCTGTAAATATTGTAAGGATGCAAAGGCTGAGATATGAACTCAGCGGCCCAGAGTCCCTTTCCAGTTAAAATTATAATTGGAAACGCCAATAAATGGAGGGGCCGAGGTTTTCGAGTATTTTAAGGGTGGGTTTCTCCGACTCCAACTGCCAGATTTTTATTGCCCACGCTGGGCGGGATTCCACTACCGGCCCTGGAGTTTCCCAGCGGCCGGACCCTCCCCTAGAGACTGGAGCCGTGGCTGACGTGATCCCGGCAGCCTGCTCCCGCGCCCGCAACCCTGACCTATGACCACGGCGCCGGCGTGCCCGAGCTGCCGCGGCCCGTCGGCTCCACCGTGGTATCCCAACGGCGGCCGACGCCCTCCCCTAAAATGCCCCCTACGACTCGCAATTCGCCAGCTGCGGCGCCCGGGCTAATCCCTGGGGCGCATTCTGAGATCGGGCAGGCGACTTGGCGAGCCCAAGAGTTGCCGCCCACACCCACGCCCGGAATTAATCTCAGCAGCGGGGTGCTCCTGTTCCCGTCCTGCCCAAATCCACGCCTGGTGTTACCCAACGGCGACTGAGATGGGGAGGAGGGGGACAGCGGGGTGTGAAAAGGATGGCTGGTTAGTGTAAGGAGTAAACAAGGTTCCTTGTCGTATGTTCATATTGTTTTCTTTATTTCATGTTAAGTTTGCCTGCGCTAACTCCTTGCTTGTAAAATACCTGTTTTATTTCCTATTATTCCCCGCCCCAGTGTTCTAGGTTCTAACTGAGTATGTCGGGCGCAGTTGGCTCACCCGATGTCTCCTTCTCCTTGTCCTTGTCTTCGCTTCCTGATCGTGGGGGGGTCCTTCGTTGTCCTTTGTGTCCTGTGTGTCCTGGTGCCGATGTGTGTGTGTCTTTGTCGCGGGGGGTATATCTCACTGGTATACTAAACCTTTTACGCTGCTGGTCCAATTACGAGTCTTCTCACGCTGCTGGTCAAATTACGAGTGATCTTCGTAATTCAAGTTCAATCGTCCCGTGGCCAAATTCTGCCACCTCGCTGTCGGCTGCGCTGCTGCGATCCATGGCACGCGCCGTTCCGCATTCCATGCATTCTTGGCATTGCGGACTTCCCCTCTCGCTCCCTCTCAGGCAGCAGGTGGCCAAAGGCAAATTCCATTTTCGCCTTCCGGCACCTGCGCCGTGGGCCTCTGCCCTGATCGCGCTCTCTGGCCTCTTTTGTTGGCCGCTGATTGGCGGATCCGTGTTCCGGTCCTCCAGCCTCTTTCGTTCCGTTCCTTGCAGATGTTGCGGGCGATGTTGCGGGCAATGTTGCGGGCAATGTTGCCCGTGACGTCAGGCCCGGTGTGACCGATGGTGAGGGCCCGGCCCCCTCCTGATTTTCCCTAACGCCTACCTCCTAGCCATAACCAATTAAAGACTTCATATGTACAACGTTAATCCTACTTTTAACCCTAGCTTTATCCCTAATCTTACCCTATTCTTACAACTAATCCCTAACTACATAATCTTAACCTACTATTTACACTTAACCTAAGGAATATTTACATGTTGTTGGTTCTTATTTCTACTCGTGGCGGCGGCCACCTCGTGACCGTCGTCACAATATCTTGAAATTGAACAAATGAACTAAAAATTTTTCGATTGTTCCTATGGCAGCTATATGATATAGTCGTCCGATCCGGCTCGTGCCGACATATATACGAGTGAGAGTATATAAAAGACTAACTACAAAGTTTCATTCAGATAGCTTCGTTTGTGTAGAAACGAACAGACGAACAGACGGACATGGCTAGATCGACTCGGCTGTTGATCATGATCAAGAATATATATACTTTATAGGGTCGGAGAGATCTCCTTCACTGCGTTGCAAACTTCTGACTGAAATTATAATACCCTGCAAGGGTATAAAAATATCTACAAAATTTTAAGAGAATTTTAAACAATTTCTTATTTTTTGTTGTAATTTTTAACACTATAAAAGTATTCTGTTTTTTAATTTGGAGACAATGGCCAAACGCCATCACTGACTGTTCCACACGCGAATTTCGCTTACGTTCCTTGTTCAAACCTCCAAAAATTAAGCACGGGTTATTAACTTATTTTTAAATTTAAGGTATTTGTGCAAAATATGAGCAAGATTATATTTTTATACCCCGTACCAAAGGTACACAGGTATTATAGTTTTGTGCGACATTCTGTAACAGGCAGAAGGAGGCGTGGCAAACCCCCTAAAGTTACCTAAATATTGATCAGGACCACTAAAGGAGTCGATATAGCCATGTCCGTCTGTCCGTCCGTCCGTCTGTCTGTCTGTCCGTCTGTATGAACGCCTAGATCTCAGAGACTATAAGAGCTAGAGACACGAAACTTGGGATTTAGACTTCTTATATCTGCACGCAGATATTAAATTTTTGCTGCTCCCCTTTTTGGTGGAGCTATTTGAAGAAAAACATATATATATCCCAAATTTATAAAGCTATGTAAACCATATTCGAAACCTTGATGTATTTTATCAAAATACACAGATTGCCCAAATTTCATTGTGATCGTGCAATAAATAGCGGAGATATGGGCTTTTTACTTTATACACATTATGTGTACAAGAGGCAGCCCAGGCAGAGGGCTCCAAATAAATCAAAACGGTCATTATACATGTTTACATTATTATGAAATTAAGAATATCAATATCAAATTGGTTAGTGGTGCAGCTGTTTAAGCTGCAGTCTACCCGAAAGCGTTTTTCTTAACAAGGATTAGTTGACACGGGTTCGAATACCGCCTGCGACAAGTAAAATTTTTTTTATATATATATTTTTTTTTTCTCTGTAAATCAAAATAATTACAGTATTTAATAATAAAAAATAAAAAAATAAAAATTTTTTTAAATTAAAAATTTTTTCTTACGGCAGGAATCGCACCCAAGTCATTTGCTTACACGCAAAACACGTGCAGCTTTACCCACTGAGCTATCCACTCTGCTTTTAAAATTAAAGACATTTGCATTATATGTAAATTTGTCTCCGTTTTTCATTTTTTATTCTCCTTTTATATAATTTTGGCACGCGCGTTGTAATGGTAAAGGGTATTCTACTGTCGGGACACCCGACTGTATGTCCATCTTGTTGAAACTGATTTTATATGAATTGCTGCAAATGTTGTATGGCAGCTATAAGATATAGTCGTCCGATCGGCCCGTTCCGACATATGTACGAGTGAGAGTATATAGAAGACTAACTACAAAGATTCATTCAGATAGCTTTAAAACTGAGGAACTAGTTCGCGTATAATCGGACAGACGGACGAACAGACGGACAGACGGACATGGCTAGATCGACTCGGCTGTTGATCCTGATCAAGAATATATATACTTTATAGGGTCGGAGATGTCACCTTCACTGCGTTGCAAACTTCTGACTGAAATTATAATACCCTGCAAGGGTATAAAAACGAACTCAAATAATCGAATCCATGCGTGCAGGGGACTAACTCCGAACTGCGAACTGAACTATTCGGGTTTGGTTCAAAAACCTTACTGTTAATATCAGTTATTGTCAAAAAGTCCTTTGGGCCAGCTCCGCAAATAGGACATGATTGGGTGGACCTTGTCCCCGTTAAAGTATTCAAAACTTTTCCATCTATAAGCGTCATGCATAGGTCGTGTGAAATTTCAACTTTAATACGTGCTTCTTCATATAAAAATGTTTTTAAGTTTGCTATTTGTAAGTCCAAATTATTTTTTGAGTTTAAAATATGTTCCCGACTTAGCAAATTCTATCTTTAATGGCCAGCAATACCTGACGGACTGTGGGTTTTGATTTCTCCAGATATTTCGTTCTAATCGATCAGTCTCTTCAAGGGGAATTATTGTCGTGACGAACAAAGATTGGTTAAGGCTTTTAGGTTCTACTTCATTAAATCTTTGCTTGTATATACTTTGTCCGGTCGAACCATCAAATCCATAGCTTACGGTTAGCTTCACTTTACTTATATTAGAAAGTTGTTCAAAGACCGGGGCTTGAAATAAAATAATTCGTGAAGCAGTGCTTTATCTGATGATTTTACTGTTGGAACTGGAGTTCCTCAAGGTAGCGTGGTAGGGACAACATTATATGTCCTCTACTCAGCAGACATCCCGGCAAGCACCAAGCTATTGTTGCACCCTAAAAACGTGGAGAGAGGTCTAAGAAGGTTGATCAGCCAATCACGTCTTCGTCGCAATGAGTTGCCCACCCAGCGAACAACTTCGTCGCAGTCGTAAAATTGTAAAATTAAGATCCGTAAACTTATGGTTAGTCTCAAACTTAAGAGAAGATTCAATAAATAAAAGCCAAGTAAAAAAAATACTCCGTGAGCACACAACCAGTGGAACACTTACGAATAAAAACAATCAACGACCGCAATCCCAGAACCATGTTCTGTTGGGATTGTGGCTGACAGGGCATTCGGACATTGGAATGCTGCAGGACTTAGATGCTGGGAAACGAGCAAGGCCCTCAAGTATCAGTAAACTACCAAAGGGTTCCACCAAACGCCCAGAGAAACTGACACCCACGATCCGATAGGAATACAACCGTATCCGCGCAATGGCTACGGTCGAGGGACAGCCTCTCACCGATACCTTTGATACGGGGGCGTCGTACGAAACCTTCAAGCCGTTCGCTTCCATGTCAGACTCGCAGATGGGACCGGCCGAGACAATAACAATAAGAAGCTTGGAGAGGCTCGGGTAAGCCTTGAAGCTCTTATCATGGCGGATGTACTCGACAACCTCTTGCTCGGGATAACTCTCTCTATTACGGAACAGCAACACTACAGTGCGGCGGAAGTATTCGGAAGCACTCTCCAACCGCCCACTCAATCCAGATCAATGCGGAAGCGCACTCAAAAATTATAAACAAACCACCCCACGAGATCGAGACGTCCCACGGACACGCCCAAAAGCAGCCTCGCAGGCGCACCCAGAAGCCGCCTCGCAGGCGCACCCAGAAGCCGCCTCGCAGGCGCATCCACAAGCCGCCCCACGAGCGCACCCATTGTCCGCCTCACAGGCGCACTCTGCTGCCGTCTCACGACACACTCACCAGCAACCGTAACTAGCAGAGCGCGTAAGCATTCCCGCCTGGGAAATCGCCAAAGATGATTATGACTCAGAGGAAGAGCCACGCTCCAACGACCCCCTCGAAAACTACCCAGAGCGCTGCATAGGATCGTTCCTCGAACGGAAACTTACTCGATTTGACACGCTTACCGGCATCTCCCACATTGCTGAACACAGTATCGTCATGCGTAACGATTCGCCGATTAAACCACGTTACCACCCACGGATCCCTGCAATGACAGCCGTAATCGACAGACAGATCGACGAGCTGCTTCGCGACGGGAGAATCGAACCCTTCAAAAGCCCGCATAGCGCGCCAATCGTCTTCGCCGCTTAGAAAAATGAAGATAATCGAATGTGCGTCGCCTACCGTCAGCTGAATAACAACCACCACATTTCGAAACGGATACGAAACGCCCGCTTTATATCGTCGATCTTGAAAACGGATACTGGCAGATACCAGTAGCTCCCGCCAGTCGCGAATGCACCGCATTTACGGTTCCAGGCCGTGGATTATTTCATAATATAACATAAGGACATAACAGCTCCGACAAATCTCAAAGAGATTCGCTGATGCTTGGGCATAGCGTCTTGGTACAGACTCATTGTATAGAACTTTGCCGACGTAGTAGAGTCAATGACTTCCCTCCTCAAAATGAACCAGAAGTGGGTGTGGTCTGAAAAGCAGGAACAGGCTTTTCAAGGACTGAAGGAGCTATTGACGAGAGCCCTGATTCTCGCCTGCGCCGACTTCTCGTTCTCCAAACCGACGACAGTGACAATGGTATTAGGGCCGTGCTGACCCAAACCATTGATCAGCAGAAACGTGTCACCGCATACGCCAGCCGGCGGCTCATCACAGCCCAGCGAAATTACTTCGTCAGAAAAGGAATGCCTTGCAATAGTGTAGGCTATCCGCAAGGTGCGTTGCTATCTGGAAGGGTACCGATTCGAGATACTCAATTCTACCGACAACCCCACGGGCAGGATTGCAATTAAAACATGGGAATTAAAACAGTTCCATTACAATTTTAAATACCGACGTGGGACTCAGAACTTTGTAGCCGACGCCTTGTTGCACCCACCACGCGCCACTCTCCAGCAGGCACAGGTGAAGGACAATATCTGCAAGTGGCTAAACAAGATGCCGAGTATTCCGACTACCGCGAGGAGAACAGCTATACAGACGAATAGGCCTGCGTCCGGAAGAAGAAGTCCTGGAAACCCACCTAGAAACTGTGCATGGGCGCAAGTTTTCGTAGGAGAAATGCTACGACCACCCGACCGCTGGGCACTTAAGCGTACGAAAGACATTATATGGACATTGATGCACTACGATCAGTACACTCAAGTGGCCCTTGTGAAACTAGGCACGCGCCTGTTAGGGTTATTGTAATTAACAGTGATACTAGTTTTAGCTTTGTTTGAAATATATATGTACTTAAAATTAAGTCAACTGATGAAGACCTAAACAAGGTTAACCCTACAATTTTAATATTAATTTATTATATTAATTTTATTATTTTCACACAACACAAATTTTTGTAATTCAGCAATTACCACTTCCACTTTAAATGGATAAAAGCTAAAATAATGCCTATGCTGTGGCCGGGGTGAACCTCAGCAGCCCAGAGTCCTTTCCAGAAAATATTTATATTTTCGAAAATGCCAGAACATGCAGGCTGCCGTGTTTAGCGAGATTTTTAAGGGGTGGGTTTTTGTGACGAAAAGACGCCAGAATTTGCTTAAATGCTAATTGGGTCGCGAGATACTGCCGGCCCGGAGTGCTCCAGCGGCTGGACACCCCCCTCTAGAGACTGGAGGCCCAGGTCCGGAATAATTCCAGCAGCCTGTTCCCTACGCCTGAGCCCTAACCTTGAAATAACATAACGGCCGCGATCCTGCAATCCCGCCTGGACTAACACAACGGAAGGGCTGCTCCGTAAATAATGACTCGTGGCGAGGCGATCCTGTTCCCATCCCGTCCGATGCCTGGATTCTCCGTTCCTGGTCTTCGTTGTCCCGCTCGTTATTCTGGTTTCCTCGTTGTCAATTGTTGTCTTTCGCGATGTCCTGGTTGTCTTGGTTATCAATTTCACTGGCAGTTAATCGTACTCTTGGTCTTGCTAGTTTTCACATGAGTGATCGCTCTTCTAATTCTCGGACCGGCCGTGACCCAATTCTATTTTCACTTTCGCGGCTGCGCTACCGCGATCCTATGGCACGCGTCATTTCGCATTCATCGCATTCCGATGCTGCTGAGGCTGCCGATCTTGCCTTTCGCTCCCTCTTGGGCGGTCGTGGGCTCGTAGGTGGCCGTTGCGAGTGCGTTTTGCATTTAGCAGTTCCGCCGGCGCCTGCGCAGTCGGTTCTCTGCCGCGCTGTTGCAGCTTTGACCAGCTTCATGCCTCTCTGCAGACCGCTGATTGGCCGTTCCTGCGGCTGCGCGGTTCCGGTGTTTCTTTCGGTATGCGGCGCTGCCGTTTCATCCCGTCGTCGCTCCTCTCTCCCGAAGTTGCTAGCTTTGGCGGTTATTGTTACCACTTGCTAGTGCCAATGCTGCTGGCGGTGTTGCGGGCGAGGTGGCCGTTGTTGGCCGGCGAGGTTGCCGGTGGGGTGGCCAGAGTGTGTGTGTGTTTAGTGTGTATTTATCCTATTCGCTTAATCCAAAAACTAACCTACTTATTTCCTATCTTATAATTATTATGTAAAATATTTACAATATTGTGACTTCGTCACATTCTTCTCCTACTTCCGGGATGGTCGTAGGAAGACCCTCACCTTCCCGCCATTATTTAATTGGACTCGACACCGCTGCCCTTGTTCGTCGTCCAAATAACGGAACGCGCGTCTCCTCATTTCGCCCAGTCGGGCGCTAATTCTGGTTATCAGTCGGGCTGGGAGCCGGCCTCCGGGTGTCAACCAGCCGTGGGGCGTGGGAATCCAGGGCTCGCGTATGTGCGTGGGTTCCCTTTGTGGCGAAAGCTCGGGCTGCTCCTCCCTGCAGGACTTGCTTTGTGAGTCTGCCCAAGGAGCAGACTCCTCCTCCTTCGGCGCCCTGGTCTGCGTGGCGCGTTGGGTGATGGTGCGCCCAGCTCGGCCTGAGCAGCCTGCTCCGTTTCCCAGATGTGGGCGCCGACCGGAAGTTCGGTCGGCTCACCGCATATCGTACTCATTACGTTGGTACGGGGCTTACCAGGAAGGGTCCCGGGCCAAAGATCTCCTGGTATGTTAGAGACGTGGATTATAGATGTCCCTATGTTGGCGTATCGATCTAGCGTTGTCGACTAGCGGAGGGGGCCCAATATCGTCCTTCGATACCGCATCGTATGTTGCGTCGAGGGGTCCGGGGACTGATGCTAGCGCCTCCAGGAGAGCCCTCGGCATGTTGCCGAAACACTTACGCAGTTCTGCCTCTATTTCGACGGTCAGCACGGGCTGTACTGCCTCGTCGCCGGCTGGGAATTCCCACGGTGGCAGGGTGAGCGAGTCCGGTCTTGGCGGGGGGATATATCTCATGATCCCGTGGCTTGCCGTCGAGACCGTCTCCCTCTCGCTGCTGCCTCTCCCCTGGCGTCGTTGGTTCTGCGTTGACGGTTCCAAATCGTCCATCCGGCAGAACTTCCTTGTCCTCGCTGCTGTTTGGTGCCTGATCTGGCACTCTCGGCTGCGCCTGTTCAGGGGACTCCCTCGGGGCCCCCTGCTGTCGGGAACAGTACCGCCAGTAGAGGTGGCCCGGTGAGTCGTCGAGGATTCCCTGAGTGGGTTTAGCCGGGGTTATCTCAAGGGGGTCATGCCCTGGTATCATTTCGTCTAGATGCAGCTCCAGGAAGCTCTTTCACGGCCGCCGTCAGCCGGTAAAAATCCCGCCTGACTGGGGGATCCCTGGCTCTGCGGGGATGGATGGCCGCCGTCAGCAGCGGAGACCCCATCAATTCGGCACCGCCACTCGGGGGAGGAGACGGTCCGCCGGCCACAGATAGCTGGGTAGCCCAGCGTGGTCCTGCTCCTCGGTCATGTTGTCGGTATCGCTGCGTCGCACAGTGAAATTTTTTGTCATTTAGCGTTGCGAAAAACCTATATTGAGGAATTTTCTTATAGCTGAAGCATTTCTGGACTATACACATCTGATCCCTCATCTTTTCGCGTCTTAAAATCAGTCAAATTTCAAAAATTCACAATTTTTACGCTGCAAATGCCCTTACGGGTACCCCTGAATCGTTTTCACCCATATTTCGTGTTTTTTGACCATGAGTTGTTTCACTACATTTGCTCCCAAAAGTGGAGTCGCAACGCAGACTTTCTAAACGGATTCTGGTTCAGGAAAGATAGGCGCAACTGACATATATAGTCTATTTGAGTGCTCTGTAGGTGTTAAAAGGTGTTAAAAATGGACACCTAGAAGGTAACGAGTTACCTGTACAAGCCAAGCCCAACCTGCCGTTTTTTTGGTTTAATTTACAGTTTATGAATGTATTTATAATTTAAAACCAAACCAAAAGTAATTTTACCTGAAAGTCAACAAATTGCTCTCTTTGTTTTGTGTGTTGCAAAAACGGAAATATTTTTTAACTTTGAATGCTCATAACTTCTACAAAAATCCGAAAATTGTTTAATCAACAGATTTGGAATTATTGTGAAATTCTCTGCCGATTACGTATACTTTTTGATTTTCGCAACGCTAAATGTTTGAAAGGCGCCACTGTGCGTCATTGGTCGGCGGGAGAGGTGGTAGCGCGCAGAGCTATTGTAGGCGTTGTGCGTCCGTTCTTGCACGGCTTGGTGTGGAAGGCTTACTTATTGCCGGAGTGCTGTAGATCTGTGTAGATCTGTCGCCCTAACTAGCTGTGTGCTTTGTCTCTGTTTTCCTAATTATGACCAATTCCTTTATCGATCAAGACAATGATCGCCCAGTACTTGGATGGAGGTGAGTCAAACGAATGGGACAAGCTGCTCTCCGAGATATCGCTGGCGATAAACAGCAGTATCTCCAACACGACGGGATTAAGCCCAGCATTCCTGGTTCAGGGAAGAGAACCTCGACTGCCTCACGCCCTTTACGACGAAGTTACTCCGGGACGTGGAATCCCCGAGGTAACCCCGACGGAACGCAGTAGGCAGCTGCACCGCATTTTCGAAGTCGCTAGGAACAATGCCGACCGAGCATCGGCTGATCAGCGACGGCACTATAATCTCCGCCGATGGGAATGGAAGCCGCCGGTGGGATCACTGGTGCTGGTTCGACGACACGCATTATCAAATACCACCGAGGGATTCGCCGCAAAGCTGGCCGCGAAATATGAAGGGCCATTTAGCTCAAGCCATTTCATGGCGAGGACATGGATACGGAGGAGGACGAGAACGAAGAGGCCGATCCGACTGGTGGAAATAACTCCACACTCGGAGGACGGAACTAAACGGAATCACCGTCGGATTCTCTGACAGGGTCAGAGTTCACGGAGTCACTTGTTGACGGGTGCGCCCGTCCAACACTCAATTAGGCATCGCGTAGCAAAAGAGGCGCGAACGGGATAGGTTGATGGGAAAAGGCAGGTCCGGGATAGGGCCTGGTTAAAGAAAAACACACCGTTAGATAGGGACTTCTGGTCAGCTGAGTAATAATCCCATTTTCTCCACAGAACAACGAAGACAGCAACCATGACCGGAAGAGGATTGCCGAATTTTTTGTGGCCTGAGGGACGCCCCTTCACCCGTGTGGCAGTCACGGCGGAACTGATGCCGCCGCCACTCACCCACGCCCGACGGGCTGGCGACCCGCCGATCCGCCGCGATCTCTCGTGGTTGACGGCAGCCGTGAAAGAGGGCTTCCAGAGCCTGCATTTGGACGGGCGTCGTCGCCCGGTACCGGTTGACGATCCCCGGGAGCTGACGGCTCCGGAAGCGGAGATGCGGACGCTTTATGCGGACGAGGGCCCGGCCGAAGGAAGGGACCCTCGCCGACCAAGAGGGCCATCCCTCTTGGCAATCATACCGACCGCCGGTGCGCGAGGACCAGCGCCGCCGGAGGGTCCGGCCGAGACGACCATTGTTATCTCGGGTGATGACGACAGCGACGTAGCGCCAGATGGCCGTTTCGGTGTCATGCGTGCGGACGCCACGCCACCAGTCAGGTCGGCATCTCGAGCGGGGTCAACACCGCCATCGCCGGGATCGCCGGGATCGCCGGGATCGCCGACCCTGCTGCCTTGGGAGGACCCACGACTCGATGAGGGACACAGGGTAGTCTCGGAGGAGCGGCAAGCAGAGCTCACCGCTTGCTTTAGGGTATGGACCCCAGAATTGTTGGACGAGCTGGTGCCAATCCCGGAACCATGGGGCGAGGCCCTACGGGATGAGTTTGGGCCGCCACCGCTGGTGGAAAGGCCAGTTACTCCGCCGTAGCCCGACGCCGGGTACAACCCGGTAAACGACGACTACAGGGCACTGCAGGAACTGGACGGAAACATCGAGAAGAGGTCGATACAGCCCGACGAGGGAGCCCAAACACCTCGCTCGCCGACCCCGGATCCATACACGGGCATCTTTGGTCCGGGGCCATATCAGGCCAGTTCAGCACCAATTCGGTGCGCAGTCAGCGGCGTGGCAGGCGCGGAGGCTGGAACACGGCGTGGGAGACGGCGTGCGACGCCGTGGGATGATTCGCCATCCGAGTCATCGGAGGAGGACGAGGAGGAGCCACCGGAGTCAAGGAGCATCCGGGGCGAGCCCTGGATCACGACACCGGAGGAGTGGTCCACGCCCGGTGGAAGGTTGCCGGTGCGCCTTGTCGCCCGGATCAGGTCGCGGCTGGAGACGCGAGGGCGCCGTACGAGGAGATACCTGGACGAGGAACAGGGGCAAAGGTTCCGGGTGCAGATCAGCACAACCGGGAAGGTGCGGCTCTTCGTCAGCCCCACAAAGTAGGGAGGGGGTGTGACGAAGTCACTGTAATTATAATGCATATAGTAGGTTTAAGATTGTATATATTAGTTTAAAATAGGATAAGGATAGGTAGGGAATAGTGGATAGGGAGTAGGGTCGTAGGCGTTGGCCACCCACCGGCCACACACACTGGCCGCGCACCGGCCACACACACCGGCAACGCTTTCCGGCAACATCGGCTGGAAACAATTGGCCGGCCAAGATCGGCAACATTGTTGCAGAACATCGGCCCGGAGCGGGACGGAACGGTCCGCATCCCGGGGGACCGACGGGAGCCGCGGGACAAGAGCGGCGAAGAGAGAGCGTCGGGGGCAGAGGCCTATGACGCGGGCATCAATAGAGCAGCGGAATGCAGATCCACCACCTGCCCGCTCAAGAAAGAGCGAGAGGCAGATAGGAACAACCTAAGAACGGGTGGAACCCGGAACGGCGCGTGCCAGCGACCGCGGCTGCGCTGCCGCCACGGGAGAGCCGAAAATAGTTCAAGGCGAGTTTGGCAATTAAATTTGCAATTACTCGCGGTTTGGCCTTTGAAAGGAGCAGCAGCAAAATTTAAATTAAAAGTGCGTGTGCGCAGACAAAGTGAAAGTGAAAGAGATGAGACAGAAGATCAGCAGCAGCAGGTACATAATTGGCTAAACTTATATTTTGGTAAGCGAGGCGAGCCGCCAAATACTTAATAATAACCACAGATTTTCGGGGTGTGTGAAACGTAAATACTAAATAAAAGAAAGAGTGGAAAGATAGTGCGAGGGAACAATTAGTAGATCTAAGAGATTATAGATATGTAAATAAACCGAAAATGAATACACTTGCTCTTGATTATTTTCTCGACCCATTCATTGCCAACCATATCACCCTCTGCTCCCCTCTTTTCCATGTCGGCGGCCGTTGGGCAATCCCAGGCGCCGGATTGGACAAGACGGGAACAGGAGCGCCCCGCTGGAGAGATTAATTCCGGGCGCAGGCGCGGGCGGCGGCTGTTGGGTTTCCCCAAGCCGCCTGTCCAATCTTTGGGAGCGTAATAGGGATTAGCCCGGGCGCCCTCAGGCATATCGCGAGTCACGGGGGATTTTTAGGGAAGGGGGCGACGGCCCGCTGGAAGGCCGCGGGGTTAGGTTTGGGTTGTTGTGGGTGCGGGAGCAGGCTGCTGGGCAATCCCGAGCCGGTTCCAGTTTCTAGCGGAGGGTTCAGGCCGCTGGAAATTCCTGGCCGGTAGAAGTTTTGTCCCGCCCAGCGTGGGCAATTGGAAGTCGCAATTTCTTAGCTGAAAACCCACCCCTAAAAATTCTTGCAAAATCTCGGCCTCTCTCAAGTTCTGGCGTTTCCAAAATATAAATTATTCTGGAAGGGACTCTGGGCCGCTGATTTCATATCTCGGCCTTTGCATCCTTACAATGAACATACTTCTTATAATTCCTACCTTTTTATCTCTACTCCATATTGTGCACCCTGGGCGTCACACTCCCCCCTTGTTTTATTTGGTCTGGTGTTCCTCAATGCGGACCGCGTTCGATCTCAAGAACGTCACTCTCCAGGTCTTGTTCCCGTCCTGTATGAGGCATGCCTGTTGTTTACCGAATCTTTTCTTGCGGCTACCCCCGACGCGGCTCGCACATGACTGCTGACGGCGCACCAGTCGGCGGGCGTGTTTGTGCCTGTTGTTCCTTAGCTTGCGGCTTGTTGTTGCGACTCAGTGCATGCTCCATGCTACACTGTTGTGGGCCTGTTGTGCTGGTCGGTGGCGCCTGGTGTTGGTGGTGTGTGTGCCACTCTTATTCGGCCTTGTGCCGTCTCGGCCACCATTGGTTTGGTTGGTGGCTCTGGTGCATCAATCGGGCGTGCATGTCGGCCCATTCTCGCCGGTTGAGTTGGTTTCCGGGTCCCTCCGGGTACTTATCCTGCTGCTATCAGTTGTGTTCGGCTCCGTGCCGCGTCCAGCTTGACGTGGTTCCCCTTGAACTTTTTTATGCTTTTTTGAAGCCGCTGCATGTTGACTCCTGCAATGATAGGTTTTTTTTTGTATTAGCGTGTACTCTGCCTATGATGGTTAGTGTGGTATGGGGTTCTAGTAATCGATCGTTAGTTAGTTTTGTAGGCTAAGATTCGTGCCTGTCTATCGATTGTTACCGATGTTGGTTGGGTTAGATCCAGCGGAGTTACGTTATGTGGTTACGTGTTTCGATTAATTCATGGGTAGTGTTGATCAGTTTCTGATCTTTTCTTCTTGGCTCACATGGTTTGGTATCGCCGATATATACTCGTTTTATTTTTCGTGATTTTGTGCCACGTGCTTGAATTATAGTGGGTGATATAAATTTGATAACTTTCCAGGGACCATCGTATTTCCGGGCCAATTTTGCATTGAACTTGTCCACTGCCTTTGATAATGCGTGGACCTTGCACCATACCAAATCGCCGTTCGCTGGTTTCCACTCTCGTTTCCGTAGGTTATAGTGGTGGCTTTGTCCATATTGGTTGCAGCTTCTCGTCGGATGTTCTTCAATCTTTCCCATCTTTCGTTTACTCCTTCCGTCTTGATTCCTGACCATTTAGTCTGGTTGTCGAATAATGCGTTGGGTAGTCTCAATTCTTTTCCGAACATTAGTTGTGCAGGGCTATATTTCGTCGATTCCGATGTGCTGCTGTTGAAGGCAAGCATTAACTTCGGTAGATTTTCATCCCACCTAATCTGGTCTTATCCGGTCGCTCGAGCTATCATGGTTTTTATTGTCCTATTGGTTCGTTCTGTTAGGTTTTCTTGCGGCGTGTAGGGTGCCGTGAATTGTTGGCGTATTCTCATTTTTCCATGGCTGTTTTGGTTTTCCACCCTGTAAATTGCACGCCGTTCTCCAAGATCAATTCCTTGTTGTCTGATTGCTCTCTTACTTCCTCAATTCTCTGTTCAACCCAGCGTCCTCAATTCTACTCTTGGTGTCCGTGACAGCGCATCCGCTACTGCATTTAGCTTTCCCTTTCGATATTGTACCTCGAATTGGAAGGGTTGTAGGCCCAGTGTCCAGCTACCGACCCGAGGGACTTTCTATTGAGTTTAGCCATTTCAGTGCCATATGGTCTGTTACCACTATTAATTGGTACCCTTCTAGGTACATCTTTTACTTGTTGATTCCCCATCTCTGGCGGGGCTGGCCGTCTGCGGTGGGTGCAGAGCTGCTCGTTAAGGGAACAATTAGAGAAGCCTTTAAGGTCCTCTATAGATGAGAACGGTTAAGGCCTTCAAGGTCTACTAAGTAATCGAGAATGGTTAGAGGCCTTTAAGTTCTACTATCAGTGAGAACAGTTTAGAGGCCTTTAAGGTCTGCTATATATTTGTACGAAGGCTTAGATGCCTGGCAGATAGTGCATTAACTATTGCCTTTGGTTGTCGCAACTAGCACTTGGAACTAGGTGGACGGTTTGGTTGGTTTTGGGTGGAGGGATGAGGGTCTGAAGACACGGCGACAGCCTCTGATGAATGAATAAAAGGTCTTGGTTGAGGTAGAACTCTTACTGATTTTATTAATGAAACTTAACTTAACTTATATAAGGTAAAAAATGCTTATGGTAACATATATGTTGGAAAACAAATAATGTGGGTTATTGCCAGCTATAAGTATCCTGACATATTGCCCCATTTCATTTCCTCACGTCCGCATGATATGCATATTCGCTTGACCTGGTAACTGATACTTTATATACGATAAATGCATGTTGCTCCGATTGAAGAATCCTTATGTACTATTCTAAATATAATTGCTTATGAATAAACACTACCGTGACTGAACATTTTCCCTGCATTTGAACAGGTTTTCAACCTTCAGTAAGGTCGGACGAAAAACTCCGTAAGGTAGGTTCTGGTACTGGTTGTTCCGTGCTCTGCCTGGGTTCCGGAGCCCGGCGTAGAGGTGTCTGGCTTATCGTCCGTCTGAGAGTCTATACACTGCCTAAAGGATTGACATCGCTAGGGCCATATAGGCAACTTCTTGGTGATGTTGAGGAGTGACGAGCAGCTTCTTCCAGGTGGTCTCCTTTAATTTGACCATCTCGGACATTGACTGAGAGACCTCACATATAGTTTCAGTTTTGTTATTAAATAACTAAAATTCACACCAATTTTCCACGCTGAATGTGGCTTGGTGGTTGAAACAAATGTGCTCGTCATTTGGCAACTCTATACATTGGTTAAACTCTTTCTTAGTCAATCTCATGAATTGGTCTCTATGGGCATTGACGGCTATGATTTCGGTTTTTTAACCTAAATCGCTGCCAGCTTCTGGCCTTCCATGCTGGGATAGGCATGATGCTGAACACTTCCTGTTGTGTTACAGACACCAGCGGTAGCAATGTCTTAAAAACAACGTGGTTGCGCGTTGTGGTGCCTTCGGCATGCATAATTTTGTAGAGTTGGATAACATTATCCGACGATACTGGAAACAGTTAATCCGGTGGGATATGTTCCGGAATCTGATCTTGTTGCTCCAATAGTTGCTTGGGAGATACTAATTGTTGCAGGTGTTCGCCTTGGTACTTGCCCCTTTCCTGATTGATCGCACCTATTTGGTACTCTAGCGTTTTGATCCGATCGTTGGTGGCTGAGCTGCTCTTTCTGACTATGTTTATTGTAGAGTCCAGAATTGATGATTGATTTTTCAAGAGCATCATCAAAACGTCTTCGTCAGACTTGACCTTGTTTATCACTTTGGACATGTCGTCGGCGTACTTTGAGTCCAGAACACCAAATAATGAATGCGCTCATTTGCGACTATATCAAGTGGTGCTCTTCGTTGTCGGGAATGACTAATCAACTCATTTCCTGCTTGTAGCTCGCCATATTTATGCTGAAAATATTAATATATTGACCAACAAGTATGTGACTCGTGCCACGCACATAATATAAATATTTAAATTAGGCACACTAGGCCGGATTAGGAAGAAGAGACCGATCGCGGCGGGCACACTAGATCAAGCCAGGCCCTATATAAAGCGGACCGCCAGCCGTAGCAAAGGACTTAGAAGCCGACAGCGATCGAAAGCCGTAAGTCTCTCGAAGCACACTTCCAGTAGTCAGCAGCCAAAGTCATTTTTTCCACAAACAGAATCTTTGGATTGCAAATACATAGTCGACTTTCGAGTCCGCCCGACGACTTTCGAGTCCGCCAGTTGACTTTCGAGTCCGCCCGACGATTTTCGAGTCCGCCAGTTGACTTCCGAGTCCGACCGATGACTTTCGAGTCCGCCAGTTGACTTTCGAGTACCGCCCGACGACTTTCGAGTCCGCCAGACGACTTACGAGTCCGCCCGACGACTTACGAGTCCGCCAGACGACTTACGAGTCCGCCCGACGACTTACGAGTCCGCCCTTCTCAGAGGACTTAAGAGTCCGCAATGCGTAGACTTGCGAGTCCGCTTCTCTCAGAAGACTTACGAGTCCGCAAACCGTAGACTTGCGAGTCCGCTTCTCTCAGAAGACTTACGAGTCCGCAACCCGTAAACTTGCGAGTCCGCTTCTTTCAGAAGACTAACGAGTCCGCAGCGCGTAGACTTGCGAGTCCGCTTCTCTCAGAAGACTTACGATTCCATAAACCGTAGACTTGCGAGCCCGCTTCTCTCAGAAGACTTGCGAGTCCGCTTCTCTCAGAAGACTTACGAGTCCGCAAACCGTAGACTTGCGAGTCCGCTTCTCTCAGAAGACTTACGAGTCCGCAACCCGTTGACTTGCGAGTCCGCTTCTCTCAGAAGACTTACGAGTCCACCCACCGTAGACTTGCGAGTCCGCTTCTCTCAGAAGACTTACGATTCTGCAAACAGACGACTTACGAGTCCGCAACCCGTAGACTTGCGAGTCCGCTTCTCTCAGCAGACTTACGAGTCCGCAAACCGTAGACTTGCGAGTCCGCTTCTCTCCGAAGACTTACAAGTCCGCAAACCGTAAACTTGCGAGTCCGCTTCTCTCAGAAGACTTGCGAGTCCGCTTCTCTCAAAACACTTACGAGTCCGCTTCTCTCAGCAGACTTACGAGTCCGCCACATAAGACTTGCGAGTCCGCCACTGAGGACTTCCGAGTCCATGAACCGCGGGGCATCGCCATAGGCGCAAGAAGCCATAGACGCGAGAAGCCCGGGCGGCCGAAACCCGGCACCTGTGGAGTCCCAGAGCTGAGTACACAAACACTGTCAGAAATCCGTCAATAAAGCTATATCTTAGTTAACCGAATGTTCTCTACTGTTCTCACTGGGAAGCGGGCGAACTTCTCTTACAGCTACCACTCGGACTGACTCATACTGAGCGGATTCTGGCCGTCCCGAGTTATCTGGGAACCTCCGACAGACCGTCACAGTTGGCACCTGAACAGATAAGAGTATGTAGTGGTAGTAAGAGAAGACCCGAAACCAGGAGAGCATGTCCAGCGGGGTGTATATGACAACATAACTTAAGTTGGCTGGATTTACGAAGAAACAATTCTTACCGCTGGGGCCTCGGAGACGGGTCAGGGAGCAAATCACACAGCGAAGGCAAGGAGACGCAGAATCGACGAGAGCATTCTTAATGGCCCTGGGGCAGATGATGAGGTTTACATACCTGACAGAGAAGGAAAAATTAGATCAGATCTACGCCAATTGCAGAAGCAGAATAAAACTGTTTGCACGAAGAACGGCATTTAAAACACTGCCCGAGTTCCTCGGATTGGCAGAAATAGTCGAGATCATCGAATCAGAAGATCTCGCACAACCACAGCACGGAATCAGCCTAGACATAGGCTGGGGATTCGACGGTGCGGCTCAGAATACAATGGCCACCGAAGAAACCATCGAATGCTGTGAGACGGCGGAGAGCCCACTTGAGCAGACAGGCCAGGCGGTGCAGGACCGGTATACACGGGAAGTTGGAGAGACCGTGGTATACATAAGGTCAGCCGTTGTGAATGAAGGCTCGGTCGCAGAGGTGCAGGAGGAGGACAAGGAGGAGTTTCAAAGCAAGGAAGACGAGCAGATAACGAAGAGGAAGGAGATCAAGAAGAAGAAACCGAAATAGAATTGGAACCGACGAGACAGCAGAGGCAGCAAAGAAGGCAACAAGGTGACGAGCAGATAACAACAGGCATGGAGAAAGGGAATCAAGAAGAAGAAACCAAAATGGAAATAGAACCGACGAGACAGCAGAGGCAGCAAAGAAGGCAACAAAGGGAGGCTAGGAGCACAACGGTGACGCGACAACCCAGGGCAGAACGAACAACGGTGCAGCAGGCCATATCAGACAAGGATGTGACAGCGAGGGAGGAGCCGCAGAGAGACAGAAGCAGATGGGAATGGACTATTCCACCGGTGACACGCAGGTCAGCCGGACAAAAGACAGAGTCATGAAGGAGCGTAGTTGACCGAGGGAAAAGCTTACGGTGTGGTATCACACCGCCTCCGAAGCGAGGGGGGGGGGGGGGGTGTGACGCGTGCCGCGCACATAATAGCAATATTTAAATTAAAAGCGTGCCGCGCACATAATAGCAATATTTAAATTAAAAGCGCGCGCTCGCCAAGGAAGGGGCACACTAATGGACAGGGGCACACTAAGCCGGAATAAGAAAAAGCCAGCAAATCACTTAGCAGCCGACAGCGATCGGAAGCGGTAAGTCTCTAGCAGCACACTTCCAGTAGTCAGCAGCCAAAGTCAGTTGACGTTCGAGTCCGCCCGATAGCTTTCGAGTCCACCCGACGACTTTCGAGTCCGCCAGTTGACTTCCGAGTTAGCCCGACGACTTAAGAGTCCGTCCTTCTCAGAAGACTTACGAGTCCGAAACCAGAAGACTTACAAGTCCGCCCTTCTCAGAAGACTTACGAGTCCGCGCACCGAAGATCTAAGAGTCCGCTTCTCTTAGAAGACTTTCGAGTCCGCGTACCGAAGACTTGCTAGTCCACTCTTTTCCGAAGACTTCCGGGTCCATGCACCGAGGTGCATCGAGACGCGAGAGGCCGAGACGCGAGAAGCCATAGACGCGAGAAGCCGTAGACGCGAGAAGCCCGGACGGCCGAAACCCGGCACCTGTGGAGACTCAGATCATTGTGTACTCAGCTCTGGGACTCCAGATTGTGTCAGAAACCCGCCAATGAAGCCATATCTAAGTAAACCGAATTCTCTCTACTGTTCTCACTGGGAAGCGGGCGAACTTCTCTTACCGCTACCACTCGGACTGATTCATACTAAGCGGATTCGTTTTGCAAGGTTGATTTATTGCTTGTTGCTTTACGGGATGCATCAAAAAGTATCCGCAGTTTTATAGTACTGCTTTTGGGGCTTCAATACACAGTGATGTGGAATGAAGTAGTGATCCGAGGGTACGTTTGTGGGATGTACCAGTTTTATGTGTCCAAGACGTTCATATTCTTGCATGAAATTTACATATCCTTTCTAGATTTCTGGTGTCGTTCGTCACTCTAATGCCAAGAATCTGTTGGTTGCTGTTTTCTGAGATGCCCCAGGGCTGCAGTTCCATGTAGCGTATCCACCGCCTCTTCTGTAGTTGCCGCTGCAGAAAATTCCGCTGAGTCGTGCTCATCAGGAATTTTCCCGGCCACAATCCATCCGGCTTCATTAGCATCTGATCTGACAGAAGCAAAGAATAATAATGCTCTGCGCCGATAAGCATGTCAACTTTTCCTGGTTTGTCAACGTTTGGATCAGCCAGGGTGACGTTGTTTGGGACTCCTAGTTGTGAGGCAATATTAATTCATGAGCTGGTTGATCAGCTATGATATGCGGCAGCACAAAGGCTTTTATTTGTTGAGCAAAATCATTATGCATCGACTTCATGAGAGCGTTTGCTCTAGCTCGACTGGTTTTTGGGTTGCCTCCAATGCCCTCGATGCGCAATGATGCACCGTGAAGCTTTAATGACAGCTTGGAGGCCATTCGTTCAGAGATCAGATTAATTTGTGATCCTGAGTCTAGCAAGGCTCGAAATGTGGCCATCTGACCACTGCTTGCTTTGACCAATACCTTGACTGTGGCCAGCAAATTTTAACTTCTGTTACTTGCTGCACTTAGAGAAGGTGATTGTGGCTCTGTTGCCGCACCTGACGTGGCCTCCGAGTGCAGCAATGTATGTTGTTTTTTTTTATCTCATTTAAAACACGTACGGCCTCGGCAATCTTTCACCTTGTGGTCACTCCTGAAACAGTTAACACACAATATTTGTTTTTGAACCCAATTGACTCGTTCGGATATGGTTTTGCTGCGGAAATTATCGCATTTGTATAGCCAATGAGTCCGTTTCCATATGAGACTTTCGACGTCGACCCAAGAACCGCCGAAGCGCATCTAGGAAAGCGTCTGCTGTCAGGTCGCTTACCAATTCCAGATGTTTTGCTTTAGTTGCAAAACAGCAGAATACTGCAATGTACGCCTTAACTGGTCTTTTTCCACGGATTTTATGGTGAATCCAAAAGGGACCGCAGTAGTCGTCTCCAGAGTTGGAGAATGGACGAGCCTTTGTTACTCGATCCGCAGGTAAATTACTTATGATTTGTTGCATCAATTTGGGTCGTGACCTTGTGCATCTGACACAACTGTGTATGATGCTTCTGGCCATTGTCTTTTCGTTCAGAATCCAGTATTGTTGTCTGGCTATGGCTCTCAACGATTGCGCTTCGCAATGCATATACTCTTCATGCATCTCTCGTAGCAGCATCTTCACAATTGGATCATTGTATTGGATCATTGCTTTGCGGAAAATGCAGGTTAGATTCTTTTGACTTCCCTCCGACTCTGATGAGTCCGTCATGTCCTATTATGGAGACAGCGAGACAATTGAACTTCTTTTGTCCACTGTCCTGTGGATGTTCAGTTATTTATACTCAGCACTGAATTCAATTTTTTGAATAGTGTTTAAAATCAGTGTCCTAGCATAAGTTACTTCACATACACTTAGAGTAGTTGTAGGAGATCGGTTCTGCTTGTGACAAAAGCACAGCATGTAAGCTACAATGCGTTGCTACTTGTGAAACGAGTTGCTGTGATTGCAACTGTATAGTTCGATTCCCACTTGATCTTGGCATGTTGGCAAACTCACTTGCTTCACTCGTCGTTCTAGATCGCTGGAAGTGATGCTCGGTGCCTTGGACCATTTGTCTCGGGAACCGTGTAGGAACAGAGGTCCGAACAGCCAGAGGTTGTGCTCCGCTAATTTGCTTGCCGCAATCCCTCTTGATAGTACATCAGCTGGGCTATTCGCGGATGGCACATGTGTAACGATCCTTTTGGCCAGGACGATACTCAGTCGTGTCCAGGTAGGACCCGACAAGATATTTGTAGGTTGGGACGAAGGACACTAATGGAAATTTCGTATTGATAGTGACCCTAACCTCAAAGGGTCGCGTGTAGGTCGGCTTCGAGAGCGGTGCGTCTGCGGGGGGGGGAATTCTTGAAAGGACGACTCCTGAGAAAAGAAAAGGATATGGAGGATCCCGAACGAGTCGGCGAGGTAGGCTCCGGTGGGTGATCTTGGAGGCAACGAAGCGGGCGGGTGAGTGGTCGGCGTCCCGGTGACAACCTTGGGGCCGCGGGTGAGGGGCACCTCCGGTCAAAACCCTGGGGTTCCCGAAGGAGATTGGAACCAGGAGTCGCTGAGAGGTTTAGTTCCGGCGAAAACCTTGGGGCCACGGGGACAGGAAGAGGCGGCTCCGGTGAAAACCAGGAGTCGGTGAGAGGATTGGCTCCGGTGAAAACCTTGGGGCCACGGGGAGAGGAAGAGGCGGCTCCGGTGAAAACCAAGAGTCGATGAGAGGATTGGCTTCGGTGAAAGCCAGGTAATTCGGATATACAGTAAAGAAGGGGGAAATAAAGACTTACATGCGTCCTCGTGCCTTAGCTAGGCGAGGCGGCGACATACGGGCCGCGGACTCGGATACCGGCGGGCGCGAGAGAGTGGCGGCCTCGGCGGCTAGATTGGCCTCAACTGCGTGGCGGCCTGGGCGGCGTGCCGGCCTCAGCGGCGTGGCGGCCTCAGTGGGCGTGGCGGCCTTAGCGGCGTGGCGGCCTCAGTGGGCGTGGCAGCCTCGATAGGCGGGCGGCGCGTGCACTGGCACCGGCTCTGCCGTCGGCACTGGCAGCGGGGGTGACTTTGCGGCGGCGGCGCGGGTGGCGGTCGTGGCCAGTGTCACTTGTGCGGCGGCGCACGGGCGGTGGATACCTGCAGCGTGGCGGCTGCGCACGTGACAAATGGGCGGCGCACTGACGGCGCACTCGCGGACGCGGACGGGCTGCTGGCGGGAAGCGCGGGTGCGGGAGTTACCGCACACATTGTTGCGGACACACCGCCGCCCCCCAAACCCCAGTGACGTAGATGAACGGTCATCAACCCACATGCGGGTACATAAACGCTGAGTTTGGAAACCAGCGGAAACCGAACCGATTGCCTAACTGGCAAAACTAAACAAACCAACGACCAAGCAGATTCTCGCTCCCGACTCCAATCTGCTAACCTTGCAGTTTCCCCCACTCCATTCCATTCCATTCATTCCCTTATATGTATACTTTATTTCATAAGTCACATCGGAGTTTATATCAGAATAAAGAATCATTATAATTTTGACCAGAGAAGAATACAGTTCTTGTTATTGAAAGCCGGGGAGAATATCCAAAATTCCCATAGACACTACTTGACTGGACACAGTATCTGCATACATACTGTAATTGGCGCAGCCGGATTCGGACTAAGGAGATCGCAAAATGCTCCAGCTCCTGATCTTACTATACCTGTAAGATAGGTAAGTAAACAAATGGTGGTGAAATTAAGAGGAAATAAAAAAAAAAAAAAGAAAAAAAAAGAAGGAAAAAGTAGCGAAAAGTGATGAACCAAATTCATGCAAGTGTACAAGTGTTAGTGTTCTCAAATTGCGACCGAATCGTGCACATCAAACGCTGATAAGGCTCCGGGTCCGCATTATGTAGAAAATGACAAATTTATAAAATCACATATAACTAAATGCAAGAAAAACTGCCAATTATACAGATTCGTGACCGAATATGTGCGCATCAAACTTTGATAAGGCACCGGGACCACGTAAAGAATAAATAAAAAAAAATCTTTTATATACAAGCTGTAAATTATTTGCAATTGCTAAAATTTGTGACCGAATATGTGCACATCAAACGCCGATAAAGCACCGGGATCACACAGCAATAAATACACTGAAAAAAAGTGTTCTTCTATTAACAAACAGTAAATTATTTACAACTATTAAAATTTGTGACCGAATAGTGCTCATCAAACGCTGATAAAGCAGCGGGACCACACAACAATAAATACAAAAATCTGTTATTTACAAACCATAAATTATTTACAACTATTAAAATTTGTGACCGAATATGTGCTCATCAAACGCTGATAAAGCACCGGGATCACACAAATATCTGTTATTTACAAACCATAATTATTTATAACTATAAAAAAAAAAAAAAAAAAAATTGTGACCGAATATGTGTACATCAAACGATGATAAGGCACCGGGATCACATATCAATAAAATACACAGAAATATTTTTTTTTACAGTTATTAGAATTCGTGACCGTGCTGTGTACATACAGCAGACGCTGACAGAGCACCGGGATCGTGTAGCTGAAATACAAATTTCGATCTTCTCTCTCTTCACTTGAGTTGAAGAGTGCTGCATCGGCAGTTTTCGCTTGATATGGCGGAGAGCAAATAAATATTCCCAATTGTACACTAAGCGGGAAATTGGATTCAAACAGTTATGCAATATTATACCTCAAGGAAAATAATAATAAAAATATATATATATAAACCTCTTTCTTTTTTAGTCACCATATGTTCACTTGCCTATAATCAATTATATTATCAAATTTTAAACAAATCACTAACTCTATATATATATGTGTATTACAGTCAACACTAAGAAAAACGACACAGGGAGAGGATACCAGCGAGATTACACACAACAACTAATCGCAACAAGTAACATCCACACATATTAATACCAATCATATTGACTATAAGATATAAACATATTATTCTACAATCATTACAATTAAGATACAACCTCTATAACATAAGAAAATTAAATAAATGTTAAAAAAAGTTAACGCAGCAGGTAGAAGATTAGGTTTGAGAAGTAAAGGCAGTTCGTCAGACCTAGGAGATATCGAGGAAGTAGAGCAACACGACCAAATAAATCAACCTTCTAACTCCAACATGAATCCTTTAGACTCCGGTAACGCATCGGGCTCCATCAGCCCCACAGTTAGCAACTCACTGACTATCATTAATACAACTTTGAACCCGAAAGACATACTAGCGTTTGTACAACATTTACCAACTTACGAAGGCCCCAATGATAACCTGGAAACCTTTATTACTAGCGTTGAGGAATTACTATTACTCATTCGATCCGTAGATCAGTCAACTTATGGGCAATTGATACTCAGGTCTATCCGACATAGAATTAAAGGCAGGGCACATGAAGCATTGAACCTTTGTAATACACCACTCATCTGGGACGAAATTAAGGCAAACCTTAAACGACTATACACTTGCAAGAAGACAGAAGCTATACTAATCCGAGAAATCCAAACCTTACCAAGCGGACTCTCCATCCATAAACTATTCTTCGGAATAGCAAAATTGAGAGGCCAACTAGTATCACTGCCAAAAGACTCGAACCGAGATGCTCAGAGTATCATGGCACAACATGCCCTATACTCCGACATCTGCCTCAATGCATTTATTGTCGGATTAAACGGCCCATTAAGAACAATAATTAGATCTCGTAATCCGGAATCTTTAGAGAAGACTTACGAGTTAGCACAGACCGAACAGAATTTCTATTACCAAAACTCTAACGGTAACAACAATAACCGTTACCGCGACAATTTTAATGAACGACAAAATAATAATAATCGCCGCGAAAACTCTTCTGTTCAACAAAGTTATCGCCATCGCGGAAATTCGGACGAACGAAACCGCCCATACCAACGTTACGAACAGAACCAGAATCAATCAAACAACAATAACACTAAGAAGAACGACACACGACAACCATCCCAAAACCGTCAAGAAGGTCACTCGGCTAGGAACCAAAATCCATTCCGGGGTAATTCAACTACTGCTTCCCGCAACATCAACGATGGTGCAAATTTTTTACAAGAAGCCTCGGACAACCAGTCGGATTCTTAAACAAAAAGTCTCACGGGAAATCTTTACCTTATGTACTTTTATCCTCCAAATTTCGTACAACTAACCCACATAAATTTCTCATAGATACTGGATCAACATACTCTTTTATAAAACCAGCCTTTTTTTTTTTTTTTTTTGTTTGTTTATTTGGTTGTATGCAAGTTTGCTGCTAAACTTATTTGGCTACATATCTATTATTATTTAACAATTTTATGTATCGAATATGTATCAATGTTAATTAAAAATTAGTTTAAACGCCGGGTTGGCAGCTCCCCGATTATGACCCTCTTCAGGCGTCTCCTGGTCCTAGTCTAGCTCATCCTCCTGGCCAGCGGGTTTGGGTGACTCCAAAGTCTGGTTCTGTGTCTGGCAACTAAGGTGTTCACGGCGTCTCCGATTGCAGGGACTTGCAATTCCCTGCGTATGTCGGCATTTCTTATGTACCACTCCGCTCCAGTGATACGTCTGAGAAATTTCGCCTGAAACGCTTGAATTCGATTCAAATGCGTCCTGGCCGCACTGCCGTATATTGCCATTCCATATTGCCAAATCGGTGCTAGCAGGGACTGGTAAAGGCGAGTCTTGCACCTAATACCCAGCTTCGACTTCGGGCAAGTTAGCCAGCTTAGACGCCTGGCAGTGTTTTCCAACTTGGCCCTTGTCTTTTTGATGTGCGACGCGAACGTCAGCCTCTTGTCCAGGACCAGTTCCAGGTATGTGTACTCCTCGCGTTGCGGCAACAGCTGACCATGAAGAAAGACCCATGGACATGTGTCTCTTCTCAAGGCGAATGTGACCACCGCACACTTGTCTGTGTTGATGGCCATATTCCATCTACAGGCCCAGTTCTCAAACCTCTTCAGGAGTATCTGAAGTTTGTCCGTGGCACTGTAGACGCAGCTGGACCTTGCAAGGATTGCAGTGTCGTCTGCATATGTCGCTACACACACGCTTCTTGAGCTCAGATGAAGTGGGGCATCGTGCGCAAACAAGTTATATAGTGTAGGGCCCAGTACACTACCTTGTGGAACTCCGGCAGCTATCCTCCTGGTAGTTGAGGCTACTCCATCCTGCACCACTTGGAAGGTTCGATCGCTGAGGTAGCTTCTGACTAACTCGAACAGTTGAGGAGGCAGGAGTTCCTTGACCTTTGATAGGAGCCCTTGGTGCCAAACCCTATCAAAGGCCTGCTGGATGTCCAGGAAGGCAGCCACCGTATATTGCCTTCTTTGAAATCCATCCACGACGAAGTCCACTACACGGTGAAGTTGCTCGGGGGTGCCATGTCCTTTGAGAAAGCCGAATTGGTGCCTGGGGATCGCTTGTGTGACTTCTGGTATCCTTTGCAATCTTTCCAGAATGCACCGTTCAAAGACCTTAGCAAAGGTCGGCAGGAGGCTAATCGGCCTATAATTGCCCACATCCTTCGAGTCCTTGCCCTTTTTGTGTATCATTACAACATTTGCATGCTTCCAGCTTTTCGGGAAATGTCCCAGCCTGAGTGCAGCGTTGAACATCAAGACCAAGAAAAGGAGAGCCTTCTCCGGAAGGAGTTTTGCTACTCGGCTGGAAATGCCATCCGCTCCTGGCGACTTCCGGTGCTTCAGCTTCCTTATCTTGGCCTGGACTTCAGGCAGCCGGATTGGGGGAATAGGAGGCGTCATCTGGTGAGGTTCCTCTAGTGCTGCATGAACATTTTCGACTCTCTCCCTCGACGCAGTTTCGAATGGAGTGAACCGCTCCTCCAAACTCTCGGCAAACGCCTCGGCACGTTCAAGCGGAGACTTGGCCCAAGTCCCATCCGCTTTCTTCACCGGGTATTTGGGGGAGGCTTGCCTCTTACTTCTGCCCGCGATTCTCCACAGCGCGAAGTCGGAATCCTTATCTGGAGTAGCCTCCTCCAGCTCCTTGTCCAACAACTCCTCCCTCAGTTGGTTGAGCAACTTCCGAACTCGATTTCCCAGCCTGCGGAAGATACGCAAAGTCCTTGGGTCATGGGTTCTGCCATACTCCCTCCTAAGTCGGTGTTTCATCGCCAGAAGAGCACTAACTTCCGGTGGTAGTGGAGAGCAGGCTCTCCTGGGGTGAATACCCGAGGGAGGCGCCGCTTGCTCTGATGCTTCCCAGATTTTAGCCTCCAGCAGAAGTGCAGCATCATTCAGATCCTCCGCAGTGCATTTCTCCATATTGAGGTGAATGGAGTCATCCAGCGTCCTCTGGAAAGACCTGATGTCGGATCCAGTGAGCAGGAGCAGCTTCCTAGGCACAGTGAAGCTTCCTGGGAGGTGGAGACTAACAATAAGCGGTATGTGATCCGAGCTGAGCTCAAAGGAGTCTTCAATAGTCAACCTACGACCTTGAAGACCTTTCAAGAGTGCGAATCCAAAGCAGAGGGAGTTCCGCCATTACAGGGGAAACAGGTGGGTCTTCCTGTGGCCAACACATCCGCTCCCAAGTTGTCCAGAGCTTCCACAATTGCAGCTCCTCTCCTATCCGCTCTGACACTACCCCATCTGCGATGCTTAGCATTAAAATCACCTCCGATAATGGCTTTGTCTCCACAAATGTTAAGCATGGCCTCAAAGCCATCACATGTCCAGGCAGGACGAGGCGGCAAGTAAACCGCAGATACATCCAGTTCACCCATGTCAGTGCTGAGCACAATCCTCGCCATCTGTAGGAGTCCCAATCGTATCGGGCTTTGCTGGTAACAAGTCAGGCCGTGCTTAACTAGAATAGCTGCTCCGCCCCTAGAAATCGCACTCGGGAAGTCCGCCCTGTGTAAACTGTATCCTGGAAAGCTTATGTACTCTCCGTGCTTAAGGTGGGTCTCAGACACCAGCATTATATCAATGCTGTGCCCAGAGAGGTACACCAGAAGCTCCTCCCGATTGGCAAGGAGACTTCTGGCATTCCATATGCCCACCTTAATGATTCCCATGAGCGATATTCCTTCCAGCTTGTAAATCTCGCACCACCAGCGAGATCGTGGTTAAGAAGGCGGCCAGTTGTTCCACGGAGTTCTTTAGGGAAAGAAGCATAGTCACTACCCTTGTCATATCCCAATCAGGGACAGCGTTGGGAGGCTGCTGGGCATTGCTAGCCCTACCACGGCTTCCTAGCAACGGGAAATCATCGTGCAAGTCATAGGCTGCCTGCTTAAATCCAGGAGGATTGTTTCTTACTCCCAGATTTGAAGTAGGCTGGAACTGCTGCGCTCTTGTCCTACTGGCATAAGAAACCCCAGACTGCAGCATAGCCGAGGGCACCGTAGACTGCCTATTATAGGCAGACCGTGTAGAATTATGAGGCTGCTGCTTCACCTTAGGGAGAACACCCTTAAGCTTTAGTGCATAAATGCGGCATTTTTTATCATATGCAGCATGATTGTCACCACAATTGGCACAGCAGAGGTCAGCTGCAACTAAATCCCTGCAGTTCTCCGATCCCGTCCAATGATCCTTCGCACATCTACCGCAAACAGGCGGCTTGAAACAATAGTTCTTTGTGTGATGGAAGCCAAAACACCTAAAACATTGCTTCAGTCTATTTGAGTCCTTTTTGGGCTCCACCGTTACTCGGTGCCTACCCAACTTTGATATCAACAGAGCCTCCCTGTTGTTTACAGCATGTTTGAGATCAACGAACCAGACATTTTGTCTGGCCTGCTCAGTGACTACATCCTGACTCCCTTGGCGCCGGGTACGGTTTGGGGGGTTATACAGATTAACTATCGAATGCCCCAGCTTAGAGAACTCATCCATAATAAAGTTCCTCGGAGTGGTGCTGGACAAATTCTCGATAACCATCCTGAACGGCCTGTCCTCCTTAAGACAGAAATGAGTATAAATAACATTCTTTTCTGTCAAAAACCTCGTTATGATACGGTGAGTAGAGGAATCCTTAGCATAAATACGTAGGTCACCTGAACGAGCAATGCGAAGCTCGAAGCCATCGTCTTCGACCACCTGGAGGAGCTCATTCTCCATCGCCTCCACGTTGTTAACATTTGGCACTGTGATCGGCTTTGGCTTGGCCAGAGCGAAAGGAGCAGGGCTAGCTGCCAGCTGGGAGACAGCAGCCCTCTCCTCAACATCTTCCACAACATCCATATTTTGCGGAAGAACATCCATATCAAGGGCAGAAAACCTATTTGTATTATACGGTTTGCTGGTTTTGGCCTTTGTACACATTGCATTTACAACAGGGGCACGCCTCTTACTAGACGACTTCTTCTGGACGGTCTGCCATTTCGGCTGGGGATTTTGAAAGAATTCATACCATTCTCAATAAATTCCAAATCCAGGAATATACAGACTCTGTTACCTTTGAACAATTCGATCCAACGGAAGAACCAAAATTCTTTTTATTTGATTTCCACCCACATTTTAACGGTCTCTTGGGTATGGACTTCTTAAGTAACTTAGATGCGAAAATAAACATAGCGGACTCTATTCTAGAAATAAAAAAGACCTCGTTACCAATCCTAAGAAGCACAAACCCAGTAGATACAACACACACCGTACCACTAAATACAAAGATCAGATTGTCACTCCCTGTAAACATAATGGAGGGAGATTTTTTATTGGAGACCACAACCGCAAACAATGACTTAACAATCACAGGGGGACTATATACTGCACTGGACGGCTTCGCACACTTCGAAGTTTGCAACACATCGGACTATGACCAAACACTATTCCTAGAGGAACCGTTACAAGCCGAAATAACTCATTTACGAGACTACGAGTACTTGCACTGCATATCCGCGGGAGAAACCCCACAACCTACAGAATTAAGGTCCAAATTAGATATTCAAACGGGACACTTAAACGACGAAGAAACACAAAACTTACTTAAACTTTGCAAACAATTGAAAAAACTTTTTTATAACGAGAATAACCAACTGACGTTTTCGAATGTTGTCAAACATTCCATTCCCACAGTGGACGACGTCCCTATATACGCAAAATCCTACAGATACCCTTTCATACACAAAGAAGAAGTTCGGAAACAAATTTCGTAAATGCTTCAACAGAATATTATCAGAAGTAGCCATTCCCCTTGGAGCGCACCTGTATGGGTCGTCCCTAAGAAAACCGATTCGTCTGGTCAAAAAAAGTGGCGATTGGTAATTGATTCCGTAAATTAAACGAAAAAACGATTTCAGATAGATACCCAATCCCTAATATAGCGGGCATTTTAGACAGTATAGGGAAAACTAAATATTTTACAACAATCGATCTGGCTAGTGGTTTTCATCAGATTGAGATGAACCCACGTGATGCAAACAAAACGGCATTCACTGTCGAACACGGACATTACGAGTTCACAAGAATGCCTTTCGGTCGCAAGAACGCACCTGCGACATTCCAGCGCGTCATGGACAACGTCCTGGGAGATCTGATAGGAAAAGTTTGTCTTGTATATCTCGACGATATTATTATATTTTCCCCTTCACTACAAAGCCACATAACGGATATTAAATCTGTATTCACTAAATTACAAACAGCAAACCTGAAAATACAACCCGCATCGTTACACAAGAAGGAGTACAACCGAATCCCGATAAAATCCAAGCAATTAAGGATTTTCCTTGCCCTAAAACTGTTAGGGAAATTAAGTCCTTCTTAGGCTTATTGGGTTATTACAGGAAGTTCATAAAAGACTTCGCTAAAATAACCAAACCTCTAACCAGACAAATGAAAGGAAAAAAATCAATAGTGATAGATGAAGAATTTAAAGAGGCAGTAGCCTATTCCAAAAACCTCTTGTGTAATGACCCGATTCTAGCCTGCCCTGATTTCTCAAAACCGTTCACTCTGACCACGGACGCGAGTAACTACGCCATAGGCGCGGTATTATCTCAAGGTCCGAACACCAACGATAGGCCTATCTCATTTGCCAGTAGAACTCTATCTGACACCGAGGTTAGATATTAAACAATAGAAAAAGAAATGCTTGCGATTGTCTGGTCAGTGGGACACTTTAGGCCCTACCTTTTCGGTCGACGATTCAAAATAGTGACCGACCATAAACCATTAGAATGGCTAGAAAATCTCAAAGGCCAAAACCCCAAATTGCTTCGGTGGAAAACCACCTTAGCCACCTATGACTACGAAGTAGTCTATAAAAAAGGATCACAGAATGTCGTCGCTGATGCACTCAGCAGAATAGAGCCCAACCTAAAAATAAATGAGGATCCTACAAGAATATCAGTCGCCTAAAAACCACTAAACTATTTTAACATCCAAACAATTTTTCAAATCGGTCCATCAATACCGGTACAATTAATTAGCCCATTTCCTCACAAGTTAAGACGCATATTTTCGGAACCAGAATACACATTTGACACTATCACAAAAATGTTGCAGACTATTTTAAAACCAAACAAAATGCATGCTATACTAGCACCAGACAACGTCTTTGTTATAATCGAAGAAGCATACAACAACTACTTTACAGGAAATAACTTGTATACTATTTGTCGTTGCTCTTCACTTCTAACCGACCTTTCCGATTTACAAGAACAAAAACAAAGGGTTTAATCATACCACCTTAATAGTAACCACAGAGGCATCGACGAGACCCTTAACCATCTTAAAAGAGACATTTATTTCCCACGTATGAAGGAAATTATTACACAAATAATTAAAGACTGTGACATTTGTCTAACACTCAAATATGACAGACAACCTCACAGACCTTTCTTTCAAACCCCACCAGCACCAAAAGGACCCTTAGATGTTATTCACATTGACATTTATGTAATCAACAATACAAATAACCTGATTGTCATCGATAAATTCTCAAAATTCGCACAAGCGTACCCAATAACCAATAGAAATTCAATCAAAGTAGCAGCAGCACTATCGCAATTTTTCAGCACCTTCAGCCTACCGAAGAAAATTGTCTTTGACCAAGGCGCAGAATTTTCGGGAAATTTGTTTACCGATTTTCTAAACCAGTATAATATAGAAATGCACACCACCTCTTTCCAACAATCAACGGGAAACGCACCCGTCGAAAGACTCCACTCGACATTCACGGAGCTCTATAGAATAGTTGAAAACCGTAGGAAGGAGCTTCAACTCCAATCCGATCACGCGGAGATATTTGCAGAGGTATTGACAACATATAATAATGCAATACACTCTAGCATTGCTCATACACCGTTCGAATTTTTTCATGGCAGAACCCATATGTTTGAAAAAACAGTAAAATTCGACAGTCATCACGACTACTTGGCAAAACTGAATGAATTCAGGAAAGAAATATACCCCAAAATCCAAGCACAATTAGATAACCAGACGGTAAAAAGGCTAACCAAATTAACCGAAGATAGGGAACCACCAATCCAAGTTGAACCTGACGATACTATCTTTAGAAAAGAAAATAGGAGAAACAAGCTAACACCTAGATTTTCCATACACAAAGTCAGGGCTGACAAAGGAATTACGTTACTAACAACCAGGCAACAAAAACTACACAAACAGAAAATAAGAAAGATAATCAAGAGAAATAATAACACTCAATGAACCACTTCATTCCAGAACCACCCATTCCGCCACGCAGTCCTTCTCTTTAGAAAGACTCAATGGATCTTCACCCCTCGCCTTCATTCATCTGGGAGACGCTCGTTTAACACAGAGCTACACAATTCTAACCCATGTCGTAGATGTCCAAGAGTTTAAAGTATGCCTTACCGGAATAAAAGACACGTTAAAAGCCCTTAGACTAGATGAAACATTTGACATTTCACTAGGAATTATAAAAGGGAAACTACAACAGCTAGAAACAAGAATAGACACCCTACTCCCACACGCCAGAACAAAAAGAGGTTTAATCAATGGCCTAGGAACTATTATCAAGACAATTTCGGGTAACTTAGACAACAACGACGGACAAAACATACTCGCAGAAATAAATACCCTGAAAGTTACCTCCCATACATTAAAAAATTATCAAGATAAACAAGAAAATTTCAACAAACAGGTCATCATTAGACTTATAATATATGAACAAATTAAAATACAAACATTCCTAGACACAGCACAAAACACTATCTTTAAAGAACTTAGAGAAGATAGAGAAAACATTTTTACATTACAATATATTAATCGAATAAATTTTCATATTGACACCTTGAGAGAACATATTAATAAAATAGCTGAAAGCCTACTGGCCAGCAAATTGGGCTTTATCCCAAAATTCTTATTTAACAAACAAGAAATAGATACTATAAGACAAATGTTAACCACACAAAATATTACCCTAAAATTAGATGAACACATCTATAATATACTCTTGCTTTACCTTTAATAACAAACTATTGTTTAACGTTAAGATACCAATTTTCGATTCAAAAATTTATAAGTTCACCCACATCATACCCCTACCGATAAATAATTCGCATTTCATCATTTCCCCCGAATTCTTGGCATATAATAACAACACCTTACATCAATTTCGCGAAAGCTGCCTTAAGGTAGAAAAGGAGTTCTTCTGTCAGGGAATCCACGCTGACCCGATGATAAAAAACAACAAGTGCTTGGAGGACATCGTCAATAACGTAAAAGAGACAAAATGCGACATGATAGATACAGGCCACGAAACGAACATATTCGAACCAGAAAAAGGGTTTATTTTCATTTTCAACGGAAGGAACACCACCCTTAAATCAACCTGCAACGATGAAACACTTTTGAATGGCTCCTTCATAATACATTATATGAATTGTACCATATGGATAAACGGAGTAGAATACAGCGACAAAGAACTAGTGGAACATGACCATTTCACCTTCGTACTTCCACCGGTCTTCAAGATAACAAAAAATCAAACCATCAAAGCACTTTCACTGGAAAAATTACATTTAGAAGCCCTTTCGACAGCTGGAAAAATCACCAATATGGAAAATATAACACACTACAAATTCACGGCTATATATTCAGCAATATCATTGACCCTTATCCTGATCGTCATCCCCCGAATATGTCACAAACCAAAGACCATCTTCCTCCCACACCCGCCGACTGTCACTACCTTGGTGGAGCCGACCATTCCTTCGTTATGGCCCTCTCTCCACTCTAGGGGGGGAGGAGTTACCGCACACATTGTTGCGGACACACCGCCGCCCCCCAAACCCCAGCGACGTAGATGAACGGTTATCAACCCACATGCGGGTACATAAACGCTGAGTTTGGAAACCAGCGGAAACCGAACCGATTGCCTAACTGGCAAAACTAAACAAACCAACGACCAAGCAGATTCTCGCTCCCGACTCCAATCTGCTAACCTTGCAGTATACTTTATGTATACTTTATTTCATAAGTCACATCGGAGTTTATATTAGAATAATGAATCATTATAATTTTGACCAGAGAAGAATACAGTTCTTGTTATTGAAAGCCGGGGAGAATATCCAAAATTCCCATAGACACCACTGGACTGAACACAGTATCTGCTGTACATTACATACTGTAATTCGGGCACTGCCGGGGGCACTGCCGGGGGCACTGGCAATTGGCGGAGTCTCGAAGTCGCGAGCACTGGCGGCGTTGCGCTGATTTTAGCGGCTAACGCTGGCGGCGGCAGACTTGGCTGGGCTGGTGACAGTGGCGCGGCGGTACCGTACGCAGCGGATCGGGCAAACAGCGTGGCGGACTTGTTTTTCGCGGCGAGGGTGGCACGTGTGGGTTTTGCGATTTGGTGAGATAAAAGAGAGCTTCTGCCGGCACGTGTTGTCCTTTTATAGTTGGTTGTAAACAACACAAATAACGGGGCCCGCCAAACATAACGGCGATTCCAAGGTTTTTGGTGAGACCGTGACCGCCGGGTTATCGATAGGGTTATTTGGTATTTATATATACGATATATACTAACGGCTAGGAAATGGCTAACTTAAAGGCTAACTTAAATACTAAGAGAATCTCTACTTATATACTAGATATAGACATTAGCGGGTGGTGTTTTTAGATTATAGTTATTTATTTATAAAGGAATAGATATTTGTGCGCCCGCGCAACGGGCGTCACACATGTGGCCACTGAGATTGATGCGACACCGCCTGGATTTTAGCAATCCGGTTTGCCACAAACGTGTGGTATGATGATGCGGACGCATTTATCCAGGACAGGACTACAGTTGAATCCGTCCATAAGTACCCAGATGCCTTGTCCTCAGACATGCGTAAATCCTTTCTGACTCTATGGGTCAGTTCAGCTCCTAAAACTGCAGCACATAACTCTAGCCGCGGTAACGTCTCTTTAGCTGACGGCGCAACTCTTGACTTTGAGCACAGCAACCGGATGGATACTTGATCTTTCTCTTCGTAGCGGACGGTCGTGTTTTTGTTTTGCGCTCCGACTTTTGTGTTCATTTTGAATTTAAACCACCGGGGTTTCCTCTAATTTATCACCTAATATCAATAATAGTATACCGTTTTGCTACCGCGCGTGCATGCACTTTTCTGTGTAATTAATTTGTATTAATAATCACTTTTTAGTTTTGTGCTAAGACGGTTTTCTTATCTTATTTTTTTCCTCTTTGCTCTTTTACCGTTTTTATTTTTTCTCTCCCCCGCTCGAGTGCCGTTTGCTATAAGCTGCATCTAAGCTGTTCATAGCTCTCATCGCTCTTGTGATTTCTGCTGCTCAAACTCTAACTCTTGCGCTCTTTTGTTCTATCTTCCTCTGTTTACTTTTTTGGCATTGATTGTGCACTGTGGTCTAGGGTTGGTGAACATGTCCCAGAATATTGTCTGTGTTATAAAAAATTGACAGACCAGCCCAGTTTCCATTGCTGGCTAAGTGCATCGAGATGACAGGTCGAATGGCTGACGTAGAGTCCAGCAAAAAGGGCCTGCGTTATTGCTGTGAGGCCTGTCGACCGGTTGAGAAGGAAATATCATCCTTCATGCGTCAGACCAGGAGCGGATTTTCTGAGATAATGGCCACTTTTCGCAAGGCGAATGACCTGTTCTCCGCGCTGGACGCTCAATTTAATAGTATGCAGCTATTAAATGAGTCGCCGAAACGCAAAAAATCCGCTGCTAGTCGGCTGCAACTGTGCGAGGCACAGCAACCGATTCCTGCCACTCTCCGTCGCCACAGCTCCTGGTCCCCGCTCCAATAGTTCTGAGATCAGGAACGATCAAAGATTCGTTAACCAAATCGGTCGTTGAGGTAACGGAAGCCGCTCAGCCAGCAATTTCCGCGTCGTCCGTTGTGTCCGATGCGCAGCATAATTCTTTGGCTCCGCAAATCCCCGTAGAAAAATCTACCCAGGGTCCAACAATGCCCTGAATACCGGCTGTGATTGGTAACAAGTCGTTACGTAAGACCCCTACAGCAGTCCCACCTTCGAAAACTATATTTGTTTCGAGGCTTGCCCCTGATGGGCTATATTCAAGGCAAAACCCAAGCTGGCAATATCAAGGTGGAAAAATGCAAATTTTCGAATGCCAGAGATATTTCATCATTCAAGATAAATGTCTCATCCCAACTCTTTGACACTATTTGCTCGAGTGACTTCTGCACGAAATAAGAGAAATCGGCCTGCCGGAATTCAACTGCCCAGGCCGTCTCAATCCTCAGTGTCCTCAGCTGTACCTTCTGTACCAAAAAACTAACCTCTTTCCTACAACTTTCCTATCAGAATACTAGGGGCTTACGCATTGAGCTTTCTAGATTATATTCTGATAGCCTTTCCTTTGCATCCCAGGTAATTGTATTTACTGAAACCTGGTTGAAGCCGGAGATCCTCTGCTCCGAAATTCTTCCAAGTAAGTAATTTACAGATTAGATCGACTTCTCCAGCGTGGTGGCGGAGTTACAATTGCCGTTGACTCTTGTCTCATCTCGGAACGGCTGGTATCTAATGACTTTTTGGACATCGAATTTATCTGTGTAAAACTATCTTTTACAGGTAGTTGCATTTATGTAACCTGCTCTTACATCCCTCCATCTTCAGAAGAGCCAATTTATTGGAAACACCTTGCGGCAATTCAGACCGTTTCCAATCGGCTTTCTGATAGGGACCAATTAGTGGCTTTAGGTGACTTCAACCCGGAGCTCATTGGTCTTCTGATGGTGTGTCTAATGTTCTTCACACTGCGGCACAGCATGACCTCCTAAATGGCTTGCTTGATTTATTCTTATCGCAAGTTAACCATATTTTTAATTCTTTAAACCGCTTACTTGATCTATGCAGGTGTAAACCTAATTAGAGTTCCTCCAATGACGCAACCTGAAGATCCTTATCATCCAACTTTCGATGTGACTATAGACACTGGGACAGGTTTAGCAACAACATCTGGTAGTAGATAAAACAGAGTCCACGGTTTCCGAAAGGCTGACTTTAATAACAGAATTGGATTGGTCGAATCTTTACACGAGCTCGGACATGGCATCCGCCGTTGATATTTTTTACAGTGCCATGAACTCATTTTTCCACTTATGTGTTCCTAAAACCTACCCGTCTGTCTCTAATAAACCACTTTGGTTTAACAAAGAGCTGACACGTTTAAAAAACGTAAAATCTAGGCTTTATAATAAGTATAAACATGCTGGTTCAAAAACGGCTTTCCCATCTTATCTTAGTGCTTGATCAAACTTTACCGTGCTTAACGCTCAGTGTTATAAAAATTATTTGACTCGTCGTAAGGTCCAGTTTACGTAGGACCCTAAACAGTTTTATAACTTTGTTAACTCTAAACGTAAACCCACGTTATACCCTCCCTCGCAATAGCCAATCTCTTCGCTGAGTTTTTTAAAACTACATATTCGCCCTCAACATCTTCAGATCATACATTTTCTCCAGTTTTGCCCAGTTCGTCCTTAATTTTCAGTCCTATTTTAAACGAAAGCTCACTTATTCTCGATCTTCAACGTGTTAAGCCAGATTATTCACCAGGTCCCGGTGGAATACCGGGCTCTGTGCTTAGCTATTGCTCTGAGGTGCTGTGTAACCCCCTTCTTAAATTGTTTACCTTATCTTTAGAATCCTCAGAATTTCCCCTTATTTGAAGGGAATCATTTGTTATTCCTCTCCACAAAAAAGGTAGCAAATCGGGTGTCAGTAACTATAGGGGTATCTCAAAGTCATCGGCTATCCCCAAACTTTTCGAGAATGTAATCACTCCTCACCTGCAACATCTATGCAGTTCCGTCATCTCTCCATGTCAACATGGTTTTATGAGGCGAAGATCAACCACGACCAATCTTCTGGAACTTACCTCTTTCGTTATTAGGGGCTTCCAACAAAACTTTCAAACCGATGTTATTTACACGGACTTTAGTAAAGCTTTCGACTCGGTTAGGAAACTCGATTCAATTGGGTTTCCTAGTGATCTTCTTAAATGGATTTCAAGTTATCTAAGTGATAGGACCCAAAAGGTTCTGTTCAGAAACGTTCAATCCAATAGCCTCAGGGTCACATCTGGCGTCCTACAGGGTAGCCACCTTGGACCACTGCTATTCACATTGTTTATCAATGATTTGCCGCAGGTTCTAACCAATTCAAGAGTACTTTGAAGTGTAATATATTTCTGGTTGACCCTTGTCGCCTTGAAGTATATCCCTCGATCACCCTTGTTGCCTCTTTGGGTAATTTAAATAATTCCATTCATTTATTTGTCATTTGTATATTAGTATTTTATTTGATTGGAGCAGCAATGGTGCCGTTCCAACGATCGAAATGTCTCTGCTCTTTACAATATTCTTTAAGTCTAATTAGGGCTAAGTCTCGTAGCTGCGCAGCTCACAGGCAGCGGCAGAGAGACGGCTATGTATTTATATACTTATGTATATTGCTATGCCCTCTCAAGTGCAGGCGCGAGGGGTATGCATATGCTGTCCGTTCGTTGCAGTTATGCCGACGCTAGCATTTCCCGCGTATGGGCTAAGCCATAACGATCGGATTGCATTTCGGCCACTTAGGATTTATGACCGGGACTTTGAAATATGCAAACACTGCAACAAAGTGTTACAGTGCGTACCCTTTAAGTATTTTCGGTACAGTGGGTATTCAATATATGTGCATACTACATCTCCCTCCTTTTGAAAAATAACGTAATATAATGAAGTTATTTTTATAATAAAAATTTCTAATTAATAATTTTTTTTTTTTATTTTTTATTTTTTATTTATGTATTTATTTTTTTTTTTTGTTTTTGATTATCTTATCAGAATTAAAGAAAATGAAATGAAAATGAAAAAATATGTTTATTTATTTATTTATATATGTGTGTCTTTGTATGGCCATACTAAGTACAATTTATCAAATAAAGATTTTTAATCTATCCTTATGAACTGTTTGTTTCCTATGTTTATTATTTGTTATTATAATGTTGTCTCTATCTCCTATTTCCGTTACTATATACGGACCTGTATATTTAGGATCTAACTTATGACCTGTCTCGTTTTTTAATAAAACTTGGTCACCTACTGATATATCTATATCCCTTACTTTATGATCATATAGTATTTTATTTCTATTCTTATTTGCTTCTAACATAACTCTAGCTCTTTTATAGGCTACTTCTAATCTATACTTACTCTCCTTAGCATAGTCATCTATATTATAAGGTGCTTCTATACTATCTATGCTATTAAAATGTTTCGGTAAATTACTTGTTTTACCGAACACTAGCTCATATGGACAATAAGCATGTGCCATAGAGGGGGTCGTGTTGAAACAAAAGACAAAATATTGAAGCCATACGTCCCAATCAGTTTTATCAACCGATATGTAAGATCGTATGTACTCATTGAAAGTTCTATGACTTCTTTCTATTGTTCCAACTGTCTGGTGGTGGTGTGCTGTGGATGTAATATTTTCAATCTTTAAATATTTGCACAAATCGTCTATAATTGAATTCTTATATTCTGTTCCCATGTCCGTAATGAACGTCTTCATTGGACCGTACTTCAGGATAAAAGATTCAAATATTGCTTTAGCGACAGTATTAGCATTTTTATTTGGAACAGGTATGGCAACTAGATACTTAGTTAAATCACATATTAAAGTAACTGCATACTCATTGCCATTTTCTGATTTTGGCAGTGGACCAATGGTGTCCACTATCACTCTGTCGAAAGCATTTATTGGTGTGTCCGTAATTGTTAAAGCAGTCTTTATGTGTTTAGTTATTTTGGCTTTCTGGCATTTTTGACATTTTCTTACGTACTCAGTTATATCTTTAGACATGCCTTTCCAGTAATAGTGTCTTTTTACTTTGGCCAAAGTTTTTGATATGCCAGTATGACCTCCTTGAATTGGATCATCATGAAATGTAGACAAAATTGCTTCTTTTTCTTTTAAATTTGTAATTTGGGTCACCGGGTTGTGGTTGTTAATGTTTTCAAGATTTTATTGCCCATTAATTTAAAATTATCTATTGAAGTATATTCAAAGATATTTTCCCACGGTGCCATTTTGAGTTGGCTGATTTTATGTATACCGGCTTGCATTTCAAGCCTTTGGAAAAATTGATCTAAGTCAATAACTCCATTAGTATATAAATCGCTAACATCATATCTTGCAGTAATTTTTCTGCCTTGTTTAAATAAACATAACGTATTTTTTATCTGCAAGGTCACTACTTTACGTACTTCATCATTGTTTATGACGTCGTATACGTTGGGCTTAGAAGCTTTATTTAAAGATTGCATAGGCAATTCTTGTTTTTGATTTTCCGCGCGGAATTTTTGTCTACTTTGATATCTGGTAGTGACTTTCAATATATTTTCGGTTATACTTTGCAGATCTTTGATGGTTATCCTTGATAAAGCATCAGCTACATAATTATCTTTTCCCTTTAAATATTCGACTGTAAAATCATATTCTTCTAGTTCGAGCCTCATACGTGTCAGTTTAGAACTGGGATTGATCATTGAGAAAAGGTATATTAAAGGTCAGTGGTCTGTTTTTATTAAGAAATGTTTTCCATATATATATGGTCTGAAATGTAATATCGCCCAATGAATTGCAGCTAATTCCTGCTCAGTAGTACATTTGTTACTTTCACCTTTTGTAAATGCTCTTGATGCGTATGCAATGGGAAGTTGGAGACCATTGTGGTTTTGAGGTAAAACCGCTCCACATGCTTGCTTACTTGCATCTGTTATTATACAGAATTTTTTAGTGAAATCTGGATATTGTAGCAAGGTAGGTTCCATAAGTTTTGTTTTTAAGTATTGAAATGCATTTTCACACTCATCCGTCCATTTAAAAGGAACATTCTTTTTACATAATCTTGTTATGTGCCGTGAATAGTCGGCGAAATTTTTGATAAAACGTCTATAATAGTTACAAAATGCTACGAAACGTCTAGCACTGTCCGCGTCGTGCGGAACTGGGTAGTTCATAATGACATCGTATTTCTTGTCATCTGGAAGTATTCCTTTATCAGTGCATTTATGACCTAGAAAAGTCACTTCATGCATAAAAAATGAACATTTTTCTGGATGTAACTTTAGGTTGTATTTCCTACATTTCTCAAAAACATCTGTTAAGTTTTTAAGCATATGTTTTTCGGAACAGCCAATTACTATTAAGTCATCCATATAAAGGAACGCTTGAGAAGGTTCTAGACCAGAGAACGCAATAGTCATCATTCTCTGAAGCGAATTAGGGGCTATTTTTAGTCCAAAAGGTAATCGCGTAAAACGATATGAGCCATTGCTCGTTGAAAAAGACGTTATATCTCTTGAACTTTTTTCTAATTCAATTTGATGGAATCCTGACATTAAGTCAAGATATAAAAAGTATTTTGCTCGACCTAGTTGATCTAAAATGTCATCAATTCTAGGTAATGGGAATTTATCAGATTGTAATTTTTTATTTATCTGGCGGTAGTCAATTACTAATCGCCATTTCTTTACATTTGACCCGGGGGATGATTTCTTAGGAACAAGTAACAATGGGCTATTATATTCAGATACTGACGGTTCGACAATCCCGTCAGAGATTAATTTACCTACTTGCTTTTGTATTTCGTTCACCTGACTATGTGGGCTTCGATAGTTCTTTATATACACGGGTTCATCATCTTTTAATCTCAGTTTCTGTTTATAAAAATTATTTGTGGTTATTGATTCGGTTTCCAATCCGAAAATATCGCTATACTGGGTGCATAAGCTAGAAAGCTGTGACTTGAACTGTGGAGGGAAGTTTTTTGAAAGTTGTGATAGTACGGATTTTTTCCTATTGTCTGAATTTGTGTTGACTACATCGTAGTTCGAAAGTGATTCATATGTTAGGTTATCAGTACTGACTACTTGGTCGGAATTTGTTGTGTTTAGTAGTCTTATGAAGGCATTATTAGATGTTGCTATGGTATTTGCAATATAAATGCCATGCTGAATTTCCTGATTTGGAATAAATACACTGTCTTCTTTTGAGTTAACTTCAATTTTCCGAATAACTTGGGATCTTGCTGGCAGAAGTATTGAATTATTGCCAGAACTATGAGTTATTGGTACATTAATTGGAAATTTTAAATTATTGGGCCTAATTATAAGCCAATCTTCAGATGGAGTGAAGTCTAATTGACAGTTGAATTTTTTTATAAAGTCGATGCCTATTATTCCATCGCATGGAATTGGGAAATGTGAATTTAGGATATGAAAATCGAATGGAATTATGTATTTAGTTGTCTGTATCTCCAAAGAAACTAAACCTTTGGATTTGGTTATTTCTTGACTTATGCCTTTTATGTCTATGATGTGATCATCTTGGATGTTTTGGAAGTTATCCGAAGTTTCTTTTAAAATGGAAATGTCTGCACCCGTATCTATTAAAAAGATAAGCTCTTTTCCAGTAGCTACATTGAAAAATGAAACGAATATATTTTGGCTGAGATTAATGGTTGGTACCGATATTTCTAAACTGTACTTTTGTTTAACAAATATTAAATTAGATCGTAGTCGAATCAAAAGTTTCGATACTTGTGACCAATGATCTTCATTTAATTTTTCCCTGTGATTATGTATTAGCATTCATTAAAGCACTCTACTAATATTTCAACATGCTTCCTAACCGTGTTCTTTTGGATAGGTCTATTCTGGGTTAACGACTTATATGATCTGTCAAAATTAGTTTTAATGTTTGATAATTCGGTGTGCAATTTGTTCCATTCCATGCCTTTAGTTTGGTCGTACTTTGTGAGAGGAATATAGTGAATACAGTGAAATATTTTATATTTATTATTTTATTTTATTTTTGTTTTTATTTCATTTTCTTAAATTTTTAGGCGTTAACATTTATGTGTAATCTGTTGTTTGTGCTATATAAATTTTTATTTTTATTTATTTTGCTGCTTATATTTTATCCAGGTCATTTCCCCGGCTCATATACCTTTTTTTCAGACAATTGTTATGCAGCTTGTAAATCTTATAAAAAACAGCGGCGCACATAATAACGACAATGATTATTAAAAGTACATGTACCCAATATAGATCAACGTTGGTAGTTTCTACCTTGTTGATGGAATCCACTGTTTTTATGTCCAACGTCATTTTGGTGGGTTTTGCATATACTTTTATTTGTGTTTCCTTAAAATTATGAAGGTCTTCTTTTGAGAATTTACTTATCGCATTACTGCGCATTTAAGTTTACAAGCTTCCTACCTAGTTTTTTGCGTAGCTTTACAGGCTACACGTCTAATCGAGCAGAAAAGGTTCCGCTCAATTTTACAAAATATTATATTATGGATATATAAAAAAATATGCATCGCAGTGCAATCAAAAAAATTATGCAGCGCAGTGCATGGGAAAAAAAATTTTGCTGCCAGGCCTGGTTTA